>OZ059814.1:3400250-4142365 GCA_964057025.1 Standfussiana lucernea | reverse complement strand
AGTCGGTTGTTTTTGTTTTGCAAAAAGGTTTCTAATCCTTTTCTACTTGGATCATTCCACACAAATTCTGTCACACATTAACAAAAAAAAAAAAAACTTTTTTGCAAAACAAAACCGAATTCCAAAAAAAACACAAAAAAGTGGAAAATAACTTTTATTGGAAGTCGGTTTTTTTTTTGCAAAAAAGTTTTTTTTTTTTTTTGTTAATGTGTGACAGAATTTGTGTGGAATGATCCAAGTAGAAAAGGATTAGAAACCTTTTTGCAAAACAAAAACAACCGACTTCGAAATAAAAAGTGGTAAATAAATTTACTTTCGGAGGTCGGTGGAAAAAAAGGCAACAAGTGGTGACTAAAATTGTTTTATTTCACTGACTTTTTTCCACTGAATTTTTCAGCCGAACATACAACCTCTTTTTTGAAAGTCGGTTAAAAACGTAAACTTCTGCGACGAGAAATGTTTCAAGGCCCTTTTACCAAACAACCCCTTGCTTGGCTGCAAAAGTAGGTAGGTATAACATCACGGCAGTAATCCCTGAAGGGTTAGGCAGAGGTTTACCTAATAATACACCCACACCTTTGGCCAGTTATGTTTTATGTCCTATATATTAGTGGCCTAGTCTATTGCCATCAACCGGGCACAAATCCAGACTACGTGGCTGTTACTGATAAATTATAGATTTTTAGATTAAAAAACACGCACGCATGGGACACATGGGGGGGGGGGGCGCATGAGTTTTTCAAAAGTTAATCCAAGCTTGCCAAGGGTTGTGCCTTGATAGGTTGCATGGGGTCGTTGGTCCCGGCTATCATTTGTAGATCTGCGCGGCTGCTACTGATAAATTCCAGATGAAAAAACCCAACAACACTGCCCGACCTGGGAATCGAAGCCAGGACCTCATGCTCATGCAGTCGCGCTTGCGACCATTAAACCAACCAGGCAGTATAGTACTAGGTAGGTGTAGGTAGGTATAGTACTGTGAGTACTTCCCCAGCAGTAGCTGTATTAATGGTCCCCAGACGAGTTCCAGAACAAAGAGATCCAGGTCTGATTGAAAAATAAAAAACAATCTTAAAAATACATTTTGCATACAGAGTAGTTTTAAATCATAGTTAAGTTCCAATTTTCCAATCTCCTTTGCGACTAAAAAAGGTAAAAATGACGATATTTTCATTCCATTACGGAGTTTTAGCAGGGAAATGCTTTCTTATCATTTACTTCACTACTTCTGAGGATTTCAAAATTGAAATTTTATTTTATAGTAATTCGATCAGTGGTCCACCTTAGCCCTGGATCGAAGAATTTGGAAGTCATGGGGAGAGGCCTTTGCCCAGCAGTGGGATGATACAGGCTAACAGTAACTCGGTAATTTGATGAGATTTTACCATTACAACCTCGCGCAAAATATCTGGTTTGTCCTATCAATATTTTTTTTTTTTTTTTTCGGATGGGAAATCATCAAATGACTTCTCCCGCTCTGGGTTGAGCGGGAGGGTGTGTCAGACTTTTACTGACTAAAACCCACCCATGTTCCTTCATCGCCCTTTGTGTTCCGGGGCCGCGGTATCTCTTTCGAACAACCCGCAGCACCCGGCAGGCATCGGCTCTTGCGGGCCCCTTCCCTATGCTGACATCTCTTTGAGGCGCGCGTGGAACACGACCTAACAATAACCTGGAGTGCAGAATTTACTATTTATTTCAGAGATTCAAGGTTCACCGACAAAATTAGACCAGCAAGCAAGATTTTATAAATATCTCTAAATACTTCGAATACGTTCCAAAACATGTAAACCCCAATTTACAATCTCATTTCAAATTGCCTCGTTGATGTAGTAGTCGCAAGAGCGACTGCTGACCGTGAGGTTCTGGGTTCGATTCCCAAGTCGAGCAAAGTATTATTGGGTTTATCCAAAGACATTCAAATATTTACGAGCGATAGACGGGACAAAACGAAGAAAATCTCAATCCAATACTTGTTACTACTTAGTTATAAATTGTTCGGTCTAGTGTCATTCTCCCGCTTGTCAGGTAGCATTCGTGTGTCAAAATCGAAAATGTTCGGGATCAAAATTTTTGTATGAAAACATTCACAATGCCCGCTCTATTAGTCTTTTAAATCTCTTTGGGTTTATCCATTAGGAATTTCTCAGTAGCAGCCACGGAGTCTGGATCTGTGCCCGGTTGATGGCAATCGGTTCGCCAACTATTACTTAAACATAACTGGCGAAATGTGGGTGTACTATAAGGTACACCTCGGCCTAACCCTTTGGGTATTACAGGCGTGATGTTATGTGTTATTTTAAATTAGAAACTTGACCTGCCTCACAGTCTGAAATTGATAATTTTATTCGCAGTTACTAAGCATGCTGCTCAATGCTCGGGGTCTACTCTCTAAGTCCGTCAACGAAGATACGGGCCCGTACGAAAGTAGATCGAAACTTCCAAATGAACCGTACGCCCTGTTATTTTCGGATTCATGAGTTTTGAAAATACATCGGGAGTAGGGACAACTGTCCAATCGTGTTGTCATTCGTTTTTAGTTCGGGTCCCTCACTAATCGTATGTCCGTAAGTGTTACGGAGTAGGAAACGCCCGTATCTTCGGCCGAAACTACGGGTTTCGTGCTTAGAGAGTAGACCTCCTGGTTCCTTCCCTGTGTATGAAAAAGCCTTATATTAACCGTGCAATGCCCAAATATAACCTGATTTTCGTTAGGTAATAGCCCATTAACTTTAACATGTTGTGAATGCGCCAACAAGCGCCCTTTTACGACGTCGAAAATTAATGGCGAAAGCGGTAAGAAAGCCATTCTCAGCCGGAATCAACGTTACGTTCATCCAAACATTTCAAAGCTTATTTTCCGTAAGAATATTCCGAGTATTTCAAATCGTTGCGGAAGAAATTTTGAAGAAATGCTGAAAAGCACTCAGCCGGATTTTCAAGAAATTCTCAAGACAATGTAACGTTTTATGCTTTGTATTTTATTTTTTTAAGTCGGACAAGAGGAGTTCGTGGCTAAATAATAACAGTCTCACGGGTCGCTATTCAAGTTAAAGCCGCACTTGCCACGGTCGGTCTGTGCATCCACATACCGAGTCTCCTCCGTGCCTCGGAAAGCATGTTATGCCGTTGGTCCCGGCTGTCAATTGTAGATGTTTGACAGTCGTTACAGGCAGTCAGTGGCCCGAAAGTCTGACAACCTTAACCAGTCATACAAAGGGGTATTACTGATTAGACAATACAACAGCGTCGAAATATCGGGAGCTCAAAATAAACTCTAATCACGGAAGATATCCCGGAAGTGACAGTGAAAGTTTAGTTGCAAACACATCTTAAAACAGTATATTGCCACCAATTTGAATTGGAGCACAACAGTATTACCCAGTACTAACTGGGTCGTGGACGTCAGATAGGCAGTCGCTCCATGTAAAATACTGGTATTCAGCTGCATCCGGTTAGACTGGAAGCCGACTCCAACATCGTTGGGAAAAGGCTACGCAGATGATGATTTTTAACCGACTTCAAAAAAAGAAACCACCAAATGGGCTACCCCATATAAAATGTTTTCTTTATTTTTTTTTTAAACCAGTTCCATAAATTATGACCGTGTGGGTTTTGCCAGTTTTGTAGGAAAGAGCTGTTTTTTTTTTCAACCGACTTCAAAAAAAGGAGGGAGTTCTCAATTCGGTTGTATTTTTTTTTTGTGTTTTTTACCTCATGTCTTCGTCATTTATGAAACGATTTCAAAAATTCTTCTTTTATCTGAAAGGATGTACTTCCCGATAGGTCCCATAACAATTTCATCAATATATGGAAAAAATATGTTATCTAAGTCCAAGAAATTGCGAAATTGATACTTGACAAGGGTTTGTGTGTGATACGATAACTAAAAAGGGTAAAATAAAAAAAAAAAACATTTTTTGTAAAAAAATTACCGACTTCCAAAATAAACACAAAAAATGGAAAATAACTTTCGGAAGTCGGTGGCAAAAAAAGTCAATGAAAGAAAGAAAGAAAAAACGTTTATTGGCACACGCCACAAGTACACAATACAAAATATAAAAAAGCAAATATATAATAAAATTTAAAACTAACCAAGAAATATTGAAACAAACAATAGTCACCCACTTCCGAAAGTAAAGTTATTTTCCATTTTTTTTTGTGTTTTTTTTTGGAAGTCGGTTATTTTTTTGCAAAACAAAAAGTTATTTAGAAACAGTCACTGAAAGAATTTTATTTAAATAGGCTCACGGGTCAACCATCGAGGTTAAGCGACACTAGCTAATGTCGTTTCGTGGATGAAAGGTAATCCCATCATGTCGCGAATCTCCCATGCGTGTTCTCAGATGCATCGGAGAACACGTTAAGCTGTTGATTTATTATAACATCACGTCTGTACAAGATATCAAAGGGGTTGTTTGTGCTGTTTCATAAACAATGGGACACATGATCGTGTTCTACGTACCCTGATGCCTGCACACTACAAGAATTGACGGACGGTAGTGTTGGCCAAACTGTATAGATAAGCTCTGGGTCGATCGATTTTATGTAGACTGCAGCTATGGACACACTAAGAAGGTGTTGGCGGTGATTTTTAATTAAAAGAAAAGTTTTGAATTGTACAGTTACAGTTTATTTAATTCGTTTTTTAATAATGTTACAAGTAACATTAAGTGCGTTACAAAGATGGAGTTTTTAAAAGGGAAGAGAATGGCAGTGCTGCCAACTTATAATACACTAGCGACCCGCCCCGGCTTCGCACGGGTGCAATGTAGATACTAATGTTTTATCTACTATAATATGCATGTATTATACATATAAACCTTCCTTTGAATCACTCTATCTATTAAAAAAATCGCTTCAAAATCCGTTGCGAAGTTTTAAAGATCTAAGTATACATAGGGACAGACAGACAGCGGGAAGCGACTTTGTTTTATTCTACTTATGTAGTGTTGATTGTACCACAATGTTGCCAGTGGTTGCTTTTGTTAATTTAAAAGGATTTAGTTAAATATTGTGAACAAGATTGTTAAGCATAATTAAGTGCTGCATGCTACCACTGGTTCGAATTGCTTAAAAAGCACATGAGTTCAATATTGTTTCTGCAAAAACAATAATTTGGAATTGCTGAAGTACATAATAAGGATACGGTAGCGTGTTTACTATATTAACATTAAAAAACCTCTTTAAGATAAAGAATGAAAGAAAATTGTGTTTATTGGCAATATAAAAAACAGAAACACCCTAAAATTAACCAAAACTATTAACACAGACTATTAATGCAAAAAGTTATACAAGATTAACATCTAGAAGCTGATTTCCAACTGCAGCACACGAGTGCCATACGCTCGAAAACATAAACAAACACATATTAAAGTATAAAATATTAAAATGAAATAAAAACATGAATTCGGTGAAATAAAATAGTCTTATTTACTGTACGATGTTCGATTCTAGCCGCCAAAAGCTTTCAGTAAGTATATTGCGATAATATATCCGATTCTGGTTTCTTTCCCGGTAATGTAAGCTACTTAGGTATGATAGAAAAATATCTGCCTGGGCTTTTTCCTAACTGCGTTGGGATCGGATATTTACTTGGGTTGGAATGTCAGTATTTTCCTCTTGTTTTGATAATTCCACCGCTGTCCTGTAGGTTCCGTTAACCAAGTTGCCAGATTTTCGTGAAATCAACAGCATCATCATCATCTGCCTAACCTGTCCCCGGCTATGTTGGGGTTGGCTTCCAGTCTTAACTGAATGCAACTAATTACCAGTATTTTACATGTAGCGACTGCCTATCTAACCTCCACAACCCAGTGAGTCCTGAGTAATACGATACCACTTGGTAAGACTAGTTAGTTTTTTTTTGGGACAAGCGCGCCACATTATTCCCAAACCACTGGTACTCCTGAAAGCTAGAATCAACAGTGGCAACCACCAGAAAAGTGTCAAGGCAATTAAGCTCGACGAAGTCCCAGGGTTTTTTTTTTACCAAAGACTGGTTAGCTTTTAATATTTGGTGTGAACATGTCACGGTATGTTCACCAAAGACATGAACAAGTACGTCTTCGCTTCTTGTAAGCGTCTTTTTCCACCCCGTATAATTACAGATGCTGGCTTCATTTACGCAGTACCCGGTAGAACTGAAAAGGTTCATAGTAGACCCGCTCAAAGGCAAAAAGCGCACAAAATTGAGGTTCTCCAAATATGAACCTCATTAATACCGTTTACTTACTTGGGCACAGTTATTTGACTGACCTCCTCGGAAAAACTAAACCAACGAGATCTTATTGTGCCCTTTTGGCTGGTCCCTTTATCCCGGAAGAAAAAATCAGTTCTGGTTTTAGATAATGAGTACGGAATAGTGAAAATTTCTTTGAAAGTGTTTCGCATTTCTGCAGCAGAATTCATACAAGGTTTTCGGTAGCTTAGATCAATCCGTATACTGGATATTGACTGACTGATTTTTGACTTTTCCATCTGCGTTATCGCTTATAGAATGTCACTATCAATGAAATCTGCTTCATAACGGAAGCTAAGACAATATTATAAGACTCTTTTGACTGTAAAACATTGTACTCATTCGACCATTTGTTTTCATTTATTTTGTTTCAAAGAATAATCAGAATAAAAAAAAACTACAATGGCCGCAAAATTCCTAACAAACCCGAGAAACGTGCGCAGAACTTTCAGCTTTTAGAACAAAGATTTTTATCCAAAGAAAAATACAAAATCGTGCCATAACCGAGACTCGGGTGAAACTGGCCACAAATACAGCCCGGGATCGTTGGAATTCATAGCCCGTTTCCCGAGGGAGGGCAATGTCAAAGCCTCTTTATAAATGCTGTTGGAAAAGTCGAAATATTCCGGTACGTAATTGCCTAAACATGTCTTTAGGTATATTTCACCTATTTGTGTCGCCTCTAGTGGCAAAACTTGTAACTAGACTAGAATTGTGATTAGCGCCATCTGTTGGTGATTTAAAGCAACTGTTGGTTGGATAGTGGAACTGTGACATACTGCAGTCTGTAAAAAATTCACTAGATGGCAGTGCTCTTTGACAAATGGTCTAGTTCTTAAGGCATCTGTTAGATGTCGCTGCATAAGTACTTCGCAATTTTTTGTCTTAATTCGTCTAGGAGTTGATAGATGGCGTTGTAACAAATACGTGTTTAGAGCTTCTTTAACTTATTAGTAGATGGCAGCTCTTGTAGGTTAATGTTGGCGCGGCAATTTTCTTAGCAGGCGCTTGTCTTTTCTCGCATAATTTTCCAACAGTTTACTCTGTTGACTGTTACGTTAAACTCTCGTAAGGTGTCACCACTTGTGACTTCCAGTTTCAACAAATTTTCCCAACCAGCGCTTTTTGTTCTGTAATTTTCCGTCAGTTTCTTTTAATATAAGATAGATAGCACCGATTAAAGTCAGGATACTACAAATTGGCAACACGCTGTTTCCCTATCGCCCGTTCAATATTATTTATTGGCATTTTGTATTGCAATATTTTCAAAGAAAGCACTTCAAATAAATTGGTCAATATTTTCTTTGCTAACGATATTAGTTTTCAGTGCCATGTTGTTTTTATAACAAATCGATTGGAGCTATGTTTTCATAAAGTTTTAACAATGTTTTCGCTCCAAGTTTTGGAGTATATATTATGTAGAGGTTATCAAAATTCTCCTTAAATTATTTTGATCATTGTTGCTTAGGTTACATCATCATTTCTCTGTTTGAGAAGAGGCCTTTGCCCAGCAGTGGGATAGTGTAGGCTGGTATTATTATTATTATTTTATCACATCATGGTAGGTAGGAATATTATACAGTTGATAATGATACTGTTGCAAAGACAGAGTTATGTTTTCGGTTGTATTTTTGTATATAATATATTATATACTAGCTGACCCGCGCCACTTCGTCTGCGTTACATTTTTGATGAATGCTCCACTCCTATTGCTCGCAACGTGATGCTATATAGCCTTCCTCGATAAATGGGCTATCAAACACTAAAAGAATATTTCAATTCGAACCAGTAGTTCCGATTAGCGCGTTCAATGGGTTCAATCAACCAAACAAACAAACTCTTCAGCTTTATAATATTAGTATAGATATAAAACCAAATACTTTTACAACACGAAGGGAAAGACACCTAACAGCCGACATCGATGCAGTTTACCCGGCGAGGGTCGTTCTTAACCCCGCGATTCAGAAAATGGCGTCAAATGAACAACGCCATCTATCGAGCTCGGAGTTAAACTGCTAAAATTTAATGCATGGAAAGCGATCGAACAAACAATATAGGCTATGAAGATTTTCAAAGCAGCTCCTTCTAAAGTACCTTTTGCTATCATAACTTTTTGAAAAACCCGATAAGTCGATTTAAAGTTATCTTGTGAGCACTTAATCTTTATTCATTAGTACCAGTTTTATTCAATAGATGTCGTTGCATGTATCTTAAGTAATGATGATGAAATGATTGATTCTTGAACACTTTAAATTCATACATGTTTTGATTAAGAGCACGGATTGCAATGAAACGAAAACTAATACCTTCTCTAAGTTACGCACAATACTTGTGCATTAAAACCAACCACATTGGTTTTGTAATTTTCACGTGATACATAAACAATCAAACATAGCCGAAGACTCACAGACTGCAGACAAACAGACAAATATTCTAAAAATAGTAGAAATGAGTTTTGGTTGTTATCCTTTAACACTAGGGGTGTTAAAGGATTATTTCTATTTTTTTTTCTAAATATTTTCAATGTGCAGAAATGCCACGTCTACAGATTTATTATATGTATAGATATAGATAGAAGATATATATATATATATTTGTGTTATTTTCCATGACCTCGTAAAGTAACATTGACTGCTTTGAAGAGACCTGTCATGGTGATATTATCGTAATCACCGTACTACGCAAATTAATTCGTGACCGCAACATCTTTATTTAATGTAGCCTTCCCATTCATTTTGAGTAGCTTTAATTTAAAGAGATATTGTTGTGTGTACCACACCCTTGGTAGTGATTTTGGTGATTGCAATATTTACTAACAGGAGGGTAGTTGCTCTCGCTGGAGAATACGCTCCAACTGCCAAATGTCACTTACCACATCTGCTTAAAGTACTTAGACTGATTGCAGACACAAAACAGAAAGAAAAAAAAATTCTATTCATTGCTATTCACCCCAAAGGTGTCAGTTAATTTACTTTCAACATGGTAATTTCTAGAAACTTGTTTACGAAAACAAACAACAATAAATAACAAAAACATTGACATACAAAAATTGGGCCAAGGCAAAGTTTGTGTTACTTACCTATGTATATCTCGTAAATCTTCGCGACCAATTTCCTTGTATGCGGTTGCGAAATGGTGTTATTACTGAAATAATAGCGTTTATCATAGGAATAATCACCCTATTAATATGATTAGGTGGTCCTTTTTCTTCTTATTTTGATCAAAATGCCAGCGTGCGTGAGTGATATTTCTCGACGGCATGTAAAGCCAAGTCAGAGGCCCATGGGCGGCATAAAAACTCTGACACCAGGTTAGGTAATTACTAACAATACGAAAAAAATAAAAAGATCAAAATTGAAAGAAATGATTGATTAATTGCCGGCCACGTTTGTCTAGTAGTCACAAACCTGCTGAGTATGAGGTCTTGGGATCGAATCTCAGGTCGGGCAAAGAGTTATTAGGTTTACCCATCAGGAGATTTTCAGTAGCAGCCCGAACTCTGGATCTGCGCCTGATTGATGTCAAAAGGCTCTCGCCTTGTTATATGACATCATTCTCTACCTGGCGATTGCCCAACTATGCTGGGGTCGACTTCCAGTCTAACCGGATGCAGCGTACCAGTATTTTACATGGAGCGATTGCCTATCTGATCTTCACAACCCAGTTAGTGCTAGGTAATACGATATCCCCTGATAAGACTGGTTATCAGACTTTCGGGCCACTGACTACCTGTAATGACTGTCAAAGATGTACACACAGCTCCATTAAGTGCTTACCTCCCCCCCCCCCAAAGACATGTGCGTTCAAATGCGAGCTAGGCCCAAGTTGGTTTTTGTATTTTGCAAAAACATTTTATTTTATAATGCATGTATTGTGAATAAATAAGTTTACTTAGTATTTGTTTTTCAAGTTTTTATTAATATTGTTTTATTTCAATAAACGTTAATACCTTTATTAATGCGTATAATGACAAGCAATAATAGGGTTAACGTTTACTGCTAGCTACTCAACGTTTAAATATACCGGAGGTTTCCAGACCGTTTGCCGTGCACAAGATTGGAGGTTCAAATCTTTGGCATTGTGCTTTTTTAACATGCATTAAGATGTATATTTTTTTTATTATAAAGTATTTTTCCATTTTGTTTTAGTAATATTTATAAAGACTTAAAAAATCAAGTCTTTTATAAATGATTATTAAAGTATTAATCAAATACTTTAATAATATTTGTTGAAGTTTTGTTAAGTAGTAGCAATACTTAACAAAACTTTGATCTTATTTTACTACAAAGATCTATATTTTACAATTTAATTTGGTTGTATTATAACTTGAGGGTATGGATTAATTTTAAAAAGAAAACGTAAGTAAGTACAATTAATGGATACCCTCAAATTGTAGCATCTGTTTATTAGACAGAAACCTAAAGACAGAGAGATTCGGACGATATTAGATAACTATTTCATCGCAATTCATGTGGGTCACTGGCTAGTTTGATAAACTAACTAACGTATTATGACGACAGTCAGTAATGCGACGGTTCGAACCCAAGTCGATACACTGAACTCGTTTTGAAGTATTCCTTAGATAATTCGTAAGTTACGTAAATAATTCAATGTTGTAGCAGTAGTGTAACATTTTAAAACTTGAGGGATTAGCACATAAAGACGCTGTGTGTACAAATGACTGCCTCGACCAACGTCTTAACGCGCTTTCCGAGGCACGGAGCAAACTCGGTATTTAATGGGTGGTCATCCATCCACGAACCAAACCCAGGCAAGCGCGGCTGAACCTGAAGTGCGGTTTCGTTTTTGCCACCTGGCAACGGAACCCTAAAAATGTTTGTCATATCACTACATAGCAGTAGCGCAGGCACGCAATAAGCCCATTCCTGCCGGCTTCCCTTTGGAAATCCAAGTCAGTAGGGTATAATAATGAAGGTATTTAATACACCCTACAATTTAAATATTATGTATTACAAAACGCCTGCCAAAATTACAATTTTTGTCAATAAATTCCAAAAAGACAACATGTTGCTCCTAAATAACTCGTAGGCGTCCCGGCTTTTTCCTTCTAAAATGTCTATACAAATCTATGTCGTCATGACGTCACTTAGAGCCACGTGACACGCGTTATCTTAGGAGTCGGTAAGCCGGAATAATGCGGGTTATAGGCAAGAACTGTTTGCGAGTAAACGAGATGCGTATATCGGAGAGAGGAGACGCATGTACTGGCGCGGGCGCCGTACTCGGTTCGATTCGTAAAATTTCGTAATGCTTCGGGCTCGGCGCTCGAGAATTTGTAAACAAATGCATTGCATTCGTATTTTTCATGTGCATGAATGTAAAGTACTTAATGGCTTTTATTTTGTTTTAGATAGGTAATTTGCAATTTGTTCGTTGTATTAATTGAATTGATTAGTGTATCAATTAGAAATTAGTTTGTGCGTGTATTGTGTAGTGAAAATAAAGTATAAAAGTACGTTGAAATTAGGTATTTGGGTAAGTAGATAGTTTATCAAGTTGAAATTTCTTACCTATTTAGAGTAGATTTAAAAATTAATTAGAATTAGGATGGCATTGATCGCTTTAGACTGCTGTCTCACAGATTATTTGCTTTGCGAAGAAACTAGTTTTTCAAGGTTAAGTTTTGAGAATAAAAAACATGTTATAAAACTCGGGCGGGCGCGTCCAAATATGGCAATTAATTATCAACGAAAAGATGGTTTTGTGAAACATTTTAATGTTTCTCTATACGATAAATATCAATGGCTGACTGGCAGCTGTAAATTAAATAAAATGTATTGTTTCCCGTGCCTACTTTTCTCAGATTCTAGTAGCCTTTGGAATAAAGGGGGTTTTACGGATATTAATAATCTGACGAATTCCTCGAAAAAACATGTTCAAACTGAAAAGCATATTCGCAGCTGTTTAGATTTACACGAGTTCGGGTGTAGTAGAATAGAATCATTTTTCGCTAATTCGCATGAAGCTCATAATAGAAAAGTAGATCGAAATAGGAATTTAATGAAACGGTTTATCGACACCGTTATTTTGTTAGGTAAACAAGAATTAGCTTTTCGCGGCCACGATGAAAGTCCGAATTCCGACAACCGTGGTAACTATATCGAAACCTTGTTATATTTGAGCAAGTATGATACAGTAATGGACTCACATTTGGAACTATGTTCTTCAGTTCAGAACCCCGCGTTTTCTGGTCTCTCTAGTGATATTCAAAATGATTTAATACGTAGTATTGCATCCGTTTTACGAGACCACATTAGAATCGAGATAGATAAAGCTCAATTTCTGTCTGTAATGATTGACGAAACTCCCGATGTCAGTCATAGGGAGCAATTAACTGTAATTTTTCGATATCTATCTGAAACTGGAATCGAAGAACGATTCCTAGGTTTTTACGATGTTAGCGGAAGTCGAACTGCTGAAGTTTTATCCAAACAGTTGTTGGAAATACTTGACCAGTATCGTTGTAGGAATAAGTTGGTTGGTCAGTCTTACGACGGCGCGGCAGTTATGTCTGGTGAGCACGGTGGCGTTCAAGCAAAAATTCGGGATGCATGTCATATGGCAATGTTTGTGCCATGTTACGCTCATGTATTAAATTTAGTTCTTAGCCGTTCCCTTGAAAATATTCAGGAACTGAAAACTTTTTTTGGGCACGTAAATAGCATTGTTAGGTTTTTCAACAAATCTACTAAACGGACCAACCTTTTGAAGGAAATAGCTGACCGCCGTATGCCCGGAGTATCCGAAACACGTTGGCATTATCACTCACGCATTATTAATGTAATTTTTAACTGCAGATTAGACATAATTAAAACTTTTAATTCGATGTTAGATAACCCGCAATTTTGGGATAGTGAATCACTTTCCTTGGCAGAATGTTTTCTCAGTAAATTAGAAAACATGCAGTTTTGTTTTTTTTTGCACGTATTATCAGACATTTTTCAAAAAACCGACGTTCTTTTTAATTTATTGCAGTCAAAACAGATTGATATTGAAGTAGCAAACCGCGAAATAGATTCATTCAATAGTTGGCTTGCAAATGATTTAATAAACAATTTTGATTTTATTTATGACAGCGTTCAGGAATTCGGTGAGCCGCCGCGACAGAGTAGACGACTAAATACAGAAGTAGACGTTAGAACGATGTATCGGCGTCTTTTCATTGAAATAATAGACAATGTTAAGACGCAAATACAACACAGGTACCAATCACTTTCGCAAATGAGTTTTCTTAATTTACTCAATAAATCTAAGTATAGTTTTTATAGTAGATCATTTCCAGATGAAATAATATCTTCTTTGTTAATCAAATTTCCGCAAATATTTGAGTTCTCTGCTTTAAAGAATGAGTTGAAAGTCTTATACACAACTCAATCTTTGAATAAACTAGATGTTTACGAGCTTTATCTCAATTTTCAAAATTCATTATTATGTGACACTTTTCCACAAATTACAAAATTATGTAGTATATTTTTGACACTTCCTGTTACAGTAGCATCCGCGGAGAGGTCGTTTTCGGCTTTGAAGCGAATTCATACGTACATGCGTAATTCTCAAAAACAAGAACGATTATCTGATCTAGCCATTCTTTCTATAGAGAAACATTTGTTACTTAAAATTAAGAATAATCCCGGCTTTTATGATAATGTCTTAGCGCACTTTGTAAGAAAGAATAGACGAATAGCTTTAGAGTATAAGTAGTTATTATAAGTAGAATAAGTGAGTAGAGTAGTCTTGTTGTTAAGTAGTAGTAGTAGTTTTGCCTAGTATAGTAGACATCATACGTCATCAGTTCATCACACCACAACCGGCTTTTTTCAAAGCCACTTTTATTATACTTGCAAGACACTGTTTCAATCTATCAGTCAGTGCTTACACGTATAGTAAGGGTGGACTGAGAAATATGTACGCCCTACCTACGCCCCCCCCCCCTGGACTACGCCTGGCCTTGGTAAGTTTTTTTTTGTTTTTTTTTTTTGCTGCGGCTTCCCTCCTTCATGAAATCACCCGTCGCCACTGCTACATAGTATAAAAAAGTCGATGCGTTTTTTTAATAGATAGATCGATTCAACAGGAAGGTTTATATGTATAATACATGCTTATTATAGTAGAAAAAACATTAGTATCTACACTGCACCCGTGCGAAGCCGGGGCGGGTCGCTAGTTTCATTTTAAACACCATTTTACATTAAATATCAAGCCCTTAATTATCCCAATTAGCAACCACAATACTTTACCATATCACGTTGGTAGGTACGTTTTTAAATATAATTAATTAACTAGTATCACATAACTTTTGTAGCAGGAAATTGCCAGTTAAAAGTAAATTGATGTATTACGACTGTTTAAATGACCACTCTATATTTTGTACTCGACTGTTTACGACCATTTTCTGTGATGTCATTTATTTTTTATTGTTTAAGTAAGTTTTACTTCTTTTGTGAAAATATGGCATTATACTAAACATAGTTAAAAGTTTTCGGTATGGCGCTTGAAATAGAAGGTCAAGGATATTTTGATGACTTTTTCATATTATCCAATTCAATAAAATACTTTCGACACTATCTGTGAATGTCCGTGCCGGAGATGTGTTGTATATTGTCCATATCGGTTTGATCAACCCAGTACAGAATACAAATACGAAAATATAATTATGAATTTTAATTACTTTAAACACTTTTCTAATTATTCCTTTTCTCTGTTTCAGGTAAGTCAACATTTTATCTAATTCTGCGTACGGGAATCTTCTTTTAAAACGTAAGAAGAATTCTATATTATATTTTTAAATTTATATTTACGTTTGCGAACTGTATCCGGCATGGGATGCGGAGAAATGAGGAAAATGTTGAGTATGAATGTAGATAGATGGCTATAAAAGAAGAGGAAAGCCAAAGAAACGACGGATGGACTGTGTGAAGGATGATATGGTTAGAAAGGAGTTGGTTGCTGAGATGTCGAGTAATAGTGAAGTATGGAAGAAGAAGACATGCTGCGCCGACCCCAAATAAATTGGGATATGTGCAGGAGAATGATGAGGTAGGTATGTCGGCATTTATGCAATCACTGGGTAACAATTTCGTTGTTTCTTGTTGAATTTAAAGCAGTATAAACTTATTCGTACAATCCAACACATATATCCGTCATGCAATAAAAATATTCCACCTGAACATGAGTGGCCATGGCTGACCTGGAAGTCTTCAAATAGACTCCGGACACTGGTTGGCCGAAGCAAAGAAAAGCTGTTAAGGTGGCGATTCTTAGACGACTCTGCCCTGGAGTGGAAATGTGGTATTGTTCCACGAACGATGGGATACTTGATAATTTTTCTTGCTTGTCCTGCTGTATGTATATTACAGGAGCTGATGGACGCTACTAAAAGTGCCAAACTCTTCGCCATTTTGTGCTGAATCAATTTAGATTTCCATCAACACGCTTATGAAGAAGATGAATAAAATATTGTGGTTTTAATTCTTGTTTCCAAAAAGGCAGCCCAACTTAGATAGGACAGACATGTTTGTCGCATGCCGAACGAGCTGCGTGCCCGTAAAGCTTAGGATTGGTGCTCTAAAACACGAACTGGTTGGATCCCTTGAGAATTAGGAAGAAGTACTTAGCACAGAATCGTGACCGTTTGGAAGGAATGAAGGGAGGCCTTTGCCCAGCAGTGGGACAATACAGGCTGGCTAGTATCAGGACACTTGCGCGAACGGACATTTGCGCGCATGGACACTTGCGCGAATGGACTTTTGCGCGAACGGACATTTGCGCGCAGGGACGCTTGCGCGAATGGACTTTTGCGCGACTTGCTTTTTTTAGGCCAATGACCATAGAGACAAAACATAACATCACGCCCGTTATTTCGGGGTCGGTGAATCAAGGTTTGGACACAGATGGGTTACCTTACCGGTACAGGTTTTGCAACTCTGGCCAAGGTTTGGACACAGATGGGTCACCTTAACAATCCAGGTTAAGCGTATTTTGCCAAGGTTTGGAAACGGATGAGTTACCTAACTAGTTCAGGTTAAGCAACTCTTGCCAAGGTTTGGCCACAGATGGGTTACTTTACCGATCCAGGTTAAGCAGATCTTGCCAAGGTTTGGAAACGGATAGGTTCCCTTACTGGTACAGGTTAAGCAGATCTTGCCAAGGTTTGAAAACAGATGGGTTCCCTTATCGGTACAAGATAAGCAACTCTTGTCCAGGTTTGGACACAGATGTGTTACCTTAACGGTTCAGGTTAACCAATTCTTGCCAAGGTTTAGAAACGGATGAGTTACCTCATCAGTTCTCGAGTCTTTCGCGCAAATTTCTGAGATCCGGCTGGCTATAATATTAATAATCCTTGTTTCAAACTATAAAAAAAAAAACTGCATTACAAATAAAATAACTAAGCACAAATATCACGAAACGGGGTATTACAATTTTATCAACCACTATTTTAGTAACCCTGTCATTTCAAAGGGCGGTCATCCCATGGGAAATTAACTTTAAGGTTATACGGCCGCCATAATATTTATTAGTTATTATTAACACTATTATTGTCCGTGCCCCAATGGTGCCACTAGCCTCGTCCATATATTAAACGGAACTTAAAATGTAACTGGCAAAGTTACTTTTAAGTTACTGGCAAAATGCGAGTGAACTTAATACGTACAGGGTGTAAACGGACCCTTCACGAAGCCGTCAACCAAGCATTCTGTACATCAAACTAAGTAACTCTACGCAAAAATGATTGCTGGGAAACGACTTTTTTTTGGGGTGAATAATCACAATTTACGGTAGGACTCAATGTATGCATTTTGTTATTTGAAACAAATTTTGTTAACCATCCAAGGGTTTTAATTTTTTTTTGCGGAACTCTTATACTCTTTCTAAAATAAAAAATAGCCTCAGTTACTCCTTATAACATGAACTATCTGCCAGTAAAAGTCCCGTCAAATCGGTCCAGTCGTTTCGGAGGTTAGCCGGAACAGACAGACAGAAAAACAGACAAATCTTTAAGAAAAAGGGATTTTTTGTTATAAGTGCCGTATATATGTAGATATATTTATAGTTTCACACGAGTATGCGTTTAGTAAGAAGCTGCTATTTTGAAATTACAAACAGACACTTTAACTTTATTTATTTGTATATATTACAAAAAAAATTGCGGCCTACTGGAGAAAACATACTTAAGGTTATGGGTTAGTGGTGTTGATCCCATACAAACGTATTTCCCTGTTTTCTCACAAGAAAATAAAACTAGAACAGTCGACATGAAAATGGCAGTCAATTACAAGCCATCTCACATCCGCCAATCGGTCGACAGACAGACGGCTGGAAAGGTCAACAATTCTGCCTGAACTTTCATCTATTGAGACGTAATTTTTCTTTAAAGATCCCTATTGATCAATAGAGTAATAAGTATGGCACGTTTACTTATCCTGGTTTTAGTAGCGATATTGGCCTTTGAATTGTTCTAACTGCTACATCTAAAAACGAGCATTGATCACAATTGCAAGATTCTGTTGCGTTCACTAGTTCACCTCACTCAAGTGAGCGCACACAATTCGAAAGCGAACTCATTTGTTTTTAAAGTAAATCATCGCGGACTCACAACGAGACACTGTTCGAATTTCGAACGTGATGTTTAGGGAAGTTACAATATCACTAATAAAATAGATGCGACTGACACGGACTGCTTCAGCACGAAGTCTTGGGTTCTATTCCCAGGTCGGGCAAAGTGTTATTGGATTTTCCTATTAGTAGCAGCGTGATAAAATACGTACTATAATTCCATCTACATTAATAAATAAAGTATTCAGTGTTATACGGCCTTGAGTTGGGTATTGTCTGTCCTTCATTAATTATAGAACAGAACCTAGAAAGGAAGACAATTCGTTTTTAAGTTCCCTTAGTGACTACTTACAACTAGTATCTTAGACAGATGCCTCGGAAGCGCTTTGTTCCACACTACAACTCTCCTCTGACTGTCTGGTTGGTGTAGTGATTGCAAGCGCGACTGCTGATCATGAGGTCCCGGTTTCGATTCCCGGGTCGGGCAAAATGTTACTGGATTTTCCCATTAGGAATCTCTCAGTAGCAGCCACGGAGTCTGGATTTGTGCTCGGTTGATGACAGACGCTCGCCCCTTATTATATTATGGGACTTAAACATAACTGGCTAAATGTGGGTGTACTATTAGATACACCTTCGGGGTTTTCTGGCAAAATATTATGTTACATCAATCAAATTTCCTTAAATGACTTTGCTTAACTCATTTTGTGGAACCTCTTTTGTAGATAGATATTCAAGCTATCATCACTATTACTACTACATGACATTATAGCTAGCCCATATTGTCCCACTGCTGGGCAAAGGCCTCCCTCCATGCCTTCCAACGGTCACGATTCTGGGCTACTTCTTTCCAATTCTCAAGGAAGACATCCAGTTCGTCCCGCCATCTCTTTCGTGGTCTGCCACGACCCCGTGTCACTGTTTCAGGGCACCAATCCTGAGTTTTACGAGCCCACAGCTCGTTCGGCATGCGACTGACATACAATAGATAATCATAGTATTGTTTTTCTCTTTCTATTGTTTTCCTATCCTATTGTCTGTGTTTCTCATCATCGTATTTTCCTGTTTACAAGAAAAATAGTCGTATTTTCATTGGTTACAGATTGATTGAAAAGATCTTAGATTTATGTGTAATCTTTCCAAGGACTAAAACTGCCACCTTTATTTTATTTCTAGCCTTTGCCCGCGACTTGAAAAAATATCATTTCTGTGGTAAAATGTAGCCTATATTTTAAGTTAGACATCTAGTAGTAGAGCGGTGAAAACTGCGTTCAAATCTATGCAGTAGTTTTTGCGTGATGCGCGTATAAACATGCAGACAGAAAGACAGACAAATATTCTATAAACTGTTGTTTTTGCTTCTGTTTCTCTAATAAAGAACTCCCCATATATTTATTTTTTTCAATATCTACAATGCACAGACATCGCCCCTTTATAATTTTATGTTATATATGCATAGATTATATTCATTTAATACTTAACACATAGTTGAATAAAAGCGGGCTTTAAGTCCATAGGCATTTTCTACGGTCAACTTTGGCTTATAATTTTACTGGATCAGCTTACCATAACATAACATAACGCCTGTAATCCCCAAAGGGTTAGGCAGAGGTGTACCTAATAATTAGTACACTCACATTTCGCCAGTACCTAATAGTGGCGAGCCTATTGCCATCAACGGGGCACAAATCCAGACTCCGTGGCTGCTACTGGGCCAATCCTGATTAAAAAAAAAACAATTACACTTTACCCGACCCGGGACTCGAACCCACGACGTCATGCTCAGCAGTCGCTTACAAACACTACACCAACGGGCATTCATGATTAGCTTACCATGCTTGTATATTCTACCTAGTGACCGTAGAAGCAGTATATCTTCGAAGATAACCTGGTACTCTAACCTAATCAAGCTAGGATAACTAAGTTCTAAATTAGCTCCACTTGACCATGTAACTATTAAGATATTGCATGATTATCACTTGCTGCGGTGAAGGAAAACATCGTTAGGAAACCAGCATGCCTGAGAGATATTTCTCGACGGCATGTAAAGCCAAGTCAGAGGCCAATGGGTGTCATAGAACGACCCGAATGGCGCAGCGGTAGTGAGGCTGCCTTACGTTCATAGGGTTCCGGGTTCGAATCCCGGTAGGAGCAAGTGTTTGTTTCCGAGTCATGGATGTTTATATGTATAATAAGTATGTATTTACAAACAAAAAGTATCTATGTAACTATCTGGTGTCCACGACACAAGCCTCGTTGCTTAGTGTCAGCGCTGTGTGTAATGTCCAGCGATATTTATTTATTTATTTATAGAAACTCTGACACCAGATTAGGCACTAACCACACGATTAAGGAAAACTATTAAGATGCTTCTGAAGCAAAAACCGAGGTATTATAAATATGACTTCGAAATTCGAACGGTGTCTCGTTGTGAATCCGCGATGATTTACTTTGAAAACAAATGAGTTCGCTTTTGATCTGTGTGCACTACAGAATAACACAACCACTTTGATCCTTTATTGTATTGCCAGCCTTATGATAATTGCATTCTCTTGTCTCAGATGTCGTATAGATATTATGTCAGAAGTTAATTGGAGCGGGTTAACTTGCTCAGTCAACTGTAGTTTGCTATGATTGTCTGTTAGTTTAGTCAACCATAGCCGACTATTCTGATGTGTTGTAAGATTTCGGTGAAAGCTCTGTGGCCATCGGAAAATTATCGTGCTACCAAAATGGAGGAAATTTGTAAATAAATCTGTGACTTTGTCTATGATGTAACTAAAATTATTTGTGATATAGCACGCCGTATACAATTTCACTCAATTTTTTCTCTAAGAACTCAACTACTGCTTTATTCTCAATATTTTGTGTTGTTGAGGAGTTTGTTCCGCCACTTTTTCTTCCCAGCTAAAACAATAGGAAGTGGCGACTGTCTCATGTCAACTATGACGTACGAAAAGTGCTGATTATCAGCCTAATTTGCATAAATGACTTTTGATTTTGATTTATCTAGTTACTGCGCTTGGCAAGTGATTTTCTAAAGTTACAGCCCGTTCACACGAGGACGATTCGTTTTTTTGACGTATCGTCTTTTTTACAATCCTTAATTTTTTTTGACGGCGGCAATGCTTTTTAAATGCCCGTGTTCACACGTATCGCAAATCGTTAAAAGTTACGGAAACGTCCTTAATCACGTATCGTCTTTTAAAAATCACGTACGTCAAAAAATCACGAGTCGGGAATTTTTTACAACTTTCGCTCCCAAAAAATCACGAAACTAATGTGAATATCAATTCGTTTATTTTGCCGGATCGCGATAAAACACGATTCGTATGCAATGTGAACGTCCATCCCTCATGAAGTATCGTGATTTATGACGGATCGTCAATGACGGAAGCCGTGTGAATGAACCGTTACGGTATCTCGATATAGAAAAACCTGCTCTATTGTTCTCATGGTCACTAGCTCGACTTTGGAGTATCATTTTCTGGGTTCTTTTTCCAGGTATAGTCAACGTGTTACTGAGTTTTTCAATTTAAATTAGTAAAGGATCGCTTAAGACAAAATTAAAAAAAGAATCTACAGGATTGCAAACAGAACTAAATACATTGTATAAGATCAAACGATAACAATATAATAATGATAAGTAAAAGATAATAGAATGTACTTTATTGTACACCGAAATTGTTACACAACTGTTTTATAGTATTGCTAACTCTATGGTTATAATGGTGACCTAATAGCGATGTCTTCCAGAGAACCTTTGGATGGACTGTACGAACTTATAATAAAAACGTGAAAGTAGTCAGTGTAAAAGAGCGCCTCTCGCCATCAAACGTAAAAGTTTGGCGAGTTTAGAATTAAGTAACACGTATGAATTTAATGAAAAAAATAAATAAAGAAAAAAAAATTTTTTTTTTTGCCGGCCGGAGGCGCATAAAGCCATCGGTCTTGTGCCTGATCTCTCTGCAGTAATGTCCGATTGCCGTACCATCAGACCATGAGGAGTGAAGGAACAGAGAGTGCATCTGTATGTACTGTTATCAAAAGTTGAGTGGTCAGACGCAACTTTTCATGATAGTACACACACATTGACTGTATCTGCTACGTCAATGGCTAGTCTCCGCTGAGGTTGACCGTTCTGACCGAAAATATATCAGAGGAGCAAGAAGATCATTGATTCTTTGATTGGAAAATACTGCAACTGCCTTTATAGGGTCCCGTTGCCAAATGGCAAAAACGAAACCGTTACAGATTCGTCTTGGCCGTCTGTCTGTCTGTTTGTCCGTCCGTATGTCACAGGCATTTTACTCCAAAACTATTGACAGCACACAGATAAATTAATAATTTATAAAAAAAAAGATATTTGCTACTAAAGTAGTAAAATTATATTAATAAAAATTGCAGGTTTGTAGAACGTAAAAAAACTTTCAACGAAAATTGGCTTTAATAAGATAAGTTAGATGATAATGGTGATGATGATGGGTGCTACGGAACCTTGCGTGTGCGAGTCCGACTCGCACTTGGCCGGGTTTTGATGGAAAACAATACCGTGAAAGGTTTAGGACAAACTTTAAGACAAGGTGTCAATTTTATCTCCGACTTTCCAACAAAGCGAAATCGAACTTCGATTTCAAGCTCTCTTCACAAAATATTTCATACAAGGTCGAGTTTCAAACGGCGGAATTAAAATGAGTAAAAATTCAAAAGGTACACAAATAACTTTCCTTTTGAAATATAACCTTTAGGTACAATTTGGCAGTTTTTACGGCCTTCGTCTTCGTTTTACGATTTAAGGTCAAACTTTAAGAAATTGGGCACGCCTAGGTAGGTAGTAACTTTATACTGTTGATAGTCAGTGTGAATTTCAAAGGTAGGTAGTTTATTTTAATTCTATAAGAAAACTTAGTCTCGCACCTGTAATTTTGGACTTGGTTACCTATAGTTACCTAAAAGTACTTACAACTTTCACTTATACTTAAAAACTCTTTGTGAACATCACGTTCGAAATTCGAACGGTGTCTCGTTGTGAATCCGCGATGATTTACTTTAAAAACAAATGAGTTCGCTTTCGAATCGCGTGCGCTCACTTGAGTGAGGTGAACTAGTGAACGCAACAGAATATTTTTATCACTTCTGGTTCCGTGAACAAACCTTAGTAAAACAAACACATCCAGAATAAAATTATTGTCATTATTGAATAAGATCACCTCCTATTTCATGGGACTTAATTATACTGGCGTAATATGAGTATACGGTCACGCGCACCAATATTTAAACACTTAGCAACTTTTAAAGTGATTTTCTCCTATTGTTCTGATAAAAATTTCATATTGTTATGAACACAGCATTTTGGAACTCATATTTTTATGAAATAGATCCTGCATGCAGATCATGCATGTTGCAATCGTTATTTCTCTCGAAAATTGCTTTTAAATTTAAGAATGTGTAGGTATACATATTGGTGCTTATGACTGTTAAATAAACCTCTGTTTAACCCTTCGAGGATTAGTAGAGTTACGCCATCTTCTCTGTTCCCTGATCATTATAATCTGGATCTATTCAAAGTTCGAGTGAATCAGTTTCTTCTAGGCGCGCGTGCTCCACCCTAGGCCGCATCATCGCCTCACATCAGGCGAGTTGCGGCCAAACGCAAGCCTATTTAGTATTTAAAAAAAAAGCTACGTTTTAATAAGCAATGCAAGCAATATCCCTCACACACACATACACAGAATAAACTCAACAACGTAAAGTTCTTTGCATTCGAAACTTGCAACACAGCAAAAGTTTCACCTGCAGCTGTCTAGTGGTTTTCTTGTTTTGCACAAATAAACAGACAAAGCTTTGGATGTAGCGGTTAAACAATCCCAAGTATGTGTATTTCGAGAAACAACTTGGTTGCGGTAAAACGTTCATAAATTATAATTACGCGGTGCACTTAAAACCTTGCTTCGTTGGTCTCGTGATTAATGAATTGGAAGGTTTCTTCTGTACAGTAACATCACGCCTTGTAATCCCCGTAAGGGAGAGGTGTACCTAACAAGTACATCCACATTTCGCCAGTTACGTTTAAGTCCTATGTAATAGGGGGCGAGCCTATTCAACCATCAACCAGGCACAAAACCAGACTCATTGGCAGCTACTGCGAAATTTCTTATGAAAATACTCGATAACACTTTGCCCGACCCGGGGATCGAACCCAGGACCTCATCATGCTCAGCAGTCGCGTTTGCGACAACTAGACAAACGATTGTAATATTACTGCCAGTAACCTTATAAATTACCGTAGAGGTTACATCGCTACATTATTTACTACACCGCATATTATCACAACATAGTATAAAACAAAGTCGCTTCCCGCTGTCTGTCTGTCCTGTCTGTCCCTATGTATGCTTAGATCTTTAAAACTACGCAACGGATTTTAGATAGAGTGATTCAAGAGGAAGGTCTAGGTATGCGATTTGTCAAGGTTTTGTGTAAATTAGTTGAAATATGACGATAATTGTTGGAAGTGTCGGAAAAATTCAAGCCGCCTAATATGCTCTACTACCCGTGCGAAGCCGGGGCGGGTCGCTAGTACAATCATAAACCCAATCTCACACAACCCATGCAAGGAAACACTTTCTCAAATATGCTACCTCCCTAATTCCGACACGGCACAACTCAATTTATCATTGTGCCAAGCTCCGACCCGTACTAATCTATGGTCCGATCCTAAGAGGTGCCTTTTAAGTGCACTTTGTTAATTTGACAGGTCTCCCCTGTCATTGTCTGTTAGGTAAGGGAGGGAACAATTGACAGGTGATTATCGATGGTCCTTTTTTAAAGTGTTAAAAAGTATAAGTGAAATGAGGTGGTGGCCTTTTCAAGGCAATTATCCCTGCAAGTAAGTTTTGTAGAAAGTTGTTAAGGCCATATAGAAGTTTTCAATTCGAAAATTAGTTATTAAATTATTTTTAATTTATCGCAACAAAGTTCTGAGTATAACATCACGCTTGTAATCCGCGGAGGGTTAGGCAGAGGTTTACCTACCTAATAGGACACCCGCTTTTCACCAGTTATGTTTAAGTACCACGTATTTGGGGCGAGTCTATTGCCATCAAAATAAATCCAGACTCCGTGGCTGCTAATAAGAAAATCCTAATGGAAAAACCCCAATAACACTTTGCCTGACCCGGGAATTGAACCCACCTCATGCTCGGCAGTCGCGCTTGCGACCAACTGGACCAACGAGACAGTTATTAAGTCCTATACATTTTTGAAAGTGTTTAATAAAACTTCCTTGCAAAGAGACCTACCTACTTATAGTCTCCAATATTTACCCCACTGAAAGGAAACTTCAATAAGAAGCTCTCATCCAGGTACCTCAATAAATAACCCTTGTAAAACTTGTTCATTCACACGCAGTAATACACAAATTGTCTCGAAATTTGTAATATTGAAGAAGGAATTTGTTAGATATTGTTGTATTTTATTTATTTGGTGTATGCCGGCTATAGATTTTCTTTTGTTAACATACTATTAGCATGTGTTACATGATAACAAAACATAAAAGTGATTTAATTTATGATTCACTATGTGGACACGCGGAAAAATAGTGGCGTGTCCAGATGACGAAATAATGAGTCATACTAATTTTGAGTTTCACCAACTGGACACACGCGTGTCCAGTCTCTCGTGTCGAGTTGGTGACTAACCCAAAAGTTTAAGAATAGCTATAAATCCTAAATGGGCATTCGGAAAGAAAAATTATATACCCACACGCACATAGATACACACTATAAACTTGAACGACAATCAATTAGAGTCAATCTTTGATTATCTTATTATATTTTTCTGTGTACTTCGTAATTGGCGTAATGTTTAGTATAATCCTTTTATGTTTATGTACTGTCAGCTGTGAAGCTACCTAAATAAATAAATAAATAAATAAACAAATATGAGAAACCTAAAAATGATTTTCAAATACCTACGAGTATTAAAATAATGAAAATGACATTCAACTTAACATAAATGATGTTTATTTTGCAAAAAGGTTTTACATACACTTTTACACGTCATTTTTTTTTTATTTTATGAGGCCAGTGTTTCGTATCAGGCTACTCTGAGATGAAACAGCGGAAACAAACTCAGAGGTCACAGTATTTTTAAGGTCCAGACATAATCTTGGTCAACTCTCAGGAGGACTAAACAGATAAGTGCTTACATCAATACGCCTCATATTATGGCAAAAATTTTCATCAATTCTCATCGTAGAATAAAACATTTTTTTCCAGAAAAACTTGCGATATTCAGATGTAAAGCGTCTGTAAAAAAATATTTAACGCACCCTGAAGGGCCGTTAATTCCATTTTAATCTTGAAAAATATTTTGTAAGAAAAAAATAAGTTTTACTTTTTGGAGTATTTACTTTATGGATTGGTTCTAAACTGTCGAGAATAAATTGGGATGAAAATTACCATTTTTATTGCACAAACGTCTAGTTTAATTTAATTTATGAAGTTATTCCTTGGGAATTTAAATGCAGAGAAAGTTTTTCAGCATATTTTTATTTGACCAGATAACTAGAAAAGAAAAAATCTAAACTCCAACTCAAAGCATTTATTTCAATTAGACCATTACAGGCACTTTTGAATGTCAAAACACAAAAAATAAACTAAGCTACAGTCCCTGTCACAGAGCATAATAACTTGTGAAAGTACTGTAGTTGCCCATTCGAAAGCGTAGATCCTATGGAGAAAAATGGGCAAGAAACTCCATGGACACTCTTTTAAATCAATATGTTCTTACAAAATCTTGGTTACATCATTCATGTCAAGATTATACATACATGTGAGAACGATGTAGAAAGACGTGCGAGTAAGAGCGTCCAGAGTAAAAAGATAAAATCAACAATTCAAAAATACAATAATCCATAGCATTTATTCGACTTTAATAAGTTTTAGGATACAAGATTAATCAAAGGCTATCATCATCATCATCATCTGCCTAGCCTTACCCCTATTTGGTTGGGGTCAGCTTCCAGTCTAACCGGATGCAGCTGAATATCAGTATTTTACATGGAACGACTGCCTATGTGACCTCCACAAGCCAGTAACTGCGTAACAGTACTCTTATTAATTTCTTAAATGTTACATAGCTATCGTTTGTAATCAGTGTTTTTTTCCTTATTTATTTTACTATTTATGGACACAACACAGGGAAATAACATATAAAATTTTAGTACATAGACACTGCTTATTTCTAAAGAAATTTCTGCCAGTAGACCTGCAAAAGAACCAAAAAAAAGAAGAAATGAAGGGCTTATTTAGGTATCTATCATTTGATAAATCTAAAAATTTAGACATAAAATGTCCATTAAAAACATTGAAATTTTGAGGGAAAAATCCTTCTTAACTGAAAAAGTAACAGTCAATAAACCACAAAAGCACAATATCAGGAGTGCTTTTCAATTTAAAAACAATAAAAAAGCCACTTTGCAGGCACCAATTTCGAATAATAACTGTGCGAGGAGGACAGAATTACACGCTTTCTCCAAAGTGCAAGCGAGAGAGACATAGCTGTATCATCAATCGATCAGGTTTCCATGGCAACCGTACAACTTACACCACAAGTTTGACGCTCGTTACAGTTGGTGGTAAAAGTTTTGAAAGCGAAATCCGTAGGATAGGTTGTACAGTAATCGGAGTGATTTATCGCACTTGGGTTTGAGCATGGGTTCGCCCGTACTTTCTCTGAAATATGACGATACTCATTATTTTACTTGAAATATGATAACAATGATATTTTAGGCAATAATTGTGTTTTTTTGTGGAAAATTGAATTTTCTTGAGGATAGAAAATATTACATAAAGATTTTTTACGTAATAAATGTTGACAAGCCTGGCTGTCAGTAAGATCTTGGGCATTCGTTAAGGGTAGTTCAGGGTAATTAGAAGCCGGAAAGTCCGACAACCACTCTTATACTTACTTACTCTTACACCCGTATCTATAGTCAAGTTAAAGTAATTACTTTAGCTTAAGCAATTACTCGTGCAACATTTTTTATGCAATAGACAAGAATTTAAAAGAAGTAAGAATTTTTATCTCAAAGCCATCTGGTACAGGAGCATTTTTAATTGACTTAATAAAAATCGAAACTTTATTATTAGACCAATGAACATTTTCTATTGCAAAAAGTAATTGTTTCCGCCCGGGATCGAACCGGGGACCTTGTGCGTGTGAAGCACACGTGATAACCGCTACACTACGGAAACGTGATGAAAATGGTCGAAATAACAAATCTGTTTGTAAATACAGAGGAGAGGAACATTCTCGCTTATTGATAAGATAAATATTATTAACCCAAAGACATTTACCTAAATTATTCTTACAATAGTAATATAACACGAACAAAATCATAATTTCCATACAAAAGCCAACTGGGTGCTGTCGATACTAATATAACATATGAAACTGGGCAGTTAAAATATTTTTTGCCGAGTTCTAAAAAAGGATGTGATTATGTATTCGGCCAGTATTTTTTTTGCATTTATTTACACCGATCTATCCATTATAACTAGTCCGATTAAAGTGATTCTTTTTTTCATTTGGTAGAGGAAGCTCGCGCAATGAATCCATATTAATTATATTAACTTTGCTTAGATACTTTATTATTCAACAAAATGCATTCAATCAACAATATATATTTATAAATATATATTATTATTTATTTATTATTATTTTATATATATATTTTTTTCTCTAAAATATGCATTTTTTCTCCTTCGCCGATGTGGATGATGTGCTGACTTTTAGTTACAATGTAGAATTGATACTTAACAAGTACTTGTGTGAGATACTTCAACTAAAAGGGGTAAAATAAAAACTTATTTGCAAAAAAAAATAACCGACTTCCCGAAAAACATTAAAAAGCGATAAATTATTTTACTTTCTAAAGTCGGTGACTTCTGTTTGTTTCATTGAATTTTTGCCACCGACTTCCGAAAGTAAAGTTATTTTCCACTTTTTATTGTTTTTGGACGGTTTTTTTTTTTGCAAAAAAGTTTTTTTTCGATGACACCTCTCTCTTTCTCTTGAATGAATTTTCACTTTGTGCGTTTGTGTTTCACTGATCTTTATTAGGAGAAAAGTTACAAATAAAGACTTTTATTATTGCTGTTAACTAAAATAAACACCAAGAGTGCCGAAGATCAACAAATGACAGCCGGGACAAACTGCTTAACGTGGAATCCGATTCGCGGAGAATTATATAGTCCTCTGTATGTAATGGATGATCAGTTGATCACACGTTAACCTTGAAGACCGACCCATGCAGCTGTTATTATTCAGCCACGAGAATCTCTCGTTAAAAAGAAACAGATTATTGCTGTTAATGATCTATTAAAACTTTTACACGAAACTAGCTTAATTCCTGTCTTAACTTCAAAGTTATCAAAGACTTTGAATGACAACTTTTGGTAGCAACGGCAGACAATTAGTTACCTTTTGTCAAAGTTGAGGGAGATTTCGGTAACTTCTGGCAACGTTTTGAAGTTGGAATTAAACGCTTATTTATAATTATTTAGATTATTAATTGAGATGAACAGACCTCGTTAGGGTCAGAGAAATTATTGGAAATTTTAATAATTTGGGTCGGCTTCCAGTCTAATCGGATTATTTTACATAGAGCGACATAACATTACATGTACTGACTTTGACATTAAATTAGGAGTTATTTATATTATTTTGTTTTTAAGAATGACACCACTTCACATCATCATACTCCTACCCTTATCTCAATTTATTCATAGAATAGAATGCATTTATTTGTCTGTATATTGTACAAAGCTGTTGTGTGTATTACGATCATAACATTCTGCCGTTTCCGGCGTACAAATATGGTTTGTACAATTATCGGTCATAATTTCATTAAAATTAAATGATTAATCATTAGAATTACAAATAATTTAAATAAAGTGAACAGAAGTTGTAAGAGAGATTAATTAATTATATAACTCAAAATTCAATGAAGTCAAGGAGAAACAATATGATTTATAGGCAATTATGTCAAATATTTAGGTAAATTTTTCATTCATAATATTTTCAGTCCAGTAATAACATTTGTTTAATAGGAAATTAAATAATTTACATTGAAATGTTCTGAGGCTAAGAGTTTTGAAGCCATCATGTAACTTGTTATAAACAGTAATAGAAATGCAGTATACATTGTTAGAAAATAATTTAATTCTACGCCTAGAATCATTTAGCATAATAATTATGCACTTTGCGGCTGGGTCTGGATACAACATCATTATACAAGTCAAATTCATGTCTGTTTTGGTGTACAAAGATACAAATTTCAAAAATGTATAGTGCTGGAAGAGGTATTTTTTAAGTTTTGTAAATAGTGGAACACAACAGTCCAGTGGGTGCGCTCCACAAATTAAACCCTCTTTTAAGTTCAGCCGAATTACCCCATATTATAATGCCATATCGCTAAATTGATGAGACATAGCCATTGTATGCACTTAGTGCCGAATTAACACTAGCCACACGTTAGCACTAGCCATTTGGGGTCGCCGCAGCATGTCTTCTTCTTCCATACTTCTCTATTACTTGTCATCTCATGAGACACCTCCATTCTTGCCATATCATACTTCACACAGTCCACTTTCATACTCAAAACTTTTCTCACAACATTTTCCACATTCCTCCGCATCAGCCTATACCAAGTCGACCTATTAACACACCACTTGACATATAATTTTTATTTTTTTCTCTGAATTATTGTGATTGCAAGATGCTATTAGACATTGTATTATGATTATTGGTAAATAAATAAATAAGTAATTTATGAAGGCAGTAAAATCGTTTATTGTAAGTCCAGATTCTCAACCATATTGATGAGGGTTTTCAGAAAGGTCTGGTGCGTAGTACTCGTAATCGGCGTGCGTGTGTGACCAGATGTAAAAACGTACGGATGAGGCGAAAGGACCTTAGCAGGCGGCGTTCTGTAGTTTCTGTCTACCCCCAGTGCAAGGCGTGAGTGTATGTATGTATGTTAGGCCTCCTAATGACTGCTTTATTTATTGTCACCTCTGTAGAAAAACAAAATGGCGATCTTGAAAAGAAAAATGTTATATAAGAATCATGTTCTGCTAACTTTATAGACAGAAATTTCAGTTACTGGGGAGTTTGTTTCGCTATTTCATATCCCCAGGAAATGACCACACACAATTGGAAAGCGAATTCATTTATTTTTTAAATAAAACATCGCGGAATCACGAGACACCGTTCGATTTTATAAAGAATCACAAATGCAGTTCTCCATCTTCAAAACTCACTATAGTAAGCGCCAGATAAACCTGGAATAACGGTCATTGACCCCCATACATTTATTTACATAGTTCCGAAAACAATAATAATGACATAAAGCTGTCCTGAATCGACGTCTATCGTGATCATTTACTTTTTTTAGTAATGAAAAACCATTTATAATTTATTGTCCGCGTACCTACGCAGAGAAATTAAGGGAAGGGCAATGAACTTTATTCCACGTTTATCTGGCGCTTACTATAAGCTAAATAAATCTGCTTAAAAACATTCAAGGCTAGAATCCTATCAATTTTATTTCTCTTCAAAATTATATAAAAACCATCGACACCTATTTTGAGATAACATTTTACTACGCCATCAAAATATTTTATAGCCAAATTCACACCTACTTCCATATAAACCGATCGGCTTGAAAATTGACGGTACACCAAAATGGGTCCCTGGATAATGCTCTTAAGCGCCCTGTACCTAATTTTATGCCTGAAATATTAGTGTATAATAATATCAGCCTGTTATAATCTTACTCAAGGGTAAAGGATTAATCATACAGAGACAGAACGACCATAGAGCATCATGCCTGTTCACTGTTTTGCCATCGCGGGAACGACCATAGAGCATCATGCCTGTTCACTGTTTTGTCATCGCGGACCAAAGAGGTCAGTTATGTCATTCTCTAAACATCACGTTCGAAATTCGAACGGTGTCTCGTTGTGAATCCGCTATGATTTACTTTAAAAACAAATGAGTTCGCTTTCGAATTGTGCGCGCTCACTTGAGTGAGGTGAACTAGTGAACTTTAAAGAATGAAGAAAGATGTCGAAGGAGCCTGAAGTTCAACAAAAACTATTTCCTGCTACATTTTTAGAGCCATTTTTCAAGCTTACAAGTTACCTACTATTTTTAATATAGAAAATTAAAAATAGTAGGTAACCTATAAAATCACTGAAGTAATATCCGCCAGCCAAGATTAAAAGTATCTGGAACTTTTCATCTGAAAGCCTGATGTGTGTGACAGGAAAATGGATTTAAAAACATCCCTCACACCTAAAAACGCTGTCAGGTAAAGCCACTTGAGACGTCATAAGTACAAAATTACGTTTAGATAAGTTATTTCTTAGAAAGCTCGTGGCTAAATAATAAGAGCCGCTCGGGTCGATCTTTAGGTTAAGCCGCGCTTGCCTAGGTTGGTCCGTGGATGGGTGATAACCTATTACAAACCGAGCTTCCTCCGTACTTCGGAAAGCACGTTAAGCCGTTGGTCAAGTTGTCGCGAGCGCGTCTGCTGAGCACTAGGTCCTGGGTTCGAATCCCAAGTCGGGAAAAGAGGTATTGGGTTTTTCGTCAAATAATCTCTCAGTAGCAGCCACTGAGTATGAATCTATGCCCGGTTGATGGAAATACGCTCGCCCCCTTTTACATGGGACTTAAAAATTTCTGGCGAAATGTGGGTGTACTAATGGGTACACCTCTGCCTAACCCTTTGGGGATTACAGGTGTGATGTTATGTTTTAAACAATTTATAATATCTCACCTGCTGGTTGGCGATGTTGGAGTTCAAGATGGTGCACAGTTCCCTTAAAGAAACCTTTCTAGGCGTTGGAAGTCTGAAAGTCATGACTTCCAACCTTTCAATACCGCTTTCGGGGAGTTGCATCTCGTGGGTCAACCTAGGAGATTGTCTGCTGCTTAAGTGGTATAGGAAAATTTCTCACACGTGTCATATTATTATGGAGAAATTTATCGGGCCCACTGCTTGTTGTTTGGTCGCAAAACTAGGAAAAATACCCAAACATTTTCCTACACTAAAATTAACAAAAATAGCACCCTCGATTCCAGGGTCTAGAATAATCCGGTAACATAGTAACGTTGACAAATAATACCTATCAAATAGTGTTACCCAAATATTATACTGGGGCCTACTAATATTTTTGTAACCTAAGTGTTATTAAACGTGACATCATCATCCATCTAGAATTTTCCTTTCTACTTACATGGTAGGCGTTGAGATGGTTTTTAGGGTTCTGTAGCCAAATGGGTAAAACGGAACCCTTGTAGATTTGCCCTGTCCGTCTGTCTGTCTGTCCGTCCGTATGTCACAGCCATTTAACTCCGAGACTGTTGGCACTATACAGTTAAAATTTGAAGAGTAGGTGTGTTCTATGAACCGCTACAGAAAAGTGATGTGAAATCATACAAAAAATTTAGGGGCGAGTCTCCATACACGTAAATGAGGGTTGAAAAAAATTATTTGAATGCATAACTGTATAGAATAGGGTTATTAAAAACTCTTGAAAGATGATATCGTGGTTCCTTATTTTTTTTCAAGTCATTGTTTGATGAGTCATTGGCTTCTAAAGTCGTAAAAATTATGTCCCACCCCCCCTCTTATTTCAAAAGTAAGGGGAAAATTAAAAAAAAAATAGTTTTGTAGAAGGTAAATAGACTTTCAACGAAAATTGGTTTGAATAAGATTTAGTTTTTGAGATATGGGACTTCCATTAAACAGTACTAACTTTGTTTTTCATTAAACATACTATGAGAAACAAATTTAGTTTTCTAGTTGACTGTAAATTTACATATGAGCGTTAAAAATATTGTTATTATATTGTTTTAAGCTTTCACGGTTTATAACTGAACGGGAGCTCAATTTAAACATTAATCGCGGAAGATATCCCGTAAGTGATAGTGTAAGTTCTGTTATTATATTCTTTGATGCTACAGATCCCTATGTGTGCGAGTCCGACTTACACTTGGCCGGTTTTTATACGCTAACCAGATGTGGCTGAATATCAATATTTTATATGAAACGACTTATGAGCGATCTTCACAGCCATTACTGCGGAATGTTCCACAAATCCGAAGGAGTTTTAAAACAATTTTTAGTATGCTCGCGTTTGTCCACTTAATATCTCACCTAATGGTTAGCGAAGATGGTGTTCCAAATGGAGGACACTTCCCTTAAAGAAACCTTTCGAGACTTTCAGACTTCCAACTCCTCATTACTCCTTTTAGGGAGTTGCGTCTTTTTAACCGACTTCAAAAAAGGAGGAGGTTCTCAATTCGGTTGTATTTTTTTTGTGTTTGTTACCTCATATCTTCGTCATTAATGAACGGATTTGAAAAATTCTTTTATCTGAATGGATCTACTTCCCGATTGGTCACATATAAATTTCATCAAAATCGGTTCAGCAGTTTGGTTTTGAAATCAAAATAGCTAGAAAAAATAATTATGTCATCCAAGTAAAAGAAATTGCGAAATTGATACTTGACAAGGATCTGTGTGTGATACGATAACGATAACTAAGAAGGCTAAAATAAAAACTTTTTGCAAAAAAATAAACGACTTCCAAAAAAATACAAATAAAGTGGAAAATTACTTTGCTTTCGGAAGTCAGTGGCAAAAAAAGGCAAAAAAGTCAATAAAACAAACAATAGTCAGTTTTTTTTTGGAAGTCAGTTATTTTTGTAGGTACGTAAACAAAAGAGAATAGAGATATTATTTTTGTGTTTCGATACTTGCTTACATAATATCGGAAAAACGTCGAAGGACGAACCGAAATGAAAACAAAAGAACGTTGGTAACAGCTGATCTTGATTAAATGGTTAGTACCTACTTATATTTTCTGATAAAGCGTTTTATTTGTTTGAGGTTCTGATGATTGACTTGTATTTTGATTCCGTATTTCTTCTGTGCCACGGACCCTGAAAAATATAGACAGTAAAATTTACAGAGTGTCTTTGAAATAATTGGAAACTTCTAAAGGGGTCATTGTTGTTTATGTGTAGCTGTTGCCCGCGACCTCCGTCGGCGTGAAATTATTATAAAATAAATAAAATCCATATTTGAATCTAATTTTGCTGAAAATTTCTAGTTTTTTTTTTTTTTTTGCTCGAAACTCTAATCCTTTTTAAATAAAAGTAGCCTAAGTTTTAACATCAGCTATCTGACTATAAAAGTTGCCGTCAAAATCGGTACTGCCGTTTCGGACTGACAAAAATTAAACCGTTTAAACTTTCATACGCATTCAGTAAAAAGCTGTTATTTTGAAATTACAATCAGACACTTCAATATTATTATTTTTTTAGATAGAGGGCGAGCCTATTGCCATTATTAAATTGTTCTCATTATAATGAACAACTTTATTACGGAAACAACTAGGAAATGGCGGAAAAAAATTAACTGTTACATAGATTTAAATTAGCTTATATATTGATAAAATGAAGGCACAAAAAGCAATGGCTCTTAGCGGTTCCATTCAACCATTTTAAAAAGAAACGAAAAGATTTATTCAGAATCTAAGTCCAAGAAAATTAGTACCAACCCAGATTAATAAAGGTACTATAAAACAAACTAGCGACAAAATAATCAGCGGAACTGAGCACTAATGAGTATCCCACTGCTTCGAACAAAAGCGAACTAGATAGCTAAGATAGATCTAGACACGGCGAAAGACTGAGCCATAGAATAAGAAAACCGTATAGAAGTGACACTTATATAGATATCTACTTTTTTCGTCTAAATTACTTTGTTGCATTGCCGCCAAAATAATCTCCTGACACTACCACTAGGGGCCTATTTAATATAACTGACAAAATGTTATCAACAAAATGCTGTTTAAGAAATCAGAAGATGTTTAGATGGAACTTGTAAATTTGTCGGATTGCCACTTGCCTCATTTCAGTTGTATTTTACGGGGTGGGAGGGACACCGACACGAAAACGGAAACCCCCTGAACCCCCCCCCCCCCCCACATAGAAATTTTTCGCCGGTTATTAAAAAAAAAATCTGCTGTTTCCTACTAAAGTGCAATACCAACACGGTCAAAATGTACGGAACAGGTGATTTTTTATTATAATACACATTCACAAAATTTCTTTGCAATCAATTGTACGTGATTTGGATATTACACATAGTGTACTGAACATCACTTCAAAATTCAAACTGTCGTTACAAATCCACGGTGATTTCGTGTAAAACAAATGAGTTATGTTCGAAAGTAGAACTTGACGAAATAAAAAGTTATAGGCATTGGAATGCAAGCCAATAAATTATTGAGAGTCAAAAATCCTTGTGTCACTAACTGTACGTTCCTGCTCGTGTTGAACATTTTTACACGCTAAAACTAACCATTAAAATGCGTTTGGAGTACTCGTTTCAGTTCGAAATATTTTTATTCTCTGGCACAAACAAGATAAATTAAACAGCCCATTTGTCTTACGGCTGTCAGAGTGTATTCAACAAGTATTGTTTGCTACATAATTCATGATCACTTGTTGATTTTTGTAACAGATACTGAAAGAAAATATAAACTGGTTCGAAGCTTACAAGTTGTGAAGGTGTCTTTCTAGATGATTAAGGCTTCTTGCTCCAGTTACAGAAACGTTGAAAGGGAATCGACTGTCTTGGTGTGGACATGTGATGAGAAATGACGAATAGCATGTGACGAAAAGAGTGATGAATATAAAATGTTGATGGATGAAGAGGGAGAGGAAGACCAAGGAAACGATGGATGGATTGTGTGAGAAATATGAAAGAAAAAGGTGCGTAAGTGATTGCGTGACGGTTGACAGAGAAGAATGGAAGAAACAAACGTGTTGCACCGACCCCAAGTAACATGGGACAAAGGCAGGCAGATGATGAAGCCAGTTCCAGTATATTTTCTGTAAGTAGTGATCTGCTGCTGTCAAAATGATAAAAGGAAACATCGTGAGGAAACCGGCATGTTCTAGAATCAAACAATCGAAGAGATGAGACATTCATTAACCCCCTTTGGATGCTTGGTGCATTACAGCTCAGAAAAAAAGCCTGTGTCCTAACTGTGGGAACATTAGGGTTGAACTTCATCTGGCAGCACGAAATCGCACTTTTCCATGCTCCTATATTTTCTGTCGCTCAGAACCGAAATTTGCTAGAAACAGAGCGGTCTGCCGATCGCATTGTCGATGCTGTCGCGTGCGATGGAATTCCCGCTCTGCTATTTGCTCCAGCAAATGAGATAATGAGTAGAGTCAGATGAAGTTCAACCCTCACGGGCCGATAATGCAAAACAAAGCAATATTCAGAAAAAAAATGTGAAAATAAACAAATATCAAACATATAAAGAATGATGGACATGGATGAAGAAGAATGATGGTTTTAAGTGGACATGGACATGTTATGCGGAGGAATGAAGAAACTGTGGTGAGGAAAATATTGAGTATGAATTTAGATGGCTATAAGAGTAGAGGAAGACCAAAGAAACGATAGATGGCCTGTGTGAAGGATGATATGGCTAGAAAGGAGGTGACTGATGATACGACAAGTAATAGAGAAGTATGGAAGAAGAAGACATGCTGCGCCGACCCCAAACAAATTGGGGTAAGGGCAGGAGAAAGTTGATGGTTTTTTAAACGAAACATAAGTCTACTAGTGGCACATAAAATAAATTACCGTCATTTCAGTAGCGCTTGTTGAACGAGCAACGAAAGTAGGAAGGACAAACATTAAAGAGGGTTGTTTTCAAGAAATAACGGATTTATCTCGAGCTCAACAATTACTTGGCTCACTGCCAAGGATTGTTTACACTCTTTGTACATTATTCGCTCCGTTCTATCTCAAGATAGGCTTTATCTTTACTGGGATCATGTTTTTATACGAACAGCCCGTTCAACACGAGGACGATTCATTTTTTTGACGTATCGTCTTTTTTCACGATTAGTCAATTTTTTTGACGGAAAAATTACGAACACGTCTTAAATCACGTATCGTCTTTTAAAAATTACGTACGTTAAAAAACTCGAATCGTGAATTTTTGTGACGGATTCGCTGTTGTGCTAGCTTCCGAAAAATCACGAAACTAATGTGAACATCAATTCGTTTTTATTGCCGGATCGTGATAAAACACGATTCCGTATGCAATGTGAACGTCTATCAGTTATGACGGATCGTCACTGAGGGAAGCCGTGTGAATGAGCCCGTAAGTTTATGATTGATGGCCATCATTTGACTTCCTCAGGCTCGGTGGAGCGATGATCTTCGCAGGGTGGCTGGTAGGAACTGGATGAGAGTTACCGAGAATCGAGTTGAGTGGCGTGCGATTGAGGAGGCTTATGTCCAGCAGTGGACTGCTGTAGGCTGATCATGATTTGATTTTCTTGCGACCAGCAAGGCAGTTGTCTTAAGCGCAACCACTGAGGGTGGGATTCTGCTTCAGATTTCCAGATCGGGCAAAAGTGTTACCGGGTTTTTTCGTTTCAAAGCAGCCTGGAGTGAGGAAATTGGTCTTGTTTGCTCCTCGCCTCTGCTTTGGAAAGCACGTTAAGCAGTTGGTCCCGGGTCTATTTTGGAAACCTTTAAATGTCATGACGGGTAATTGGAAGTTCGGAAGTCTGGCAAAAACACTAAGTTTGTTTTTGTTTATATGGAACTGGGTTGTGAAGGTCAGATTGATGGGTAGTCGCTCCATGTAAACGGGTATTCAGTAGCATACTGGAAGCCGACCACAACATAGTTTTTAAAAGGTTAGACCGGAGTTGATGGTAATCGCATGTCTAGGCTCTCCCATCTAAGAAATGGTGTCTGAATTGCAAAATAAAAATACAAAACATTTTTGCAAAAAAATAACCGACTTACAAAAAAAAAACACTAAAATTATGGAAATAACTTTACTTTCGGAAGTCGGTGGAAAAAAAGTCAATGAAACAAACAATACCTAGTCACCGACTTCCAAAGTCGGTTATTTTTTTGCAAAAAAGTTTTTTTTTACCCTTTTTAGTTATCGTATCACACACAAAGCCTAGTCAAGTATCCATTTAGCAGTTTCTTTTACTTGGATAACATATTTTTAACAGATATTTCGATTTAAAAACCAAACTACTGAACCGATAAAATTTCTATGGAATATGGAAAATCGGAAAATATATTCTTTCAGATAAGTAAAAGAAGAATTTTTCAAATCGGTTCATAAACGACGAAGATATGAGTTAACAAACACAAAAAAAAACAACCGAATTGAGAACCTTCTCCTTTTTTGAAGTCGGTTTAAAAGAGTTTATAACTCATTACAATGAGAAACAACAGGCCATTTTATAATTAAGTGTCGCAGAATACCTTGAAAGTTAGTTGTAAAGCGGTTTGCTTCAAGGATAAATGTAATTGTATTGTTTAAATAACATCACGGCTGTTTCTTCAAAGGATTAGCCAGAGGTGTCTCTATAGTACAACTGTATTTCACCAGGTATGTATAAGCTAGTAGATCACTAGCTTATGCCCGCGGCTTCGCCCGCGTGGCTTTAGTTATTGTCCCGCGTGATCGTACAACAGCGATAAACAATATCCTTTATGTTAATCCGTGCCAAATTTCATTCAACTCCGTTCAGAAGTTTTTGTATAAAAAAACATCCAGGGCAGGCCTATTGCCATCAACCGGACACAAATCCAACGGTGGTTTAGTGATCGCTACTGCAGCTCGGGCAAAGGTGCTCGGGCAAAGGTGATCGGGCAAAGGTGCTCGGGCAAAGGTGCTCGGGCAAAGGTGCTCGGGCAAAGGGTTATTGGGGTTTTCTATCAGAAATTTATCAGCAACAGCCTTGAATCCCCGGTTTATGGCAATAGGCTGGCTCCCTATTACACTTACTAGGGCTTTTTCTTATCTTACTATCTTTAATCTTGTCTCACTCTTTCTTACAATTCTAATTGCGAAAATTTGTGAGGATGAATGGATGTATGGATGAATGTTTGTTGCTCTTTCACGCAAAAACCACTGAACAGATTTGCAAACAGATAGTTTATAACCATGGAAGCGGAGCGAAGGCATAAGCTAGTTATATAATATAACTGGCAAAATGTGGGTGTACTATGTGTACACCTTTGCCTATCCCTTCACGGATGACAGGCGTGATGTACAATAGAAGAACTTAATTATTCAGTGTTACAGAACTCACTGATTACTTTGCAAGTTAGTTGCAAAGCGGTTTGCAAGAAGGACAAACGAAGGTAATGACATGTCTACGCTGTTGGACAACAACATGGTGGCCAGTTGCCCGTACCAACTGTTTTCAGTGCGTGGGTTGTTGTGGAAACCATACACGACATAACGCCTGTTTTCTTTGAAGTGTAAGGCAGAGGTGCACTTAATAGTACACCTACATTTCGCCAGTTATATTTAAGTCCCAGGTAATAGGGGACGTGCCTGTTGATATCAACCGAGCACGAATTTAGACTCCGTGGCTGCTACTGAGAAATTCCTGACGGAAAAACCCAATGATACTTTGCCTGACCTGGGAATTGAACCCAAGACCTCAAGTTCAGCAGTCGTTTGCGACCACTAAACGAACGATGGAGACTTATGGCTCATGAGGACACCATACGTGTACCTGTATTATCGATTCAGTATATCATGTAGGGTATGTAAGGATATAGTGCTGGGATTCCGTAGTTTCTGCCTACTCCCATGGGGAAAAGTCGTGAGTTTATGGGTGTATGTCATGGGCTCATGGCTTCATAATAACAACACCAGCCCTCTGGTCACGGAAGAGTCATCCTTAATTACTTACAAACTAAACCTTTTTTCGATTAACACCCATCATCTATCCCATCCTTCCTACTACATCACTGTCAAAAAAAAAGCTATTCCATTTTGACGTTTCACCTGTCAAACGCACAGAGAAAATAACGGTTATAACCGATAGTAATATATAGTTTCGTTGAAACGTTACAAGTTGATGGATGTGACAGAGTGACAGTTAGTGTGACCTTTCTGTTTGATCACGCTCTTTGGAGCAAAAGTTTTTATTTTTATGAGGAAGTGAAGTTTGAAAACGTTTCAGGTGTACGTTATATAAAATGACTAGCGACCCGCCTCGGCTTCGCACGGGTGCAATGTTGATACTAATGTTTTTTCTCTACTATAATATGCATGTACTAGACATTTTTATAAGCGTTCACTTACACTATCACTTACGGGATATCTTCCGCGATTAATGTTTATATTGAGCTCCCGATATTTCGACGCTGTTGCAAGCGCCATGATCACGAGATGACTGGAGAATGCGGGTGGATGGTAAAAACTTGTTAGGCGCAGACGAATCTGTCTACCCTCTTTTGCTTGCAACAGCGTCGAAATATCGGGAGCTCAATATAAGCATTAATCGCGGAAGATATCCCGTAAGTGATAGTGTAATTTCAGTTATAAACCGTGAAAGCTTAAAACAGTATATAAGCCTTCCTCTCGAATTACTCTATCTATTAAAAAAACCGCATCGAAATCCGTTGCGTAGTTTTAAATATCTAAGCATACATAGGGACAGGCAGACAGCGGGAAGCGACTTTGTTTTATACTATATAGTGATAGTGTAGCTACATTTTTGCTTTAACAGTCAGGCAAGAAAACAAAATACGTCGTTGAATAGGCTAAAACATTTTATTATTAATAACCAATAACCAACTTGAATTAACAGTTTATACCACACATGCAAATTGAATTATTTTATTGTTATTGCCATGCCTTATTTGCCTTTAAAAGTGTTCAAAACAAACAAGCCATCTCAAGACATTAAACATGAGATTATTTAAAAATAAATTGCATGAAAGGTTGACGGGCATAATTATACAAGCTCACTTATTCAATAAATTAGTTTCTATCATCTCAAACAGCATTTTTATTTATACAAAAGTATCTATGAGAAGACTTTCTCGTTGATTTAGTGCGGCGCGACTGCTAAACATGTGGTCCTGGGTTCAATTCCCGGGTCGGGCAAATTGTTCTTGGGTTCTGCCATCAGGAATTTCTCAGTAGCAGCCACGGAGTCTGGATTTGTGCCCGGTTGATGGCAATAGGCAGGCCCCCTATTACATGGGACTTAAACATAACTGGCGAAATGTGGGTGTGCTAATAGGTACACCTCTGCCTCTCTCATCTCTCGATGTTATGTTATCTATGAGAATTTATCAAAGCACAATAGGTACAGTGAATACACTGCACATTCTCATATCAGTCCCAAATCAATACAGAACCATTCTCTTTGTTTTTAAATTCCAATACTCTTGCGCGTGCATTAACATACTTTCCGTACGTATGAAGAATAAAAGAAAAAGAAGAAATGTACCTAATAGGAACTTGACATAGGGTAGAAGTTTTAATGTCGAGGGAGATGGATCTTGTGGTTTTTAACCGACTTCTAAAAAAGGACACACACAAAAAAAAAAAAACAAAACATACAACCGAATTGAGAACCTCCTCCTTTTTTTGAAGTCGGTTAAAAAAGTGGAAAATAACTTTACTTTCGGAAGTCGGTGGCAAAAAAGTCAATGAAACAAACAATAGTCACCGACTTCCGAAAGTAAAGTTATTTTCCACTTTTTTTTTGTGTTTTTTTGGAAATTTCTATTATATGTAAGAAAGTCGTGTTTGATAGCTTCTTTGATTTTCGACAACGTCACGTATTGTGACGCTGTAAAAATGTACCACCATCATGTAAGTGGGTCAACGGTTTTTTTTTGCAAAAAAGTTTTTGTATATACGAGTATGTGTTATTTTTCAAGACCTCGTAACGAAAAAACTGTCTGTGTGATATTTTTTAAAGAGTTGTCAGTATTCTCGTTTTAATTTTGAGTTTGAATCTAAACACAAATATGGCGTCCATCAGCGCATGTTATTTTTTCAAACAGGACATGGATGTGCTCTTAACTTTATCCCTCTCTGTAATAAATACAAAGTGAGCGAGTTACCTAAAACCAGTATAACCTTCAGATTTACATTATAATCTGGATCTATTCAAGGTTCGAGTGAATCGTGTTCCACCCTAGGCCGCATCATCGCTTCACATCAGGCGAGTTGCGGCCAAACGCAAGCCTATTTAGTATATTTTTTTTTTAGTTTTCGGACTTGGGCAACATTTTTTTTTAAATTTTAATAAGGAGGATAATGTGATGATAATTATTGCAACATTCAGTAGAAATTAAATAGATAGAGGTACTTTCAGAATTCGAAATTCGAACGGTGTGTCGTTGTGGATCCGCGATGATTTACTTTAAAAACAAATGAGTTCGCTTTCGAATTATATCAATGGCACGGGGTTATACTAGTGGTTGTTAACAACAAATTAACTCCAGTTAACTAGGGGTCAAAACTGGATATCTTTTTCCAATAATTTACATCGATTTTCGGGAAAAATACAAAAAAAAAATATTGATGATTGAAGAACTTTAAATTATGAGATTATAAAAGTTTTGGACAAGCATTTTCTTTTTAAATTTTCACAAATTTTTCAGCTCTCAGAAAAGTATTTATTATAACTATATGCATAAGTAAAAACTGTACAAAGGCGGACTTAATGCCTTGGGCATTTTCTACCAGTCTACCTTATGGTGGTGCAGAGACAATACACAGTAGGTGCAATAACAGAAATTAAACTAGAAAATACTTATAGTCTAAAATATAAGAATAAATATATAAAACCAAATATTTAGAGTTACGCGAGAAAAACAAGATAAACTAGTTACTACGACTTAATTCTGAGACGAATCTGCCAACTGCTTGTGCATGTGTTCTTGTGTAAGTATCTATGTGTAGATTAGTTTTTTTCATAAAGTTTCAAAAAAAATCGAAGAACCGACACAGCTCGGCTTACCACCAGGTTTTGGCCCCTATTTAACTAGACTTAATTTGTTGCTAATGTTCTCTTGTATAACCATTTTCAAGAAATAGGTCGAGTTTCCCTGTCACCCAGGATACTGAAGTGCCATTGACCATTCGAAAGCGAACTCATTTGTTTTAAAGTATATCGTCGCGGATTCACAACGAGACACCGTTCGAATTTCGAATTGTGGAAGTACCTATTATCTATTTCAAATAGGTCGAGGCCTGTCACCCTGTATAAAGTACGCTTTTACTTATACTAACGTTGGTATCAAAGACACGTGCAGCCTTACACGTGCTGAAACGATTAATAATTCATAATCGATTGAAAATGTAAGCGTTCTCGATTACTTTTCTGTTCCCTTCGATGTGATTTCTATCTTTATCAAGGGTTATCGTGTTCAGTAGGTATACAACTAGCTTTATCACTTTGTGCTATTAGCTTTTAAACAAATCTTAGTATAGGTACATATGTTTATGGTACTTTTAACAAAGACACATTTTTTATTTATTGTCCGTCTGTCTGTCTGTTGCGGCTAATCTCTGAAACGGCTGCACCGATTTAGACGGGAATTTACTGACTACTACTGATTGTTACTGACAGACAGCTGATGCCATCAGAAATAACTTAGGTTACTTTTATTTTAGAAAAAGCATTAAGGTGCCAAGCAAAAAAATATATGAAAACCCTTGAAATTGTAAACAAAATCTGATTCAAAGAGGGAAGCAATATCCTTACTAATATTATTAACGCGAAAGTTTGTATGTCTGGATGTATGGATGTATGTTACTCTTTCACGCAAAAACTACTGAACGGATTTGGATGACACCTGCCATACAGATAGTTCATAACCTGGATTAACACATAGGGTACTTTTTATCCGGGTAGTACGATCCCGTGTGACAATAACCGAACTCCACGCGGGCGAAGTCGCGGGCATATGCCAGTTTTCATAATAATTTTACGCAAATGAAGGTCGCGAGGCAACAGCTAGTTACAGAATAAAATTGTAGCTAGGATCATTAAGATCATCTGCATAGCCTTTGGGGTCGTCTCCCAGTCCAACCAGATGCAGCTGAATACCCGTATTTTACATGGAGCGACGTCTACCTGACCTCTCAAAAAGTAGCTGGCAATCAATAAAAATATATGAATGTAGATGGCTATAAGAGTAGAGGAAGACCAAAGAAACGATGGATGGACTGTGTGAAGGATGATATGGCTAGAAAGGAGGTGACTGCTGAGATGACGAGTAATAGAGAAGTGTGGAAGAAGAAGACATGCTGCGCTGACCACAAATAAATTTGGACAACGGCAGGAGAATGATGGTGAATGAATAAAAAAATCCCCAAACAGAATATCTACGGAACGAGCTGAATAGATAGTCAGTTAAGTCTGAAATAAAAACTGGAACAAATTGGAAACACGTTTCAGCTGAAATGAAACGAAACGAAAGATGATTTTCAAACGAAACATGTAACTCCAATCGCACGTGTTTGTATGTAAACAAGGATTGTTTGTCCTATGTTTTGTTATTGCTGTTTAATCGTTTAATATCTTTGTAGATTGACGGAGGAGGAGGAGCTCGTGGCAAGTTGATCTGTGTTTGGTTGATCTGTGGATGGGTGACCACCCGTTACATACCGAGTTTCCTGCATGCCTCGGAAAGCACGTTCAGTAATCATCAAAGGGTTAGGCAGAGGCGTACCTAATAGTACACCCACTTTTTGAAAGTTATGTTTAAGTCCCATGTAATAGGGGGCGAGCCTATTGCCATCAACAGGGCCAAATCCAGACTCCGTGGCTGCTACTGAGAAATTCCTGATGGAAAAACCCAATAACACTTTGCCCGACCCGGGAATCGAACCCAGGACTTCATGCTCAGCAGTCGCGCTTGCGGCCGCTAGGCCGACGAGGCAGAAATCAGAAATCCTTATTTTACGTGAAAATCGTTTTTGAATTTTGCATGAGTTAGATATTTATGGCCTCTGACTTGGCTTTACATGCCGTCGAGAAATATCTCCCAGGCGTGCTGGTTTCCTCACGTTGCCTTCCTTCACCGAAGCAAGTGATAATTATACGAATAAGTAATATAAGTTTTTCACTCATTTTCATTCAAATTGCAAATTAAGCAATACAAAAAATTTAGGTACTGAAATATTTTAAACACAGCACAACTCTTTACCTTGTCTTGAATATGATAACATCGCGCCTGCAATCCGCAAAAGGATAGGAAGAGGTTTATCTAATAGTACACCAACATTTCGCCAGTTATGTTTAAGTAGTATGAAGAGGGCGGGCCTATTGCCATCAACCGGGCACAAATCCAGACTATGGATTATGGACTATTGGACTATGTATTGCAGTACACCAATGAATTTTTTCTATTTCATGTTCGTACAGTCCATCCAAAGGTTGTCTGGAAGAGATCGCTATCAGCGATAAGACCGCCATTGTAACCATAAAATTAACAATTTTTGTAAAACCGTTCTGTATCAATTTTGGTGTACAATACAGTACTTATATTCTATTCTATTCTATGGAGTCTGGGATTTCTTAGTAGCAGCTACGGAGCTCACGGAGAAATTCCTGACTGAAAAACCCAATATCACTCTGCCCGACCCGGGAATTGAACCCAGGAGCTCATACTCAACAGTTGCACTTGCTACCACTAGATCAAAGAGGTGACAGTCTTCTATTTACTTGATAAAATGATATAAATACAACTAAAAAAACAATCACAAAATATCCAATAACTTTAGGCAATAATAAACAAAATACGCATCACAATATATTGTTCCCTAACCACATAATAACCTATAACATTCTATCCACACATCACTTTCTTCTTTTGCCCCAAAAAATAATAATAAAAATGAACTATCTCACTAACAAAACATTTTCGCCAACTATCTTATATAACAGACAAATAAAAGACCCGTATAATACGACCACGAAAAATATACAAAACCAACTGTGGCTTCGCATACCTGTCTACATTTCTATATGACCGAGATAACCAGGTTTACGGGACCCCACATTGAAAGCCACACCTCTCTGCGATGCTCCTGAAATCTACGGACCAAGGGAGGGGTCTGAGGTCTTGTGTCCTGGTCATTGTCTATACAATTTTGTGAGGAACATGCGCAGAGTTCCATAGTACTGGCAGTCGCTGTAAGCCGGTACCACGGGCCGAACGTTGATCGCTTTAGCTCGGAATAAATAAAAAATAAAATAAATTGAGAAAAAAGAAATCGTGAGTGAATCACTAAAAGTGTTAGTTTTAAAATATTTTTATTTCTCGAATCGTTACTTTACATAGTGTTATTTTGTGTAAGTGGGTCCAATGCACCTGTTGACTACGGCGTAGCAGCGTAGGTGTGTATAGAGTACTACCGTGGGGTGAAAAGATGTAACAATTTCTCGTAGCTCGTAGCGGCGTAGCGGCGTAGCAGCATAGGCTTAATGCGGTCGAAAGCTTCATATGTGGGAAATAAAGGTGTTCAAAAGAACATAGGTAGGGATTACTTAGTTGTTCTTTTTTGGTGGTAATGTTACCAGATGTTGCCTGAAACGTATAGGTGCTGTTTTTATTTTTATTTAGGCCGGAAAAGGGCTATTTAATATCTTCTTTAATTATTGATCAGATACTTTATTATGGACCACATACAAAGGTTTTTACCAATGACTATGTTTTTCTTTTTTAACTGAGGATTTTTGATGACGGAAAAATTTACTGAAATAAGAAAAATCCCTTTGAATTTCCCTCCAAATCACGTTTTTTTCAAATAAAAATTGAATCGAGATTAAACCGGAAATTAAATGCAGGTATTTGGCGGTATTGCGTAGTACAATTATTTTATAAATATTTATAATATTATAAAATTCGAAACGAACCCGACGCAATGATATAAGCTTAAGCTTCGTTCGAGCTTTGCCACACTAATGCATAATTTAGTAAATAATTACATAGCTGCGGTCGTAATACAATGTACATATTATGTGTCATGCAATAATAAAATTATGTTCATACCTATACACATATTTGAAGTGTATGTACGAATATAATTCTCGACAAAAACAATTGACTTATAATATATTGTATGTATTTGTTTTAACAAAAGAACACTTATTATGTACATTATAAATACAAAAAACTTTTCTGTAAAAAATAACCGACTTCTATTGCAAAAAAGTTTTTATTTTACCCTTTTTAGTTATCGTATCACACACAAATCCTTGTCAAGTATCAATTTCGCAATTTCCTTTACTTGGATGACATTTTTTCCAGCTATTTTGATTTCAAAAGCAAACTGCTGTACCGATTTTGATGAAATTTCTATGGGACCAATCGGGAAGTAGATCCATTCAGATAAAAGAAGATTTTTTCAAATCGGTTCATGAATGACAAAGATATGAGGTAACAAACACACAAAAAAAAATACAACCGAATTGAAAACATCCTCCTTTTTCTGAAGTCGGTTAAAAATAGAAATTTAACTAAAATAATAATTAAAAATTAAGACTAAATGTAAGTACCTACATATTATATGTTACAACGACGATAATAGCATACTTAACCGTCAAAGTACTCCTCCGCATCGCTGTCATCCGAGAACATGCCCAGAAGACTGGCAGCATTGCCACGATGTATTGCAATGCTAATTCCTTGGCCAAAGAAAGATCCAGCCCTCGGATCACGCGCAGTATCAACCAGTCGGCGACAAAATCCTCGTCTGCCCAGCCTTTGCGCAACTATGTTAGCGTCGGGTTCCAGACACACATTTGACTTAATAGATATTTGTTGTAAAAACTTGCAAAATAATTATTAAAACAGCATAAACTTCATTGATAGTTAATTAATTCCTATTGAGTTTTGATGTCCTAACAATGTCAATCGACATGATTGTATTAACTGCGCTTCTTTTGGTAATCTTGGTATACCATCTTACCCAGTACTAAGGAAATTGTGTAGGTCAGATAGGTAGTTGCTCCAAGTTAAATACTGGTATTCAGCTATATCGTAGCTGGAAAAAGGCTGTACAGATTATGATTTTTACAAAAAAAAACTAAACTGACACGCAATTACTAGATATATTAACTACACCCAAGCTTTCCCAACGTATAATTTAGTCAATAATTACATACCAACATAACCACGGCCATAATACAATGTATTATGACACGCATGCAATATCAGAATTTATAATTCATATATGTTCATATTACTTGATTTCAACCACACATTTATGATAAACTAGCGACCTGTGTCGTGTTGTTAAGATGGAAAAAACCACAACAAAATTCGTTGCATAATATTACAAGAAAAACGTAGTCACGTACACATACATAATTATATGAAAAGCGACCTGATTATTTTTTATTATCGTGTGGTTAGTGCCTAACCTGGTGTCAGAGTTTTTATGCCGCCCATTGGCCTCTGACTTGGCTTAACATGACGTCGAGAAATATCTCTCAGGCATGCTGGTTTCCTTACGATGTTTTCCTTCACCGAAGCTAGTGATAATTATACAATACGCACATGAATCCGGAAAATCAGAGGTGTGTGTCTTAGGTTCGAACTCGACACCTATGACTTGGCAGTCCGACTGTTACACCACTAGGCTATCACTGCTTGTTTATATCGTGTGGTATCGTGTGGTTAGTGCCTAACCTGGTGTCAGAGTTTTTATGACGTCCATGGGCCTCTGACTTGGCTTTAAATGACGTCGAGAAATATCTCTCAGGCATGCTGGTTTCCTCACGATGTTTTCCTTCACCGAAGCTAGTGATAATTATACAATACGCACATGAATCCGGAAAATCAGATGTGTGTGTTTTGGGTTCGAACTCGACACCTATGACTTGGCAGTCCGACTGTTACACCACTAGGCTATCACTGCTTGTTTATAGCGTGTGGTATCGTGTGGTTAGTGCCTAACCTGGTGTCAGAGTTTTTATGCCGTCCATGGGCCTCTGACTTGGCTTAACATGACGTTGAGAAATATCTCTCAGGCATGCTGGTTTCCTCACGATATTTTCCTTCACCGAAGCTAGTGATAATTATACAATACGCACATGAATCCGGAAAAACAGAGGTGCGTGTCTTAGGTTCGAACTCGACACCTATGACTTGGCAGTCCGACGGTCACACCACTAGGCTATCACTGCTTTTTTATATCACTTCAATTTATAATGGGTGTAAAAATACCCTAAACGAAATCCAAAGGCACTTGTTCTGCCGTCATAGCGATATTTTTTTGTTCCAGACCTTACCCGAGAACCTTAGTAACGGTGACATTGGATTTATAACCATAAAAAACTTGTATTTAAATAAGTAAGTGAGTTTTTATGGTTTATTTCCCAGCAAAAATATTTGCGAAGAATTTTTTAGCTCGATGTATCTACAGAATGCTTGGCTAACGGCTTCGATGAAGAATTATTAAAATACCGCAAATTACTGACGTGATATTTTTTTGCGTCTTTGATAGCGAAATCTTTGTTTTTGCCTGACAATTATGCCAATAACGCCTATTGCATTAGAATTCGTTGTACTCATAGATATACGCGCCCTTATTTGAACCATAAAGATATCGGTTTAAAACCTTTCAATATTATACATGTACTTATTATTATCTTTATTTATTTCTCTAACATATAAATTATATTCTTAATAACAAAATTGTATACAAAAAAACATTCAAAAATGTAAAAAATAGTAGCCCACCCGCACCGGGAACAGGGTCCCGAGCTACCCGTGGTCAAGGCTCTTGAGAGAGGAACCTCCTAACAATACGCGCCGTGTCCAGAGCATTGCTTTCTGAATCAAGCCCTTGATCCAGCTGCCGAGCGAGAGCCTCCTTCCTCTAATGTTGGTGGAGGCTCTTGGCTATTAAAACATTGACTATCGGCACAATGACTGCTGTACTCACGTCCCACATGTCGACCACCTCGCGAGTAAGATCTAGATACTTGAAATGCTTATTTTTCTCTGCTTTCACGAGGTTCTCGTCATGCGGGACCGTCATATCAACAATCATTGCACGACGCTCCAATCGATCTATCAATTATTATTATTATGAGCCTGTTGTGTCCCACTGCTGGGCAAAAGCCTCCATTCCTTTCTTCCATTCTTCCCTCTCTATAGCTATTTCAGGCCAATCCTTTAAGTAGCAGTCCAGCTCATCACGCCATCTCTTTCTGGGCCTACCGCGTCTCCTATTCCTATTGTTCGAAACCCAATCTGTAGATATTTTCGCCAAATTGAGATGCGACATGCGGCTGACCTGCCCAGTTCCATTTTAATTTGGCGGCTGTGTTGCCTACGTCTGCAATTTATGTTTTGGAACGAAGTATACTGTTTCTTATACAGTCTGTTAAAAGTAATTTACTTAATACAACAATTTATTAAATTAACCATAAAGCTAAAAGATCAAGTATCGTTTTTTTTCGTGCTCGAAACATAGAACATCGATTAGTAATTTTCCCTATAACAAACCTCATTATCGAAAATATCGAATATCATTACGGCAAACAAACAAAATTGTTATATCCACATTATTAATAGACACAACCTCATTAATAGTTTGTAATAGTTTCGTTATAATATTAACAAGATGTGCCCGCGACCTACCTTCGCGTGAAATTATTATAAAAATCTTACTTCCCCATTTTGAATATGACTTTGTTAACTATTTCATGGGTTTACATTTTTTTGCACGGAACCCTAATTCATTTTCTAAAATAAAAGCAACTGCTTATAACATCAGCTATGTGTTAGTAAAAGTTACGTCAAAATCGATCAAGCCGTTTCGGAGATTCGCCGGAACAAACAGACAGACAATGTCAAAAATGTTTTTTTGTTAGAAGTATTTATTTTGAAATTACAAACAGACACTTCAATTTTATTGTATATTGTATATAATGTCGTATCAAAGACAACGGTCGTGCTCTAAGCTTCACAAAGACAACTTATAACGGTTGTAAAAACACCTTCAACGAAGTCGAAAGGCACTTCTTCTTGCCGTCATTTCAATTTTTGTTTTTATACTTCTAGATCATACCTTTTTTTTATCTGGAAACCTTCCACTTAATTTTTCACATTTTTTTTTTCATAACACGAGTTTTAAATGCCACAACTTTACTTAAAACACCTCTAAGCTCCTTATTCTATTCAAAGCATCCATCAGCCAAATACTTTGCGTGGGTTACATTGAGCGCTTCCCTAAACAGTGATTTTTAACACCAAAAAAAAGTCGTTTCCCAGCAGTAATTGTTGCACGGTGTTACTTAGTTTGACGTACAGAATGCTTGGTTAGCTGCTTTGTGATGGGTACTTTTACACCCTGTATAGTGTACTTAGGTATAAAAACAACTTAAGCAACGTCTGTGGATGGGTGACCAGTTTGATCATCGCATTCAACCCTAATCTCTTCAAGGTTAGAGTACACAGGCTTCTTCTGGGTAAGCTCGCTCCATCGTCGACTCTGTTTCTGTCACCTCTGACCTAGACTAGAGTCAAGAGCAAACCCATCTTAAATAAAATAAAAAATAAAACATCCATTACGTACCGAGTTCCCTCCGTACCTCTGAAAGCACGTTAAGCCGATGGTCCCATCTGTCATTTATAGATCTTAGACTGTTGTTACAGTTTAAAGCCCGAATAACTGACAACCAGGCTTTCCAAGGGGTAATGTATTACACAGTAATTAGTTTTATAGCTAGTTGGTAAGAGACAGTCATTGTTTTAAAAAAAACTGCTCTGTCTGCTTCTAAGCCATTGCTCTGGCAGTTGGGCGGCGTATAGGTATATATACAAGGTGTTGCTTTGCATTCTCATCAATTTCAAGGAAGTAACTATGCTAATGATTATCGACCCGAACAATAATAAAATGGGTGGGTATTTTTTTTTTTTTTAATATCGGAAATCGATAAGTCTACACCACCCGTATTAAAACGCGGCCCGTTTAATACTAGCCCTATAACCGCGCTTTCACACATACAAACAAACGCAGACGTTTATTCGATAAACGGGTGATTCTCCTCTTTTGAAAAGGGCTTCATTCTGAAATGGTGTCAAATTAAAACAACTAAAAAAAGCAGCGTTTATTATTATTGACCAGGTACCGTAATTTATATTGATTATTTACGTCTTCTATGACAACCTCCTGAATTTTGACGAGGATGCAAAACTATACCTTGTATAGATAAGATAAGGATATATAGGTGTCTAGTGTTGGTACATGACTCCAGAGGCTGTTTTGAAACAAGATCATATCTTGTATCAAAGCCAAAGTCGGTAAACGAAACCTGGCTGGATAAAGGTCACATTTCATTGTTTTGTTTCCAAAAATCTTTTGTCACCCTTTCCAAGGTTATTGAGATCAAAAATAACTCATCCCTTGTAAAGATGTTACGCAATGAAAAAACTTCAGATGTAAAAAATTCTATAATAAACCTCTTTTTTATTTTCAGTGCGAAGAATATTACTTGCTTGTGAAATAGCTTTTTTTTTCTCTTTTCATATCTGTGGGCTAGACTGGGATATTTTTTATTTAGTATTGTGTTTAATATTTCAGAGAGTAATATAAATGTTATGCAAATTAAAAGGGTGATTCTTTTTTACATATTTTTCTTTTGGTGACTTGGATATTATTTTCTGGCGAATAATAGGTATCGCCTGATCATAATCAACATCTGCCTAGCTTTTTTCAACTATGTTGGGGTCGGCTTCCAGTCTAATCGGATGCAGCTGAATACCCGTGTTTAACTTGGAGCGACTTCTTGGGACAAGCCCGCCACACTTTTCCATAACCACTGCAATTTCTGAAAGCCAGAATCAACAGTGGTGACCACCAGAACCGAGACAATGAAGCTCGACGAGGTCCCAAAGAAACAAATTTAAATGTCTTGGATCCCGCAACGAAATTAATCAGAAAAGAATAGCGGAGGAGTAGGAAAAACGTAATTTCCACTTTGCGAATGAGAGCTAAGACCGCAAGCGTTACTTGCTTTTTCACGCACAAAGTGAACGTGGTCACCCATCCATGGGTAAACCTTGGCAACCGTTATTTAACCGACTGAGGCTGTTATTAAACCCCCTGTTCCAGTGAATTGGTATAAGACTTTAATCAAACAAAATACGAGTATAATTACTATTTCTCTCCGATAAAACTATTTGAAAGAGGAAACAACCAAGCATTCTTGTTTCGAAGATGCAACTATTCAATTGAAATTTTAATTCCGTTCAGGAAAAATATTGTGGTGAAAACGAAGCAAATCGAGCACAGCATAAAGTGGACTTTATTGGTATTAGTTTGGAGCTCATTTTTAATTGGATCATAATAATAGTAGTTTGAAATTTTCTTGCTAAAATGAGTATTTTTATACAGAACGAGCATTGATCGCCACGCTTGCTAACTGTTGTCGATTTCAGTTCACTTGTAGTATTCCATAAAGTTCACTAGTTTACCTCACTCAAGTGACCGCACACACTTCGAAAGCGAACTCATTTGTTTATTAAAGTAAATCATCGCGGGTTCCTCCATTTTTTTTTTGTACAATAACTGATTTGCCACGATTCAAGCGTCCATGCGTGTTGCAACAATGACTATGAAGAAAACATACCTCATACTTCATGGCCTCATCTAATTTTAAAAAAGAAGACGTGTAAAAGTGTTTGTAAAAACCTACATATTTGCAAAATAAACATCATTTATCATTTATAACAAAAATAAGAAGTATGTTCACGAATCATCGTGATTTACGACGTAACAAGACTCACATGAAAAAAAAACAAATAATGCACACATAAGTCATGTGTTTCCGGAACAAAAATTAAGCAACATAAAGGAACATCCCTTTGTAAATATTATGTATTGCAAATTGTACCTATGGAATATGTAACGTAGAGTAAATATGGTAATGACGAAATTTGCATGAGAATCGGTCTAATTTTCACCAAGCTTCACGCGCGAACTTTGAAGAAATGCGTTTTAGTGCTTGTTCATGCAAAAATCATTCTTAGTGCGTCTTCTGAATGTACTGGAACGCCTTGAGATCGATTTCTACGTCGAGCAGTCTTAATCTGTTTAGTAACTAGCCACCCGCCCCGGCTTCGCACAGGAGCCATTTTCAAGTTTTAACAATTGCTTACCTCCTGTCGTCTTGCCAATTTAAGTTTTTTTGTTTAATAAGTATGGTGTGCATTTTTGGCATCTGCCAAATAAAACCTGTTTTTCTTTCTTCACTATCACTACATAGTATAAAACAAAGTCGCTTCCCGCTGTCTGTGCCTATGTATGCTTAGATCTTTAAAACCACGGAACGCATTTTGATAATAGATAATAGATAGAGTGATTCAAGAGGAAGGTTTATGTGTATAATACATGAATATTATAGTAGAGAAAACATTAGTATTTACATTGCACCCGTGAGTAAAATAAATGGAATTGTCAAAAATTGCCGAAAATCTTATGTCAATTCTGTTGGTTGTTGCAGAACCACAGAATGCTTTGAAATCGATTGCCATTTGTGTAGGCTTCCTGGTTTGCTCAAAGTACAACTCAGGCTTATATCATTGGCATTATTATAGCTGTATTATATACATAATACATATCTACCAACCCCGAAATACAGACGTAATGTAACGAGGTAAACAATAGACTCATTGTTCCGTACAAATGCTGGGGTGAATGCCGGGAATGTCTTGGATTTTCCTTCAAAACGTGTCGGATTAAAACTTCAGTCTTAATCCCTTCCGGGGTTCAGCAGAACTCTTTAGTGAGGTGTTTATAAAGGAAGAGATTATGTAAATAATATTACTTTTCTTATCTTGTATTGCCCGTGGTTTTGGTTGCGAGATATGTTCTTTAATTTATTGTCAGGTTAAGCCGCGCTTGCCTGGGTTGATCCGTGGATGGGTTACCACCCATTACATACCGAGTTTCCTCCGTGCCTCGGAAAGCGCGTTAAGCCGTTGATCCCGGCTGTCAATTTTACATCTTTGACAGTCGTTACAGGTAGTCAGTGGCCCGAAAGTGTGACAACCAGTCTTATCAAGGGGTATCGTATTACACAGTATTAACTGCGTTGTGGAGGTCAGATAGTCAGCCGCTCCATGTAAAATACTGGTATTCAGCTGCATCCGGTTAGACTGGAAGCCGACCCCAACATAGTCGGGAAAAGGCTAGGCAGATGATGATATCTTCTTTAATTTCCCTTAAAATTTAATGTAGCTATGCTTTTCCGAAATGGATACTAATGATAATTGCGTAAAAATTAGACCTTGATTAGAGAGTCTAGTCTAGTCTCTAGTGAAAGACATTTAGTAAGCGATAACGATATCGAAAAGTCAAAAGTGTATAGGATTGACATAAGCTACCGAAATACTTAATTGAAAGTTATTATAGATAATATATGAAACGCTTCAAAAAGGTTTGCCACTTTTTTCGTTTGTGCGGGACTTTTTCTGACAAAAACTAACTAGATGAAATTACGAATCGAATGACACTTTGATCATAATTTTCTGAGAAGGGGAACTGGAATTCGCCAAAACGGCACATGTTAACTAGACTACTAGACAGTTTGAATTAAAACATAAAATATTTGTTAATCCGGCTCCATGAAAACATTTTCCTAGGATGCAATTCAAACTAGTTTAATAACTAAATTGATCTTTTAAACATACTTACAATTGTGAAGGGGGGAACATGGTTCTGCTAAACGCAGCGGCAAAACCGCCCAATAATTACAGCAGACCACGTCGACACAACTGTTTCTAAAGAGTGTCAATACAAAGCCAAGAGGCACTTGTTGTTTCCGTGTTCGCGATATTTCTTTTGTTCTCGACCATACCTGGGAACTTACGGAGATTTTTGAGGTCAAAGTTATATATTTTTTACGCCTTTTTAACCGACTTCAAAAAAGGAGGAGGTTCTCAATTCGGTTGTATGTTTTTTTTTGTGTTTGTTACCTCATATCTTCGTCATTTATGAACCGATTTGAAAAATTCTTCTTTTATCTGAATTTATCTACTTCCCGATTGGTCCCATAGAAATTTAATCGAAATCGGTTCAGCAGTTTGGTTTTGAAATCAAAATAGCTGGAAAAAATGTCATCCAAGTAAAAGAAATTGCGAAATTGATACTTGACAAGGATTTGTGTGTGATGCGATACCTAAAAAGGGTAAAATAAAAACTTTTTTGCAAAAAAAACCGACTTCCAAAAAAACACAAAAAAAGTGGAAAATAACTTTACTTTCGGAAGTCGGTGGCAAAAAAGTCAATGAAACAAACAATAGTCACCGACTTCCGAAAGTAAAGTTTTTTTCCACTTTTTTGTGTTTTTTTTGGAAGTCGGTTTTTTTTTGCAAAAAAGTTTTTTTTAACCGACTTCAAAAAAAGGAGGAGGTTCTCAATTCGGTTGTATGTTTTTTTTTGTGTTTGTTACCTCATATCTTCGTCATTTATGAACCGATTTGAAAAATTCTTCTTTTATCTGAATGTATCTACTTCCCGATTGGTCCCATAGAAATTTAATCGAAATCGGTTCAGCAGTTTGGTTTTGAAATCAAAATAGCTGGAAAAAATGTCATCCAAGTAAAAGAAATTGCGAAATTGATACTTGACAAGGATTTGTGTGTGATGCGATACCTAAAAAGGGTAAAATAAAAACTTTTTTGCAAAAAAAACCGACTTCCAAAAACACACAAAAAAAGTGGAAAATAACTTTACTTTCGGAAGTCGGTGGCAAAAAAGTCAATGAAACAAACAATAGTCACCGACTTCCGAAAGTAAAGTTTTTTTCCACTTTTTTGTGTTTTTTTTGGAAGTCGGTTTTTTTTTGGAAAATGTTTTTTTTAACCGACTTCAAAAAAAGGAGGAGGTTCTCAATTCGGTTGTATGTTTTTGTTTGTGTTTGTTACCTCATATCTTCGTCATTTATGAACCGATTTGAAAAATTCTTCTTTTATCTGAATGGATATACTTCCCGATTGGTCCCATAGAAATTTCATCGAAATCGGTTCAGCAGTTTGGTTTTGAAATCAAAATAGCTGGAAAAATATGTCCTCCAAGTAAAAAAAAATGCGAAATTGATACTTGACAAGGATTTGTGTGTGATGCGATACCTATAAAGGGTAGAAACTTTTTTGCAAAAAAGTTTTTGTTGGTTAAATACAACTTTTAAATGTTGTCACTTTGCTTAAAATATCTCCACGACCTCTATACTATTCAATGCATCCATCAGCACAATGTTTTGAGTGCGTTACATTTTGTTCTAACATAAACCGTGAATTTCATACCAAAAGAAAATTCGTTCCTCAGCAATCGACGACCCGAATGGCGCAGCGGTAGTGAGGCTGCCTTACGTTCATAGGGTTCCGGGTTCGAATCCCGGTAGGAGCAAGTGTTTCTGTGATAAGCATGGACATTTGTTACCGAGTCATGGATGTTTATATGTATAATAAGTATGTATTTACAAACAAAAAAAAGTATCTATATAGTATATCAACTATCTGGTGTCCACGACACAAGCCTCGTTGCTTAGTGTGGCACTAGATGGCGCTGTATGTAACGTCCAGCGATATTTATAAAAAAAAAAAAATCGTTTTTGCGCAGTGCTACTAAGCGTGATGTACAGAATGCTTGGTTGGCAAATTTGTGAAGGGTTCGACGTCAATGTCGGTGTCTTGTAAGGATATTTCCTAATATGAAATCTGTTGTCTCTGTTTATTTAACAATTTATATACACACTATAAAATACAGAAATCAAGAAAGGAACAGAAAAGAGAGTACAAACGTATTGCTTATTTCTAATGAAATCTGTTCCAGCATACATGCGAAAGGAGATACTAAAAAAAGAGACGTAGACAAAGTGTATAAAAGAAGAACAGAAAAAAGAATACATAAAACATAAAGCAGAAAACTATTTTAAATATAATATACAATATAAGAATATACTTACATACATATAAATACAAAGATACATACAACAATCCTATAAAAATATAATATAATAAATTATAATAGACGTTGACGACGTAGACTGTTGGCGTTTTCTTAGATTTACTGTACCTAGTAAATCAGTCGTGTCTTGGAGTTGTCGTGTTTGTTTTGCAATTAGGAGGCCTTGCCACAATGGTTCGCAGTTGTGGTCGCCCTAAGGCTGAGGCTACATTAGGCAGCGACGCGACCTGCGACACATGAGCGATTAAAACAAATAAATGAATGCATACGTATATGGCTACACCGTGCATCAAATATTACTAGCGATCTTTGATTTCTTTATGCGATAGGAACAACATTACTGTAATCATGGCATCGGCTACATTGACATATCAGCGAAATTGAAGCCAATGAATCGCTCTTGCTAATTCGTTGTGTAGCATGTGAACTGTAGCCACGTCATCGCCTAATATACGCCGGATTTTCGCTTATAATGTAGCCACACCATGTTTATCTCGTTTCGCTCTTGCAGTCGCATCGCAAATCGCTGCCTACTGTAGCCTCAGCCTTAGAATTAGGTATATCTTTATTGTATTCGTATCGGACTGCTTCATTGTCTAGCGGTCACAAGCGCGCACTGCTGAACATGTGGTCCTGGCTTCGATTCCCGGGTTGGGCAAATTTTTATTGGGTTTTTTTCCATCATGAATTTCCCAGTAGCAGCCACGGAGTCTGGATTTGTGCCTGGTTGATGGCAAACTCAAACTCAAAGCATTTATTTCAATTAGACCATTACAGGCACTTTTGAATGTCAAAACACAAATAATAAACTAAGCTACAGTCCCAGTCACAGGGCTCGTCTCCTATTACATGGGATTTAAACATAGATAACTGGCGAAATGTGGGTGTACTATTAGGTACACCTCTGTCTAACCCTTCGGGGATTACAGGCGTTATGTTATGATGTTAGGTTTATTGTATTTGTAACCTAGGTTTGGTGTCTCCAATGGTGTAGGAATCTTACTGATAGACTTCTGAATTTCTTCTATTTTCTGTGTGTAAGTAGAAAATAGCAAGAATTTTTCAATTTCTTTGTGCAGAATATACGAGAACAGTACTTTATTTTGCCCGTGGCTAGTTTCCTTTATTTTACAACTATTCGCAAAAGATGTAGGAATGCAAGCTACATTTTTCTTACCAGTATTTTCTTCTTTGGCTACTTCGTTTGAGGTAAACCCGGGCCAGGAAAAATGTTATAAGGTTTTTGTGTGGTTGTAACGATTATTTTAATGGACCCAGTTGTGCCAAAATGTTCGCACCCACAAATTTTTCAGTATCGAGTTATCTGTACCAACCAACCTAAAATGAGCATTATTTTCATGTAGCAAAGACTGACTTTGGTATCTGTTCCCTAGGAAACGATATACCTAATGTATACCAACCCACATCTTTGGAACTTTTGGAAAATCAAGTGCAGAAAGGTTTCATGCCATTTGGAACAAAATGTTTGTGGCAAATTAATAGGTACCAATCGGTTTTGCGAACATGATTCAAGTGTGCTTGAATCATTCTTACAAAGTTGGTTGGATCATTATTGCAATTTTTTATTTAACATAGACTCATACAAAATCGTTTTTTTTTGCAGAAACGATCCAGAAGATATTTTTCATCAATTTAAAAACCTAGCAGCGGCTGGAAATTGTTAAGCATACTATTAGAAACTATATTCAATATTCCAAATACTGACCTTCAAAATATTTAAACTTCACTTCGGGACATCGCCAAGCGGTTGGTCGACTCTTTTCGTGACCAGAGTGCTGGCCTATTTTTGGGTCAAAGAATCAGCATTGCCATACAACGTGGCAATGCTGCCAGCCTTCTGGGCACTATTCCTATTGACAGCGATGTGGACGAATTTTTTGACGCCCTTTTAATACTTTTCTTCTTTTATCTGTATTCTGTACATATTGACTTAAATAATTCAAAACAATGTTCACTTTCGGTTGGAACATTTTGGCACAACCTGGTCCGTTTTATTGCAGTTTCGAGAGCATTTTTCTTACGTCCGTATCGTCGGTCGGTTCATACGACATTTATCAGGTTAATAGCAAAAGTGACGCCTTCTACTACATAGGATTTAAACATAACTAGCGCTGTGTGGCTGCGACGCTGTGACTGACTTCTGTATATTTCTTCCAGGATGAAATAACTAGAAAAACAAAAAACAAGCACATTTTAAATCTATCATTTTTCTTTGTTTCTTTTTAACCGACTTCAAAAAAAGAAGGAGGTTCTCAATTCGGTTGTAGGTTTTTTTTTTGTGTTTGTTACCTCATATCTCCGTCATTTCTGAACAGATTTGAAAAATTCTTCTTTTATCTGAATGGATCTACTTCTCGATTGGTCCCATAGAAATTTCATCAAAATCGGTTCAGCAGTTTGGTTTTGAAATCAAAATAACTGGAAAAAATGTCATCGAAGTAAAAGAAATTGCGAAATTGATACTTGACAAGGATTTGTGTGTGATACGATAACTAAAAAGGGTAAAATAAAAACTTTTTTTGCAAAAAAAAACCGACTTCCAAAAAAAACACTAAAAAAGTGGAAAATAACTTTACTTTAGGAAGTCGGTGGCAAAAAAGTCATTGAAACAAACAATAGTCACCGACTTTCGAAAGTAAAGTTATTTTCCACTTTTTTAGTGTTTTTTTTGGAAGTCGGTTTTTTTTTTGCAAAAAAGTTTTTTATTTTAATGTAGCCAGTGACACTCAACCAAGACGAATCTAACGACATTTATTTTTTCCAAATCCGTTCATCCGTTTAGGAGTTACGAGGGAACAAAGAAACGGACATACATATGTACATAACCCTCCTTTTGGGCTTCGACGGAGTCGGGTAAAAATATAAGCGGGATGTTTTGTGAACAGCATTTTTCCTCGTTGTATTTCCTTCTTTTTTAATAAGAGAACCTTGTCAAAACTTTAAATAACAACCTGTCCCGGTAAAAAATATACAAAGTTTGTTATATAAAAATTAGTGACGATTCCACCTTCGAAGAATTTCGTTTATAATGGTTTATAAAACAAACTTTTTTAATTAATTTATGAGCTCCGTGTCACAGAGGAGAGAAATTTTAATTGGGTTGGCGTGTGAAAGACGCGATTTTTTTTTAATATGACTTCATGGTTTTATTCCTTTGAGGGGTAAGCAGACGTGTTTGTTTGGCACACCTACATTTTGCCGGTTATTAGGTCTTATGTAATATAGGGCGAGTCTATTGCCCTTAGCCTTATGATTAGTCATATTTAGACACCTTGGCATTGGTAGCCCAATAGAAACGGCCGTGACTTCTGACCTAATGACCTAGAACTTCCCTCTGTGTTCATTATTTCATCATCTCATCATCTGCCTAGCCTTTTCCCAACTATGTTGGGGTCGGCTTCCAGTCTAACCGGATGCAGCTGAATACCAGTATTTTACATGGAGCGACTGCCTATCCTGATCTCCACATTTGGTTTTACAATAGTTTTTTATATTACAGCATTAGTAGGTACTTAAGTATGGGAGGACATCGTAGGCCCGACATTAAGTCGTTACATACTACAAAAACGTAGAACAAGATAAACGTCCTATGATACGTCCGTCAGATGTACAAACTCACCGTATTGCTACATCCGACCTTATGTTGCTGATGTCGGCCATCCTAGAATCTAACCATCGAAGACAAATCGCGCTGAAGTTCTAAAACCACGTAAGTCAAAAATAGCAACTTTATATGAGAGCGAAAAAACTGCATAATTATATCTAGGAGGTAACAGTACAAAACCATTTTTTTATTTGTGTTGACTTCAAATTAGATGAGACGTTGCTTGTTTCTGATGCGCTGTAACAACGCGTCTTCCAATTATCTAGCAAACGGTGTCAAATTGTCAAAACCGCCAAAAACTTACTTACGTGGTGTTAGAACTTCAACGACGAAATGTGACATCTACCAAGCCGCATTGACCCCCCCGCCCTCCCCCGCTCCCCCGTAGAGGATGGGATGGGATGCCCAGTCCAGTGGCCTGATTATGTTTTGTAACTAGATTTCTTTCAAAATTATGTTGGCAATATTATGCCAAAAATGCCGCCAGTCACATCTAAGATACATACTCGTAGTACCCAATTAATCTATAAAAATAAATAAAATTGAAGTGTCTGTTTGTAATTTTAAAACAACAGCTTTTTACTGAATGTATTTACGGTACTTATAAAAAAATATTTGTCTGTCTGTTTGTTCCGGCTAATCTCCGAAACGGTTTGACCGATTTTGAAGGGACTTTTACTGGCTGTTGAGCTGATGTTAGAAGGAGTAACCAAAGCTTTATTTTAGAAAAAAGATTAGATTTACGTACAAAATAATTAAATCCTTGAAATTCTAAACAAAATCCGATTCAAATAGGGAAGTAATATTTTATAATGATATCGTGCGAACGAAAGTCGCGGGCAACAGTTAGGAAGTAAATAGTTCTTCACAGTTTCATCATCGAATAAGGTATAAAACTGTTTTCCTAAAACCTTGCGAGGATTAAGTTAACTACACAAAATAAAAGTAAGTACTGATCTCAAATCATACCCTGAGGTGAACCACCCCAATTTATCGAAAAGTATTTTATTGTAGCTAATAGTGTTACATAAAAAACGTACGCTGAAAATGGTCTACCTGGGAATTGAACTCAAGCGAAAATACTTTTTTATTTTTACTCAACTGCTCTCGAAGAAGGGTAATGGTTTTCCTATTAATTGGTTGGTAAACTTGGTTAGTGAAAAGTGGTTTTAACTTTAGCACCGAAATGAACTATATTATTTATAGTATTTCGGATGGCATTCTCTGTCTAATGCTTTTAATTTATAGCTCAGCTAATGATATTTTGGCATGTGGCTAAAATAAGAAATAAACCCGCCATCTTGGTTTTATTAAAATAATTTTCCAAAATAATGTCACAAAGGTTTACCAACAAGCGCTCCTTTGTAGCAACAAGAATATTTGGGCACTCAAATGACGTACTACCGCGCTCTTTGAGGGTCGACCACTTTTCAACCCTATGATTAGAGCCTAAGGATGAAAAGTGGTCGACCGTCACTGAGATGAGATGATGAGCATGCGTCTAGTTGACTTTCATCATCATTCGCAGCCTGAATTCAGCCACTGCTAGATATAGGTATCTTTTCTCATGTGCCAATCTCCGCGGTCTTTTGCCAGTCTCATCCAGGTTTTCCCCCGATGGCAACTATGTCGTCTGCCCATCTCACCGCCAGACGATCCACATTCCTTTTATCATCAGATCAGAGTGTCTAACTTCGTCTACGAAGCAAAAGGCCTAAAATTAATGTCTACACACCAAATTGCCTAAGCTGTAAATCGCCTAGAGATCAAAATGTTTAACAAACAAAATGCCTAAAATGCAATAATTTCTAAGTAGTAAATCGCCTGGAGATCAAAATGCCTACCAAGCATTGTTCCTAAAAAGCAATAATTTTAAGCAGCAAATTACATGAAGCTAATCATTTTGATCCTGCCCAACGCCATTTGAGTTCTGTAACGCGATATTTAATGTCGGAAACCTATGGACGTCTTCGGATTTCTTCGTTAGGACCTCGATCTACCAGCTTTATGCCGAGCATGGAACGCCCCATGGCTCTCTGTGCAACTCTCATACACAGCCTCCTGCGCGAGCGTCTATGTTTCAGCACCGTACGTCATTGTCGGCAGAGCCACAAATGTAGATATTCCTAGATAACGCAAGATCACCTACTTCATGCCCGGCTTAAGCATTTTATGCTTAGCGTGGCTACTGTCGCAGCGAGCAAATAAAAACTCATGACGTTAATTCTAGACATTTAAAGAAAAAAAACGTAGTCTATTTTTAACCGACTTCAAAAAAAGTAGGAGGTTCTCAATTCACTTGTATTTTTTTTTTGTTACCTCATATCTTCGTCATTTATGAACCGATTTGAAAAATTCCCATTGAAATTTTATCGAAATATGTTTTTTTCAATCAAAATATCTGGTAAAAATACGTTATCCAAGTACAAGAAATTGGGAAATTGATACTTGACAAGGCTTTGTGTTTGTTGCGACAGCTAAAAACTTTTTTGCAAAAAAAAACCAACTTCCAAAAAAAACACTAAAAAAGTGGAAAATAACTTTACTTTCGGAAGTCGGTGACTATTGTTTGTTTCATTGACTTTTTTACCACCGACTTCCGAAAGTAAAGTTATTTTCCACTTTTTTAGTGTTTTTTTTTTGGAAGTCGGTTTTTTTTGCAAAAAAGTTTTTATTTTACCCTTTTTAGTTATCGTATCACACACAAATCCTTGTCAAGTATCAATTTCGCAATTTCTTTTACTTGGATGACATTTTTTCCAGTTATTTTGATTTCAAAACCAAACTGCTGAACCGATTTTGATGAAATTTCTATGGAACCAATCGGGAAGTAAATCCATTCAGATAAAAGAAGAATTTTTCAAATCGGTTCATAAATGACGAAGACATGAGGTAACAAACACAAAAAAAAAAAACATACAACTGAATTGAGAACCTCCTCCTTTTTTTGAAGTCGGTTAAAAATGTCGCGATGGCAAAAAAAGCAATAGCCACCGACTTCCGAAAGTAAAGTTATTTTCCTTTAATTTTTGTGTTTTTTGGAAGTAGGTTATTTTTTTTTGCAAAAAAGTTTTTGGTACAGTAACTTGTTTGTATAGTTACTAAATAGTGCTTATGATGTCATAGTAGGTAATCAGAAAATAACACGCTTAGTTTTCGTAAGGATCGTGATACAACTTGTGTTAGCAAGTTATATCAATATCTGTGCACAGAACACACTGGTTATAGAGGTGGGAATTTAGACATGGCGGAATTTCGGCTGACTTCAAACCTTGCATAAATTAAAATAACAAGCAACAAAATCCTCTTTATAAAATTACATCTTTACGCGGAACGAAATCCAATTCCCCGCGGCATAGAAAGACGTATCTGTGATAAGAAAAAACCGTGTTACATAATGTGGGCAATCCCCTTAATACCGATACTCTATCGAGTATCGTAAAAATATTTCATGAGACTTGTCTTCAAGAGAATTATGATATTTCATCGTACTTTGAGAAAAATCAGCGGAATTCGTAGATGCTTTTTTGGTTACGTTTTCTTCACAATGCTTTTATTTACTGTTTTAAGAGTAGCACATAACATTACACCCGTAATCCCCGAAGGGTTAGGCAGGGATACATCCACATCTCGTCACTGTTATGTTTAAGTCCCATGTAATAAAGGGCGAGCCTATTGCCATTAACCGGGCACAAATCCGGACTCCGTGGGTGCTACTGAGAAATTCCAAATCGAAAAACGTAACAACACTTAGCCCGACTTGGGAATCGAACCCATCATGCTCAGTAGTCGCGCTTGCGGTCGCTAGACCAAGGAGGCACTTTGTTGTGAGAGTAGTGGCGATGAAATTAATTACATAAAGATAAGTGCAACCGGTGTTTGTATGACCAGATGTATGAACGTGGACGAGCCGAAAGATGTATGTAAGGATCGCAGCTGGCGGCCTTCAGGAGCTTCTGCCTACCCCCATGGTCAAAATGCATAAGTTTATATATCGCACGTCCTCAAAAAAACCGTCGTAACACAAAAAAATCAGTTTTGAGATATTATACTTTAAAGTTTTTTGTCCGGCCGATGATATCCGTAAAAACATACGCTTGTGTCATTCTGTGATTTAATTATTTTCGCAGAACCTACACTTTTGGAGTTTTTTTTTTTCAATTATAGATCAAGGAGAATTGACATTGAGATGGGTGTTATCTAAAAACCTAAAATTTTTGTGTTATGACAGTTTTTTAGAGGACGTGCGATATGTATGTATGTACTTTCCTTTTCACGCCCTTACGTAATAGTATGAAATCTAGCACACGGATAGACCATGACCTGAGTTTGGACGTACACTGGTTTTGACATGGCATGTTTTTGTTCCGGTTGCACGCTCCAGTGCGATAATTTCCCGACACCAGATGGGCGAAGCAGCGGACGAAAGCTAGTTTAGTCTAAAACATTGTATTCTCAAAACATTTATTTCAATTAGACTATTACAGGCACTTTTGAACGTCAAAAAAAAAACTAAAAAAGGCAGAAAATAACTTTACTTTCGGAAGTTGGTGACTATTGTTTGTTTCATTGACTTTTTTGCTACCGACTTCCGAAAGTAAAGTTATTTTCCACTTTTTTTGTGTTTTTTTTTGGAAGTCGGTTATTTTTTTACAAAAAAACGTTTTTATTTCACCCTTTTCAGCTATCGTATTACACACAAATCCTTGTCAAGTATCAATTTCGCAATTTCTTTTACTTGGAAGACATATTTCTTCCAGCTATTTTGATTAAATTTCTATGGGACCAATCAAAAAGTATATCCTTTCAGATAAAAGCTTCATAAAATGACGAAGATATGAGGTAACAAACAAAAAAAAATTCAACCGAATTGAGAACCTCCTCGTTTTTTTGAAGTCGGTTAAAAAACAAAGCTACAGTCCCAGTCACAGGGCATAATAACTTGTGAAAGTACTGTAGTTGCGCATTCCAAACCGTAGATTTACATGGAGAAGAATGGGCAAGAAACTCCATGCACACCCTTTTAAATCAAAATATTGTTACAAGATTTTGGTTGGGTACATCATTCATGTCGAGATTATACAATTATAATAATATGTGAGTATGATGTAGAAAGACGTGATAAAAAAGAGCGTCCAGATTAAAAAGATAAAATCAACAGTTCAAAAAATACAATAAACTACGGCAGATATTCAGTCGTCAGTAATATGCTACTAAAATGACTTGTCAGTACTTTCTGCAGCTGTTTTCAAATTAAACGTTTCATTTGTTTTTCCGTTTACAAAGTATATTCCTATTTACTGTAATTGTTCAGCGGAAAGTTTTGCTATTCTAGGATAGCGCACGTTTTCGACTAGGTGCGTAGAAGTTTTGAATCAAACCTAGTGTGTTTATTCAGAGGAAGTTTTTGGTTTACCATTTCAAACGTTCAGAAATATTAAACGAGGGTTTAAAACTCGCGCATTTGCCCTTCGGGGTTGCTGGAACTGGTCCTTACATACTCCAATTGCATTTTCCACGTTAATAAATCTCCTCCTCACATAAATCTCATCGCAGTTTGCGATTTTAATAGAGACAAAACACAGCTTTTAGTGACAAAACAGAGAACCGCCAGAATGTGGAATTCACTGAATTATTCTCTGTTCTCTGATCATTACAATGTGGATCTATTCAAGTTCGAGTGTATTGGATTCTTCTAGGCAAGCGTGTTCCCCTAGGCCGCGTCATCGCTTCACATCAGGGAGTTCCGGCCAAACGCAAGCCTGTATATTATAAAAAAAGGTTAACGTACATTTATTATGTAAGCTCACAAATGTAAGAAGAATATCAGTCTATCCCTAGTACCTACCCAGGTTACACCACGTAATCAATTCGTACTTATCTCCGTTGACCACATAACCACCAACCGTCGAATTTCGGCTTGCGGTTTCGGTTAACGCTGCTCTATACGGGGTGGAAGGGACACCGTACCAAAAACGGAAACCACATTCGCATTAAAAAAATAATCAGCTGTTTCCTACAAAAGTGCAAAACCTACACGGTCAAAATGTATGGAACAGCTTTTTTTATGTTACCGATGAAAAATTTCTACGTGCCCCCACATTAATAATTTTTCAGAAATGGGTTTTTAAGAAGGTTTCAGAATGATGTACTTTAAGCACTTTTTATGTCTACCGTACAAGTTGAAAACAATAGAAAAAACAAAAGACAGAAATGTTATCATATTTATCGAATTCGGGGTCCTCCGGTACGGGTGCCTCAGGGATCGGGGTACTCAGGGACTAACCCGTATTGAGTATGTGGTGTCCGTTTTCGGTACGGTGTCCCTTCCAGCCTGAATTCAAAAGCGAACTCATTTGTTTTTAAAGTAAATCATCGCGGATTCACAACGAGACACCGTTCGAATTTGGAACGTCTTTCTTTCTTTATCGTGTGGTTAGTGTCTAACCTGGTGTCAGAGTTTCTATGTCGCCCATGGGCTTGACTTATATTTCGAACGTGATGTTTGATGAATAATCACAGCCTAGGTTGGTCTGCGGATGGGTGTCCCATTACATACCCAGTTTTGCCCTTGCTTCGGAAAGCACGTCAACCTTTTAGTCCCGGCTGTCATTTGTAGATCTTTGACAGTCGTAATGTGAGTTGCGCAATGACCCCGCGGGTCTCACGATTATTGTAAAGCTCAACAATTGACATTATAGATCAATTTAGGATCACAATAGTTTTCAACTCAATATTCATTGCTTAACAAGAGCTGTAATCCAATTGATATTTCATGCGAACACAACGCAATTTTCAATATTATGTTCCAAACTGTATTCGAATCAGGGACCATATCGGTTACCCATTGAAAGGGTTTTCGTTAGGGTTTTTCGAAGCGGTTAATCAAAAACCCATACGATATGGGTAACCCTTTTGAACGGCTTAATAGACCATTTTGGTTACCTATTGAAAGGGTTTTTGATAGGGTTTTTCTAGCAGTCAATCAAAAACCCATACGATATGGGTACCCCTTTTGAACGGCTTAATAGACCATTTTGGCTACCCATTGAAAGGGTTTTTGATAGGGTTTTTCTAGCAGTCAATCAAAAACCCATACGATGTGGCTAACCCTTTTGAACGGCTTAATTGACCATTTTGGCTACCCATTGAAAGGGTTTTCGATAGGGTTTTTCTAGCAGTCAATCAAAAACCCTTACGATGTGGTGTGGGTCACCCTTTTGAACGGCTTAATTGATCGTTTTGGTTACCAGCTTAATTGACCGTTTTGGTATGGGTTTTTGATAGGGTTTTCTAAACAGTCACAAACCCATAATATTTGGATAACTCTTTTGAACGGCCTAAGCTAAGGGACCATTTTGGTTAACCAAATCGAATATGAATGACATCGCACCGTGCGTTCAAGGACAAGTATACAAAACAACAACAAAAAAAATCTCGAGTTGGCGGAACAGTTTCATTTGTGTGAGTGAGCTTTCACGCTGCAGTTTATGTGACATATAACATATTCAGTAAAACACCATCTTTTGCAAAGAGCTCTAAAGAAAATGATTAACAGATGGCTACTTCTATGGGATCGAATTGATCTAGAGCTTCATTTATATCTTTTTTTGTAGAAATTACGTGATTTATGAGTAGACAAGGAAGTTTAGATTTTTACTAATCTCTTACTTCAGTCAAAATCTGCCATTTAACGTATTTTAGTGATTGTTCGTTTCATAATCGTTACCTATGCTGCAATCTATGATTTTCTTTACATGACTAATTATAATTTGTTCGAGTTTAGACCCCATGGTAATATGATCTCTCGCTGAAGGGCATAGGTTTCAAAACGGAATAGCATGCGTTGACCGGCCGTGGCAGCGCGGCGGGCGGCGGCGCCTTTGTGGCTACTTACCTAGCTGGTTGTAAACAGGGATCTATGAGCTTTATTGAATGTGAAATAGAGTTTATTTTAGCTTTGCTGGCCGGATACCGAAATTACTTAATATTATTATGTTTTTTTCATTTCTGTTCTTGTTTATTACTTTATTGCAAGTACCAAACAAATGCTGTCATTTTTGCTGTTTGATTTTTGAACCTGGACGTCTTTTGCGGAGTTTTACTATATTATTATTTAGTCGGTGTGAAAACTTAGGGGTCTGCGAAATGATCAATCGTGATTGTAAATTATTACGTGTTTGTTGCACATAGCTCGTTTACGTACCAAGCGATTGATAATATTACTATACTACAATATAAATTGATGGCGATTGATCATTTCGGGGTCGCATTACAATAGGTAGGTATGTAGATATAAAGTTACGTAATTTATCAATCTAAATTTTCAAAATAGCAATTGTATAGTTTATTGCAATGGGCAAGTAGGTAAATATGTAGGATTGTCCTACATACTTACCTACTTGCCAATTCACGCAACAATTTGCGCAACGATGTTATGTCCTAAAGGTCCGACGTACCACTTCATTGTTGATTGATTTGTGTCATGGATAGATTGGTCACTAAATGTACAAAATGGAGTACCTACTAGACTGCCCTGTTAGGCAGAAAAGCGCTACGTAGGTACCTATCTCAAAGTTTTGAAGAAAATCGCCGAAATCTCTTAGCAATTTCAAAGAGAGATGTTTGACAAGAACCAAACTTATTAGTTGTTTTATTTTTTTTTAAGTTAGATATCGCTATTTGGCTTATATCATTACATGCGAAATTGTAAAAGCTATTAAATGTTATTAAAAAACAAAAGCAGGCCTCCTTCACTCGTTCGAAGTCATGCACTAACGTACATACCTACGGGGCTACGGCTCGCGTTCACCCAAACGAATTACATTTAACCTTATTTGTGTCATAGTCCTATACTTACAGTCGTCCAACGCAGACGTCTTTTAAAGGCGTTCTTATGCCTACGGAATAGAAGTCAAAATCGGTTGAACGGACTGTAAAAAGTTTTTATTAAATGTCTTATCTTATTTCAAACGACATTTATAATAAAATAAAGACAAAATTTCTACTTGCTCATTGCTCATTCAATTGATTACGATAACACGGGTATGTATTAGCGAGCGAGAACTTTTTTGCTTTCCGCCTCGGATCGGTTGATTTCTTTATAGTTGTCCGAGATTTAGGGGTCGATTTAGATGTCAAAACCCCTCCCGGGTTTGAACTTCAAAACCAGACCTACGACCCGGCCCCTGAGATGAGTAAGAGTTTCAAGATGAAGAGAACGCAAGAGCGAGCGAAGCGAGCCGGACCTAAAGAGCCTAAGGGAGCTTTAAAATTCAAGCTATTGCATAAGCTATAACAGAAATAAATCAGGCGTAGAAACATCTGGATCGAATGTAGGTGACAGACATTCCTGCTGATGTTTTTGACAATTCGTCATGGATCTGATTGACGTGTTGAGATTCGTCATCAGAACTTTCTTCACTCTCTGATATACTTAGTAATATTTTCTACTACCAAATATAAAATGATAAGTATAATAAAATGATACAAGGCATCCGGCCCCAACATTCGTTTTTATAATTTTGAAACCTAATACCTAAATAACAAACCTACCTTACCTACCATCTTCTGCGCAACTTCGTGCGAGTTAGCATCTTAGCACTTGGATGGATTTTGAGCATAAACTACATATCTGCAAACATCACAAATAACGTCACGCCTGTATTCCCCAAAGAGGTGTACCTAATAGACTAATAGTACACCCACATTCGTCAGTTATGTTTTTAAATCTCATGTAATTGGGGGCGAGTGAGCCTATTTGTAGGCAATACTATTGCCTACATGCTATCTACAAAGAAAAACTCAAACTATCTACAAAGTACTTTAATATTCAAGAAAAAACTAACCTTATAAATGAATTAGCTTGAAACACGCAAACGCATCCCAATTGATAAAAAAAGTCTACACGCTACTTTCGGCTCGGATAGATCAAAAGAATAATATAATATATACTCAAAAACTCAAAATACGCAACTATAGTTATTGGAGCTCTCGCTCGTACCTACTCTCGCTATTTGTATAATACCGTCTAGTGAATTATAGGCAATGAGCGCCCGGCCGCCATTCCCGTACCACCGACCTAGCACAAGTTTATTGAATAACCCGAACAAAACCCTCATAATATATGGGTTTTTATAATGCCCTTCATTATAATAACCCATATATTATAAGGGTTTTGACCCTTTCACTGGGTTTCTAGTATAGAACCCATTCAATGGGTTATCATGCAACCCTTTCAAAGGGTTTCTAGTATAAAACCCATTCAATGGGTTATCATGTAACCCTTTCAAAGGGTTTCTAGTATAAAACCCATTCAATGGGTTATCATGTAACCCTTTCAAAGGGTTCTAGTATAAAACCCATTCAAAAGGGTTTCATAATGATAGAGGTAACCTCATAAACGGCTTACCCGTTCGAAAGGCTTAACTCTTAACCGGGGTTGTACGGTCCCTGATTCGAATACGACAGTGAGCAAAAACATAACACTTTAGAGTCGGTTACCTAATAGTAATAACATAATTACCAACTACTATGTTTTTGTGGTGAAAAATCACGTTATGCTAATTTAAAAACTTTTATTTAAAAAAAAAGTTGGATTTTAAACCATCAATAAATACTGATTTAAGCTTTCACGGTTTACAACTAAATTTTCACTATCACTTACGGGATATCTACCGCGATCAATGTTACGAAGAAAGAGGGTAGACATATACGTCTGCACCTAACAATTTTTACCATCCACCAGCATTCTCCAGTCATCTCGTGATCATGGCGCTTGCAACAGCGTCGAAATATCGGGAGCTCAAAATAACCCTAATCACGGAAGATATCCCGTAAATGACAGTGAAAGTTCCTCAATAAATATCCGTAACTAGAAGGTTCCCAGGTCTGGAACGAAAAAATGATCGCCATGACGTGTAGAACAAGTTCTTTTCGGCTTCTTTAAGGGTTCTTTTTGACCCATTACAGGCTGAATATGCTGGTTAGACACAAGCAGATGAATTTTTAACCGACTTCTAAAAAAGGAGGAGGTTCTCAATTCAGTTGTATGTTTTTTTTTTTTTTTTGTGTTTGTTACCTCATATCTCCGTCATTTATGAACCGATTTGAAAAATTCTTCTTTTATCTGAATGGATCTACTTCCCGATTGGTCCCATAGAAATTTCATTAAAATCGGTTCAGCAGTTTGGTTTTAAAATCAAAATAGCTGGAAAAAAATTCATCCAAGTAAAAGAAATTGCGAAATTGATACTTGACAAGGGTGACTATGGTTTGTTTCATTGACTTTTTTGGCACCGACTTCCGAAAGTAATGTTATTTTCCACTTTTTTAGTGTTTTTTTTGGAAGTCGGTTTTTTTTTTGCAAAAAAGTTTTTTTACAATAATATATCAAAGCACAGAACAAAAGTAACAGACGCAGTACAACACGCTCAACGTCTGAAGTGGAAATGGGCAGTACATATTGCCCGCTCTTCTGACGAAAGATAGACAAAACGAGCAACAAAGTGGACAGGCCCTGGAAATAAAAGAGCAAAGGGTAGACCAAAGACTCGATGGAACGTCGACGTTATAAAGATGGCACGAAGACACTGGATGAAAACAGCAAACGACATTAAGATATGGAGGCATTTGGAGGAGGCTTAAACCCGAAAGGGGCCAGGACAAGATTAATATGAAAAACAAATCTGCAATATTTTAATTTCTTTTTTAACTGTCTTCTTTATCGTGCGGTTAGTGCCTAACCTGGTATCAGAGTTTTCATGCCGCCTATGGGCCTCTGACTTGACATTACGTGCCGTCTAGAAATAAACGATACGACGATGGTGATTTTTTAACTGTTTTTGTCTTGGAAATAAGAAAGGCTTAAATAAATAATAAATAAAATAAATTTGTATCTCTTAAAAACAAATAATTGAGTACTACATTCCGGATAGAGGTAGTTCCTTATAAAAATAATAAACAATTAAATCCGAATCTGATCAACACCGCAAAATCATTTCAAGCCATTTCAAAACATGTACCGAATTTAAATCCATACTCCCTCTCTTTTAAATATTTAATGACACCAGAAGGCGTTTTAAAAGGTTTTCACTGAAGCTCCCGTTTAATGGATACAGGCTGTTGGAATAAACGGCCCGTATCAGATGTTTTCTGACAGTTATTTATTACTTTTTACCCCACCCTGTCATTTTGATTACGTTGTTAATTTGTCACCACGTGGTAAAAGGACACATGCTGTATATCTATAAATGTTTAATACATTTCTGTATTTGTGGTTAGAAAGAGATTTATTTAGGTTTGCTTTATTAAGGGATATGAAAAGCTGAAATAGAAACATTAAAATCAATAGTAATTTATTCAAAAAGAAAGAAAGAAAGAAAAACTGTTTATTGGCACACGCCACAAGTACACAATACAAAATATAAAAAGCAAACATATAATAAAATTTTAAACTAACCAAGAAATATTGTGTGACTCACGGCTGCGCCAAAAGACTGTGTAGTTTTGTCAAAATGTACCAATCCATATGAAAACTTTCTCTCATTTTCAGAATTTATTTTAATGATTTCGGATGGCTACCGCTGGTTCATTTTATATCTATTGCAAGCTTAAGTTTTGGATGCATATGAGACTTCTTTTTTCTTTATTGTGTGGTTAGTGCCAACCTGGTGTCAGAGTTTTATGCCTATGAAGCTCTGATTTAGATTTACATGCTGTCGAGAAATATCTTCAAATATCCAATATCTTTGAAATATCTTTTCAGTCACGCTGGTTTCCTCACGATGTTTTCCTTCACCGAAGAGAGTGATAATTATACAATATGCACATGGTCCCGAAAAACTGAATGTCTGGGACTAATTTTACGGAATAGTACGGAACCACATTATAATGTTGGATTAGTTTGTCTTTTAACATCACGTTCGAAATTCGAACGGTGTCTCGTTGTGAATCCGCGATGATTTACTTTAAAAACAAACGAGTTCGCTTTCGAATTGTGCGCGCTCACTTGAGTGAGGTTAACTAGTGAACGCAACAGAACTTCACTCCATTTCAGTCTTTAATAATAACCTTTTTGAATGAAATAAATTCTTGTTAACAACTTCAAGACGTTGTGACATAATATATTATCATAGAGTGTCTCATAAGATTACGGGAGCCAACCGGCTTATAAATGAAATCGTCTGGCGAAACGTGGGTGACATTCATGTTACCTGGCGGAAGGTTAAAAATAAATAAATAAAATAAATATCGCTAGACATTACACACAGCGCCATCTAGTGCCACACTAAGCAACGAGGCTTGTGTCGTGGACACTAGATAGTTGATATACTACATAGATACTTTTTGTTTTGTAAATACATACTTATTATACATATAAACATCCATGACTCGGTAACAAATGTCCATGCTTAATCACACAAACACTTGCTCCTACCGGGATTCGAACCCGGAACCCTATGAACGTAAGGCAGCCTCACTACCGCTGCGCCATTCGGGTCGTCAAAGGTTGACGTTGACGCACATTAATGTTTGAGGGAGCTTGCGACAACAACGCGTGTATGTCTCTTGCTTCGTTCGCGGTGTTTGGTGACACGTTCCAAGAGGGTATTTTCTGAAAGTAGATAAAGTTGCAAATAGCTGTCATAATTATAAATAGCTGTTATCGTGAATTTCTTTAATATTACTAATATCACAAAAAAAATTAAGTTGCCTCATGGTTTAATCACTTTGCCACTACATTCACCTAACTACTAACAGATTTCTGCGGCAATATTCACAAAAGCAATGTACCTACGTGCCTTCAGAAATTGGCTCCGCGGGAAACAGGCATTCTCTGTGTAAGATGGAGTGGGAATTTACTTCGCGGACCCATTACGGGTTGTTGGAAGTCCAAGTCACGTTGTGTTCGAGGTTTTGGTTCTAAGACATGTCGGTTACTTCACGAAGTTCCCATCTATCGGTACAAATCATCTAAGATATTCCCTGTGAGTGTGACCCAAGGGCTGGCTTTTACCTTGGCCAGAAGCAAAGTGTTGCCATACAACGTGGCAACGCCGCCAGTCTCTTGGGCACATTAGCGGCTGACAGCGTTGAGGAGGGGTTTTTTAATTATTTAAGTTTATTTATCCCTTTTATATTGTTATAATGTGTATTATAGTTAGTTTATTAAATAAAGTTTACAATTTAAATGCTCACTAAAATAATTTTTAGACCCTAAGACTAATTACCAAGTAATATATTAACTTCATATAAATCAAACCCACTCTACACCGAGGTAGGTACCTGAAGTACAACGTTTTAAGTTCCAAAACAAATATACAAGGTGTAGTTTTGCATCCTCGTCAAATTCAAGGAGGTAACTATGCTAATGATTCTCGACCCGAACCAATAATAAAATGGGTAGGTAATTTTTTTTTTCTTAATTTCGCAAATCGATAAGTGTACACCACCCGTATTAAAACGCAGCCCGTCTAATACTATCCCTATAACCGCGCTTTCACACACAAAAACAAACGCAGACGTTAATTCGATAAAAGGGTGATTCTCCTCTTTTGAAAAGGGCTTCAATTTGAAATAGTGTCAAATTAAAACAACAAAAAAGCAGCGTTTATTATTTTTGACCAGGTACCGTAATTTATATCAAGACTATTTACGTCTTCTATGACAACCTCCTGAATTTTGACGATGTTGCAAAACTATACCTTGTAAATGGAACCCACTCTATACCGAGGTATCCTAAAGTACACAGTTTTAAATTCCAAAATAAATATACGAGTATACTCATCAGAATAATTGTACGTTTTGTATTTACAAGCCTTAGATAAAGGATTTCAAAATTAAAAAAAAAAATCAAACAGGTGCATTGATCCAAATAAATAAATAATTGTTTGTCATTTGTACGGAGTGGATAAAAAGTGTTTATTATTAAATTTGAGGTAATTTCACAGTAGCGCCAATAAGTTTATTTTATTCACAGAATTGACTAACAAAACATAATCGTGTAAAAATTGTGGAAAAAAAAAACAAGTGCAGTGCAAGTGAATCGAAAACGCAAATTGTCTTCAACAAATTTTTCGTGCCCAAAATGATGTCAGAACTCAGGTGCTAAATGTCGGAGGGGCCATCTCGACTACCGTCTGCGATCACCCCAAAATGCAAGCCGCACGAAATGTGGGCTGCTATGACGAGATCTATTGAGATACTGGTCGCTTTCTTCGAGTATTATGCGCAGAGGTAAGACTAGATTATAAGTTATTTTCAATCTATACTAATATTATAAAGCTAAAGAGTTTGTTTGGTTGAACGCGCTAATCTCAGGAACTACTGGTTCGAATTGAAAAAATATTTTAGTGTTGGATAGCCCATTTATTGAGGAAGGCTATTATAGGCTATAAAAAACATCACGCTGCGACCAATAGGAGCGGAGCATTAATCAAAACTGCAGACGAAGTTGCGCCAGTGAGCTAGTTACAAATAAAATAAGTTTGTGTATAGTGTTCCCACAGCAGCAAACAGAGGAGTTCGTGGCTAAATAATAACAGCCACTCGATGTTCAGGTTAAGATGCGCTTGTCTGGGCCGGTCTGTGGATGAGTGACCATCATAATATACCGGGTTTCCTCCGTGCCTCGGAAAGCACGTAAAGCCGTTGTTCCCGGCTGTCATTTGTAGATCTTTGACAGTCGTTACAGCTAATCAGTGGCCCGAAAGTCTGACAAACAGTCTTACTAAGTATCTAGCAAAAATATTAGTACAAAAGTATGTCTAAATATTGCCTATGGTTTTCCGTCACGGCAGATCTAGTACTTAACGATTACCAGCTATCTGAAGTGAACATTTAGTTACATAAACCATTTCAACATACTACATATCACTATAATTTACAAACCCTTCAACTTACCCCATTAAATACACACTTAACCCACCACAGTTACACACTCCACACAGACCAAATAATTTAATCACCCTTAAGAACTGTGCCATAAATACAGTCATGATTCTAGTGAAGTTACTGTTAAACATAAATGCAAAGAAAAATTCACGTTTTTTCCCCATGGGCTTCAGCAGAAACCACAGAACGCCACCCGCTACGATCCTTACATACTCCTTTTGCCTCGTCCACGTTCATACATCTGGTCATACACGCGAGTACTACGCACCTGATCTTTCTGGAGAACCTCACCAATAAGGTCAGAGTATATCCTTCTAGCGCGTCCCCTCTCGGGCGTTGCCTCTCACATCTGCCCTCATCTTGCTATTATCTTCGTAGCAACAGAATATACATCTTTCTTTCGAGAATAAACATACTCCTAGCTGCGTTGTTTTAAGACGTAACATTACCTGTGTGTTTGTAGTTAGGTTTACTCAAGAACTGCAGAACGTATTTTGAAAGCTTGTTAAGAAAATAGAAAAGTTATTTCACAGTGCTTGGAACAAAACATAATAGTCTTCGCTAAACTCGAGGAGCTCGCGGCTATATAATAACAGCCGCCCGGATCAATCTTTAAGTTAAGCCGCGCTTGCCTAGGTTGGTCGGTAGATGGGTGACCACTCATTACATACCGAGTTTCCTCCGAGCCTCGGAAAGCACGTTAAGCCGTTGGTCCCGGCTGTCATTTGTAGATCTCTGACAGTCGTTACAGGCAGTAGGTGGCCCGAAAGTCTGACAACCAGTCTTACCAAGGGGTATCGTATTACCCAGTACTAACTGGGCTGTGGGGGTCAGATAGGCAGTCGCTCCATGTAAAATACTGAAATTCAACTGCATCCGGTTAGACTGGAAGCCGACCCCAACATAGTTGGTGAAAGGCTAGGCAGGTAATAATTTTAATTATTATCTATATTATTTTCCTTATAGGTAATTATGTAAATTAAGTTATATTATGTTTAGGAAAGGTCCTCAGTTTACTTAGTACAATGTTAGAAACTAGTAAAACGTCCCTTCAAGCGACGTTCTAACATTCTAAACAAGTGACATTCTTGTTTTATGCAGCCACCTGTGTGACCTTCACAAGTAGGTACCCTTAGGGAAATTTGCTACGCAGTATGTTAGCATTCTGACAAGGTACTGTATACAGGTGTGGTGGATATAAATCCTTTTGACACACATTTTTTACGACGTTTACAAATCGTAGGGGGTGGGGTTTCTTTGGTGGATAAGCAGTCGCGGAGGAGTAGGCGCTTTATGTCAAGGAGGTAGGCAAGAAATTTTTGTAGGTATCTTTTTAACCGACTCAAAAAAATAAGTGTTAAATTGACATGGTCACTATCATAAAAACTGAAAACGGGTTTACTCCCAATATTTCGGCGCTGTTGTAAGCACCATGATCACGGAGAAACTGAAGTTATTACGCGTGGGTGTTTATAAGCAGACAAATCTGTCTACCCTCTTTCTTGTTCGTTTTTAGCGGTCGGTACCGCTACAACTGCCACTCATAAACATGGTAAATTTCCCGTTTTTAGTGTTCATAAAAAAAAACTTTTTTGCAAAAAAAAAAGTAATGCTATTTTCCACTTTTTTTGTTTTTTTTGGAAGTCGGTTTTTTTTTGCAAAAAAGTTTTTATTTTACCCTTTTTAGTTATCGCATCACACACAAATCCTTGTCAAGTATCAATTTCGCAATTTCTTTTACTTGGATGACATATTTTTTCCAGCTATTTTGATTTCAAAACCAAACTGCTGAACCGATTTCGATGAAATTTCTATGGGACCAATCAAATGACGGTGATATGAGGTAACAAACACAAAAAAAAACACAACCGAATTGAGAATATCCTCCTTTTTTTGAAGTCGGTTAAAAATATATATTAAAAGGTAAATTACAGACAACTAGATACAGTATCTAGAAGTACGAAATTTTCTTAGGGTCTAAAATGAGGGTACCCTAATGTTTTCAATTTATAACATCATCATCTGCCTAGCCTTTTCCCAACTATGTTGGTGTCAGCTTCCAGTCTAACCGGATGCAGCTGAATACCAGTGTTTTACATTGAGTGATTGCCTATCTAACCTCCACAACCCAGTTAGCACTGGGTAATACGATACGGCTTAACGTGCTTTCCGAAGCACGGAAGAAAATCGGTTAGTAATGGGTCACCCATCCACAGACCCACCTAGGCAAGCGCGGCTTAACCTGAAGATTGATCCGAGCGGCTGTTTTTATTTAGCCACGAGCTTTTTAATTTATATGAATATTAAAAAAAATACTAAATAGGCCTGCGTTTGGCCGCAACTCGCTTAATGTGGAGCGATGACGCGGCCTAGGGTGGAGCACGCTTGCCTAGAAGAAACCGACTCACTCGAACTTTGAATCGATCCAGATTATAATGAACAGGGAACAGAGGTACTGGCAGCGAATCTCACAGACTGGCGTGAATATTTTTTAAGAGCAAATGCATTTCTAAAGTTTTGCACCTACTATTTATTTGTTGTAAAATTTAAGAAACATGCACAACATTAATTATAACTGAATACAGACACAACGTTAGTAAAGAAAGACAAATATTATCATTTTTCTCAGTAAAACTCTCAAAATTTGATACTTGCCAGTGTACAAGAATATCCATTTAGCACACAGACGGAAAATTCACAACCCAATAATTTTGATAAACCGACCACTTATTAACAAAACACTTCGCTATTATATTTCCAGTGAGTAAAACCATTACGCTATAAACTTCCTATTCTAAAGCTTTATTTATGTGTTAACTTTAAAACTAGACTTAAAAGTCGAGTTCAGAAGTTAGGCCACAGACTGGAAACTCTGGCCGTGTGAAAGGGTTAGTCCCTGAGTACCCCGATACCCGAGGCACCCGTACCGGAGTACCCCGATTTATTTTTATCTTGAGAAAGTCAATCAAAAGTCAGTTTAGCTTAAAAGTACCGTCAGCAGATGCAATGTTAAATAAAATTTTATTACGTAAGTCTTGCTGGTTAAGGTAAATATTATAATTAGAGAATACAATATAGAGTCTCATAGAGCAATCACAGGTTTTAATTATTATCACAATACTTGCGTTTTCAATACCGAAAATCAAATTCCCTACATGATTTTTCGTTGAGAATACTTCTGCGCTTCTTTTTGGTGATGAGTTCCGCTTTGAATCGTAATTTGTCTTGTACCGTATCGTAGCTTGCTATATCAATCATTGCAACTGTAAGCTATGGCATTATATTAGCCTCTATCATCTCTGCACACCTTGACAGTATCTTTCTCGTGATACTAAACTACTACTATGACTGGTAAACAAAAATAAAATGCACAACTATTCACACCAAAACCACACATCAAGACTTTAATTGATCAAGACTAAGATGTGGCAATATTTATAACATTAATTTCCGTTATTTTATTTATTTTATTTTTTATTTATGGGGGAAAACAAACAGTGACACATTACATTAATATAAAAAAAAGAAACAGTAAAAACAAGTATGAGCAAATGTGTGTGTGTGTGTGTTATGAAAGACAACATAGCTTTGAATGTTGCAAGTTAAGCTAAAATCTCCAAAAAAAACGTTACGTTCGTACTTTACATTTTTAATAACAGCAGATAATATTTCATTTAGGAACATGATTATTTAGTAACATGAAACACGTTATGAATCGAAGAAGAGGCTGGCTTAGAAGCAAAGAACTCTTGGGCTTCCAAAGGTAGGAGGAATCTTACCGCAAATGGCTTAGATTTGATGGGACGTCACTATTTTTACGTTTTGATGTTGCAAATGGCTTCGTTTAGATGTTCAGCTTAAGCAAAATATTTGTTTCTTCTTTTTTTTACTTTGTGCAGCTTATTAAAAAAAGATATTACATGGAAAGAAAAGCCCCGTAATTGCTTCATATAATGTACATGCTTTCATTGATGAACGCTTCTGAAATTAAAAGTGCCCCAAAATTCCGATTTTCTTTCAAATAAATTACTTTCGTCTTATGTATTTCAAACATGCATTTAAGCACTTTTTATGTCGACCGTACAAGTTGAAAACAATAGAAAAAAACAAAAGAATGAAATGTAATCATATTTATCGAATTCGGGGTTCTCCGGTACGGGTGCCTCAGGGATCGGGGTACTCAGGGACTAACCCGTGTGAAAAATCTATTGAATGTGTTCTGGCTGTAGTAAAATAATGCCGTGCACACAACGTTGATCTAGTGATCGCAAGCGCGACTGTTGAACATGAGGTCCTGGATTCGATTCCCTGGTCGGGCAAATTGTTATTGGGTTTTCCTTAGTAGTAGCCACGGAGTTCGAATTTGTGCCCGGTTGAAGGTAATAGGCTCGCTATATTACATGGGACTTGAACATAACTGGCGATATGTGGGTGTACTATTAGGTACACCTCTGCCCAACCCTTCGGGGATTACAGGCGTGATGTTATGTTATGTTATGTGACGGTGAGTTAGTTATAGTTTAGTCTTGAATAAAAATAGATTTTAACAACTTAGATTTTAAGACTGTGTTGTAGAGACTGTGCCTTGTGCATAGTTTTTTTTAAGCGAATATAAACACCCAAAGAAAGTCAATGTCTACTAGGGGTGACAGGAATTAAGCATTTGCATAAAGACGTGAATTAATATACTCGAGCTACACGATAACTGACAAATGCTTGCACTGGCTGGACAGGTCCACTCAAATCTGTTTAGTTCCTTCTTCGGAAGACCATCTCAGACACTCATCTGCATAGTCCTCATGTGAGTTGACTAAGATTATATCTGGACTCTAAAAGAGACCATGACGAGTCTGTTTCGGCTGTTTCTTCTCAAAGTAGTTAGGTACGAAACACCGGCCTCGTCTAGTTTTTAAAAAAGGGTAAAATAAAAACTTTTTTGCAAAAAATAACTGACTTCCCAAAAAAAAACACAAAAAAATTTAAAATAACTTTACTTTCGGAAGTCGGTGACTATTGTTTGTTTCATTGACTTTTTTTGCCACCGACTTCCGAAAGTAAAGGTTTTATTTTACCGTTTTTAGTTATCGTATCACACACAAAGCCTGGTCAACTATCAATTTTATTTCGCTATTTCTTTTACTTGGATCACATTTTTTTACCAGATATTTTAATTTAAAAACCAAACTACTAAATCGATTTTGATAAAATGTGGATGGGACCAATCGCGAAGTATATACTTTCAGCCAAAAAAGGAATTTTTAAATCGGTTCATAAATGACGAAGATATGAGGTGACAAACACAAAAAAAATACAACTTAATCGAGAACCTCCTCCCTTTTTTGAAGTCGGTTAAAAAGACGTGTAAAAGCGTTAGTAAGAACCTATTTGCAAAATAAACTTCATTCATCACGGCTTGATTTCGCTGAATCCAAGAATCAGGCAACAAGTCTTATTTAGAAGAACCAAGTAACTAAAATCAATCCAATCTATTTAAATCGCGAGTTAATAGGCTTCTTTTGGTTTACCTCGTTCCATCGTCGACTTCATCTCTGTTGTCAGTACAAGATTGAGGTCAAGAGGAGGCCAATTTAATTTAAAAAAAATACTGGTTTTTGGAGATAATATAGGCACCGCTTCACCCCAACATAGTTGGGAAAAGGCGTTTTAAGTCAACAGCAAAATGCACGCTATGACGGTTCACATTCACCACACGATCGCGTTTTCACTCCTGGCTTCTTATCGCTCCAATGGACAGAGACCCAAAGGCCGCCATATTGGTTAGAGTATCCATTTTAGAATCAGTCGTGCGAAACTTTGGTATGAATAAAAGCTATCTCCTTTTCCTTATTGAGCGCATCGAAAAAGAAGAATATTTTATTTCTCGTATTGAATTTAAATCGTTTAGCTTCCGATTGGTTTCAAGAATAGATAGGCAATGCTTCTGCATTGTTTTTTTACGTACTGTGTCTAACTCGCACAGTCAACTCACGTAACGTTAAAGTCACATGTAATAGAGAACGAGCCTATTGCCATTAACCGGGCACAAATCCAGATTCCGTGACTGAGAAATTTCTGATGGAAAATCGAATCCAAGACCGCGTGCTCAGCATTCGCGCTGGCGAACGCTAAACCAATTCAAATACAAATTCAAAATCTTTATTTTGAGCGGAGGCTCATAGAGGGTTAGTAACGTAGTGCTTAGAAACTAAGTGTTAGTCCACAACACGATACGGTGACACATGTAACTGACAGCAGTGAACCACATATGGACAGTCCACTCTGCCAGCAATCATTTGTAGAACCCTGTTAGGGCTGGCCATGACTCGAGCCACCATCGATGCTGCACGCTTGCGCATTATTGTGTAAAAACAATCTACACGCGCCGCCGCAAACATCCCTGATGCACTGCAACGCCATGGCAGCCCCATCAGTTTCCTGAACGCATTATTGAATTGGACACGAAGGGCTCCATACGACGCTCGCGAATAATTTTCCCACAAGCTGCACGTGTAGAAGGTGGTACAGAATGCTCTAAAGAGCGTCACCTTTACGTCTACAGTACAGCGTCCAAAACTGCGGGTTATCATATTCGCGCGTACGGACAGAGCCCTCCGTTCCCTTTCAATGTCAGCATTGTCCCTAAGGTCAGAGGTGACCAAGTGACCAAGGTATTTAAATTGTTCCACTCGCTCAAGAGAAACACCGCTTAGCACATCAAGATTGTACGGTCCCCGCCTCGAAAACAATGTACTGACTCTTCAGAACATTATATAATAAGCCATGTTCTGCTGCATAGCGTTCACAAGTGGCAAATAGCGTCCTTATACCTCCAACTGAAGCGCTCAGCAGCACCATGTCGTCCGCGTAACTTAAGACAATGAGGCACTCAGTACATTTTTCGTGGTGTATAATTTATTGGAAACACCCTCACAAGTTATTCCAAATCTAACAAAATCAAAAATCATGACACAGACAGATTTGCAATGTTAGTGACAAATCTAGAGAGCTCAGCATCGAGAAATGTGCGATCTCTGCTAACAACGTCATCTGTTTTTGTCTAGTCATGAAATCGCTTCGTGCCTTGGAGAGCAAGTTAAACCTTCGATCTCGGTTCTCATTCGAACATCTATAACAGTCGTTACGGGCTGCCAGAAACTTTTGTGCTATTCTGTTGCGTTCACTAGTTCACCTCACTCAAGTGAGCGCGCACGATTCGAAAGCGAACTCATTTGTTTTTGAAGTAAATCATCGCGGATTCACAACGAGACACCGTTCGAATTTCGAACGTGATGTTTAGGGAATAACACCACTAATATTTACCGTTGTGTTAAGTGCATACATTCACGCCTTATTCTCATAGTTTTAGTAACATCACGCTTGAAATCTCCGAATGGTTAGGCAGAGCTGTACCTAATAGCACACCCACGTTTCGCTAGTTACGGTTAAGTCCCAAGTAATAGGGAGCGAGCCTATTGCTATCGACCGGGCTCAAATCTAGACTCTGTGGCTGCTACTGAGATATTCGTAATGAAAAAAATTCAATAAAATTTTGCCCGACCTGGAAATTGAACCCAGGATCTCTTGCTCTGCAGTCGCGCTTGCAACCAAGGGCCAAGGAGGCAGCATACTTTTAGTGTTGGTCAGTAATTGGGTTGTTGAAAGCAGTTGATACATGTCAAAATATTGCAGTTTGTGCCACATTGTTACACTAAAAGATGACCACAACCTATATCTGGGGAAAAGCCAGACAAATAAGCATCATTTGTTTCAGTTTCTGCTCACACAAAACATGACAAGGAATTATGACGCTGCTCGGTGTTTTTGTACTACAGAATTGTTAAAATTTCAGGTGGCTAAAAACTAGCTGTTCTGGGCATATAATAAATTTCCTGTGAAGGGTGCGGACATTCAGTTAAGTAAGCTACAAGTCTGTGTTTTCAAAACTAGTATGAACTGGCCTCTCACTTCTTTATTGAAACTCTCTTAAGCTAGGTTAGCTGAAGCTATAATAGCTCACAACTTAGGACCCATTTATATCGCTTCACTATCACTACATAGTATAAAACAAAGTCGCTTCCCGCTGTCTGTCCCTATGTATGGTTAGATCTTTAAAACTACGCAACGGATTTTGATGCGGTTTTTTTAATAGATAGAGTGATTCAAGAGGAAGGTTTATATGTGTAATACATGCATATAATAGTAAAGAAAACATTAGTATCTACATTGCACCCGTGCGAAGCCGGGGCGGGTCGCTAGTGAATGATAATACAAGGTGTAAACGGACTCTTCACGAAGCCGTCGGCCAAGCATTCTGTACATCAAACTAGGAAACCCTACGCAAAAATTATTGCTGGGAAACGACTTTTTGGGGTGGAAAAATCACATTTTACGGTAAAACTCAATGTAACACACACAGAACATTGTGCTGATGGATGCGTTGAATAGTAAATGGGGCCATGGGGTCCTACAACCTTAAAAATTTGTTTTAAAAAAGTTTTGAAAAATTTTGAACTTTAACCTCAAATATCTCCGTAACTAGAAGGTTCCCAGGTATGGTCCAGAACAAAAAAAATATCGTGTTGACGGGGAAACAAGTGTCTTGTCGTTAAGGGTATTTTTACACCCTTTATTTATACGTGGTGCTAGGCAACTGGGCTTATCCCACTTGTAAACGTTCCTTTGTGCCCATTGGCCTTGTTTTGTTCTGTCTCCTGCCGATATGGAGGGAAGTGGAAATTATGTTTTTCCAACTCCTCCGCTATTCTTTCTTGATTAATTTCGTTGCGGGATGCAAGACAGTTAAATTGTTTCTCTGGGACTCCGTCGATCTTCATTGTGCTGGTTCTGGTGGTCGCCAGTGTTGATTCTGACTTTTAGGAGTTACGGAGGTTTGGGAATAGTGTGGCAGGCTTGTAACAATAATAAAAGACCAGCTGAAGGTATAAGTGTAAACACCGGCGTGCCGTTGCTTGTATATTTAAAAACCTCTGCTCAGCCAGTCTTACTAAGGAGTATCGTGTTACCCAGTTACTGTGTTTTGGAGGTCAGATAGGTAGTCCATGTAAAATATTGTGTACCTACATACATGTATAATATATAGGTCGCTAATGGAATGTCAAGCGTTTATCATAATTTTAATTTAATTTGATTTTTGATATGGCAATGCTTGAGTGTGTTTAGTCGATTAAAGTCTGTTATCGTTAGTCATTTTGACGTTGAATAAAAAGGCGGTCTACTTGTGCAGTTGACACATTCAAATTGAAACTGTGGTGACGATCGGCTAACTTGACTAACCTCACTACATTCCATTTTATTAAAATTCAATCCGATAATATTCAATCTTTTGTTATTTTTAACCGACTTCAAAAAAAGGAGGAGGTTCTCAATTCGGTTGTATGTTTTTTTTTTGTGTTTGTTACCTCATATCTTCGTCATTTATGAACCGATTTGAAAAATTCTTCTTTTACTATGGATTTACTTCCCGATTGGTCCCATAGAAATTTCATCGAAATCGGTTCAGCAGTTTGGTTTTGAAATCAAAATAGCTGGAAAAAATATGTCATCCAAGTAAAAGAAATTGCGAAATTGATACTTGACAAGGATTTGTGTGTGATGCGATAACTAAAAAGGGTAAAATAAAAACCTTTTTGCAAAAAAAAAACCGACTTCGAAAAAAAACACTAAAAAAGTGGAAAATAACTTTACTTTCGGAAGTCGGTGGCAAAAAAGTCAATGAAACAAACAATAGTCACCGACATCCGAAAGTAAAAAGTCTAGTGTACCGAACAGTGCCTGTGTATTATTTCACGTCGGGCTCCACGTTCCATCATGACCGACCAACAAGACAGCGAAGACATGCCGCATCTGTCGTCATAATTATATATACTCGTATATGTATGTTAATGTTTTACTTTATTATTGTGTGTGAAATTATTAAATGCAATCGATTCTTTGTGTATATATTTTACTCACTATTGTATAGAATCTGGTTCTTCTAACCTAACAGACAGATGTGTTGCTGTGGAGTTTGTTCCGCCACTTCTTCTTCCCAGCTAAAACACGAGGAAACGGCGAAGGGCGGGCGTTCTGGGGGACTGTCTCTCGTAAACTCAACGTTCGAAAAGTGCTGATTACCAGCGTAATTTGAATAAATGACCTTTGATTTTGATTGACATTTATTTGGTGGCTTTTCTCTTTATCTTGTACTTCATCCACTTACCCACACATCCCCTACATCACTCCCTTATTATGTACCCCTCGTAGGGCTGTATGTATAATTGATAGCACGGTTCTCAACACAGTTATAATATTTATGGCAGGTACACCCTTATAGTGGGGGAGATAAACGTTCCTATTATAACTTAACGCGTGCTACACAGGGGCTAGTCGGATGGCGAGCTATTTATATTTTTTTTGCTATTATTAAACCGCAGTTTTTCTCACATATCGGTTCGGTCAAGCGCGCTCACGTGTCTCAATGCCAGGCCACGATCTATAAGTGGCAATAGCGACCTGTCATTCCGCGCTAAAATCGTGACCACCGCACTTTTATAGTAGCATTACTTTTAGCAGATCTGGGCGAATATTCTCCGTATATTATTACTTCAAAGACTTTTTTTGCAAGAGAAATAAAGAACACTTTGTATTGACCAAGTTACGCCAAGTGAAATGCCACAATACGAGGCCTAAACGGACCCTTCAAGAAGCAGTGAACCAAGCATTCTTTACATCAAACTAAGTGACTCTACGCAACAGTTATTGCCGGGAAACCCATTTTTTTTTTAGGTAAAGCTTTTGAAACATTGTGCTGATGGATGCTTTGAATAGTACAGAGGTCATATAGGCATTTTAAATAAATCTATAACATTAAGATTTATATTAAAAAAAAAACTCTGAACTCCAATATCTCCATAACTAGACAGTTCCCAGGAATGGTAAAAAACCAAAGAAATATCGCAATAATAATTTCATTTATTTCTGGTAAATAACACCCATTGCCACTCATAAATTGATATAAGATTAAGACTGAAAATATAATCCAATAAAATTAAATATAAACAAAATAAAATATAATAGAATAAAAATAAAATCAAATAGAATTAAAATAAAATCAAATAGAATCACAATAAAATCAAATACAATAAAAACATACTAAATCAAATTGCATCAATTTAAACCACTAAATCAAATTGCATCCATTTAAACCAAATAAAACAAATCACAAATTAAATTAAAATTAAAAAAAAAACATAATCGAAAACAATGCAATGACAATGACTAGCAATGACTGAGAAAACAGGTTTTAGTCGCATTTTCTGGTTCAATCACACGCCCGAACGCTCACCACGCCTGTTTCCGTTGCGTGATAAAAACGCGCTAATCGGCCGCGTCGCAAGTCGCATTACACCTTGTGGCATGCTTCAACTACTACCATTTGTTTTATTCGCAGCCACCGTCGCAAGACGCATACCGCTTGAGCGACTAGTTTGTGGCCAAGGGGATAGTCTATTCATTATTAATAACATTAAAAAAATATATGCTCGCCTAATCCATACGTATGTACATACATACTTAAACTCACGCTCTTTCCTCAGGGTGTAGGTAGACACCTCAGGACGCCACCTTCTGCGATCCTTACACAATTCTCTTGCCTCGTCCAAGTTCATACATCTGGTCATACACGCACGCAGGTTGCGAGTACTACGCACCTGATCTTTCTGAAGAACCTCACCTATAAAGTCAGAGCATGTCCTTCTAGGGCGTCTCCTCCCGGCGTTGCCACTCACATCAGCCTTGTAAATCCATATTGTTAGTCGCCTTTCACTCATCCTCTCCACATTACCAAACCATCTAAACATCCTTTCGCGGAAGTCTGTTAAAAACGCTACTATTTCACCAATTATTACTAACGCATAAACTGACAGAACATAATAAACTGTGTTTTCAAAATGACTGTTGCTCGCTGTACCCATCCGTATATCCTCACGGAACCCTAATGCGGCACAAAATCTATTTTTCACAAGATTACGTGAGGCGCGATAACTTCTCAGGCGGCTGGGTTCCGTACAATAAGATATTACGAATGTTAGTGCTATTTATCTTTTGCTAAGGTAATAAGGATTTGCTTTATTGTAGGCTCTTTTTCTGGTCCTTTTTGGATGAAAGAAATAGGTTGAGTATTAAAGTTTTGTAATATTTTCTGACTATTATGAATGTAATTTTTTTTTGCTTTCTAAATGTTATATGCGGTCGATCACTAGTGAACTTTACAGAAAAGTGTTAAGTACAACTATTCTGTTGCGTTCATTAGTTCACCTCACTCAAGTGAGCGCGCACAATTCGAAAGCGTACTCATTTGTTTTTAAAGTAAATCATCGCGGATTCACAACGAGACAACGTTCGAATTTCGAACGTGATGTTCCAAGAATTACACTTTTGTTTCTATAACTTAATACATTCATTTATTATAAACTCACGGGTCTTCGTATTTGAGTTCGTTTTGCTTCGTCCACTTTTTCACTATAGACATATTATTATTTATTTAATTATAAGCAGGAGAACCAACAGCTATAACAAATGGATAACAATTGCATATGGAACACAGAGCCAATTACAGGTTCTCACTAGTAAAAACAGAAAAATCTATAGAAATCTTAGCATCACTAATAAGCACGACTTTTTTTATAATTAAAATAAGGCACTGTAAACACTCACACCAGGTTAGGCACTAAACACATGGGAAAGTGAAAAAATACAAATTAAAAGATGAAAGCACTACGCGCTTTTAAAAAACTCTGCGTTCAGCCGAGTGCGTGTAGAGTGAGATTTGGTGGTAAATGGGTCAAATGAGAACTCTTTACAAAGAATATTAAAGTCTTTACTCACTCGCACTATGTATGAGTTTTGCCTGTAGTTAGATGAGCAAAAAGGAATGGAAATAGGTGGATTAAATCTAACTGATCTCTGGGTAACATTGAAATGCAGTTTATGCAGGAGATCAGGGCAGTTAATCTCGTTTTTTAAAATTGTTAAGAAAAAGGTGTAATCTGCTAGTCAACGACGATTCATAAGTGGCTGTAAATGAAATTTCTTGCAAAGATTTATGTAATTATCAGAATGGTATGTTATACGTAACCGAAAACGAAGAAAACGAATATAGTACATTTTGATACAAGTGGGGAAAGTTTGTTATTGCGGCCGAGGCGAAATACACACACGAGCCCCAAGCGAAGGTTTTATGGAGCCGAGAACTGCAGTAACAAATGCCCACGTTTATCAAACGACTTTTCAATACACTTTCAGTCATTTTTATTTTTCATTTTTTTTCTATCCCATTGAATCAATTTGGACTTTAAACAAATTTGGACTAAAAACTAAAACCAAAAAACTAAAAGTATATTGAAAAACGTGGCGTGGGCATTTGTTACTGCAGTTCTCGGCTCCATAACACCCTCGCCTGCGGCTCGTGTGTATTTCGCCTCGGCCGCAATAACAAACTTTCCCCACTTTTATCAAAATGTACTATTAATTTGGATACTCTCAATACGATTTATGTATTTACCATATATGAATATACAATCCAGCCTAGTTATTTTAAAACTCCATCCCTGATATTTATCATACAATTAAACTAAACTTACTTATACCAAAGTTAAAACATCGCACAAAACTCATTACCTACATTTTATCTAAAGTTGGTAAAGTATAAGGATAAGATCGCTTTTAAACGTTTCCGTCGTAAACTCACTCTTAACGTGTATAGTCTTTTAACGATAGATATATAATCTTTTGGGTAGTTACTACCAGTTTCGATAAAAGATAAGCCGTATAAACCGCTTTGGAGAAGACCCTCTTCGGTTACTAAGGAAGAGTGCTATGCGGATAAAAAGGGAGTACACTTGAAGAAATGTATGATTTAGAAGGAGCTCGTGGCTAAATAATAACAGCCGCTCTATCCGATCCGATAATAGCCGATGTTCCCGGATCTATCTTCAGGTTAAGCCGCATTTACCTAGGTCGGTCTGCGGATGGATGACCACCCCTTATATACCGAGTTTTATCGGTGCCCCGGAAAGCACGTTAAGCCGTTGGTCCCGACTGTCTTTTATAGATAAGTCGGTACAGGTAGACAGCCCGAAAGTCTGACAAACAGTCTCACTAAGGGGTATTGTATTACCCAGTACTAACTGGGTTGTGGAAGTCAGATGGGCAGTTGTTCCATGTAAAGTATTCAAAGGCAAACTATTTAGTTAAAAAAAAAAAACTTACTTCTAGATTGATTCTGTCTTCTTCTTCGAACTGTCAATCTTTCAAGTAACTTTCTAATTTCTACACATACATTTATATATAAGTACATTCGATATTGAAAATAAAAAAATGAAGTCCCATTTCACCTGTATACTAAAACTTGCTTTGCACAGAAGCATTTAGAGTCGAATTTCCTCAAAAGAACTATCTTACAAAGCGTGCTTGTAGTGTTCTTCCTTTGAATCAATAAGAAACTTCAAAGAACTATTTCACGAAGAATTCTACTAGAGAAATTCTCACTGAAAATCAATAATACATAATCGACTTTCCTACTACTCCGGTTCGAAGTCACGGTACACGGAAACATTCCGACATAAGAAACTTTTCCAAGATGGCTGCGTTCAGGAAATAGAAAACGTCAAATAGTCGCACCGAAGCGGAATTGTTTTATAAAATATAATATAATTATGCAATAGTTTGTTTTAATCTGAGTTGGAAAAACAAGGGTAGTGGACATGAACATAACTGTTGCAATGTGAGTTCACCTACTGTTTACCTGAGCCTATCTGTTCAGGGAAAAATTTGACGGCTCGGTTGGCGCAGTGGCTGAGCGATTGGCTGCTGCGCTGTGTGTCGCGGGTTTGATTCCCGCACGGGACAAATATTTGTAGGGCCTACAGGTAATTGTACCGGGTCTGGCTGTTTGTGTATGTGAATTTAAATGTTTGTAAACGCACCCACGATACAGGAGAAATAGGTACCTAACTAGAGTTGGGAAACGTGATTAAAAAAAAAACTTAATGAAAAAATACAAAAAAATCAAAATAAAAAAAGAACAGAGTTTTCAGCTACACTTTTTGCTTTCCTATATAAGAGGCTTTCCTATACAAGCAAAATTCAGGAGGTTGTCATAGAAGACGTAAATAATCAATATAAATTTCGGTACCTGATCAATAATAATTCACGTTGCTTTTTTAATTGTTTTAATTTTACACTATTTCAGAATTAAGCCCTTCTCAAAAGTGGAGAATCACCCGTTCATCGAATAAACGTCTGCGTTTGTTTGTGTGTGTGAAAGCGCGGTTATAGGGCTAGTAATAAACGTGCCGCGTTTTAATACGGGTGGGTGTACACTTACCGATTTCCGATAGTAAGAAAAAAAAATGAAAAATTACCTACCCTTTTTATTATTGATTCGGGTCGAGAATCATTAACATAGTTACCTCCTTGAATTTGACGAGGATGCAATATTACACCTTGTATAAGGAGATATTAGTGTTCAAGTATGAACACAAGAACGTGAATGACGTACGAGCACACCATAATGACATTGACGCAATAAAAACAGAGCTAATGTCACAAATGAGCGTCATTACCGAGTTGTCGTGTCGAGCGAGCTATTCAGTAATTTGGCTCGTTTGATCCGAATTGTGCTAATTATGTCGATTATACTCTATTCTCCCCTCCATGAGCCGCGTTGATATATTTCATTATAGGTCTTTATACTCTGAACCTTTGTATAACGAGTGTATGTGTATATTAAATTGTTTTCATTTTATATTTGACTAGCGGATACCCGGCGTGTGCTACTACGCTATAGTGCCTAATGCATTGTTTTAGTAGTCTAAAACCATCTTGGCATAATTGCCTTTCTCTTGAAACGGTTTGGGGCACATCGGACAAGACTAGACTAGATTAGACAAGACTGATTGTCAGACTTTCGGGCCACTGACTAACTGTAACGATCCACAAATCAACGTCGAAACCAATGGCTTAGTATGCTTTCCGAGGCACAGAGGAAACTTGGATCCATTTAAATGGATGGTCACCCATCCACGGACCAACCATGGAAGCGCGGCTTAACCTGAAGACCCGTGCGTCTGTTATTATTTACCTCGAAGCTTCTATTGTACCTAGCAATAAACAGCACTTTGTAAATAATTCGCTCATTGAATTTTACATTAAAAAACTCCACACTTTTATCCCCTTGCCACTACAAAAATAAATTGAATAAAATAATAGACATTTTCAATACTGGCAAACTATTTTCCTTCTAACCTCTATCGACAAGCCTTCACCATAAATTAATAGTGAGGTGCCTTCTACATATTTTGCTATCGATATTCGATCCGGTGACCCGTAGAAAATGACGTTAGGTAGGGGTCATTGTGTGGGGTGACAAGGCGTAATAAATTATCGATAAACACATTTATTATGACGTATTTCTTTGGTAATGTTACTTTTTAAGCTTGACCTGTTTCTGTCGGCGCCAGACATATTCGAAAACACACTTACCCACTCGGCCACGCCTAAGACACGCGTGGAGAGAACAAAATTAAAATTAATGATGAAGTTGTTTGAAGCGTGCTTCGAGTAACTGTGACTTGTGGAGCGAAGAAAACAAGTGACGCGCGTATGAGTCGGTTGACACAAGTTGCATCACTCAAAACCGTGAAAATACAGAGTTTCTTTATTGGTAGGTGAGCCCACATGGTTTTCCAGCAAGTATATTCGGCGTAAACGTGATCCCATCAAAAATAAAAAGTGAAAATGAGCGCCAAGTTCAATATTAAGAATTTGCGTGGTTGTTGAATTTGCCGACAAAAGAGTTGAAATCTAAATGAGTGCCAAGTTCTGTAGAAAATGTTTTTTTTTTTTTTTAATAAAATTAAACACAATTTCTTGTTTTCTTCTGCTACAACATGTTTGCTGTTTAAAAATATGACTTCATAAATTTGAACAGACGAATTATTGACACAAATCAGAAAACTTAGGATAAATAAATTGAAGTTCAAGATTTAACTTGGTTAGATTTCACATACAAATTAACTTATATTTGATTAATCAAGTTATCTTCTTTATGTTAAACGCAATTTACTGTTTTTATATAGTATGCGGAACCCGGTTCCGGTCCCAAACATTCAGTTTTTAAAAAGGGCCAAAAACTGACAAGGGGTTTGCAGCAACGATTCTTTATATGGATTTCAAAATACTTTTGCCCTACAACAAGTGACCATAATGTGATCTTCTTAGATTGTACCTTACATAAGACAGAGGCATTAGTATGATAATGTCGAATGTTTTCATAATTCCGTCGAATAAAGGAAAGTCTAATAAAATCGGGGCCAAAGGGTATCTGGATCGCTATTGGTACGTTTGGGCTTTCGATTAAATTTTGAAAAAAAAAATATTGTGTATAGAATAGAATTCAACGTTGACAGATTTTTTCTAATGTTGTACCTTTAATTGCTATGAATTAAGAGAATTTTTAATCGAAATTTAATGTTTTATCCCTGTGATTACTGGTCCAATTTTCATGTTTTTTTCATTTGGTACCTAGAAGAACCACGCGCGGTGTCCCATGTGAATTTTACTAACTTTGCTTTGGTAATTTATGACTTATCCTTTATAACATTCATTTTTTCTTCTGTGTCCATGTGGACGATGTGTTGATGATGATGTCTTCTAATTACAATGTTAATTAATACTTGACAAGAATTTGTGTTAGATACCATAACTAAAAAGGGTTTAAAAAAAAACTATTTTGCAAAAAAATACCCTACTTTAAAAAAAAAACACTAAAAAGTAGAAAATAACTTTACTTTCGGAAGTCGGTGGCAAAAAACGTCAATGAAACAAACAAAAGCAACTGACCGTCAAAAATTTTTTGGAAAAAGTTTTTTATAACATGAGAACTGCATTTTAGGCGATTCTCACACAACACCGCTTGTCTGCGCGGTCACGCTGCTCACGTCGTATGGGCTTGTATGAAATCCGATGATACTTAACACACAAGACCGCCCAACCGCGCGGACGAGCGGCGCTCACCGCCTCTCCGCGCGGCGCGCCGCCACTACATTTGCTTCGTGACGTGTGAGAATAGCCTTGTACCGTGAATAACGGAACCCTAAAATAAAGTCCACAAAACCATTCTATCTTACACAATTCCTTAAAAAATTCAACGACACCAACTTAAAAAAAAAAAACTCCATTCTAAACTCTCAACCTAAAGTCGCGATTGACAGACATTTATCTTTAAAAAATTCAAAAGCCTTTCAAATAATGAATCTTCATCCCTCAAAGAAACCAATGACTCAATAAGAAGTCGAACATTATCTTTGGAACACTACTCATTAATCTTGTCTTTAATATCTTAACAAAAAATTTCTTGAATAAAAATTAAAAGTCTTATAAATGTCCTATGGTACTAAGCTGGCCTTAATTTGTTGAGGACTTAGTTGTAATAAATGTTCTCAAATTAGCCTTAAACTTTGCTTAGACAAGCTACAAGAATATCGCAGTTTTTGGCAATTACTATACTATCTTAGCTAGAGGTATTATTGCCAAGAAGTTTTTAACTACAATTTTACGAAGAACTAACTCGAATAGACTAGACTAGAATAGATTAGAATTAGTTCGACGCACAAACGCTTACCACGTTTTCAGTAAGTACAACATTCTGAGCCCACACATAAATGTTTTGGTAATATAAAAAAAAAATCAGCCGTTAAGTACATTGGCCGTGTTGTTTTTATCGTGTAGGTACTTCACTTTTGTAGAAAACAGCTTGTTTTAAAATTACAGATGAAAAAATTCAATGTGGGTTCGGTATGATGTACTGGTAAGCGTTTGCAAGTGCGTCGGTATCTATGTATGTCAAGATATACAATCGCTCTAGCTAGACGCTCTATGAAAACATCACGTTCGAAATTCGAACGGGTGTCTCGTTGTGAATCCGCGATGATTTACTTTAAAAACAAATGAGTTCGCTTTCGAATTGTGTGAGCTCACTTTAGTGAGGTGAACTAGTGAACGCAACACAATAGCAATATTAGCAAGATAGCGAATGTGTCATAGTTTGTGTGAAGGCTTTGTAATCACTCTGAATGTAGGTGGTTCGATGAGTCAACACTTAGCAAGATTGTTTTGCTTTCTGCAGCAATGATGTACGTGCAAACTACTTCATAACTGCTTTCTATTAGAGTAGGTTATCGTTTGATTTATAGGTGCTTTGTTTTATATCTGGATTTTTATAAAGGTTACTTTGTGAATGCGTTTACAGATTTTCACCTTTGATCGTACACACATTGCATGGATTGGCAATGAATTTCGTAACACGTTTTTTGGAAATTATGTTTATCCTACTCCTCCGCTATTAGTTTCCTTTTAAATTTCGTTGCGGGATCCAAAGCATTTTAATTTTTTTTCTGGGACTTCGTCGAGCTTCATTGTCTGGACACTTTTCTGGTGGTGCCACTGTTGATTCTGGCTTTTAGGAGTTAAAGTGGTTTGGGAACAGCGTGGCGGGCTTGTTACAATTTTAAAAAAGTTATAATTTTTTCTGTTCACAACTGGTTTCATAGTTATTACGGTTCTAAACATACGACACAGACGGCGTAAACTTACTAGTAGAACTCTGCTGCCACCTTTTGTGCACACCAAATCCTCGTGGATTTTACGAATGAAAACAACATGAGACTTCCACAAACAGCGGGTTGTTCGAAAGAGATACCGCGGCCCCGGAACACAAAGGGCGATGAAGGAACATGGGTGGGTTTTAGTCAGTAAAAGTCTGACACTCCCGCCCGCTCAGCCCAGAGCGGGAGAAGTCATTTGATGATTTCCCACCCGGAAAAAAAAAGGCTTCCACAAACAAGGTTTTATTTTCCAATTGGAAATGTAAAAGTGAATGAGCTTGTCTGAAGATTATTTCTCTTGAGCACTTTTGTTTTTAAAGAATTTTATGGTTTATTAGATTTATGTTAGGTATTGGTTATGGTTTGTAAAAGCCACGTTTTCGATTGGTTTCCCGAATTCTATTATTATGCTCAGGATGTTTTATACAAGGTGTAGTTTTACATCCTCGTCAAAATACAGGAGGTTGTCATAGAAGACGTAAATAATCAATATAAATTACGGTACCTGGTCAATAATAATAAACGTTGCTTTTTTTGTTGTTTTAATTTGACACCCTTTCAGAATGAAGCCCTTCTCAAAATAGAAGAATCCCCCGTTTATCGAATAAACGTCTGCGTTTGTTTGTGTGTGTGAAAGCGCGATAATAGGGCTAGTATTAGACGGGCGGCGTTTAAATACGGGTGGTGTATACTTACCGATTTCCGATATTAAGAAAAAAATATAAAAAAATTACCTACGCATTTTATTATTGATTCGAGTCAAGAATCATTAGCATAGTTACCTCCTTGAATTTGACGAGGATGCAAAACTACACCTTGTATTAACATGGTTTTAACCAAATTCACCACCACATACTGACCACGTAGTGACCACATAGTGACCACATAGTGCGACCACATAGTGACCACGTAGTGACCACATAGTGCGACCACATAGTGACCACGTAGTGACCACATAGTGCGACCACATAGTGACCACGTAGTGACCACGTAGTGACCACGTAGTGACCACATATTGACCACGTAGTGACCGCGTAGTGACCGCGTAGTGACCGCGTAGTGACCACGTAGTGACCGCGTAGTGACCACGTAGTAACCATGTAGTGACCACGTAGTGACCACGTAGTGACCACGTAGTGACCACGTAGTGACCACGTAGTGACCACGTAGTGACCACGTAGTGACCACGTAGTGACCACGTAGTGACCACGTAGTGACCACGTAGTGACCACGTAGTGACCACGTAGTGACCACGTAGTGACCACATGGTGACCTCCACAACCCAGTTAGTACTGGGTAATAAGATGAAATGAAATGAAATTTATTTATTTGCCAGAATATAGGTACTTACATAATAAAATGACAGAATAATTTTGTCTCCCTATATTCGACTTATCAGTCTTGCAAATATTTACGATACCCCTTAGTAAGACCGCTTGTCAGTCTTTCGGGCCACTACTACCTGTAACGACTGTCAAAGATCTACAAATGACAGCCGGGACTAACGGCTTAACGTGCTTTCCGAGACACGGAGGACCCTCGGTATGTAATGGGTGATCACCTATCCACAGATCAACCCAGGCGAGCGCGGCTTAACCTGAAAATCGACCTGAGTGACTGATATTATTTATCCACGAGTACATCGTGGCCACACTCTAACCACAACACACTCAATCTAATTCGAGGCTATAGATTTGACGGCGGACCATCACTTATTAATTTTACCGAACCAGGCCACCGCGTGTCGATGAATAAATTATAAGTTCGATCCGTCATTAATATTGAATTAGACGGTGTTTTACTGGTAGAAGATAATTTGTGGTGGCACTTGATTGTCGGGGAGCGTTGTGGTAATTTTGAAAACCAAAATGTCGTCATGGGCCTTTTTTCAAATTTTTTTCTTTTTCTAAATGGGTAGGCCCAGGTAGGCTAGGTCTATCTTATCCTGAGAATAGAGATGAAGTCGACGATGGAACGAGCTAACTCAAAAGAAGCCTATTAACTGGCGACTTAAATAGATTGGGGTCATATGAGCTCGGGAACACCGACACAGGCAGGAGATTCCACTCCTTGGCAGTGCGCATAATACAAGATGTAGCAAAGCGCTTCGTGCGAATGTGCGGAATATCGACGAGGTATGGGTGATAACCTGCAGTACGTCTGGACTCCCGATGGAAGAAGGGAGATGGTGGAATGAACTGTGTTAGGTTCGGTTCCCAGTCTAACTGGATGCAGCAGAAAACCAGTATTTTTTGTATCTGACCTCAAAACCATGTTACTGCGTAACACAGGTAACAATATAGACTTTAGTTAGACAGATAATCAGGCTTGCTACATGGAAGTAAGACGCTCAAAAGACTTATAACCTGTCAAGGATCTACGAACAACAGTCGGTTAGACTGCGGCTATCATTATTTAACCACGGACTTCTTCAAAATCTTAAAGTTTTAAAGGAGCTTCTTTAAAACATTGCACCTCTAAACTGAAACCTAGCTAATCAAAAGGTCTCCAGTTCGAACCCAAGACACGCACCTCTGATATTTCGGATTCATGTGCGTATTGTGTAATTATCACTTGCTTTGGTAAAGGTAAAACATCGTGAGGAAACCAGCATGCCTGAGAGATATTTCTCGACGGCATGTAAAGTCAAGTCAGAGGCACGTGGGCGGCATAAACACTCTGACACCAGGTTAGGCACTAACTACACGATAAAGAAAGACAGACCTAGTTAATCCGTAAATATAACATTATAAAAAATAAAATACATGTTGTCTAAAGTTGACAGAGCATAAATATCACGAAAATTCATGAGCACTGCAGATATACAGAACGATACTCACTATCCATCAGGAACTCTGAATTTCATTTATTGGGTGTTATTGAAATTCAGAGTGAATCAGTACCAAAATAAAATGAATGGATACTATGAATACTTAAAATTCAGCTAACATTTAGAGTGCTTCCAAATCTGTTATAATTTATACAATATTTTGCATTGAAACTGGAATACGTGGATGAAATTTTAACGAGATGAAAACGATCGAGACTGTATGGTTTTCAGCGACAAAAATATAGGCACTGTCCAGTATGCCAGGCGTTAATTTAAATAGACATCACACTTCGTGGAGGCTATTTAAATTCACTCTATTTCTCTCTATTTAAAATATCATGCACTTAAGATATTAACCATTTCAAAAAGGTTTTCAAACAACGACGGCACCGTAATTTAAATAAAATTGCCACACGTTGTCTCTGCGTCACCCAAAGGTTGACTGGTAGAAAGCCTAGTTTCTTCTTCTTCATCCTGTCGATGATTGTCTACTTTTAATCAGATTAGACAGACCAGAACTCTGAACCACGTTGTATACTTTTTACCCCAGTAGAGCTATTCCGTGGGGCAATCACTGAAATCGACGCGGGCGAAGCTGCGGACATAAGTTAGTAACTAAATAGATAAGCAGACATACCGATCATCAACGGCTAGTACTTAATATAATAATATGAAGAGGTAATTTTTTTAGGAACCCCTAAGACGACCCACTGACCAAAGTTTGTAAGTCGGGGGTAATCTTTGGAACTACTGATCCGGTTCCGAAATTTCTTTTACTAACGGTAAGCTACAATTTATCCCCGAGTGTCATGGGCTACATTTAAAACGTGCCGTGGGTTAGTTTTCGTACATGACGGGAGCGAAGCCGCGAGCAAAAGCTAGTTCACTATAAGGGAAGTAACTTCCCCTTTTTTTTTTTTTTCCGGATGGGAAATCATCAAATGACTTCTCCCGCTCTGGGCTGAGCGGGAGGGAGTGTCAGACTTTTACTGACTAAAACCCACCCATGTTCCTTCATCGCCCTTTGTGTTCCGGGGCCGCGGTATCTCTTTCGAACAACCCGCAGCACCCGGCAGGCATCGGCCCTTGCGGGCCCCTCCCTATGCTGACATCTCTTTGAGGCGCGCGTGGAACACGAACGCGCCGTCGACACGGCAAGTAACTTCCCCTGCGGTATAACAATTACAGGCGACAATGACATTATATCTCACGTTCACAGCCCCATTTTGACTCGAATGTAGGACAGTAATCGACGCCTCGCAATTACTAATATATTAGCAGAATATTCAGATTGCTGCTAATTATCTCGCTTGGGAATATTCTCTGCAATAACCGCGTACCCGTGGACAATTAATATTTAAAACAGATTCATCATCTGCCTAGCCTTTTCCCAACTATGTTAGGGTTGGCTTCCAGTCTAACCGCATGCAGCTGGATACCAGTATTTTACATGGAGCGACTGCCTGTCTGACTTCCACAACCCAATAAGTGCTGGGTAAAACGATACCCCTTGGTAAGACTGGTTGTCAGATTTTCGGGTCACTGATTACCTGTAACGACTGTCAAAGATCTACAAATGACAGCCGGGACCAACGGCTTAACGTGCTTTCCGAGGCACGGAGGAAACTCGGTATTTATGTGTGGTCACCCATCCACCGACCAACCCAGGCAAGCGCTGCTGAACCTGACGATCGACCTGAGCGGCTGTTATTGTTTAGCCATGAGCTCCGTAATATTTAAAACAGTGTGCCTGATTTCTAGGACAGGTTTGCTTTGGGGAATTGTTTGCGGAGTAGAAGAAATGACTGTCAAGACTTAATGAGGTGTTTACAAAAAGTTACAAAAAGTATTTGAATCATTTTCTTTGGAAAATAGTGCCTGACCTATACAGGTCAACCACCATAAACGGTTACAACGTATTTAGTACATCATTCTGAACCCCCCCACATGGACTGAGTACGTGGCGACCGCTTGTGCGCCGGTGGTACTTTCCACCAGGTATTTTTGGACTACAAAATTTACCTATTATTTGCGTCGTTGGTCCAGTGATTTACTGACTAAAACCCACCCATGTTCCTTCATCGCCCTTTGTGTTCCGGGGCCGCGGTATCTCTTTCGAACAACCCGCAGCACCCGGCATTCAGTAGCAGCCTGTAGTTTGGATTTGCATAGTAGTCGTGAAATTTTACTCTCCTGATGTGGATCCACTAATATGCCGTGGCTGCGGCTTTATTGTTCCCACAGCTGGGACACAGCTCACAGGCCTCCCCTCCAAGAGGGGGAAGGAGGAGAAAGGGAGGGTATGCCGTAATATTTGCTTGAAAATCGAAGCGCTCGACCATGAAATCTTTTATAGTAGTGCACAAGCGACCTCCGCCTTATTGAATACCGCAAACACAATTTTACAGCGCATTCAAAAGATTTCACAATATCTTTTATCGGATTTTCGTCTCACATTGGATGCAGCGAGAGTAGATACAATGTACCTATGTCATCTGCCTAGCCTTTTCCCAACTATGTTGGGGTCGGCTGGTAACGCGAATGGATAAAAAAAAAAATAGTACGTAAGAGGAAGTCTGAAAGTGGCGCTGGTGACTGAAAAGTTGTGTGGTAGTCGGTTGTTGTGGTATGGGTATGTGATGCGGAGGAATGAAGATAATGTCGTGAGGAGAGTTTGGAGTATGAATGTGGATAGGTATAAGAGTAGAGGAAGACCAAAGAAACGATGGATGGACTGTGTGAAGACTGATATTGCAAGGAGAGTCTGATGAGATGACACGCAAAAGAGAAGTATGGAAGAAGAAAACATGCTGTGCACAACCCAGTTATTACTGGGTAATACGATACCCCTTGGTAAGACTGGTTGTCAGACTTGCGGGCCACTGACTACCTGTAACGACTGTCAAAGATCTACAATTGACATCCGGGACCAACGGCTTTACGTGCTTTCCGAGGCTCGGAGGTAACTCGGTATGTAATGGGTGGTCACCCATCCACGGATCGACCCGAGCGGCTGTTATTATTTAGCCACGAGCTCGAGTAGGTACATATCATAACATATTGGTCCAGGTACGGAAGCTGTGGTCTGCTTAGTACATAACGCTGTGAAATATTAAGGAGGCTACACACAATATGGTTAGATCATAATAACAATACAGATCATAATAACAATACAGATAGCCGACTCTTCCACTCTGTTTAAAAATTCGGGAAAAAGGAGAAAATGACAATATGACGATTTCAGCGTTCATAAACAGAAATTGCATATTATTTTTTTTATTTTAGCAGCCTTTATGTTTAACTGCTGGGCAAAGCCTCTCGTTACACACATATCCTTCCAGGTAGTCATCACCAGAGATCGCAATAGGTAGAGTATATTTGCTTAAACTTCAAGGAAGTAAGTAGTCGATTCGTTTTTTTTTTACGAATCGTCTTTTTTCACGATTTTGACGGTGGTAAATGCTTTTTAAATTCCCGTGTTCACACGCATCATGAAACGTGAAAAATTACGGACACATATTAAATCACGTATCGTCATTTAAAAATCAGGTACGTCAAAAACACGAATCGCGAATTATTCGTGACGAATTCGCTGATGCGCTCGCTCCCGAAACAAACATCATGGAACTAATGTTCCGAACCGATTCGTTTTTTTTTGCCGGATCGTGATAAAACACGATTCCGTATGCAATGTGAAAGTCCATCCGTCATGACGTATCGTGTCTTATGACGGATCGTCAATGACGGAAGCCGTGTGAATATGTTCTTACGTAATCTTGTTTCCGTAAACATTGCAATAATTGGCAATTGTACAAACAAAATATGTAAGTACGTTTATAGGTACGTGCGGCAGATCAGAAGTAATTTCCTGTTGAATTTTTAATTAAACTTCTCTTGCTTTTTCGTATTTCAACTAAATTGCTGCAGTCGAAATAATCGTTTCCAAACTTATTGCAATATACTTTATGGTAACATAAAAAAACTATCCTTCATTGTCAGCCATTATTTTAATTTAGGTATGTGTAATTCAAACAAATTGATTAAGCGAAACTACAATAAATCATTCATGCGATATTTATGTATAATAAAATATTAATCAACTATAATCTTTAGATTATATCTAGATTATAAGTAACTGAATTTTCACATCGTGGTACCATCGGCAGCAAAAGGCTATTATATTAACACGGCTACTTTTATTAATAAGTTTTTTTTTACATTTAAAACGAGTTGTCGTTTCGAATTACTTTTAAACACATGAGTAGTCTATATTTTTGTAATCGCCTTTTAAAACCCTTCATTTCAATACCACACTCGACGGCTTTGGAAAAAAAAACAAATCGAACTCCACAATTCGGCGCCAAAAAGCCATTTTTCTTTGTATTTTTTTTTAGTTTATGTAGCCAGTGACACTCGCTTCACAAAGATAAATCTAACGACATATTATTTATCCAAATTAGTTCATCCGTTTAGGAGTTACGAGGTCTCAATGGAACGGACATACCTACCTACATACATGCGCGCGAAATACACCCTCCTTCGGGGTCAGTCGGATAAAAATGATCGATTACCTGCTGTTTGGCATACTTCATATATCTAATATCTATGAGTTTAAACTACTTGGATTTTACTTCTATTCCATTGTTGATAAAAATATGACCGTGGCAAATATTTTGCCCAAACTTGTTTTAATTTCGAAAAGTGTTGACTTCTTGCGACCCAGTTCAAAAACAATCGCTTCGGAGTTATAAAAATAAGTTGTCTCCTTAATATGTTAGACTAAACTGTGTCAAACTAATAATATTTTCTTTTATCTTTTCAGGTAAGTTTAGAAAGATTCTTCTTGAGTTGGGTAAGACTATATACCTTCATGACACATCCGTGTCAGTTCAGTGTGAATTATTTACTCAAACGCCAGTGTTTTGGACCTTTTATGATACACTTTAGTATTTTTCGAAGGATATTGGTTTTTATTGCTCTGTCTACGGATAGTTTTTGTCTATCTTCTAGGCTAGGTGCAAGAATTGGAAAGCTTTTTGAACACATTGAATATTGAACTAAGTTTTTTGTGACCTGAAGTGTAAAATTGTACGAACAGCAGCACGATTTGTCAATCTTCCAAGATCTCGCAGTTTCGTTTGTACTCTATAATGTTTCTTGTTTAATGTCATCTGAAAATCTTTTACCATGCATACCTCTCAGTCTGTGTGGAACGGAACCCCAGCAACATTTTCAATTAATTTAATAACATGCATGGTTCTGGAATGGCCAGGCCATGTCTGCCGGATCGGCGGCACAGCTGCGGGCCCGAATATCGCAAGACTGGAGCCCTGAGACATCTAGATGGGATCGCTGAAGATGGCGGGACGCCTTGGATGGCTTCCTCGCGAATTGGCGAGAAGAAGCACACCGTCTTGAGAAGTGGAAGAAATGGGGGGAGGTCTTTGCCCAGGAGTGGGACAATACGGGCTAACTAAAAAACAATGCATGGTTCTATTAGGGAAGTCAGATATCAGTAATAGTAATCAGTCGAACAGGTCTAACACAGCGTCCATCAGTTCCCGTAATTAACAAAACATAGGACACTCAATGCCTTGTTGGGCTAGTGATCGCAAGCGCGACTGCTAAGCATGAGGTCCGGTTCGATTCCCGAGTCGGGCAAAGTGTTATTGGGTTTCTCCATTTTGAATTTCTCAGTAGCAGCCACGGAGTCTGAATTTTTGCCCGGTCGATGGCAAAAGGCTCGCCCCCTATTACATGGGACTTAAACATAATTGGCGAAATGTGGGTGTACTTGTTAGGTACACCTCTGCCCAACACTTCGGGGATTATAGGCGTGATGTTATGTTCATGTTATGTAGGACACTCGGTACACATATCAAGTGCTCCATCGTTTGTGGAAATATCAAAACATCTCAAAAAAAAAGGCAATATCTCAAAGATAATAAGCATGATAAAGAAATCACTACATAGTATAAAACAAGACGCTTCCCGCTGTCTGTCTGTCCCTATGTATGCTTAGCTTTAAAACTACGCAACAGATTTTGATGCGGTTTTTTTTAATAGATAGAATGATTCAAGGGGAAGGTTTAAATGTATAATAGCTTTGCACCCGTGCGAAGCCGGGGCGGGTCGCTAGTAAAAATATACCACTGGCCTAATCTTTATCACCTCAGCACCAAAGGAAAATATCGAAAGAAAAACACGAAAATTCGCAAATAAATAGTAATAACATTTGCTACGTTTTGGCGATATATCTCAAGAATTATGTCGACGTTTGTCGCGTTACCATGATATATGAGAGCTACGTGGAAAACGCAGGTCTTGACTTAAAATAAAGATTAGAGATGAAACAAAAGACAATCCATGCAGTATCGAGTCTTTTTGGTGAAAAACACAAATAAGTGCAAAGTTTTTGTTGAAAAAGTGCATACCAGTGCATTGATAGGGCGCTTTTCTCCAACCCGCATGCTTATTTTCCAGTCTAACACCCGTATACAAGTCAAAGTGTTTACTTGAGTAAATGACATTTTTTAAGATTCGATTTTTATTATGTAGTTTAGTAATTGCTTGAAGTTAAAACTATAAAAAAGTTAGAATTCTTAGATGGCTTTCTTTGACGGTTCTTACTTCGTTTAAATTCTAGTCTATTGCATAAAAAAAAATGCAATTACTTTAACTTGACTATAGATACGGGTGTTAAGAGAAGGACATTGACTTTGGTTGAATCTATCGATAGTCTAAAAAAGTTTTTGTGATGAGCATAGATCAGAAAAGGTGGAGTATATTTGCACAGGTAATTACTTAAGCTCAAGTATTTACTTTAACTTGACTATAGATACGGGTGTAATAATAATAGCTGAATTTTAGCTGGTAATCGGTAGGCAGTCGCTCCATGTATACATGCCTACCGATTACCACTACCCAATAGAGTGAGTCGGTTTCTTCTAGGCAAGCGTGCTCCACCCTATGCAGCGTCATCGCTTCAAATCGCATCTGTAAAGAACTAGAGCAAGATATTGTGTTAAAAGGTTACAGTTCTGATGGCCACCCTATCCAGAAACCGTAGCGACAAAGCCGCTCAATCGCAATGACAGACTGCACGACTGGTTCCATAAGTAACTCTTTGAAAACGGTTCCGTACATTGTAGGTACTGATGTCGTTTCCATAGAATTTTAAAATCAGCAAGGGCTTTCGGAATTGTATTTTTATACTGCGTTACAAATCCATCAAAGCTTTATTGGTAATATTAACTTTGAGCATTCATTGTTAAATACCCTACGAGGTCTTCATTTAGAAACCCCATGTTCAACTGAGGTAAAATTTATATTTACTGTTTGACCTTGACCAATAAAAAACTAATTATCACATCCCAAAACCACCATTTCTCTTAAACGTCCGTACCAACCAATATTGAATGCACAAGTCTGTTTGTTGGTTAGTCTCTCTGTCTGTTACTTGTTCACGCCTTTAAAACTAATCCGATTCCGATGAAATTTGCCACTCAGGTAGACCATGACCTGTGAAATGATTAAGGATACTTTTTAGCCCGACAGTAGGTTCTTGTAGGAAAACTTTGGAATTTCACGCAGGCAAATCCGTGGTCAAAAGCTAGTCGGCATAAAACGACCAGTTTTTTCCTCTGCCCGTCAAATCGACAGTCCATTCCGTTCTACCCGAACCAAATGATCTCTCCTAATCCGCTTCATTAATCAAATTAACTCTCTGGTAATGACTCGGGTTTTTGCGGCTATTTCGTGGAAATGAACTGTCGAAAAGATCTGGTAGTAAGGATGCTTGTCTACTGAAGCGAAGCGGAACGGAATAGAGAAATGAGAGAGCCCAGAACACGTAAACATAACTCTCTGTAATCTCAGAACAGTTAGGTAGAGGTGTACCAAATAGTACACTCACATTTCCAGTTACATTAGTATTCCAGTTATGTTTAAGTCCCACGTAATAGGTGGCGAGCCTGTTGCCATCAGCCCAAAAACCCAATAACACTTTGCCCGACCTCGGAATCGAACCAAAGACCTTCATGCTCAGCAGTCGCGCTAGTGACCAGTAGATCAATGACGCAAACAAAATGTAAACATTTCCACAAAATAATTTTCGACCCGGCTGGCTGTTCCTTTGAACGAGTGACTGGTGGCCATACTTATCGACGCGGAATGAGCTTGAACTGATCAGAAAGAGCTTTAGAGTATACTAGCTTCAGTCGCGTTTTAATCTGAAATTATCTAATTAGATCCTAGATTGTAATAAATTTATCATTTATATGTTTATTAAAGTTATAAACTATAAGTGTGCCGAATTAAATACGAATCCGTTCTAAAGTTTTGCGTGGGAGTTACAAACATCGTTCCTCACAAACTTTCGTATTGAAAACTATCGGATGCCCGGCGTGTGCTACTACGCTAAAAAAGAGATAGTGAAAATTCGAAAATCGACTTTATGAATGGACCGATTATGCATAACGTATTGTTTAAGTAGTTTAAAACCATCGTCGCATTATTGCCTCTCTAATTAAACCAGCATGGCGTACATCGGTTGGTCTAAAAGTCTATAACGGACATAGGTAGTACAATTTCTGTTCAATTATTGAATGCTTTCTTAACTCAGAAATCGCTCCGCTCGCTCCTCTCAGCTTCAGTAGACAACCAGCCTAATACCTGACGAAGCAGTTAAAGGGATAGGATTAATTATTATCTACAATTGATTTCACCACCAAATTACTATCTATGAAGGAATGTAATACAATTTCGTATTATTGTGAGTTATTTGTTCCTATCTGAATTGAGTTGAGCAGTGATAGTGACAGCCAGTGCCAAGTCATAGGTCGAGACCTAGTTAGAACCCAAGACACGCACCTCTGATTTTTCGGAATTAAGTGCGTATTGTACGTATAATTATCACTTGCTTCGGTGAAGGAAAACATCGTGAGGAAACCAGCATGCCTGAGAGATACTTTTCGACGTCATGTAAAAGCCAAGTCAGAGACCCTTGGGTGGCATAAAAACTCTCGACACCAGGTTAGGCACTAACCACACAATAAAGAAAGATCTGAATTATTAGTTTCCAATAAGTGGAAATACTCAATTTTGAACATAACTAACATCACTGCTGTAATACTCGAAGTGTTAGGCAGAGGTGTACCTTATAGTACACCCACATTTCGCCAGTTAAGTTTAAGTCCCATGTAAAAGGGGCGAGCATATTGTTATCGACCGGGCACAAATCCAGACTCCGTGGCTGCTACTGTTGCCACTAAGGAATTCCTGATGGCAAAACCCAATAAACTTTACCCGACCTGGGAATCGAAGCCAGGACGTCATGCTCAGCTATCGTGCTTACGTCCAATAAACCAATGAAGCGATTGAATTATTAGTTTCAATCAAATTGCATTGAATTATGAATTTTCGATAAGTGGAAGTGCTTAATTTTGAAGTAGGTACTTAATTTAATAAATCTACAAAATTTCATGAATTTCTTGGTAACCTGTCCTCACAAATTTCTTGACGAACTCTTTGGCTTAATAATACTTTTATTTAAGTTGGTTACGTTTTCAAAGAGTTATTTTAAGCTATAGGCTAAGCTTGGCTGATTGAATTAATTTTCATATTAAATTGGAAGTTGGTAAATATTACTGGGGTTGCCATTTTATCCGCCATTTCTAAGTTTATTTTTGGTAGACCGTTAAAATAAAACTCAAGCCAAAAATAAAACAGTTGTAACATCTCGCCTGTAATCCCCGTAGGGTTAGGCAGAGGTGTACGTAATAGTACACCCACATTTCGCCAGTTATGTTTAGTCGTAGTAAAGTCCCATGTGATAGGGGCGAGCTTATTGCCAATTGCCATGAAACGGGCGCTAATCAAAGCTACCGAGAAATTCATGATGGAAAAACCCAATAGCACTTTTCCCGACCCGGAAATCGAAACCAGAACATCATGCTCAGCAGTCGCGCTTACAACCACTAGACCAGCTAAGCAAACTAAAGCATCTATGTACGTAATATCTGTGATATTTAACTATGGTAAATGCTTTGATTATATAATGTCTAGATGGAGCGTCAAGTGCGCGCAAACGTGTCAAAAAGTGTCAACCAACTATTGGTTCACAAGTGCTTGCCCGCCAATCAGTGCAGCTCGTGTCATACACCTAAAACTTATCTTATTTAATAAGTCTATTTTTTTATGTGATTTATGGGAGAATTGTAGTAGCTGGTATCATTATTTACGCACACAAAGACATAGACGCATAGTGTAAAACGACGCCTGCACGCACACATACTTGAAAATGTTGACTCGTTTTCTTTGATACGATTGTAGGGCGACGCTCTATCTAGACATTATATAATCAAAGGGTAAATGCTAGTAATTCTGACACTGTAATATTTTATTATTTGCAATCATACAACGAGGCCTTTTGAACCTACCGTTCGATACAGTTTCATCTCTACTCCGATACACTAAACCCGTCATCGGCTTTCTTCTTTATCGTGTGGTTAGTGCCTAACCTGGTGTCAGAGTTTTTATGCCGCCCAAGGGCCTCTGACTTGGCTTTTACATGCCGTCGAGAAATATCTCTCAGGCATGCTGGTTTCCTCACGATGTTTTCCTTCACCGAAGCAAGTGATAATTATAGGTTACAATACGCACATAATTCCGAAAAATCAAGAGGTGCGTGTCTTGGGTTCGAACTCGAGACCTATGACTTGGCAGTCCAACGGTCACACCACTAGACTATCACTGCTCCAAAATCGTCATAAATCGTCATCGTCATCGGCTATAAAATAATACTGTTATGTGTGGCCGCTGTGGCCAATATCCGCTATAATTAGGCTCAGCCTAACGGCTATAATGGTCGGCTTCCGTTACCTAGGTGTTGGGATGCTTGGTGATTATATTTTGTTAGGTTTAAGGTGAAAGTTTTTGTCTAAATACGGTTTTTGAAACGTTATTGCCATTAAACGGGTGGAATTGGGCAGGCTACATCGCGAAGACTACAGCCAACAGGTGGAGCAAGCGCGTCAAAGTCAAAGTTATTACTTGCTATTATGTGTAAAAGGTGTAAAATCTATACTAATATTATAAAGCTAAAGAGTTTTTTTGTTTGTTTGGTTGAACGCGCTAATCTCAGGAACTGCTGGTTCGAATTGAAAAAATATTTTATTGTTCGATAGCCCATTTATCGAGGATAGCTATAAAACATCACGCTGCGACCAATAGGAGCATTAATCAAAAATGTTACGCAGACGAAGTTGCGCCGGCCAGCTACTTGAATATAAAGTTCAGAGATCTCTATGTTTTGCCGTCAACGGTGTACAATGCACTGGTGTCCACGAAACGAAAACAGCCGCCGTCGCAACACCATCGCAACGATGGCGAGATGACATCGTCGCACTGGCTGGGATAGAGTGGACCAGAACGGCCCAAGATAGATATAGATGGAAGCAGATGGAGACGGCCTTCATCCAGAGATGTATTATCCCTTAAAAGGTTAAGTTTAAAGAAATACATGCATAACTATAATTTATAGGGAAATTAAGCCTTTATTTATTTACCAACCAATCTTACCAAGGAGTACCGTATTACCCAGTACTAACTGGGTTGTGGAGGTCAGATAGGCAGTCGCTCCATGTAAAATACTGGTATTCAGCTGCATCCGGTTAGACTGGAAGCCGACCCTAACATAGTTGGGAAAAGGCTAGGCAGATGATGATTTTATTTTATTACGAGGTAGAATCGAGGTGAGCCTAATGGAAATAATGATTAGGTTTCACTTTCATTTCGTTACCTAGGTTTTAGGCTTCTTAGTGATTATATTTCGGATAGGTTTTGCTGGGAACTTCTAGTCTACCTATGGTTTTTTGTCAAAAACAAGATTTTTGTACTTGTACGTATATTTTTGACTCAACCCCTACATAGTCTTAGGTCTCCAGTTCGAACCCAAGACACGAACCTCTGATTTTTCGGATTCATGTGCGTACTGTATTTGCTTCGGTGAAGGAAAACATCGTGAGGAAACCGGCGTGCCTGAGAGATATTTCTCGATGACATGTAAAGCCAAGTCAGAGGCCCATGGGCAAGTACCTGGGACTCGTCCTCGATAGCCGGTGGAACTTCGTGGAGCATTTCCGACGTTTGGCTCCCAGACTGGAGCGAGCCGGGGCTGCCTTGAAGCGGCTCCTGCCCAATCTAGGAGGTCCAAACGCCTCCTGCCGGAGGCACTACGCGGGGGTCGTGCGGTCCATGGCCCTTTACGGGGCACCGGTGTGGGCGCGTTCCTTGAGGCAGCGACCTGTTCGCCGGTTGAACGCGTCCCAAAGGGTCATTGCCATCCGACTGGTCCGGGGATACCGCACGGTCTCCGGTGAGGCGGCGAGCCTCCTTACCGGATTACCATGGGACTTGGAGGCAAAAGTCCTCGCGCACATTTGGGAGTGGCGCGAGGAGACGAAACGCCGGGGCGTTACTCTTCTTCCGCGAGAAATCACGGCACAGCGGACAGAGCTCCAGCGGGATCTCATGGCGACATGGAGAGTGCAACTGTCGCAACCCAGAGTTGGGCACGCCACAATTGCGGCGAATAGTCCCTCTTTGAGGAATGACTGGAGAGGCGCCACGGCGTCCTCACCTTCCGCCTGACGCAGGTCCTCACTGGACACGGTTGTTTCTGGAGGTTCCTGTTTCGGATAAAGCAGGAGGAAACGCCCGGGTGTCACCATTACAGGCGATCGGCGGTGGCGATCTCTCGCGTCCGGCCCTGGTCCAGGCGCATACGATCCAGGCGGAGTACGGAGCGAGAGGGTATGGGAAGCTGTCACCTCCTTCTTCGAAGCAGTAATGCTCGCGAAGGAGGAGGCGGAACGCGTGAGGGAGAGGCAATCTCTGCACCCTCACGCCCCTAGCCGCCGCAGGAGACGCCCCGGGCGTCGGGAATCCCAAGCAGATTCCCGGCCACCGTAGGCGCGGGCTTGCGGACGGCGAGCAATGGGTGGCTCGTCGTCCGGTAAGGACCAGGCCTGGGTCGATGGCGCGTTGTGTTCCACGCGCGCCTCAAAGAGATGTCAGCACAAACTGACGGGGTCCATTAGGAGCGATGCCTGCCAGGGTTGCGGATTTTTTCGAAAGTGTTACCGTGGCCCTTGGCACCTTGGCACAGGCAAGTAAAGGAACACGGGTGGGTTTTAGTCAGTAAGAGTCTGACACGCCCTCCCGCTCCACCAGAGCGGGAGAGGTCATTTGATGATTTCCTACCCAAAAAAAAGAGGCCCATGGGCGGCATAAAAACTCGGACACCAGTTTAGGCACTAACCACACGATAAAGAAAAAACTACATAACTAGCGAAATGTGGGTGTTCTTTAGAACAAATTAATAACTCTATTGGACCTGGAAATCAAATTACACCTGGCTAACCGAGAAAACAGCAAAGCAACGGCTGAAGTCCTACATCTGTGTAATTAGCTTCCTCAGAAATCAAACTCAAAGCCAATTAACTCCCAAAATTGTAATTAACTGGTATTAAAACTAGATTCGCTGCAGTGTTACGTACATAGCCTTGTCTAGAAGCTACTAATTAACCGACTTCAAAAAAGGAGGGGGTTCTCAGTTCGTCGGAATTTGTTATTTTTATGTATGTCCCCGATTACTCGGAGACGCCTGCACCGATTCGATATTGGAAAATTATTTATTTTGTTTCAAAGGGACTTACCGGGTCGTCCCATGGTCATCAAGTCAGGATCGGATGGTGGGATGCTGGAGCGACACCTGAGGCGATAGAATAGAATAGAATAGAGTATACTTTATTGTACACCAAAATGATGGCGATTTGTCTTATTACAATGTAAAACGTTTTTGCAAAAAAAATAACCGACTTCCAAAAAAAACACAAAAAAGTGGAAAATAACTTTACTTTCGTAAGCCGGTGACTATGGTTTGTTTCATTGACTTTTTTGCCACCGACTTCCGAAAGTAAAGTTATTTTCCACTTTTTTGTGTTTTTTTTGGAAGTCAGTTATTTTTTTTTGCAAAAACGTTTTTTTATTTTACCCTTTTTAGTTATCGCATCACACACAAATCCTTGTCAAGTATCAATTTCGCAATTTCTTTTACTTGGATGACATATTTTTTACAGCTATTTTGATTTAAAAACCAAACTGCTGAACCGATTTTGATAAAATTTCTATGGGACTAATCGGAAAGCAGGTCCATTCAGATAAAAGAAGAATTTTTCAAATCGGTTCATAAATAACGAAGATATGAAGTATCAAACACAAAAAAATATACAACCGAATTGAGAACCTCCTCCTGTTTTTGAAGTCGGTTAAAAATTGATACTTGACAAGGATTTTTGTGAGATAACAGATACAATAATACAGCTAATACAGATACAATTAAAAAAAGTAAAATAAATTATTAAAATTAATGTAGAGCGATTGTCGTAGGCTAGCTAATGTACAATGCTACATGAGCACTAGAGAGTGTCGGAATTTCGACTTTATTCCGCACGTATTAGTACTCATTTCTCTTACTCAATCGACCCCTCAAGTTCTCAAAAGGTTTCTGTCTTAGCTCTATTGGAAGTTGGAACTTACCCTTCGGAACTACTGTCGATTTTTGACAAATGACAGCCGGCATCAACGGGTTTACGTGTTTTCCAAGGCTCAGGACTCTTAGTAGGTGATGGATCAGCCATCCACGGGCCGCCCTTTGCAACTCTGCCCTCGCAACAGTAAACGCAGTACTTGCAAAATTGCCGATTTTGAGAAAAACGCGGTTATGAGTGCATTTTAAATCTGTATTTTAACTGATAAGTTAAAGTAGATATTAAAAGAAGAAACATTCTACTCTCCGCGTTTTTCTCAAAACCGCCATTTTGCAAGTACTGCATTTACAGTTACGAGGGCAGAACTGTTGCTTGACCTTGAAGATCAAGCTTATTTTTTTTATTAGCCTGGTATGCCCCACAGCTGGGCAAAGGCGGAAGGCCCTATTCTTCCAGGTAGTCTTTTCCTCTTTTTTAGGGTGAAAAATGCCTAACGCATACCGCATCCTCCGGGGAGACGGTTTAGTTAAGTGAGGCTTGGGGTTTCTAACCAGCCTCTGCGATGCTTTTTTATTTATTTCATCGAAAACGATTATAATAGTTTTTGATTACAGCCTATTATTTCTTTTTTGTTTTTATCCCTAAACTAGTTCTCAAACAGCCAACACCATTGCGCCAGTCAACAAAATTAAACTTTTTACATTCCGAACGAGGAATTGAAAATTCGTAAGTGCTCAATCGGTTTTCGAGCTCAAATAGTGCAATAAAATCATGGAAACTAGTTTTCAAACTCGCTTCACGTTGAATGCTTTGTGAGAAAGTCAGTGGAGAATTCTGTGTTTTCCAATCGAATAGACAATTGAATGACTTCGGATCCGTAATCGTTTCGATAAACGTTGACGTTTCGTTTCGAATTCTAATGAATGACGTAAGAATGGGACGCCATTTTGATTTTCGTGGCTGTTTTGTTCATTTGTCTTTTGAATATTATTTTGTTCTGTCACTTGGTAGATATTTTGTTTATAGGCTTTTCAGTGAATTTACAATAACTGAAATGTTGACAGAGAGCCTAAAAATGTGACATTCTACTACCGCTAACGGTGATGCAAAACTCAATTTAAAACGTAAATAAAATAAAGCCTTTTTCTCGTGGAGGTAGGCAGAGACGACACAAAAGTAAAATATGTATCAAATTGGCATTCCCACGTCGATCCGGTCAACAGTTTTTGTAGAAATACAAATCACTTTGAAAGCATCTCCCACTAGTCTAGGTCTTCTGGCTAAAGTTTGCCCAGATAAAAACTCCTTCATGTTGCCATAAAAGGGGACAGAAAGAAGATAAAAATTAGTATTCTATTAATATACAAGGTGTTACTTTGCATCCTCGTCAAATTCAAGGAGGTAACTATACTAATGATTCTCGACCCGAATCAATAATAAAATGTGTAGGTAATTTTTTTACATTTTTTTCTTAATATCGGAAATCGACAAGTGTACACCACCCTTATTAAAACGCGCACACACAAACAAACGCAGACGTTTATTCGATAAACGGGAAATTCTCCTCTTTTGAGAAGGGCTTCATTCTGAAATATTGTCAAATTAAAACAACTAAAGAAAGCAGCGTTTATTATGATTGAAGGTACCGTAATTTATATTGATTATTTACGTCTTCTATGACAACCTCCTGAATTTTGACGAGGATGCAAAACTACACCTAATACCGTATCACAGCGTACCGTAATATTAGAAAATAGATACTCACTGCAATACTGCTAGTTTTAAGCCTAGCTATGATTGAGTACGTTGTGCATTAGATAAATAAGTATCCACATAGTCTTGCTAAACTATATCATATTTTATGAATACGCTGAATATAATTTGCTCTCAACTCTCTTATCTCTAAAATAACCTGTGAACCATTATCAACGCGGAAGGGATTTTTCATCCCTTAATACGATTAAACGAAAACGAATTTCACATGGACGTTATAACCCCTAAATAATTTGGAAAGCCCCATTATTTTAGCATCACTGTAACAGTACAAAATAGCAAAAAACAATAATATTAAAACAAAAATATATATTATATATAAAATTTACTATTTATACTAACTATTTATTATTATTTAATTTTTATTATTTCCTTTATTTATTTTTCTAACTTACTGATTACATTTTTAAATATTCCTATATAAAATTCAAAATGAAAAAAAAAACATTTAAAAATATTAAAAATAGTAGCCCACCGGTATCGGGAACAGGGTCCAAGCTACCGCCGGTCAGGGCTCCAGAGAGAGGAACTTCCTAACAATACGAGCCGTGTCCAGGAGTGCCGCTTTGAATCAAGCCCTTTATCCTAGCTGCCTAACGAAAGCCTCCTCAGATATTGGTCGAGAAAACAAAAAATAAAAATAAAACAGAAAAGGTCGGCTCCATAGCTTCATCAGCCTATAATGTTCTCACTGCTGGTACACAGACCCCCTCTTTATGTGAGGGAGTGGGCTGTAATCCACATGTTGGTACATGTCACATGTCTTCGAATATTTCAAATCGCTTTAACTAGACAAAACAATTGAATGTGAACTTGTACCACAAACTTTCAATTGTAAAACGATAGCTATCGCTACCCATATTATCTGTCGCTATACATCATATCGCTGGAGTATCATAATACAAAGGTCTTTTGTTCCTCACCGTTTTGAAGGCAATGGTGCTGAAATAAATTACACAAAGCAATGCGCCTGGCTGGCTTCTAATCCACGACCTATCACTTGTAAGTCGAGGCCGTTACCACTGAGCCACCAGTGACCATAAAATCAGAAGATCAGGTCCATACAACGAGCGAAAACGCACACACATAGATACGCTTCACGTACAACAAGTGCAAACGCACTCGCGACTGGCATTTAATTTGTTTGAGATCGTCAACCCTACACGTCGATGTGATGTGAGCTGACTACATACTTACACTAGGTACATACTTTTGTACCTAGATACATATTTTGTGAAAAGCGGTTATGTCTCCTGTCTAACCGGGTGCAGCTGAATACCAGAGTTTTAGTGAAATAGTGCGTATAAAAAAAAATCATAGAGCCACTGCCTATCTGACCTCCACAACCCAGTTACTACTGGTAAATACGATACCCATCGGTAAGACTGGTTGTCAGACTTTCGGGCAACTGACTACCTACCTACGGGTAACGATTGACAAAGATCTACAAATGACAGTCGGAACCCTGGAACATATCAACGTGCTTACCGACGTACGCGGGTAACTAGACATTTAATGAATGGTCACCCTTACAGGGACCGATGAACCTTGGCAAGCACTGATGAACGTTGAAGTTCGTACAGTATGGCTATGAACGTGCACCTGTTTTTGTTAATTGCATGGAGCTGACTTTCTGTATGTATCTATGGTGTGTTTGGGGGCATGAGCAGAAATAATAAATTAAGACGGCGCGACGCCGGCCCTTTGTCCCTCCCAAATCGGAGTTTCTGGGTCAAAATTGCGAAACTTAAGCCGTTTTCCGACTATAAACTTGGAATGACTTTGGAGGAAGACTGATTGTGTTTTGTTGGCACATCAATGGTATTAAAAAGCAATTGTATAGTGACCAGGTCGGGTGAAGATACATCTGGATTGGCTGTTTGACAGTTAAATATTATTATACAAGGTGTAAACGGACCCTTCACGAAGCCGTAACCAAGCATTCTCTACAGAAGTAACCCTAAGCAAAAATTATTACTGGTTTTTTTTTTTTGGGACGCAATATCACATTTTACGGTAAAACTCAATGTAACGTACTCAAAACATTGTGCTGATGGATGCATTGAATAGTATTCATTTCATGGAGTTGGTATTCATTTCATGGAGTTGGTATTCATTTCATGGAGTTGGTATTCATTTCATGGAGTTGGTATTCATTTCATGGAGTTGGTGTTCATTTCATGGAGTTGGTATTCATTTCATGGAGTTGGTATTCATTTCATGGAGTTGGTATTCATTGCATGGGTCGTGGAGGTATTTAAAGTGATGTTGTAACCAAATGAAAATGGTCGCAATGACGGGAAGGACAAATGCCTATTGGCTTCGTTCAGGGTGTATTTACATTTTTTATGTACTTACGTTTTTACTGTAGCTTAAACTGATGAGTCAATCAGTAGTGCTATTCTGTTGCGTTCACTAGTTCACCTCACTCAAGTGAGCGCACACAATTCGAAAGCGAACTCATTTGTTTTTAAAGTAAATCATCGCGGATTCACAACGAGACACCGTTCGAATTTCGAACTGATGTTTTAAGACTATTTCCGTAATCAAAACTCTGATAGAAACATAATGGGTGTAAAAGTACCCTTAACGAAGTTGCAAGGTGATCTCACCTTCATTGCGTTTTTTTTTTTTGTTCTAGACCAAAGTTACAACTTTTACACAAGTTTTTTTTTCTTTAAAGAAAAACATGTTTTAATATTACTTACTTTACTTACTTTAAATACATCCATGACCCCCGTACTATTGCAAATAAATGTATAATAAGTCATGTCCCAGCAATATTTTTTACGTTAGTTTTATGTACAGAATGCTTGGTTGACGGCTTCGTGAAGGGTCCGTTTACACCTGGCTAATCAATTTTAGTCAGTTAACTTCAGACAAGTCAAAATAAGGTTTGTCTTTAGATTAAATTGAATAATGTGATAATAAATACTGAAGTCTTACAATTGTAAACTCAAGGTTCACTAAAGGGTGATGGACCGTAATATTCTTAGTTGAATGAATTCATTGAAACTCAGTGAATCTGAGATACGCGATAAACACTGAAATACAGATATTAGCAACTTTGGCGTTAATTTTGTCTGCTTTAATGGGTTGGGCAAATCATACCACTGAAATAGGTACGAGGTCAAATAATAATTGTTTCAAATGTAATTGGTATCGTTTAGGAATAACGAGATTTAAAATACTTATAGAGCGGACATTGGGAATGTTTTCATACTAAAACTTTGATCCCGAACATTTTCGATGTTCACACACGAATGCTACCTGACAAGCGGGTGAATGAGACTACACAGAACAATTTTGTTACTAAGTAGTAACACGTATTTGGCTTACGATTTTCTTAGTCTTGTTCCGTCGATCGCTCGTAAATATTTGAATGTATTTGGATTGTAGTAAGAATTTGTTTTGTCATTATTCACTCAGTAAAAATATTAACATAACATAACATCACGCCTTTGCATCCCCGAAATGTTAGGCAGAGGTGTGCCTAATAGTACACCCACATTTCACCAGTTATGTTTAAGTCCCATGTAATAGGGGGCGAGCCTATTGCTATCAACCGGGCACAAATCCAGAGTCAGTGGCTGCCACTGAAAAAATCCTAATGGAAAAACCCAATAACAATTTGCCCGACCCGGGTATCGAGCCCAGGACCTTATGCTCAGCAGTCGCAATTGCGACCAATAGACCATAGAGGCACAACAAATTGTTTTTATTCCTGTACCATATCTACCCTATTACGCAAACATTAACTGTACCAAATACATCGAAATCGGTTTAGGCGTTCAGAAGTTATGTATGAATACAGAAACTCACAAACATACATACATGCACCCCGAAAACATAACACTCTTGTTTGGGCAGTCGCGTAAAAACGACCGTCTTTCATAACATAATTGACCAAAGTGGCCGCCGACAAAACTACCCTCATCCCTACCTTTTTACTGAAGGTCGCGTTTAGCAGTATGAAATATGAAAACCACACAGCACTGCGCAGTTTAAGTTGAAACGCCTTCCGGAGACCGGACTCAAACCTGCGTACCCTTACTTTAAATGTAACAATAGGGTTCAGGTCGCGAACTTTTAATAATGTATAACAATGAAATGGGTAAGGTGGGTTATTGTAGGGTTTAGAGGATTATTTTAAACGTTTTTAGCTTAAATAATTTACTAAGTAGGATCATCATTGGAGTACAATAAGTTGACAATACGACCAGTCATCTCCTGTGCAGCCTTTTCCAAACAATGTTGGGGTCGGCTTTCAACCGGCTAACCGAATGCTTTTGAATACTAATATTTTACATGGAGTGACTTCTTCGTACTGAGTAATACGATACCCTCTTAATAATACTGGTCGTCAGACTGTCGGGCCACTGACTACCTGTAACGACTGTCAAAGGTCTACAAATGACAGCCGGGACCAACGGCTTAACGTGCTTTCCGAGGCGCGGAGGAAACTCGGTATGTAAGTCTCCCATCCACGGACCAACCTAGACAAGCGCGGCTTAACCTAAGGATCGAGCCGACCGGCTGTTATTATTTAGCCACGAGATCTTGTCCATAATTACGAACGAAGTTAAATAACATCTTGTAAAATTTTACTTGAAAAGGTACAATAATATATATCTTTACTTTTAAATCTTTATCTTTTGTAAATCTTCAGGTGGTTATTCAAATTGCCTTTTACAAAGAAGTGTAAAAGTTACATTTTTAGCTCTTGGTAAGCACAAGGTTTGGCAAATGCGCTGTCTTATTGGAAAAAGTTTTTTGAAATATACGGGGTTTATGTTAATGTATTAAACGTAGGGATTTATCTTCCAGAACTGTTACAATTTGCCTTAGAATTTAAATTTTAGACCGTATTTTCTTTACTCGCCATTTCAGCCATTTCGCAAAGTAGCATAATTATCATTTACACTTCTGCCTTACCCTGTGACGAATATAAGCGTGTCGGTTATAATAATTTACTTTTTAAGGATAGTTTACTGTCTTAATTTTGGTGCGAAATTGTTGGGCAGTCAACAAAATTTCTTCATATCATTGTCTTTATGTAAAAGAAGTTCAGTGATTGGGAGCGAAAGATATAAAACACAGATAATTAAACATATGAAAAACTATACAAGCTGGAAGTTGCACCGACGCACAAACGCTTACCGCGTATTAAGTACATCATTTTGAACCTCTATTAAACGAAAATCTATGTCCCCCGCACATAAATTTCAAAGTCAAAGTCAAAATTATTTATTAGCGTTAAATGTGGTACAAAAGATGGTAAATAAAACATGTAGTGCAGTGACACATTTCGTCAGCCATTAAAAAAAAAACAGCTGTTTCCTAAAAAACTGCAATACCCACACGGTGAAAATTTATAGAACAGCTGTTTTTATTTTTAATTACAGGAGAAAACATTCTATGTGGGTTTCAGAATGATGTGAAGAATAGGCATTAGCCGTTTCAGAGGCGAATTCCCCTCCACCTTGAATATTTTTACTTAAAGATGGCACGAAAATTATTGTTATTACTTCATCTTTGAACATATAAAAAACGTTTTTGCAAAAAAAATAACCAACTTCGGTAATTTTTTTTGCAAAAACGTTTTTTTTTACCCTTTTTATTAGTTATCGCATCACACACAAATCCTTGTCATGTATCAATTTCGCAATTTCTTTTACTTGGATGACATCTTTTTCCAGCTATTTTGATTTAAAAACCAAACTGCTGAACCGATTTTGATGAAATTTCTATGGGACCAATCGGGAAGCAGATCCATTCAGATAAAAGAAGAATTTTTCAAATCGGTTCATAAATGACGAAGATATGAGGTAACAAACACAAAAAAAAAAATACAACCGAATTGAGAACCTCCTCCTTTTTTTGAAGTCGGTTAAAAAAGGACTGTCCAAAGATCGCAATCAACAGCAACTGTTCTCTAATTCAATTAACAATATAAAGTACCTGTTCATTATCATCTAGGTCCAGAATTAGCCCAATAATGACATTCCAACCTTACTTTAGCTCCAACACAATATTACCCTATATTTTCTCTCCCAAATTCCACCCGACTCGGTTCTACATACCCCATTAAATATACTTACACCAACTGTTGCGATCCCCTAAGTAATAACAACATCATGACATTCTGTCTCGCTCTAACGACGGTAACATTAATTTGTTTTGTCCCTTTCTAACAATTCGGGTAATGGAAATCCTTATGTTACGGTAGGTAACTTTGAGAAAGTGTACTTTTGCGCTTTGCCTTTGACTCTCTCGAGAGGGAAGATTGGGTAAATAAATGTAGATGTGTTGGCTTTTTCTTCTTTGGTATCTAGGCATTACAATGGGTGTAAAAGCAACCTTAATGAAGCCGAAAGGCACTGGTACTAAGGTGCTAGACCCCCAATATCTCCGTGCCTGGGAACCTTCTAGTTACGAAGATATTGGGGGTCAAAGTTCCAAATTTTTACAAGTTCTTTTAAATGCAGGTTTTTATTTATTATTATTTAACAATTTATGTACACACTAAATACAGAAATCAAGAAAGGAACAAAAAGAGTACAAATGTAATGCTTATAAATATATTTTAATATTAGAACTTTACTTTAAATTCATCCAAGTTCCCCTTACTACTCAATGCATCCATCAGCACAATTTATTGAATGCGTGACTCGAGTTAGGACTCAAAGTAACGCACTTCCGTAAAACATGAATTTTCACCCCAAAAAAAAGCCGTTTCCCAGCAATAATTTTTGCTTAGTGGTGGTTGACTGCCTCGCGAAGGGTCCGTTTACCTTGTACTCGTATAAGGATAGATCATCATCATTTGCCTAGCCTTTTCCCCACTATGTCGGGTCGCTATCCAGTCTAACCGGATGAAGCTAAGTAATTTTTAGATCCTCAACAACAGGTTAAGACTGACTAAAAATGTTTTTCGATAAAAGTTGGCCTTCGTTCCTGATTAATTGACCTCCTGTAAAAATAAATCACTTAGCCTATTGTATGTATCGTTATACATTATTACTCTAACATGGAAAATATTAATAGTCTTCACTAATAGCTGTTATAATAATGAACAGTGAACACTTTTAATAATGTGGATACAATAACGTTGTGTGCTCACGGTAATGATCGTCGATATTTTCTGTAATGAGGCTTGGAAATGGGAATATTCCATAACGATCCGTGCTTTGTGAGAAAACTGAACAAAGATGAAATTGCAAATATGAAATGGAAGTTATCACAATAAAAACGTAATGGACTTTGCAAGAATTAGTAAGTGCTATTCTGTTGCGTTCACTAGTTTACCTCACTCGAGTGAGCGCACAACAACTCGAAAGCGAACTCATTTGTTTTTAAAGTAAATCATCGCGGATTCACAACGAGACACCGTTCGAATTTCGAACGTGATTTTCAGAGAATAACACTAAAATTTTGACTTTAAAAATCCAAGCATTCGAGCATTTTTAAATTTAGGTTACTTATTTAAATGTAACCATTTTTTACTTTTTTTACTCAAAAATGAGGCAGTTCTCAATTCGACTGTATTTTATTTTTTCGTATCTATGTTAAGCGATAAACTTAAAATAACAGTAGCAATTTTATATGATCCAAATTTTGTGCTGATCTTACTTGTCTGTACTTACAGTATTTTACAGGACGCCTAAAACGAACTCAGTGTAGTTACACTGACTAAAGTTTACAAAGTTAATTGAATACAAACTGTCGACTTAGACTCAACTATCTAGTACTAAGACCCAATTACCAAGCGCCATTGGCACTAACACCCCACTATTAAGCGCCATTGGTACTTAGACCCCACTACCAAGCGCCATTGGTACTTCAAACCCAATCCTGTAAAGTGTATACAAATATTTTGATACGCTGTAACTATGTGGACTGTCTATTACCATGGATAGATATAGAGCAATTATTTGTTTTGGCGTTCAGTTCTGTTGGTATAATTATAGGTATTGGTGGGTGTTATGATTTGGCGTCATCTTACCCAACAAGGTTGGGGTCGGCTTCGAGTCTTACCGGATTCAGCTGAATACCGGTGTTTTACATGAAGCGACTGCCTATCTGAGCGCCATAACCCAGTTAGTACTGTTTGTCAGACTTTCGGGCCACTGACTACCTGTAACGACTGTCAAAGATCTATAAATGACAGCCGGGAGCAATGGCTTAAAATGTGCTTTGAGAAGCACGTAGGAAACTCGTTATGTAATGGGCGGTCACCCATCCACGGACCAACCTAGGCAACACGGCTTCACCTGAAGATCGACCCGAGCTTTTCCTTTGCGTATGGAGTAAAAATACGTACCTATAAGGCACCTGTTCACCTGTTAGCTAGCTTAAAAGCAACATTAAAATGTAACGTGTAAAAGATTTTTCCAGACAAATTTTATGAAAATAAATTCAAATAAACGTAACTTTAGTCTTCTTCACTTTTAGTTCTATGAGCAGTTATTTTCACTTTGCTTAAATGAATTTATTAGTTTTTTCGTTTTAACATTAAAGCTATAATTTTATCTACAGCTGGCATTTTCTAGCGAATTCGCTCGCGTGAAGGTGAGTATTTATAAGAACCCCTTTTTTTGTCTTCTTCGTCTTAGCGTGTCGATGGCACTCTAAATTGTGTCAGCCCAGAACTAAGCCACTAGTTTGGCGCCTTCAGTAGCATCCATCAGTTCCTGTAGTGAACAAGCAGCAGGACACGATATTAAGTGCCCCATAGTTTGTGGAACAGCACTACATTTAGAGTCCAGGGCAGAGTCATTAATGAATCTCCACCTGAGCAGGTTCTCCTTGTTTTTTTTTTGTCTTGTAATTTAGAACAAAAACTTTTACTATTGAAGTTAGCTAACGTAGCCACTGCGTAACGGGCATGGATTGCGAAAAAATCTTACAGAAAAACACAATAACACCTGAGCTCCTGGAAAATATCAATAAAAAGTAACAACGCATATCACTACATAGCCGAGTACGTACTTACGCCTTTATACCTGAATATAATCTTATAATAGCCTTTTTAGAAACCCGTAAAAAGAAAAAGGGGTGTTTTTTCCTGAAATGAAAAAATCTTGTATATATACCTACTTTGCAAGAAGATTACATGCCCATTCAAAATTACAGATACAGGAAAACGGATCCAAGTAAAACAAATTGTATAATATGGGTAGGTGTGGAGGCCCGATTACACTTCCTTTCAAAATTACGATACCCATAGTAAAAGGGTCTTGGGCAAAATGGGCGTAAGTCCAAAAAAATTAAGATATATCTCAAATCATACATAACATCACGCCTGTAATTCCCGAAGGGTTAAAAAGAGGTGTACCTAATAGTACACCTACAGTTCGCCAGTTATGTTTGTAATAGAGAGAGAGCCCATTGCGATCAGCCGGGCACAAATCCAGACCCCGTGGCAGCTACTGAGAAATTCCTCGTCGAAAAACCCAATTTCAATTTTCCCGACCCGTGAATCGAACCCATGCTTAGCAGTCGCAAATGCGATCACTAGACTAAGAAAGCAGTCATATCTCAAATCATAGCTCATGATAAGTTCTCCAATTCATAGTATTGTGACGAAGTACCAAAAACGCTGGAGACCAGAGCTACGGCAGATTGAATATATTGTAATTTCCTGTATTTTGTCGAAGACTTGACTAAAACAGTCCTTTGTTTTTAAAGTAGATCAGTTAATATCAAAATTCGGTCAGTAGCAACGAAAATTAAATGCGTGTGTGATATCACTACAAAGTATAAAACAAAGTCGCTTCCCGCTGTCTGTCTGCATGTATGCTTAAATCTTTAAAACTACGCTACAGATTTTGATGCGATTTTTTTAATAGATAGAGTGATTCAAGAGGAAGGTTTATGTAGGTACATTTAGTAGCATTGCAGCCGTGCGAAGCCAGGGCGGGTCGCTAGTTATGTTATAAACACAAAATAATTTTGACAATTATTTTACAAGACATCAAAAACTACGGGTATATCAGGAAGATTAGGTACACTTCCTCGAAATTAATGGTACAGCAAAAATGACCCAATTTCAAACGAATAAAAAAACATACCTACACAGCCAGAGATTACACTGCCTTTCAAATTACAGGTACAGTAAAATGGTAAGGAACAAAAGGGGGGAAGCTGCGCCGTATTCTAAGGGAATGTTTTATGATGTTCTGTGCAATTGAGGACAGAATAATTGGGTTATCTTTGCGAAGACTTTCGCCCCCACGGAGTGTTCGCCCCACTTTAAAGTAGACGTTTCAATGTCAAAGTGAATGGAAGATGAGGTATTAATAGTGTTACGAGGAAAGTGAAGCTTTTTGTGGGGTCTCTTTCAAGATCGCGAACCCTCTTCCACACTAAGCCATCATCTGCCTAGCCTTATTGGGGTCGGCTTCCAGTCTTACCGGATGCAGCTGAATTTCAGTATTTTACATGATGCGACTGCCTATCTGACCTCCACAACCCAGCTAGTACTGGGTAATACGCTACCCGTTTGTAAGACTGGTTGTCAGACTTTGGGGCTACTGACTACCTGTAACGACGGTCAAAGATCTACAATTGACAGCCGGGACCAACGGCTTAACGTGCTTTCCGAGGCACGGAGGAAACTCAGTATGTAATGATGGTCACCCATCCACAGGCCGACCTTGGCAAGCGCGGCTTAACCTTGATGAGGGACCCGTGCGGCTGTTATATTTGAACCACGAGCTCGACCTTACTACCATTACAGGTCTTAACTTAATTCGATAGTGTGGCTATCAACTACATAGTATGAATAACACAAAATGTACAAACAAATCCATTACTGAAACAAAACAAATATTTAAAAAAACAAACAATTATACATTAAATAGGTATCTACTCCATTAACTATCCACATTATTGAACTACTTCCTTTAATTAAATAACAAACTAAGTTTAACGGAACTTTTGCGAATTCACTTAAATTGAACGAAAAATATCGATCTACGACTGGACATCAGAAGTTTAAGGTCGGATGTATGAATACAGAGAGTTTTGTACATACGACTTTATGCTTCTAATCATAAGGTAGGACTTAAATATACAGAGAGTATTGTACTCAATACTCAATTCTTTATTGCATTCAACAATGTAGGCTTAGGTAGTAAACATTTCTTTGGAAACAATCGTGGACGCTGTCGGGCACAGTAAAAGTAAGATATTTGGAGAGGACTTATCATTTAAGTCGATTAGATTTTTAGATTTTTATCTTTTTTCTTTTCATTTTTGTACATCGGACCTTATGCTTCTCATGTCCAGAATTGTGTTCCTCTCTCTTTCTTGCCCGTGTAGTATGACAGCCTGTCGTGCAAATATGCAACAGTGACAGAAGTATAAATATTGAGTGGGGAATACGAAGTACGTGCTGAGTAAGTTTTACGAATCATTACGCGTTTGAAAAGAGAAGAAAGTCGTAGTTAGATTTAAAGCGTGATGACTTTAAAGCTAGACCACCTACAACTATAGTACCCTAAAATCACTGTTTTAAGCTTTCACGGTTTATAACTAAACTTACAATGTCGCTTACGAGATATGTTTCGTGATTATCAATTATTGTGCGCTCCCAATAATCCGACACTGTTACAAGCGCCATGATCGAAATATCGGGAGCTCACAGTAATATATCGATATCCCATAAGTGGGAGTGTAAGTTTATACCCTACAATGTCGTCAATGGTGTTCAGTCATGACCGCTTTGTGCTCGGAGTTTTTTCAGCTAATGGGTAAACTAGACACTTGAGAGCACATGAAAGAGCAGCAAACCAAAGCTCTCGACAAAGACCCTAGAAAGCCATCGAGTGCAGTCGGTGTGGCCGAAATTGGCTAGTATAAATCTGAAATGCCAGGCTAGCCCGCGAAATTCAAATTTTCTTTGGTTTTTTTTTGCAATTACAAGACTGTGTCAGGATGTATGTTAAACATAATATGATTCGCGACCGTAACTCGTATGTAGTTACAGAATTATAATAATTAAAATCATCAATAAAAGCCTCTGAGTTCATTTAATCCCATTCAATGAGTCCATATTTCATGAAAAGTCTTTCAATGGGATTAAATGAATTTGGAGGGTTGTAATGAGGATTTGAAGCCATATTTGTTACGGTCGCAAATCATATTTTAATCAACATACAATCCGATACTGACCAGCAAATTGCAAAAAAAACATAAGAAAAATTGAATTTCGCGGCCTACTCTGGCGCTTATACCTAAACTCCCACTTTTCAGTAAAGTAAGTCCAGTTCAATGAGCCGTGATGACATGAGAATTTGAAAAGGCCCTCAGTCTTTTGTTATACGTAATGGTACCACTAGCTTTTGTCGGCGGCCCCACCTACGTTAGAGATTTTTAAAATAGTTATTGTTAACAGGTGGAAAGGGTCAACAATTCAGTCGGCTTCTCCTTCGGTCGAGGTTTCTTAAATACTTTTTTCTTAAGCCAATGGTTGATGAGATATTTGCTTCTTAAGTCGTAAAGTCGTAGTCCCCCCCTCCCTCCTAATTTCTAAAGTAAGAGATGGAAAATTCTGAAAAAAATTAGGTTTGGAGAACGTAAAAAAAAAACTTTCAACGAAAATTTGTTTTGAATAAGATTTGATATTTCGTTTTTCAGACATGGGACTTTTTCGTCAAACTGCAGCAGTAACTTTGTTTTTCATTAAAATACTCTGGAAAAAAATAGTTTTGCTGTTGAATGTAAATTTACATACATATGAATAAGCGTTAAAAATATTGTATCTATATATAGCACAAGAGTTTCTATAAATACGACATTGAGAAGTTTTTTTTTAATTCGTTGATATAGTGTCTTCGAGAAAATGTGCGTAAGTCCAAGAGAATTGAAATATATCTCAAATAAGTACTCTAATTCATGATTTCACACTATTGCGATAAGTATATAAGTCACTGAAGACCAGAGATAGAGCCAAATTGAAGATGTTGGAAGCCAATAACATAACATTACATCACGCATGTAAACCCTGAAGGGTTAGGCAGAGGTGTACCTGATAGTACACCCACATTTAGCCAGTTATGTTTAAGTGCCATGTAAAAGGCGACGAGCCAATTGCCATCAACCGGGCACAGATCCAGACTCCGTGGCTGCTACTCAGAAATTCCTGAAGGAAAACCCCAATAACACTTAGCCCGACCCGGGAATGGAAACCGGGACCTCATGATCAGCAGTCGCGCTTGCAATCACTACACCAACCAGACAGTCAGAGGAGAGTTGTCGTGTGGAACAAAGCGCTTCCGAGGCATCTGTCTAAGATACTAGTTGTAAGTAGTCACTAAGGGAACTTAAAAACGAATTGTCTTCCTTTCTAGGTTCTGTTCTATAATTAATGAAGGTCAGACCCTACCCAACTCAAGGCCGTGTAACACTGAACACTTTAGTTATTAATGTAGATGGAATTATAGTACCTACGCATTTTTTCACGGTTTAACATTTTTTGTCACAACAATTCATTCATTAAATTGATCTACGTTAGAAATGGAAGGCCATTAATTTTACTACACCCAAAATAAAAGCAATAAACAATGTTGTGTATTGTAATCAAAATGGGTATCGATACAAAAGTTTTTGTTAAGCCAAATCCAATTTGCAATAGGCCGGCAATAAAATAAAAAAATAACTATAAATAAAATGCAAAAATTTGTGATGATGTTTGTTCCTCTTTCACGCAAAAACGACCAAACAACGAAATTTCTTTTATTTGGATGACATATTTTTTCAAGCTATGTTGATTTAAAAACCAAACTATTCAACCAATTTTGATGAAATTTCTATGGAACCAATCGGAAAGTACATAATATATATCCTTTCAGATAAAAGAAGAATTTTTCAAGTTGATTCATAAATGACGAAGATATGAGGTAGCAAACACGAAAAAAATACAACCGAATTGAGAACCTCCTCCTTTTTTTGATGTCGGTTAAAAATAAATAGAAATCAATCCAAAGAACATTAGTAATACTTACTTTTCTATTAATGTTCGCTGTTTGATCCATTTTGACACTTCAATCATGAAATTCAGTTAATGGTGCGAATGACGTAATTTGGTCACTTGTAATTGAACATTAACCTTAATGGCTATTGAAACAAGGTCGTCATTAACATTGTGACTGTAATCAACTGTAATATGATCTTGTTTGAGCAGCTTCAGTGCTAATGACACGTCGCGCGTTTTGGCTAATTCTTCTACCGCAAATGCCACTGCTAAGCAAGATTTCCAGGCTTCGATGCTCGGGTCGCGCAACGTGTTATTGAGATGTTCACTTAGGAATTTCTCAGTGCCAGTTCAGGGACTAGAATTATGAAAGGAAACTCGTAATGTAATGGGCGGTCACCCATCCAGGGACCAACCAAGCGCGGCTTAACCTGAAGATCGCCACGAGCGGCTGTTATTATTTTGCAAGAGCTCCTCCTCATTTCAAAGTCTTATTAGTATAAATAAAGGTCGCTTATCGTGTCTGCTGTGTGACCGTGTTTTTATTCAAAACACCGCAACGGATTGTGATGTTGTCTTCGATAATTGAATAACTTATTCCGGAAGGTTCGTGTGTAAAAAAAAAACTTAGGTACTTATTATAACGCCAACCAAGATCTCTCACCAAGTCGTAAAACCGCCCGAAGCAGGAGTCATCGTCATCACCATTCTCCACCCCTTATCCCAATTTATTTGCGGTCGGCGCAGCATGTCTTCTTCTTCCATACTTCTCTATTACCTACTTGTCATCTCATGACACACCTCCTATCTCGCCATATTATCTTCCACACAGTCACAGGGTATATCGTTAGTTTCTAAGCGAGGGGAACCTATGCAAGAACCGTCTAAACTGTTCTCCGGACAAACAATTCTGAATGCACGTGGCTCGCCCTGCGACTGACAGCCGGGACTGGAAAATGGAAAATGGATTGCAGACATCAGACAAAACATCTAACTTCCTAGTTTTATATCTCTCTGGTTTCACTCACAGATACCACAAGTGTAAAAAGATATTAGATATTGACGACCCGAATGGCGCAGCGGTAGTGAGGCTGCCTTACGTTCATAGGGTTCCGGGTTCGAATCCCGGTAGGAGCAAGTGTTTGTGTGATAAGCATAGACATTTGTTACCGAGTCATGGATGTTTATATGTATAATAAGTATGTATTTACAAACAAAAAGTATGTATGTAGTATATCAACTATCTAGTGTCCACGACACAAGCCTCGTTGCTTAGTGTGGCACTAGATGGCGCTGTGTGTAATGTCCAGCGATATTATTATTATTATTTATTATTATATATTTTTTGGTTTGTTTTTTGTATCTGATGACTGCCTCGTTGGTCTGTCTAGTGGTGGCAAGCGCGACTGCTGAACATGAGGACCTGGGTTCGATTCCTGGGTGGGGCAAGTTATTGTTGGGTTTTTCCATCAGGAATTACTCAGTAGCAGTATGTAGCCAGTCTGGATTTGTGCCCGATTGATAGCAGTAGGCTCGCCCCCTATTACATGGGACTTGAACATAACTGGCGAAATGTGGGTGTATTATTAGGTACACCTCTGCCTAATCCTTCGGGGATTACAAGCGTGATGTTATGTTAAAGGTAACTTTTCATAGCGACTGTCTCCTAATATGTTTGGCAAACGTATAATACTTTCTTTTATCTTTTCAGGTAAGTTTCAAAAGTTTCTCCTTGAGTTTGGTAAGACAATATGCAAAACCACCTTAATAACACATTCATTTCAATTCAGTCTGCCAGCATGCCTGAGAGATATTTCTCGACGGCATGTAAAGCCAAGTCAGAGGCCCATGGGCGGCATAAAAACTCTGACACCAGGTTAGGCACTAACCACACGTTAGAGAAGAAGAATTCAGTCTGAATTATTTACTAATACGCCTATCTTGGACCTATGAAAAAACCTAGCAAATTATTTAGAAATTAAGTACCGTCTTGAACGGGATAAATGATTATATTATACGTATACGTATGGGTGAATTGAGACGAAACTTTGAGAAGGATTTTGTCGTTGAATATTTTTTATACAGGCTGAAAGGGACTTCGACGCACAAACGATTACCACGTCTTCAGTACATAGGTACATCCAAACCCCCGAAAATCTGCTGTTAACATTTTAACTGTGTAGGCATTAGACTTTTGTAGAAAACAGCTGTTAAATTACCAATAAAAAATCCTATTTATGATGCTAAGAATGATGTCGAAACTAGCTCATTTCCTATCATCAGAATCAGCTGTAGTGGGCTGTTAAATAAGAATTATAATCACAATAAATTATATAAAAAGGTAAACTTTGCTTGTTTGGATGTAGGGCCTAATCTTCGATCCGATCCGATCCCAAAAAATCTTTAAGAATATCGTAGTATATTTAAAGTTCCCGTGAGATAATACGTTACCATAACACGAGCGAAGCCGCGGACAAAACCTAGTTTATTACAACTACGGAGATAGATCATGATATAATAAAAAAAAAATTAAAAAAAAATATCGGTACACACAGCGCCATCTAGTGCCACACTAAGCAACGAGGCTTGTGTCGTGGACACCAGATAGTTGATATACTACATAGATACTTTTTGTTTGTAAATACATACTTATAATACATATAAACATCCATGACTCGGAAACAAATGTCCATGCTTATCACACAAACACTTGCTCCTACCGGGATTCGAACCCGGAACCCTATGAACGTAAGGCAGCCTCACTACCGCTGCGCCATTCGGGTCGTCATAATTAATTAAGTAATTTTTAGTAGACGGAACCAGCTAATTTCCTCTCCTCGTTATAATGGTATCTCTGTCCGTATCTTAATCGGGTCACGCACGCTCACTTATTCTTTTATCATAACAGATTTCGCCTAGGTTGCGTTTGTGTAGGTTTCATTTGATTGTATGTGATTCAATTGCTTAGGGGACATCCGTAAATTACGTCACACGTTAAATGGGGGGGAGCGGGTCGCCTAAGTGTGACAATGGTGACAAGGGGTGACCGGGCTCCTGAATTTCGAGACGTCACACTTCAAATCGAATAAATCTAAGTACACGAAATTTGATCTAACTGTACTTACACGAAAAACTTAAAAATATTTTAACTCTATCTGTATGGACTTGTAAAATTTCAAAATATGTGTCGTCACTCTTGGGAGGGGGAGTCTCACAAAATGTGTCTCAAATGTGACAAGCTGTGACAAAGACGGGGGGGGGCTCCAAAATCACGAAATTCGTGTGACGTAATTTATGGATGGCCCCTATATAAGATAGAGGGATAGGAATTTATACAAGGTCGAACAATGACGCTAAAACCTTTGCCGCGTATTTAGTACATCATTCTGAACCCCTCAACATAGAAATTTTTCGTCGGTAATTTAAAATAAAATAAAAAACAGTTGTTCCATACATTTTGACCGTGTAGGTATTGCACTTTTGTAGGAAACAACTGGTTTTTTTTTTAAATTACTGATGAAAAATTTGAAAGAGGGGCTCATGGCTAAATAATAACAGCCACTCGGGTCGATCTTTAGGTTAAGCCGTGCTTGCCTAGGTTGGTCCGTGGATAGGTGCCCGCCCATCCATTACATACCGAGTTTCCTCCGTGCTTCGGAAAGCACGTTAAGCCATTGGTCCCGGCTGTCATTTGTAGATCTTTGACTGTCGTTACAGGTAGTCAGTGTCCCGAAAGTCTGGAAACCAGTCTTAACAAGGGGTATCGTTTTACCCAGTACTAACTGGTTTGTGGAGGTCAGATAGGCAGTCGCTCCATATAAAATGTTGGTATTCAGCTGCATCCGGTTAGGCTGGAAGCCGACCCCAACAAAGTTGGTAAAAGGCTAGGCAGGTGATGACTGATGAAAGATTTCGATGTGGGGGACTTCAGAATAATGTACTGAGTCCGTGGTAACCGTTTTCGCGTCGATGACCCTTCCAACAACCCACGATAACTTCTACTTGTAATCCTGACAATGTGTTACAGTTAGTCTTACTGTTAGCCTATGCCATCCCACGGCTGGACAAAGGCCTCTCTTGACTTCTAGTTCCTCCGATCCAGGGTCAATGTGGAACAAACTCGTTGCTCATGTCAAACTCGTCCCGTGACGATATGAAGGACTAGCTTTTTCCCGCGGCTACGCTTGCGTTGCGGTCGGAAATTATTTCACAGGAACGTTTTAAATATAGCCTATAACACTCTCGGATAATGTAGGCTCCCATTAGCAAATAAATTATCGGATTATCCTCTTTTATTATTAGTATAGATGAAATCGTTCTCACATATTACACACATCAAAAGTGTCTAGGGATCAAGCATTTTTATGCGGATTTCTTGAGATTGAGATGTGGCTTTGTAATAAATTTATGATTTTATAAATTTATATGGATCCTTTTTGGTGCATTTCATAATTTGAATCAGGAACTCTCAATCAAATTCGAGTAAAAGATGAAAATAAGCTGTCAATATTTTCCCTATAAAAACATACAACGCATTGAAGACATTATTAGTGCTACTGTTTCCCTACTACTGATTAAAACCAACGTTATTATGGAGCGGCGACGTCATTTAAGCAGGGAAGAAATGCTCAGAGCCGTGGGAATGATAGAAGCTGGTTCCCGGCAACGTACTGTGGCTTTAGCTCTGAATACAAGTCAGAGTGTTATCAGTCGACTTTGGACACGTTACCGAAGCACTGGTACCGTGGCTGAGCGCCATGGAGGACGGTATCGCTGCACCACACGGAGACAAGACCGATACATTCAAATCTTAACTCGAAGAGCTCCAACAATAACCGCCATGATGTTAGCCGTGAGGCTTCATCACTCTTCAGGGAACTTAATTAGCGACCAAACAGTCAGAAACCGCTTGCATGAAGTGAACCTTCATTCCCGAAGACCGCTACGGGTACCACCTATAGCAATGCACAATCGTAGGATTCGATATCAATGGGCTCTTGAACACAGAAATTGGGCAGAAGAACAATGGCGTTTCGTGTGCTTTTCTGATGAGTCTCGTTTTGGTATGAGACCGGATACAAGACGTATACGACACTGGAGAACCCCTGGACGCCAACAGCGATTAAAATCCTGCCAGGAAGTCCATCCTTATAGTGGTGGAACCATCATGGTATGGGCGGGTATTTGGATCGGCGGAAGAACTGAGTTGATTTGGATCAGAGGCAACCTCAACGCTCAAATTTATGCTGAGACGATTGTATCAGACGTCATCGTTCCTCTACAAGTGCAAATCGGTCCCTTATTTCAGTTAATGCATGATAATGCACGACCGCACACCGCAAGAGTTGTAAGACAGACTCTCGCCGCAGCTAACATCAATGTCCTGCCCTGGCCTGCTCAGTCGCCAGACTTGAACCCGATTGAGCATGCATGGGATATGCTACAGAGAAGAGCTCTGCCGAATATGGAGGGTATCCAGTCGCAAGAAGACCTTTTTTTGTTGTTGCAACGAACATGGGCGGCCATTCCACAGCGTGATTTGGATGAACTCATTTTGAGTATGCCAAACCGATGTTCTTGTGTTGTTAGTGTTCGCGGTAGAAACACGGATTATTAATTGTTTAAGTTACCCAATAAAATTTTAAAGAAAACTGTTATTTCAGTCTTTTTTTCGAACTTTAATGTTAGTGGTTCAAATGTCAAAAATCCCTTTATTAGGAAAATGGCAAATTTCTTTATTAATGCAAAGGTGACTTGGTTTATCGTTACTGTGACAAACGAAAACACTTTATTTGATGAATCCTTAAAGAAAGTTTTAATTAATATCAATCAGGAGAAAAGTTATTGCAAAAATATATGTTGATCCCTAGATACTTTTGATGTGTGTATATGTATAATCTCGACATGAATGATGTAACCAAGATTTTGTAAAAATTTGTTGATTTAAAAGAGTGTCCATGGAGTTTCTTGCCCATTCTTCTCCATAGAGATCTACGCTTTCGAATGGGCAACTACAGTACTTTCACAAGTTATTATGCCCTGTGACAGGGACTGTAGCTTAGTTTATTATTTGTGTTTTGACATTCAAAAGTGCCTGTAATGGTCTAATTGAAATAAATGCTTTGAGTTTGAGTTTGAAACAATCAAAATCAGATTACGATTCTGATTGTTTTAGCGTTTAGCCAAGGTAAATACTAGGTCCATGATGAAAAGATGGTTTCGTGTTGTGTTTCATCCGAGTTTGAATCCAGTCCATTAAATAATTTTTTTGACCGACTCCGTGGCGATAAACATTTTACTAAAATCTTCTGAAACAGTTGTTTTTACCCGACTGAGGGAATTTAATGAACTCAAACTCAAACTCAAAGCATTTATTTCAATTAGACCATTACAGGCACTTTTGAAAGTCAAAACACAAAAAAATAAACTAAGCTACAGTCCCAGTCACAGGGCATAATAACTTGTGAAAGTACTGTAGTTGCCCATTCGAAAGCGTAGATCCTATGGAGAAGAATGGGCAAGAAACTCCATGGACACTCTTTTAAATCAATAAGTTTTTACAAAATCTTGGTTACATCATTCATGTCGAGATTATACATAATATACATACATATATGTGAGAACGATGTAGAAAGACGTGCGAGTAAGAGCGTCCAGAGTAAAAAGATAAAATCAACTATTCAAAAATACAATAATCCATGGCAATACAAAAATCCATGTGTACCTATATCCATAGACCAAACGCGTAGGCCGATGTTGATGATTCTTACGTCAATCGATGTGGGGTATCATTGAATACGTATTTGATGATCACATTTAGGTTTTAAATATCATTTTTCATTTCGAATGCCCATTTACGATTTATAACGGAATGATAAATAATATAAAAGTGTAAAATGTTTAAAAATCTAAATATTTTATTTCACATTGGCCTACATGGGCACTTTTAAAATGTCGAAGAAATGTGCACGGTTTGCGTTGGTCGTTTTACATGAATAAACTGAAAAAAAAAACTGGAAATAAAAAAAGTATGTAACATAAAATTATTAAAACGTGGAATGGGTCCCGCCTGCTTCCAAATGTCCATGTTTTTTGTTTTTGAGTCGGGTTCTTTAAATTTTATAATTACTTTTTTTACTTCTCTTTTACATATATAAATAAAACTACCTCTGTCATGCAGTAGCTAAACAAAACCATCAAGAATCTAGACCCATCCAATGTCACCCCCAACAACTAATAAATTGTAGTTTCAAAGTTAAAGGCAACACTTTATAGAACAACCCCCATTTCTAACTTTATACTCTTCGTAAGGCAACTGTCCCACCACACGAGAGAACCTGCCTACCCTTATAACCGACTTCTAAAAAAGGAGGTTATGTATTCCAATGGCATCTTGTTTTTTTTCATGTATTTTCATCGATTTCTCCGTGATTACTTGTCCGATTTAAGTGATTATCTTTTCATTTGATAGAAGAACCTTGCGCGTTGGTCCCATTTTAATTTTTAATTAACTTTGCTTAGGTACTTCATGAGTTATCCTCTATAATATACATTTTTTCTTCTGTTACAATGTAATATTTAATACTTGACAAGGTTTTTTTGTGATATACTACAACTGAAACGGGTAGTAGGTGGCAAAAAAGTCAATGAAACAAACAGAATGTCACCGAAAGTAAAGTTATTTCCCAGTTTTTAGTGTTTTTTTTGGAAGTCGATTATTTATTTATTAAAAAAAAAAAACGTTTTTTCCGAATATCTTGGGGTCGACTTCCATTCTAAATGCATGCAGCTGCCGATTTGAACCACATAGAAAATTGTACTGTAGTTTTTCCAAAGCTTAGATCTCTATGGAGAAGAATGGGCAAGAAACTCCATGGACACTCTTTTAAATCAAAATTATTTTTACAAGATCTCGACCTCCTGTAGCCACTTCTCCTTCTCTCTTTATAGATTTCTATGATTCATTCTATTTTCACGTCTTTTTTTGCAACAACCTAGCTGTATCCGCTACTCGCTAAACGCCGGAGATGAGACTGGTTCCTTACCCCCAGACGACCGGACGCTGTCTTTTTACAACATGGCGGCCGGATGCCCCTAGGCGGCCATTTTCTTGGCCTATCTTTTTGAAATGTTCTCGGTACGTTGAACAACAGAAGGATGCAGTGTAGCGTAATAATTTCAGCGCCGTGTGTAGACCTGGGGTTATTGAGTGCCTGGCTTTTAGACTTAGTAACTGTTTTTTATAATTTTGATGTTTAGAAGGGTTAAGTATGATTGTTCTAATTTTGCGTCATGTGTGGCTGTTACGGCATTTTTTTTACCTTTCGTTGTCTTTGTATATATTTAATGTTAGTATGAAGTAAGAATAATAGCTGAGGAGCTCGTGGCTAAATAATAACAGCCGCTCGGGTAGATTCTCAGGTTAAGCCGCGCTTGCCTGGGTTGGTCCTTGGATGGGTGACCACCCATTACATACCAAGTTTCCACCGTGCCTCGGAAAGCATGTTAAACCGTTGGTCCCGGCTGTTAATTGTACATCTTTGACAGTCGTTACAGGTAGTCAGTGACCCGAAAGTCTGACAGCCAGTCTTACCAAGGGGTATCGTATTACCCAGTATTAACTGGGTCGTGGAGGTCAGGTAGGCAGTCGCTCCATGTAAAATACTGGTATTCAGCTGCATCCGGTTAGACTGGAAGCCGACCCCGACATAGTTGAGAAAAGGCTAGGCAGATGATGATGAAGTAAGAATAACAATCTAGTTTAAAAAGATTGCACCCGAATGTTGACAACATCGCAAAAAGCTGTATTATATTTTGCTGTTTTGGTCAATTAATTAATGACATAACATAACGCTTGTACTCCCCTAAGGGTTAGGCACATTTCGCCTTAGTCCCATTTTATAGGGGGCGAGCCTATTGCCATCAACCGGACACAAATCCAGTCTCCGTGGCTGCTACTGAGAAATTCCTGATGGAAAAACCCAAGAACACTATGCCCGACCTGGGAAACGTCCCAGGACCTTATGCTCAGCTGTCGCGCTTGCGATCACTAACCTAACGAGGTAGTCACACATACAGCTATCGAATTCACCACTATTTACATAGTATCCTAATGTAACGTTACAAACACGACAATAGAACATTTTTGCTCTATAAAACAACCACTTAGTTAACTCTAACCACATCGCATGTCCTCTAAAAAACTGTCATAACACAAAAATTTTAGGTTTTTAGATAACACCCATCTCAATGTCAATTCTCCTTGATCTATAATTGAAAAAAAAAACTCCAAAAGTGTAGGTTCTGCGAAAATTATTAAATCACAGAATGACACACGCGAATGTTTTTTTACGGATATCATCGGCCGGACACAAAAAAAACTTTAAAGTATAATATCTCAAAACTGTTTTTTTGTGTTACGACGGTTTTTTTGAGGACGTGCGACATATTATAATATTACTATGCAAATACTAAAAACATAATATTACACACTTTAGGCCTAACCTAAAATAAATAAGATTCTCTTTATTCTATTAAGAGGAGCTTACTTCGGCGAACAGGAAGAGAAGGGCAATGGTACCTTAAGTTTGGCATTCAATTTGGGGAAAATTCAATTTATATTTTCGCTTCATTCAATTTATATTTTCGCCTCATTGGCTAAAATAGGAAGGTAGTTAGAAAATATGTCGGGGTACGGCAGAAAACTTTACACATTTAAAAGAACGCTTTTCGATTTCGTATTTTCGTAGGGAAAAAAAAATGGGGAAAGTTGAGTGTGCTGGCTGGAAATAAACAACGTTTTACTAGAACAGAAAATTTTACTACTACATTATAAATGCGAAACTTTGGATTGATGTATGTTTGTTACTCAACCACTCCAGAACCGCTCTGACGTGTAAATCCAATACACTGTAACTTCCATCACAGTGTTAAGCCATAAAAAACCATAAATGTTAATAAAATACAGTGTTTTGTATGTGCAATACACTGTGACTCGAGTTACACTGTATTGCATTAATACCCATATTTGATTTTTTCTAGACAGTTACATACCCCATTTTATAGTATGTAGAAGGAGATATGAGCACATACAAAACACGGTATTTTAGTAACATATAATTATGGTTTGTTATTGCATAACACTGTGATTAAAGTAAAAAGCGTATTGGATTTACACGTCAGCCGCTGAACGGATCTGGATGAAAGTTGACATAGAGATAGATTATAGTCTGAAATAGCACATGGAATACTTTTTACTATAAATGTGAAAGTTTGTGAGGACGGTCTGGATGGTTGGATGTTTGTTACTTTTTCGCGCAAAAACTTCCGAATGGATTTGGATAAAAATTGGCACACAGATAGTTTATAACAAGGGTTAACACATAGGACACTATTTTTTATATTTGTCATGCTTTGTTTGTTAAATGTTTATTATTTTTTGACATTTTATATGCACGTCATGTATAACGACAAATAAATATATTTTTCATAATTCTTTCTTTTATGGCGGCAGTTAGATCCCGTAGACAATGTCAGTTACTGAACATAAGCCAGTACTTCCCAAAATAATCCTTAGCTTACACAGAACAGTACTAAAACATGTAAACATAGTTTTACAATGTATATACAATACATGCATTACATAAACATGCACTACACAAACAAACAAACACACACAAATACATAACACACATACTCAAATTTAGATTTAATCCTAATTTTTCTAAATTGTAAAAATCTTGAAATTACTTCTTAACCTCTATAGACTATACTTTATAACATTTTATTCATTGTTCGATATCCAAACATGGGGCAGGCACTGTTTCTTCTAAACACAGGTCGCGTTGCAACTTACCCAGGAGAAGAGAACCACACGCACAGATTTGTTATAACCTACTACATGTTTCATATTATAGATTATGTAGCCATTCATAATGTACAAATACCTGTTTTTGGAAATAAATTATTATTTAATGTATCAGCACTTTCTAACAACAAGTATGCAATAAAGAGCACTTTATTATCCATCCAGGAACTTATAAATTTGTTCTCTGCTCCAAGCTGTAAACTTTGCACGCTTCGAAACTGAGATGATTACCGCATACTAGCCGGCAATTTTCCAGTAATTAATGGCAGAGCTAAAAGAGTTTTAAATCATACATAAAATCACGCATTTAATCGCTGAAGGGTTAAGCAGAGGTGTACCTAATAGTACACCCACAATTCGCAAGTTATTTTTAAGTCCCATATAAAAGAGGGTGAGTTTTATTTCAAATAAAATAACACCACGCTTGTAATCTGTAGTTAGGTAGAGGCAAAGAGATTTAAAAGAATTATTGAGCGGCCATTGGTAATTATTTGTTATACAAACATTTTCATTCCGAAAATGTTCAATTTTGACACACGAATGCTACCTGAAAAGCGGGCATATGACACTAGACAGGCCGACTTTACTAATAACAAGTATTGGATTATGATTTTCTTCGTCTTGTGATTTCATTTCTTAAACAAACATACATTTGTATCCAAACATAAAAATAAAGTTTACAAAAAAAGAACCAAAGATAACAAAGAGAAACATCAACAAAGTTATGTAGTCGCTATTTACGATTGTCCATTTCAAATTGTTAAATGTAAAGTTATTTAATTATGTGTTAATTATTTTTGTCGTTACAAAATTCTTCAATACTACAATAACCCTTTCCAATCAATAAAGTCTTAAGTCTATTTTTGAATATGTTCACACTCTGAATATTCTCCAATTCCACAGGTAATTTGTTCAAAAGGATGACAGACTGTACGGGTGATGGGTGTTTGATAACGTTAAGCTTTTCTTGCAAGATAGTCGTTAGATCTTTTTTCCGAGTCTCTAGTCTCATCTCTTTTTCATCACTTGTCTCAAGCCTGCTTAGGTTCTTAAGCAAATGACTTAGAAGAACTAAAATATAAAGACATGGTACTTTTAAAACCTTAAGTTTAAGAAAATGTTCTTAACATGATTCAGTCTGATCAATACGAAGCATAGTTCATTCGTTAGTTGTCCCGTCAGTTGCTCGTAAATATTTGAATGTCTTCGGGTAGAGGTGTACCTAAGAGTACTCCGTTTTGCCACCAACTGGGCACAAATCCAGAGTTCGTGGCTGCTTCTGAGTAATTTCTTTTTGAAAAACCCTATAACGCTTTGCCCGACCTGGGAATCTGACATAATCAGCCTATAATATTTCTAAGGCTGAGAAACAAGCCCCTTCACGGAGAGAGGGTGTGGCCTCTAATCCACTACACTACTGGAGCCCTGCTGGTTGGTAGATGGCACAGTGTCTTCGAATTTCTGGTACTAGGACACGCCGGATTCTTCACTACGTTTTCCTTCACCGTTTTGATTTTACAATAAATAGGTACCTAATCCTTCATTTTTTTTTTCTCCAAATAGTTATTTCTTGAAGTTTCTGACTTCAGTTTCTGAGTTTCTTTATGGAGTTTCTTGCCCATTCTTCTCCATAGGATCTACGCTTTCGAATGGGCAACTACAGTACTTTCACAAGTTATTATGCCCTGTGACAGGGACTGTAGCTTAGTTTATTTTTTGTGTTTTGACATTCAAAAGTGCTTGTAATGGTCTAATTGAAATAAATGCTTTGAGTTTGACTTTCATGACATGTGGATGGCTTGACGCGATAACTTTTTTTTTAAACTTTGCCCGAAACTAGGATTTCTCCTGTATCGTGGGTGCGTTTACAAAAATTTAAACTTACACACACAAACAGCCAGACCCGGAACAACTTCCTGTAGGCCATACAAATATTTGTTCCGTGCGGGGATCGAACCTGCGACACGCAACGCAGCAGTCAATTACTCAGCCACCGCCAACCGTGCCGTCATGTTTGATCGTCCATAGACAAAATCAAAAAGTAAACCATTTGAGCAATCATGTTATTGTTATTTATTAATATAAGGTACTACAATAATGACTGACTGCTTATAAATATAAGCACCAGATTATATTTTATTTCCAATATCTACACCGTAAACACTCAAATCAAAGGAATCCTACATAAACATTTTTCTACCAAATTGATGTTAGGGTTGAATCATCAATTCGTTCGTTTGGTTGCCTATGTGTAACAACTGCTTTGATATATGTATAACCTGTTGAATTATTTAAAAAGCTAACCTTATCAAATTGCTTAACGACGACACAAGGTCACAGGAAATGTTTTTCCACTGTCAATTAATTTCACCCCGGGACTCCCTTCGTACAATTAATATATACATAAGCGCAAGCCTTTTTACCATGGAAATAGATATGCATGGATAAGTAGAATCTATATGACGATACCTCTAACGATCTTTTTGCTTCATCCACGTTCATAAATCTGGTCACACACGCACAAACCAGATCTTTCTGAAGAACGTCATCAACAAGGTCAGTGTATGTCCTTCTAGGGCGTCCCCTCCCGGCGTTTCGACTCACATCTGTCTTCATTTAATTAATTAAACAAAATTTTGGCTTGCAAAACAGCCTTAAAATTATATAAGCACAACATAGGCACATTTACATAAGAAATAAATTATTTTAAGTGGTGACCCATTAATATTGTCCTCAAGTGTAAATGGTGCTCTTTGTAAAATTAAAAGGAAATGGCGGTGCTTTAAAAGGGCGAGAGTAAGAGACAATGGATGTGTGTGCACGTGACGGATGCGTGGTAGTCAAAGATCCCGACTAAGATCGACCTTCACCCATCTGTTTAACGAATGAAAAATATTTTTTACCAATCTTAATACATCATCGTCTTTCTGCCCTTGTCCAATTTTACTTGGAGTCGGCACAACACTTTTTTTCTTCAAATTTAGATCAAGCCATACTCCTTTATCTTTCATATCATTCTTCACACTATCCATCCGTATTTTCTTTGGTCTTCCTCTCCCTATCCAGACATAACTTTTATATTCACCACTCTTTCAGTGACAAGCAATCTTAATATTATTAACAAACATGTTACGAATCAAAGTCTTAATTATTTATTAGCAGTAAATGTGGTACAAAAGATAGTAAAATTAATATGTAGTGTGTATATTAATAAACACAAATATTAAAGTAAGTAACTAAATAAAATAAGATGTTTCTAAGTTATATTCAGTAAACAGATGGGTGAAGGTCGATCTTAGTCGGGATCTTGTACTAAGACGGGTGCGTGGCGAATGCGGGGCGTTTGCTAAACGACTTTTTGGCAGATGATTAATGTTATATAGAAGGTACTCGCTGAGATTTGCCTTCGTGATAGGTGCTATTGGAACTTCGGTAAAGTTCGGCAAGATTCGTTTTCGCTCGAAACTTTTGTCTTTCGGCCAAGGTGCTAATCGATGGCTGAGTAGGGCAGGTTTTCTTTTATTTTGACAAGTTCTTTGAGTTACATTTCTTCTTGACTGCCTACCATATTCCTAGATAAGACTTAAAAATACGTAATGAAGTTCATGAGCATCATACGCCTCTGTCTAAATCAAATCAAATAATTATTTATTTCGAACAACAAGGTCCATATGGGTTAGTGAATAGGAACTTAAGTCTTAAGAACTATGTTGTGAACTGTGTAGTAAATTAATTCACCTAATAATAATTACATCATAGATAGTTGCCGATAGTTGTTTCAGCCAATGGCTTAATTGCCAAGAGCCTCGAGCAATACCTGAGGAGGCTCTCGTTAGGCAGCTGGATCAAGGGCTTGATTCAGAAAGCGGTACTCCTGGAAACGGCTCGTATTGTTAGGAGGTTCCTCTCTCTGGAGCCCTGACCGCCGGTAGCTTGGACCCTGTTCCCGATACCGGTGGGCTACTATTTTTATATTTTTAAATGTTTTTTTTTTTTGTAAGAAATATTTAAAAATGTAACTATAAGAAGAAAAAATGAATAAAGAGATAATAATTACATCATTATGGGAACCTCGCGAAAGCCAAGAAAGATGAGCAAATCAAGTATCTTGACTTGGCCCGCGAGGTTGTCGACATGTGGGATGTGAACTCAGCGATCATTGTGCCGATAGTCGTTTCAGCCAATGGCTCAATTGCCAAGAGCCTCGACCGATACCTGAGGAGGCTCTCGTTAGGCAGCTGGATCAACGGCTTGATTCAGAAACTGTGGAGTACTCCTGGACACGGCTCGTATTGTTAAGAGGTTCCTCTCTCTTTTTTTATTTTTTAAAAATAAGTGAGATAAATACAAAAAGGAATTAATAAATTACATCATTAATGACATTTTGTTTTAGTCAGCACCCTAATGTGACGACTTAGATCAGTGATGGGCAAAGTACGGCCCGCGGGCCAGCTCCGGCCCGCGAAATGATTTAATCCAGCCCGCTATAATATTTTGACGGACCAGCAGTATGAAGTAGAATAATAGATGCATAGGTAAAGGAGCACGCGATACTAGCCGCGTAGTTCATGTGTTGCGGGTCGCAAGTTAAATTGTAATTTGTAAATAACATGTTGTGTAATGTTTATTTTTATGATTAAAAGATTTCTAATTATAATGCATTTTTGCTATAATTCTGGCCCTCCTCTGAAATTGTTTTAACTTTTTGCCCCCCCTCCCCCATTTTTAAAGGAAAGAAAAATATGTTAAATCTGGTAAAATAGATTTTTGTACACAACTGCCAATTCCATTCTCCCTCACACATATTTAGATACACACTCTTCTTCACACCCTCACACTCCTCATCACACAGTTCATACACACCTACACACTCTTCTTCACACCCTCACACTCCTCATCACACAGTTCATACACACCTACACACTCTTCTTCACACCCTCACACTCCTCATCACACAGTTCATACACACCTACACACTCTTCATCACACCCTCATACTCACACACATTTAGGCGTCATTTCCCGTGTTATCGATTTTATATTTTAAATATATTTAATGATTTGATTATTTTAATTTTGATTGTTAAATGCCCATGTCCTATTCTTTTATTTTAAGTTTAAAAATGAATGATTTTAATTTATGGTTTTGCCATCAAATAATTATGTTTTAATTGTTTCCATTGGTAAACCGTCGATTCTCTATTGGTGCCCAAGAAACAGGCTTTGCCTAGTTTGAGGCCAGTGTAAGACCTGTTTGTAGGAGCGGGAATACTCACAGAAGGTGGAAGTTTTACAGCTTAACAAAGCAGACTATGACAAATGTAATGATAACACAGCAGTTTCCAGGAAATCCAAGCTTAAGTGATCAATTTCTGCCATACCGGTGCTTGTTTCAATTCCCGCTCTAAACAAATATTTGTATTGTGAGATTGTTGTTCCATCTAATTGTGTACCTGTGTTTGTGAGCTTAGTGGCCGTAAACGTACACACAACAATATGCACAGTAATATTGATATTGTATGGCAATAATACAAATGGTACAGGGAGAATCACGAGCACTTTATACAAGGTGTAGTTTAAAATTTTGCATCCACGTCGAAATCCAGGAGGTTGTCATAGAAGACGTACATAATCAAGATAAATTACGGTACCTAGTCAATAAAAATAAACGCTGATTTTTTTGGTTGTTTTTAATTTGACACTATTTCAGAATGAAGCCCTTCTGGGTGTACTTGTTAGGAACACGTCTGCCAAACCCTTCGGGGATTACAAGGTGTGATGATGTAATGGGTTAATAAACACAGTAGAAAAAAATCACTTTTAAAAGGTAGCATAAAAAATATCTATCAGTTAAAATACTAATAATACCAGCCTATACTGTCCCACTGCTGGGCAAAGGCCTCTTCTCATACAGAGAAGGCACGAGCATTGATCACCACGCTTGCTCAAGACGGGTTGGCGATTTCAGACTTATATTAATTATAAGTCCAGGTTTCCTCACGATGTTTTCCTTCACCTATGTCTGTGATGTCCAAGATAAACTTTTCTATCTTAGCTTAACTTATCTACCAGTTGCATAACAAAAAACGCCAGTGCACTACTGGGCACTGCTAAATAAAAAACCGGTGCAGGTTCCAAATGGCCAAACAATGCCGTATTCGCGTCAATCAACAATACTGTAAAAACAAAGAGATATCGCCAGTGGGTTTTATGCTTGTCAATGTAGACCTTACACAAAAGCGCAGGGTAATTGTAACGTAAATTCAGACGATTAATGAAACTCGTTTTGCGGGTAATACATATTTACCTAGTATTAACACCCGTATCTATAGTAAAGTTAAAGTAATTACTTGAGCTTAAGTAATTGCATTTTTTTTAATGCAATAGTCTAGAATTTAAACGAAGTAAGAATGGTCAAAGAAAGCAAAGCTCACGAAAGAATTGTAACTTTTCACAGTTCTAATTTTAGGAAATAACTAAACTACATAATAAAAATCGTATCTTAAAAAAATTACATTTACTCAAGTAAACACTTTCACCCGTATCTAGAAACAAGTCAAAGTATTTAATTGAGTAAATTTCATTTTTCAAGATACGATTTTTATTATGTAGTTTAATAATTGCTTGAAGTTAGAACTGTAAATAGTTATAATTCTTAGCTTTGCTTTCTTTGACGGTTCGTTTAAATTCTTGTCTATTGCATAAAAAAATGGCACAAGAAGTTACTTTAACTTGACTATAGACACGAGTGTTTGACTTGTTTATACCGATACGGCTGTAAGACTTTCTCATGACCAAGCGATGTTTTAAGACTGCCTCTTGGACAGAGGTAAGCACGCGCTACTACAGACTCCTGCGCAGCCCGAAGTGAGCCTGCGCAGCTGCGTGCCGCCGCGCCGAATACACCGGTGTACGTTTCCCGCTTGCATTACACCACCAAAGCGGAGGAAAACGTGTAGTATGTGGTGGACTTTTGGCTGCAGGACGAGGTGTTCCGACGCTTCCGCGTACTGGATCCACTGGACAGCCAGCACAAGTGAAGTGCTACCAACATAGTTATAAGTCTTATTTATTGACACAAGCTTTTTATTTACGTTTGATTTACGTTAATAAGGCATATTATATATCTATGGGCCATTGGAGCCTGAAATAAATGTTTCTATGTTATGATACTTATTGTGCTTCTTTCAAAATGTTACACCAAAATGTTATAGGTTAGTATGTAATCCAAAAAATATTCGAATTAATGTAACGTTACGAAGCGCGTTCATGCTAGGCTCTGTTCGCTATCACTAAAACGACAGCCAACAATAGTTTTTTGAGGGTTGAAATTGAAAATAAACAGGGGTTGAAAGCTGAAGCGCTCAGTAATATTGGAGACACAAAGGGGCGGCTTTTGTGACATTGCTACCTTTGGGGGCGAGTTTCAGTTGAAAATTACTGAAATATTTTTTTGTTTTGTGTTTTTCGTGTTGATATTTTGTTTATGTTAGAATTTTCGGGGGTTGGGATGTTGCATGTTTAGATAACTCTTTATTGATAACCTTATTTGTCTCGTTACTTACCATTTTACTGTAGGTTAAGACATAAGCTCATTTTAGCGAACGATCGTCAATCTCACATAATAATAATAATAATAAATAATAAATATCGCTGGACATTACACACAGCGCCATCTAGTGCCACACTAAGCAACGAGGCTTGTGTCGTGGACACCAGATAGTTGATATACTACATAGATACTTTTTTGTTTGTAAATACATACTTATTATACATATTAAGATCCATGACTCGGAAACAAATGTCCATGCTCATCGCACAAAGACTTGCTCCTACCGGGATTCGAACCCGGAACCCTATGAACGTAAGGCAGCCTCACTACCGCTGCGCCATTCGGGTCGTACATCCAGTTCATACGACGACGATTGTTTTTTTTTTGACGTAGATATCGTTTTTCTTCACAATCCGTCATTTTTTTTTGACGACGGAAACGCTTTTTGAATGTCCGTGTTCACACACATCACGAATCGTGAAAAATGACGGACACGTCTTAAATAAATCACGTAACGTCTTTTAAAACTCAGGTACGTCAAAAAACAGGGACCGTTATTTGACGGATTCGCTGATGCGCTCGCTCCCGAAAAATCACGGAACTAATGTGAACACCAATTTTTGCTTTTTGCCAGATCACGATAAATACGATTCCGTATGCAATGTGAACGTCCATCCGCCATGACGTATCGTGTTTTATGACGGAAGCCGTGTGAACGGGCTGTTACTCCTTATTATGTCAAAATTCAGGAGGTTGTCATAGAAGACGTAAATAATCAATATAAAATACGGTACCTGGTCAATAATAATAAACTCTGCTTTTTTTGGGTGATTTCAATTTGACACTGTTTCAGAATGAAGCCCTTCTCAAAAGAGGAAAATCACCCGTTCATCAAATAAACGTCTGCGTTTGTTTGTGTGTGTGAAAGCGCGGTTACCCTATAACCGCTAGTATTAAACGGGCCGCGTTTTAATAAGGGTGGTGTACAGTTACCGATTTTCGAAAAAAATATAAAAAAGTACCTACCCATTTTATTATTGATTCGGGTCGAGAATCATTAGCATAGTTATCTCCTTGAATTTGACGAGGATAAATAAATAATAAATAAATAAATAAATATCGCTGGACATTATACACAGCGCCATCTAGTGCCACACTAAGCAACGAGGCTTGTGTCGTGGACACCAGATAGTTGATATACTACATAGATACTTTTTGTTTGTAAATACATACTTATTATACATATAAACATCCATGACTCGGAAACAAATGTCCATGCTCATCACACAAACACTTGCTCCTACCGGGATGCCAAACTACATCTTGTATATTATATATATCACATTTGTTTCGTAACTATGCCTATCTAACCTTTGTAATATAAAGCATGTGAGGCTTCTGAAAGTATGTAACAATAGTTAGTTAATATAATTTATGTTACAAACAATCGATTTTTTTTTCAGCTTTTACCAGACATTCACCCACTTCGTTTCAAACACCTCGTTGTTCGTGTGGTCGCAAGCGCGACTGCTGCGGTCCTGGGTTCGATTCCCGGTCGGGCAAAGTGAACCACCATCCGGACCACGGGACTTAATCATAACTGACGGAATGGGGGTATCACTATCAGGTACACGTATGCCTAACCCTTCAGGTATTACAAGCGTGATGACTGACAAAGATAACAGATAAAGATGATATGAAATTTGAACGATGTTATGTTATTTTATTTTTTGTGTTGGTGCAAGGTTCTGCTCTTTTTATTGAGATCAGATAGTAAGCCATCGCAACTGCAAAACTAGATTCGCAAAACGATTGTAAATCCATTAGGTACGTAATCCAACCGTCTCGTACTCGAAGCGGTGAGATCGGCAAACATTCTGACAGGTGTCATAAATAACCGAATTTCGAGGGTAAATTAATCAATTCGAAACTAAGGAGTTATCGCAAGGCTGCTTGTCGACGGTCTAGCAGATAGGTCTCTGATTAATGGCTAGATTTCGCTGAATTGGTTGTCTTGAAGTTTCTGGACCTAAGTTTTAAGATGTAGGTTTTTGGTAACCTGGCGCACGCTAGTGAGATTTTTTATATCGAATTTGTATTTTTATGATTGCATGAGTTTAATTGTCCAAAGATGGATCGTTTTGCATAATAATAGGTACCTTATGTACTAAACTTGTCAGTCACTTGTCAAAACAATGGATTTTTAATATTACGAACAGGTTTATTACTTACCTGTTATTTTGTAAATAAAAATAAAAAGTATACGAGTGTAGATTTACTTAATATCTGTTAGTAAGAAATGAATAAAATCAATTAAGTTAAAACACATTTATATACAGTCATATACATGTAAAGAAAAATAACATAATTTTCTTTAATTTAATTTTTCCCGCGCAACAAACGTCATCGAGTCGCACCGTAACATAAAAAAAATATTTCGGAATCTATGGTTGAGACATAACCTAAAAAACGTTTCGTCATAGTCGTGTGAAAACAATTTATTTAATAAATACCATTGTTAATTACTTACGTGGAAGGATATTCTAATTGTTGTTATTTAGGAACTGACATTTGTCGTTTCTTTACTTACAGGTATTTATGGTTTTGTTAATTAAAACTTTTATTTCATGTAAATAATGTTTACATGTAAAATAAACGCAATAAATCTTTTCTTACAGAGAAACTCAATTGTGTTTGATTGACTGTGTCGTCTAAGTCACGGAAATTTTAGAAATTATCCTATAATTATATATATTCCTACTTCGGGAAGCATAATGTCTTGATTTTTTTTTCTCCATCTTGAGGTATACTTCCGAAGCCGACCAACAGGCTTCTATGTAACTATACTATGAAAACGATTCCGTGGATGTCTGAAATTGTTATAGCTGCGCAAATTAGGCTTTTTTGCTTCGATTTTCAGTTGTGATCGCCTTCGCAGCTTAATGGCCCGAAATCGCCACCACGCAGTGAGCAAGTAGTCTCATCATCCACAGCCCGACTTCACCCACTGCTGGGTACAAGCCTCTCTTTGCTTGTGCCAAGGTCCACGTTCTTGTGCCAGCCTTATCCAGGATATTCAGGATATATTTAAATCCATATGTATTTTTCTAAAAACCACCTCTTATGCGCAGACAGAAGATTTACTTGCTGTCTGTTAATAATCAGCGAACACGCTGTTTTTATTTTTATGTAAGTTTTAATTTTAGTACTTTACTTTTCACTTAATGTTAATTTTATTTATTTTAAGTAGATGTCTACTTGCACTTTGTAGCCTGAGACACAGGTTCAACCTAGTTCAGGCAAATAAGCAACTGTGCTCTATTTTAATTGTTATGATAGGTATTTTTAGGGTTCCGTACCTCAAAAGGAAAAAACGGAACCCTTATAAGATCACTTTGTTGTCCGTCCGTCCGTCCGTCTGTCAAGACCGTTTTTCTCAGGAACGCGTGGAGGTATCAAACTGAAATTTCTATATGATACTTAGTTCTACTGTCCCTGGAAGCTGTAGAAAAATCAACCTTCTAAGTCAACGCAATCAAAAGATACAGCCACTTAGGCCGCAAATTTCCGCAAATTTTCGAAACTCGCACGGGAATCAAAACCTGCAGGGTACTTCCCGTGAACTTAGAATCTTGAAATTTTGTACGAAGTCACGTCTTATAGTACAGATATAGGAAAAATTACGAAAACCGTAAATTTTTAGTTTCGTCATATAAAAAAAAGTTATATACCCACAGGTTTGTACGGAACCCTCGGTGCGCGAGCCCAACTCGCACTTGACCGGTTTTTATTGTAACTGTGCACCTTTTTATAAAATAAACGATTGAAACGACGAAACGATTGCCGCGATGGTGACAATGCCGTCTGCCCATCTCGACGGCGGACGACCAACACTTCTTTTTCCAGTCCTTGGATGCCACTCGGTCGCAGCTTTATTCCGCCTGCCATCTAGATAAGCACCAAGTGGTCTAATCAATGGTAATTCCTTTATCTTTACAAAAACCTTACCAATTTCATAACTAATATAAAACTATGAATACAAATCATCACACCATTCCTCGTCTAAAATTAACCCCGTTTATCCCACCTTTTAACCCCGGTCCATTTAATAACATTAATTTAAATATCTCGTTACATACAAAAGGTCCCAACGATTACCTGCAGAGGTACTTTGCTCCACGAGTGTGATATGATAATGGGTTTAAAGGTGATCGCACGGTGGCAGGGATGGTAGCGGGCGCGAGAGCGGGCGCGGTAGAGGTCGCGGTTAGGTTAACGCAAGGTTACAAGCACATCAGACGGATTTCCTCCGTGCCTCGGAAAGCACGTTAAGCTGTTGGTATCGGCTGACATTTGTAGATCTTTGACAGTGGATACAGGTAGTCAGTGGCCCGATAATCTGACAACCAGTCTTACCAAGAGGTATCGTATTACCCAGTACTAACTGGGTTGTGGAGGACAGATTGGCAGTCGCTCCATGAAAAAACCTGGTATTCAGCTGCATCCGGTTAAACTGGAAGCCGACCCCAACATATGTAATTTGGAAAAAGCAAAGCAGATGATATCGCTCCCGCTTCAGCGCCCGCGTAAGCTCATCACCCTAGTCGCGGCCAATAGCGCCCAAATGACATTTAGGCTGGAAATGTAGAGTAGCTTTTAAAATGGAGTATTCAAATGTATATTTTTCTCGGTAGCTGACAGTTTTATCACGTTTTTGGAAGCGTTAAAAGAGCATGAGTGATGATACTTTAGTACGTCTAAAGTGATCTAGGCTGGCATATCATCACCTGCCTAGCCTTTATCTGCCTATAAACCTGCATTTTACATGATGCGACTGTCTTCTTTTTCGATTAATTTCTTTGCGAGATCCAAGACAGTTAAATGGTTTCTCTGGGACTTCGTTGAGCTTCATTGTCTCGGCGCTTTACTGGTTGTCGCGACTGTTCAATATGGTTTTCAGAAATTACAGTGGTTTGGGAATAGTGAGGCAGGCTTGGCCCAATTAAAAAAAATATCATACGACTGCCTATCTGACCGACGGATCCCAGTTATCGGGTGAACACAAAACTCCTAAGTGAGACTATTTGTAAAACTTTCATGCATCCTTAACGATACAGGGCAATGGGCATAGCTTCGCATTTTTGTTGTCATGTTCTTGGATAGTAAACAAACATTTTCACGCATTGCACTAATAGCTGGTAGTCATAACCGCCGCGCTGTCGAGACTGCCTTGTTGGTCTAGACCAATTCGCGGCAGCCGCTATTGCCGGGTCGGGCAAATTATTATTGGGTTTTTCCATCAGGAATGTCTCAGTAGCAGCCACGAAGCTTGGCAAGCTTGGCTTGGCAGCATTAGTACCCGGTTGATGCCAATAGGCAAGCGTGCTCCATACCAGGCCGCATCATCGCTTCACATCAGGCGTGTTGCGGCCAAACCCAAGCCTATTTAACAGAATAAATAAAAATAGGCTTGCTCCCTATTACATTGGACTCAAACATAGCCAGCGAAATGTAGGTGTACTATTAGGTACACCTCTGCCTAACATTTCGGACACTACAGGCGTAGTGTTATGTTATGTCACAACCGCCTTTAAACATCTGCACCACCATACGTGTGCTGAGATGACGAGTAATAGAGAAGTATGGAACGAGAAGACATGCTGCGCCGACCCCAAATATTAGCATAGGGGCAGGAGAAAGATGATGCTATAGACACAAGAAGACATTTTCTTCACAAATAATAGCTTCGGTGAGTGTGCCCATGAACTCCACAACCTCATCCCACCGGCCCCCTTCTACCATCGGACATCTAGACGTACTGCAGGTTACCATCCCTACCTTGTTGCTATTCCGCCAATTCGCACTAAGCGTTTCCAAACGTCTTTTATTATACGCGCAGCAAAGTAGTGGAACTCTCTGCCTGCGTCTGTGTTTCCGAACGCATTTAACCCTAATCTCTTCAAAGTTAGAGTAAACAGGCTTCTCCTGGGTAAGCTCGCTCCATCGTCGACTCTGTTTCTGTCACCTCTGACCTAAACTAGAGTCAAGAGCAAACCCATCTTAAATAAAATAAAAAAGCTGAGAATTGCGAGTAAGTGACGTGTACCCGCGACACAGGTGCGAGACTACTTTCATGTCAGGCAATTGCCTTGCTTTTAGTTTTTTTAATGAATTGGGACAAGGGCAGGATAATAATGTAGATGAATGCCATAGGCATCGCAAGTGCGTCGTCAATCCAAAGATAAAACTAAAGTATTCCTTTGAGCTTGTAATTGCACTGGCAACTCGAAACTTCGACGGTACTTGACGGCAAGACGGAAGGAAAGAGCGGTTTCTCGAAGAGGTCTATTGTTTAAAAAAGATGAAGAATTTTTATACAACACTTGCTTATGCTCGCTGGCAAATCTTGAGTTTGGACTTCTGTTGTTCATTAAGTGACCAGCTTTGCGCACCGTAGGTTAGGACGGGCAGGATGCAGATGTCGATGAGTTTTCTTTATTGAAAGACTTCCCCTCATATGTTCTTTTAGGGCCAGAAGGTCTTTCAAGCATTTTGGACTCTTCTTTCAATTTCTTTCAACTCAAGATTTGCCAGCGAACAATGGGGCGCAGCATAATATGTGTGAAGTGTACAGATCGCGTTAGAAACGCCACCCTGCGTTCCATAACTCAGGTTGCGGATGTCGGGGAAAAAACAGCCAAGCTAAAATGGGAGTGGGCTGGCCACGTAGCGCGAATGCACCCGGAGAGGTGGGCGAAGATCGTCACTCCGTGGACGCCTGACGGAGGAAATCGCCGTCGAGGTAGACCGCGCCGAAGGTGGAGTGACTGTCTGATCTTGTTTGCGGGCGAACATGGCCAGATATCGCACGAGACAGAGGTTTTGAAGGAGAAAAGAGAGGCCTTTGCCCAGCAGTGGGAGACCACATAAAAGGCTAACAAAAAAAAAAACTAGCTTATGCCGACGGCTTCACCCATGTAATTCAGTAACTAGCACGGATCGGATTTTCGTGCAAAAAGTTTCAGTGGGAAATTCTATGTTTTAATCCAGACTATAAACTACCTGTGCACCAAATTTTATCTAAATCCGTTCAAAACTGTTTGCGTGAAATAATAACAAACATCCATCCATCCATCCTCATAAACTTCCGCATTTATAGTTCTATGAGTGGTTTTTACGTGATGCGGACCGGACCCAAACGAACAAACAAACCAATAAACCGATAAAAACACAAAAATTTATAAAAACTACTATTTTATTACCCACGCAACTTCGTCTGCGTTACATTTTTGATTAATGCTCCTCTCCTATTGGTCACAGCGTGATGTTAAATAGCCTTCCTCGATAAATGGGCTATCCAATCCAACACTAAAATAATATTTCAATTGGAACCACTAGTTCCTAAAATTAGCGCGTTGAACCAAACAAACAAACGAACTCTTAGCTTTATAATATTATAGTATAGTATAGATATGAAACCAAATACTTTTACAACACGAAACGAAAGACATCTAACAACGAACACCGATGCAGTTTACCCGGCAAGGGTCGTTCTTTCACGGAAAATCTTAACACCATGATTCAGAAGTTGGCGTCAAATGAACAACGCCATCTATTGAGCATGGAGTTAAACTGCTAACATATAAGCTATGAAGATTTTCAAAGCAGCGCCATCGAAAGTATCTTCTGCCATAACTTTTTGAAAAAGTCAATAAGTCGATTTAAAGTTATCTGGTGAGCACTTCATCTTTATTCATTAGTACCAGTTTGATTCAATAGATGTCGTTGCATGTATTTTACGTAAAGGCGATAAGTTCTTCTTGAACACAATAAATTCATACATCTTTTGATAGAGAGCACGGATTGCAATTAAACAAAAACTAATACCTTTTCTAAGTTACACACAATACTTGTGCATTAAAATTAACCACATTGACTTTGTAACTTTAACGTGATACTTAAACAAACAAACATAGCCGAAGACTCACAGACTGCACATAAACAGACAAAATTCTAAAAATAGTAGAAAATAATGGGTTCTGTTTGTTATCCTTTAACCTACTATTTTTTTTCTAAATACATATTTTCAATGTACAGAAACGCCACGGCTACAGATTTATTATATGTATAGAAGATATAGATATAGATAGATATATTTAAGTAAGGTAAGAGGAGCTCGTAGCTAAATAACAACAGCCGCTCAGGTCGATCGTCAGGTTAAGCCGCGTTTGCCTGGGTTGGCCCGTGGATGGGTGACCACCCATTACATACCGAGTTTCCTCCGTGCCTCGGAGAGCACGTTAAGCCGTTGGTCCCGGCTGTCATTTGTAGATCTTTAACAGTCGTTACAGGTAGTCATTGGCTCGAAAGTCTGACAACCAGTCATACCAAGGGGTATCGTATTACCCAGTACGAACTGGGTTGTGGAGGTCAGATAGGCAGTCGCTCCATGTAAAATACTGGTATTCAGCTGCATCCGGTTAGACTGGAAGTCGACCCCAACATAGTTGGGAAAAGGCTAGGCAGATAATGTTCATATATAAGTAAGGTAGATAGTACGGATCACGAAGTAAATGGATAATATGCCTGAAGACTTCTCAAACCAACAAGATTAGGTAGCTAATAGTTAAACATGTATCACACAATATATTATTTATAACACAATCTAGTCGTGACAAGATTTCGTCACCCAAGTTTCATACGACGCGTGAGAAACTAATTTAGGGCCTTATAAATTTATATTCGAGGGTCTACGTAGAAAGTTTCATAAGCTTTCTTCCAAAGTATTATTAAAAGTAAAACGTCACTCCAGCGAAAGTATTATGACGAAAACTCGACGTGCTTTTGTCTACAATGCATCATCATCTGCCTAGCCTTTTCTCAACTATGTTGGGGTCGTCTTCCAGTCTAACCGGATGCAGGTGAATACCAGTATTTTACATGGAGTGACTGCCTATCTGACCTTCACAACCCAGTTAGTACTGGGTAACACGATATATACCCTTGATAAGACTGGTAGTCAGACTTTCGGACCTCTCATTGTTACGTAAGAGGCAACTTTTTGTATTAAAACCATAATTTCAAGAGAACGACTGCGTACATCAAAACCTTCATTATGATTTCGACCTTATTTATGGGCCTTTAGCTTTTTCTTTCCAACGGCAATAATTTATTGCTTTCTGTGAGTTTTTTTTTTAAATTAATTCTTGTTTACAGTGATGTAACTCGTCTGTTCTTGTAAATATTTGTTTGTGTAATGATTCATTTGAAATCCTGAGTGTATTTTTGTTGTCGTGTCAATACGCAATGAGCTGGCGTAGTGATCAATGCGTGTGTTTTGTGTTTGCATGGGAAGAGACAAGACTTTTAATAGGCCTTCTTTCACCAACTGTTAACTATCTGCATCCTAAGAAATAAAATACACGGAAACAAACGGAACGAAACGATGGATGGACTGTTTGAAGGATGATGTGGCAAGAAAGGAGGTGACCGCTGAGATGACGAGTAATAGAGAAGTATGGAAGAAGAAGACATGCTGCGCCGACCCCAAATAAATGGGGATAAGGGGCGGGGAATGGTGATGATAATGACAAAGCTTCTGGTTACTTCGTCAAGCTAAACCAGACCTCAGCAATAAACACGTAAAGCCGCTAATTTAAATACGTCTATCAGGCGTACTCAGTTTCATTAGGCTGCAGAATTACATCGCGTAGACGCTTAAAGTATCTGACGCCCTGGTAGCTTCGCTAAGTAGGTCATAACTTAGGCTATTTCGAGTTAGGCCGTTTAAATTTTAAAATGTCTAGGTAGCGAGATGTCAGGAGGTTTAGCTTCAAATGTTATGGATTATGTGTTTGGTGTTATGTTTTAACATAACTTCGAGCACCTTATTAAAATACAGTTTGCAAATGTCTGTGGTATAGTCGTGTTATATCATCTGCCTAGACTTTTCCCCAAATTTATTGGGGTCGGCTTCCAGTATTTTATATGGAGCGACGGCCTATCTGACCTCCACAACCCAATTAGTACTGGGTAATACGATGTCCCTTAGTAAGAATGGTTGTTAGACTTTCGGTCCACTGACTACCTGTAACGACTGTCAAAGATTTACAAATGACAGCCTGGACCAGCGGCTTGACGTGCTTTGCACGGAGGCACGGAGGAAACTCGGTATGTAATGATGGTCTACCATCCACAGATCGACTTTGGCAAGCGTAGTTAAGCAACAAAAATACACAGTAACAATAAATTACAGTTTTCAAATGCCTGTGGTGTAGTCCTGTTTGCAATGCTTTATTCTTACGGACGCGGAGGTTGTATTTACGCAAACGGGCACAAAAAATGCAGGATCTCACTGAGAGACAAATATAGCTAGTCACTTAAATATAAAACTTAATCATAAAGGGTGTAAAAGTACCCTTAAAGAAGCCGAAAGACAATTGTTCTCCTGGTCATTGCGATCAATTTTTTATTCTAGACCATACCTGGGAACCTTCTAGTTACGCAGATATTGAGGGTCAAAGCTCCAACTTTTTCACAATTTTTTTTTATACTTGTTTTTATTGTAATAATTTTACTTAAATGTCTCTACGACCCCCGTACTATTAATCCATTCATCAGCACAATGTTTTGAATGCGTTACATGGAGACCTACCGAATAACGTGATATTTTACTACAAAAAAAAATTGCGTAGAGTCATGTGTAGTTTGATGACCAGAATGCTTGATTGACGGCTTCTTGAAGGGTCCGTTTACACCTTGTATAGGATTTCTAATTTTTTTTCCTCTTTTCTTGTTACAAAAAAACTAACAATAAATTCCAAAATCTCAAGTAAGTACCTAATTTAAACTTCCTATAAACTACCCTACCATATATTCACCCTGTCGCACTAAATTCCACCCTAGCACCTACTTAAACTTAGGTAGGTACTCGTAATAGGATATCTTAGTTACAGTCATATTTTGTAACTTAATCCTGCTTAAGCAAGCTTTGAACCTGATAACTTGTAGTTAAGGTGTAACTAGTAGTTAACGGGAAGTTTTACTATGTTGTGCAGTTTCTGGTTAAGTACTTACTTTGTGCATAGTCTGTTAAGTTTTCAATATAATCGTTTTCAGGGTAGGTATATTATGTGGAAAACGTACGTAACACACTAGGAAGCTCGACGAGCTGCTGTAATTATTTAGTTTATTAATAACAGCCTTAACCTCAATTTGCATCGATGATTTTTCAGTTACAATAAAATTTAATAAGGTTATTCGAATTGATGGAAAAGTGAAATATGAAGTTGAATACTTCAAAAAACAGATGAACGTGGTCCTGAAAGAATTTTACGTGAGCAACTTTTTTATCATTAGAGCTCAAATTCAGAGCATTTATTTCAATTAGACCACAAAAACCACCTGTTAGACGCTTCTTAATAGTCAAAAACAAAAATATGAAGCTACAGTCCCAGTCACTAGGCATAATTTTCCCCGTTACACGTAGATCTTTATGGAGAAGAATTGGCAAGAAACTCCATGGACAGGGTAGGAGAAACTGCATGACATGAACTCCATGGACAGGGAAGGTTTAGACATTGCTTTGCTTGATGTCAATGAAACCGGGCATTAATCCTTTTGTTTATGGACTATCTTAATTAACAGTCTAAACAAAAACCCGCCTAATGACATTATTTCCGTGTTGATTGGTGGACACATAACTCCCGTTAATTTATTTAATCAACATAAACTCTAGCTGTTTACTTTAACTGTTAGTTTACGGGGTCCTAAACTACCTTGGAGACTTTTGTCCTTTTAGTTTATTTAATGTTTAGAGCTTCATTCATTAATCTCCTGGGGATGGTAAAATTAATTAAAGTTTTATGAATTTGGTGGGCCATTTAGGATTTTTAATGACTGCTGTTTTTAAATTACTTGGATTATATCTTTCTAGTGAGAGTAAGTAAATAAGATTAAGAACAACTTTTAATAGGTTACCAACATATCATCGTCATAATAATGTGAGCCCGGAATCGCCTTTTTGGAAGTCGGTTTTTTTGCAAAAAAAAAAATGGGATTTTTATTTTACCCATTTTAGTTATAGTATCCACGCAAGTTCTTGTCAGGAATTAAGTTTACACTGTATGCTTACGTACTGCGTACATCTAGAAGCTATTAAGGAACCATCATGTCATCAACATAGGCCAAGAAGAAAAAACGTATTAAAGGAGCTAACTCCTAAACTACTCAAGCAAAGTCAATAAAATTTATATGGAAAGCCCGCACGGTGGTCACTAAATGAAAAAAAATATCACGTAAATCGGCCAAGTAATCACGGAGTAATTGGTGAACAAAAGTTGTAGTTCCTTTCAGCTTCTGAAATATTTACCATGAAATCAAAGTGAAATCAATGTTTAAAGAAGATAAAACAAAACCAAATTATTTAACATACTTTAATAACTACGTGAATCGATGCTCTAAGCGAAAATCACTTTCGTATTTTGCATACTGTTGTACATTCTTTCGTACATGAATGTACATCCAAATATGATGATCACGTAGTATATTTGACATCTGTCAAAATAAAAAAGGATGAAGCAGCGTTCTTTATTTGACAGACACATAGCAACATAATTTGACATCTAAAATTCTTAGCACAAACGGGCGGAGTAAACGTACTTTAAGTAAATTCGAACGATTAATTATGTAAAATTAAATTTCTCATAATATATTATTTACTTAGTCTTAATACTTTATTCATATCTATTGGGTATGAACAATTGAAACGAAAATGCTGATGGATGGATTTACGATTTTTTTTTTATTAGACGTATTTTTTTTTCTGATGTCAGACTTTTTATGCCACCTATGGGCCTCGTGGCTTGGCTTTACATGCCGTCGGGAAATATCTCTCAGGTATGCTGGTTCCCTCACGATGTTTTCCTTCACCGGAGCAACTGATAATTATACAATACGCACATGACTTCGTTACATTAATTAAATCCTTTTCCAGACTCGATAATCGAACCCACAGTCGCATGGTTTTAGCATTTCCTCAAAAGACGTAGATAAAAGTCCAGTTTTATGCATTTCAAACAACAACTGTAACAGACGAAATTATTGTACATTTGCACCGAAACATCTAAAACTCTTCTCTGCATGTAAACACATAAAAATTGTATGCCATGAAAGATGCTCTACTTCAAACCCTTTTAAAATTCAAATGCAGGTTTTACCATAAAATTATAATATCATGAACTGCTAATGCTCTACGTTACGTCACAACACCTCTGTGTTTTGACGTAACTCGAAGCAATTACATTTGCTTTCATTTTCTATACTTAGAAGGAACGAAAGAAAAAAAAAGTATTTATTTTGACAAAACTAAATGATATTAAATCCTTGCTAATATTATAAACGCGAAAGTTTGTATCTATGAATGTATGGATGTTTGTTACTCTTTCACGCAAAAACTCCTGAACGGATTTGGATGAAATTTAGTCCACAGATAGTATAAAGCCTGAATTAACATATAGAATAGTTTTTATACTTGTAGTACGATCCCGTGGGATGATAAACGAACTTCACATGGCAAAGCCGCGGGCATAAGTAAGTCAACAATAAAACAAAATCATGTAAAAAGTAAACCTAAGAAAAAAAAAAATATGACACATTAAACTAAATTGGTCCTGTACGAGGCCAAAAGACCCTTATTCAGCATGGTGCTGTAACATTTCAAAAAAAATGTCACAGCGCAATTATGTATGAAAATAAAAAATGCGTCAAGACAAATTATTAAAAACTTAATAACTTTTTTCAGCACAGAAACATAAAATTTTACGCTGTTAAAGGTACTCTACTGCAACCCCTTTTAAAATACAAATGGAGACTTAAACATATAATTATACATGAACAGAGGTGTATTGACGTAAGTGGTGCTTCACATTGTTCGGGTCGGAAAGGTTCACCCCAACCAGGTGGTGTAATCAAATATACCTGCGCTCGGAAAAAAAACCAATGGCCTTTGATCGAATTGTGTCGACCTATCAACATCTGCCCAGCCTAGGAGAACTGTAGTGTTGTACAAAGCGCTTCCGGGGCATCTTTCTAAGATACTAGTTGTAAGTAGTCATCTTCTGCCTAAACTTTTCTCAACTATATTGGGGCCGGCTTCCAGTCTAACCGGATGCAGCTGAATACCAGTATTTTACATGCAGCGACTGCCTATCAGATCTCCACAACCCATTTAATAGTGCTTAATACGGTACCCCTCAGTTAGACTGGTTGTCAGACTTTCGGACCACTGACTACCTGTAACGACTGTCAAAGATATACAAATGACAGCCGGGAGCAACGGCTGGCTCAGAGGAAATTCGGTATGTAATGGGTGGTCACTCATGCACGGACCAACCTAGGCCAGCGCGGCTTAGCCTGAAGATCAACACGAGCGGCTGTTACTATTTAACCACGAGCTCCAACGATTTGTGCCGACTCTTCGCGAACATATTTCAGTGAAGACAGATGCCCAACTGAGTTTGCCTCGAGTCGGTTTTGTTGTTCAACGAAATACTGCCGAATCAAACATGAACCTGAAAAAATGTGTAACAACCCCAACGCAATGCTAGCCCTTTGGTTCTCATGTTCCGTCATATAAATGCAAATAAAAAAATGTGTTAAGTACATTTTTATGTTGACATCATTTTTACTAACAGAGTATTATGCAGACACTCCAAATGGTTTTAGCAAGTATTTTTCACACCGCCTTGCAAATGGCGATGGGCTCTTTTCGTGTTACATGGACTGTAACATACATACATAAACCCAAGCTTTTATCCCATTGGGGTAAGTAGAAAACCAGAACGTCACCTACTACTTTGTTTTTACACTAAATAGGCTTGCGTTTGTCCGCAACCCGCCTGATGTGCAGCGCTGCTGCGGCCTAAGGTGGTTTTATAAAATAAAATAAAAACTACCAGACCGTCCCAGACATGGTTCTCATAATGACATGACCAAGATTATGTCTGTACTGTGGAGTAGTCGGCTACCAAGCACCGACCTGAGTTTTAAAACATAATTTATTTTTGATATGTAAATGTTTATCTGATAATATTATATTATAGTTTAAAAAACTTAAAGACACGCTTTCGAGAAACTTTTTATTTTTCTCAGCAAATTCTTTCATTTGATACTCTTATCATGAGAATGCATAAAAAATAACTAGTCCGCCATCTTTGGGAGTCCACCATATTGGATCTAGAATGTCGTCACTTAGCTAACCATGCATTGTCATCCACACTAAACATGTTTGCAAAATTTCAGCTCAATCGGAAACCGGGCAGTGGGTCAAATTTAACTTCTAAGATTTTTATACAATGCTAGCTTTTGCCCACGACTTCGTATGCGTGGTATTTGGAATATTTAAAAAAAATGGTAAAATGTAGCCTATATTTTAAGTTAGGCCTCTAGCAGTAGAGCGGTGAAAACTGCGTTCAAATCCATGCAGTAGTTTTTGCGTGATGCGCGTACAAACATACAGACAGACAGACAAAAATTCTAAAAACTGTTGTTTTGTTTCTTCTGTTGCTCTAATAAAGACATCCCATGTTTTTTTTATCTTCAATGTACAGATATCGGCCTGTCACAATTTTATTATATATGTATATAATATACATATATATGTATAGATTTCTTACAGGTGAAGCTAATAAAAGCGTGTTATACATCAATTGACAGTAACAACAATCGTAATTTTTATTTTATTTCTACTAACTAAAAATTAAACTTATGCCTACGTTCATCCTATTCTAGTTTGCGACCCAATAAAAGATTATAACATACCCACCCATAGCTTACAGGATACCTCGAAAAATGAAAATACTATTATTTTGTTGACCCTACTTAGTTTTAATTGGAACTGTTATATAGACAGTATTAAAATAAGCTGGATAACCCGAGGATAGACAAGATATACTCGTAGAAAGATTAATTAATAGTTTTAGTGATTAAAAACTGTGAGTTTTAATCCTATAGACTGATTGGTTATTGAAATTTAGGTATAGACCAGTAGCCAACAACAGCCTTCCTCGGTCGGAGACGGACCGTGGGAGATCGTACTTTTGACCGCCAAATATTGTTTAATACAAGGTGTAAACGGCACGAAGCCGTCAACCAAAAATTGTTTCTGGGAAACGGATGTGGTTAGACTGGAAGCCGACACCAACATAGTTGGGAAAAGGCTAGGAACATGATGATGATGATGAACTATATATTATTATTATTTATTAAAACTTTATGCACAAGTAAAAACTGTACAACGGCGGACTTAATGCCTTAGCCATTTTCTACCAGTCTACCTTAGGGTGATGCAGATGAATTATGACATCTACCTACCCTGGGTCCAGCGGTGATCATAGCCCACTCTCACTCATAGAGAAGAAGCCTGTGTCCAGCTGTGGGAATAGACCAGGCTGATTATGTTTTTGGGAAGTCGGTTAATTTTTTGCAAAAAAAAAATATTTTACCCTTTTTAGTAATCGTATCACACATAAAGCCTTGTCGAGTATCAATTTCGCAATTTATTTTACTTGGATAACATATTTTTACCAGATAAAATATCTGGTAAAAATATGTCTGGTAAAATATGTATTTTATTAAATCACCAAAATATTTACCTTATTTACAAACTAATGATGAGATGTAATCATCTAAAATAAGAATAAAATTATGTACAATTACGGGGCGTCAATAAATTCGTCCACATCGCTGTGAACAGGAAAAGTGCCCAGAAGGCTGGCAGCATTGCCACGTTGGATGGCAATGCTGATTCTTTGGCCAAAAAAAATGCCAGCTCTCTGGTCACGTGAAGAGTCGACCAACCGCTTGGTGATATCCCGAAATAATAGGTGGGCAATCGGACCCCATGACCCTTGCGTTTCAACCCCAAACGGCTCAAACACATAAATATACGTACCAATTAAGTTATTGTATTTGCGCCGTTTGAGGTTTTCAGCCCCTGCAGCAGCCGCTTCAGTGCAGCCTACCGTGCTAGGAAGATGGGATGGTCCAAGGGTGTCGACGCAAGTTGCATCCCACACCAAAGACCTACCCAACTTCCATGGCAATAAGGTCATACAGAATATTTTGATTTAAAAACCAAACTAGTCAAACTACAGAACTGATTTTGATAAAATTTCCATGAGACCAATCGGAAAGTATATATTTTCAGATAAAAGAAGAATTCTTCAATTCTATTCATAAATGATGATGACATTAGGTAAAAAACACAAAAAAAAATTACAACCGAATTGAGAACCTCCTTCTTTTTTTGAAGTCGGTTAAAAAGGGTCTCACCCGTGAAATGTGTATTAGGATTACAACCTAGCTCCCAAAATATCTAGTTATCAGAGAAGGTAGTTTATTTCTCTAAATTACCTGGATCTGGTCTAGACAATTTAACTTAGGCTTTAGTGGCTTAGCTTAGTTATTGTCATGGGACCATCGGAATAAGATTTGCATATGAGCAGGTTTTGTTTGTCTTTTTTTTTAATGGCCTCTGGCAGGTCTATCTGTGAGGTTGTCGGGTGCGTAACTGGGCTGGAACTGGGCATCTTGTGTGTGCTTTGAGAGTAAGGCTCGTCGCTATTTGGCTGGAAAGCCAGCGACTATGGGCACCCCCTGTGAGGTACGAACTTCGTCTTAACAAAGGATCAGGCTTTATCGATTTATTTATTTGCACGTCCATTTCTATTAGAAAATAAGGGCTTTTTAAGTAAAATTTGACCAATTCTCTGAATAATTAAACACTAAAACCAGAATCTGGATAAAACTATCTAAAGATTTTCTCAAGAGATAAAGAATATCGTATAAAGGGTGTAAATAGACCCTCAACGAAGCCTAAAAGCACTTCTTTCCATCATTGCAATTCTTTTTTTGTTCTAGACCATATCTGGGAACCTTCCAGTTACGGAGATATTAGGGGTTGAAGTTACAACTTTTTCACAAGTTTTTTTTTTATAATACAAAGTTTTAATGTTATAACTTAACTTTAAAACCTACTTGACCCCCGTACAATGCATTTGCAGCACAATATTTTGAGTGCGTTACATTGAGTCCCACCGTAAAACGTGACTTTTCGTCCCAAAAAAAGTTTTCGTTTTCCAGCAATAATTTCTGCGTACAGATACTTAGTTTGATGTACTGAATGCTTGGTTGACGGCTTCGTGAAGGGTCCGTTTACACCTTGTATATGCACATTATAAACATGACCTTGCAAAAACAAAAAAGTGCCAGAACAACCAACATTTTTCTCTTCAACAAAAAACAAATACATACGAGAAAACCTTGCAATAGCACAAACAAAATTACTAGAAGTATCTTACGTTAGCATAAGTGAAATGAAAAGTTTTGCACTCAGACCGTTTGCCTGGCTTCAACTTGTGTTATTTAGAATTAGTTTCAATGTTCTTAACACCTTTACAACCCGACGTAGTTTCCAAGTTTATCCAAGTTCAGGTAGAAAGAAAAGTTGTTGAGAAACTTGTACTAAATGGTGTGAAATCACCACCGACGGGCTCTTTAGTTACCAAAAGTTAGCTGAAATGTTTACACATCAAATCTGATGTCACATTTTCATTTAAATTTCTAGTTTCAATGTTTGAAGTTAGTAGTATTTTTTTTTTAAAGAGATTACCTGGAATGTTTTTCCGGGGGTTTTGAATATTGGTATTTTTATATTTATAGATTTTGATGTGCTCTTTGCGAATTTCAAGTTTGACCGCTCGCACCGCCATATTGGAAAAATGGCGAATTATAGCAGTTTTTCAACAATATCTCCGTTCCTACTATACGATAAAAACATTTTCAAAATAAACTTGAGACGAAGTTTCGCGAGTCAGCTTGTTTTAAATAATTCAATTGGCAAAATTACGTTTAAAGTAAATATCCTTTTATAACAAAATCTTCTAATCCAGTCACAAAGCGATCATGAGGGGTACGTTGATATCTAAAACTAAGAGTTTAACTTACCTAACGGCTGACTTACCTAATAGTTCAAATATCAATATTTTGTAAGAAGGCGTAGTCGACGTAGGCCTGCTTCGCGTTGGCCCTATTTCTGTTTGTAGGGTTTAAAGTAACCTAAGACGAAGGGGATGGCGGGATTCCCTTAGAACCTAACCTGTCCGAGTCGGGGGTGCGCCAAGCCCCGAGCTCGCTTCGCTCGCTCATGAATCCTGTGTTTGTTGTTGTTTTATTAATTAAAAAAGCCCTTGAGTGAGTTTAATTTTTAGGAAGTTGCGTAATAATGCTTTATGTAAAACGTTTTTGAATATGAAATTAATTGTTTGTCAAATAAAAGTTTACCGTATTTTTTTTTTACTGAATTATTTTTATTTGCCAAGTTTGGCAAACATATAATTGTAGTAAGCTGATGAAAATTACCAATTAGATATGTTTTTGCCAACCGTTGCTTGTCAAATGAAGATTTGTAAAGTACCAAATTATGCCAAAACAAATTAGTCTACAAGATAATAATGCTAACATAAACTGTATGAAAAAGTATATTAGGAAAAAAATACATTATGTGAAAAGAAAGGATCCCTCCGTGTAGTTGTCATAATTTAGCCACGAGCCATCACGATATTATTGGGGTATATTTTAATGCACCCCAATTGAGTACAGAAACCTCCAGTAATGCGATGAGAAACTGTTTACTCTCAGCAATATGTAGTACCGGCCTTGTTGGTAAAGAGGTTTAAGCGCGACTGCGATTCAGTCTCTTAGTATTATATAATTGCATAGCACATGTGTGAGTTCTATGTACGATAAAGCTACCATTTACATCTTTTACTGACTCGAATTTGCCCTGGCGGTTGAGAGAATGTCATGCTCACTCAAATGTCTCGCTGATGGTGGCGCGTGTGTCGGGTCGTTTAGTTCCCTCCAAAATGGTTGAGTTTAATGATGGCTGATCCATGCGTCATGTTCGTGAACGGGCGCTGTCAGTTGTGACTGGTCATCTCGCAGCTGCCATGGATTATTGTATTTTTGAATTGTTAATTTTATCTTTTTATTCTGGACGCTCTTACTCGCACGTCTTTCTACATCGTTCTCACATGTATGTTTAATCTCGACATGAATGATGTAACCGAGACTTTGTAACAACAATGATTTAAAAGAGTGTCCATGGAGTTTCTTGCCCATTCTTCTCCATAGAGATCTACGCTTTCGATTGGGCAACTACAGTACTTTCACAAGTTATTATGCCCTGTGACTGGGACTGTAGCTTAGTTTGTTTTTTGTGTTTTGACATTCAAAAGTGCCTGTAATGGTCTAATTTAAATAAATGCTTTGAGTTTCTTGAGTTTCTGCTGGGCATGAGGTCCTGGGTTCGATTCCCAGGTCGGGCAAAGTGTTATTGGAATTCAGGATTTCCACCAGAAATTTCACAGTAACAGCCTCGGACTCGGATATGTGCCCGGCTGCTGGTAACAGGCTCGGCCCCTATAACATGGGACATAAACATAACTGGCGAAGTGTGGGTGTACTGTTAGCCGTTTTATTATTTCCTCTGCCTACCCCGCCCGGGATTACAGGCGTGATGTTATGTTGTAACAGTACCTTTTTTACGTTTGCTATATAAAAGATAATTTGGAGCCACCTGAGGCTTTAAACCGGAACGTTGAAGTTGTAAATGTACTTTATAAGTGAACGTTAGATGTTTTTTTATGATGTTTCTCATATACCAAGGTAGGGTTTTTGGTGACGTAGAGCTTACTTATGCCGAGATCTATACAAATAAACTAAATTGAAGTGTCTGTTTGTAATTTCAAAATCAAACAGCGTTTTAGTAAATGCATATGAAAGTATACGGGGTGGCAGGGACACCGACGCGAAAACGGAAACCACATACTCAGTACATCATTCTGAAACTCCCCACATAGAAATTTTTCGTCGTTTATTAAAAAAAAAAAATATCTGTTGTTCCATACATTTTGATCGTGTAGCTATTGCACTTTTGTACTGAATAATTATGTGGTTTCCGTTTTCGGTACGGTACTTATACATAATATACGGTAATTATAACAAAAATCTTTTTTATTTTTGTCTTTCTGTCGGTCCGTCTATACATATGTCTGTCGCTTTCCGGCTAATCTCCGAAACGGCTGGACCGATTTTGACGGGACTTTTATAGAAACCCAATAATTGATGTTTTAAGGACTACTCAGGCTCCTTTTATTTAAAAAAATAATAATTAGGGTTCCGTAAAAAAAAAAACAATTTAAGTTGTTAACAAAATCCGATTCAAATAGGAAGGTAATAGTTTTGTAATAATTCCACGCGGATGAAGGTTGCGGACAACAGCTAGTTATAAATATAATAACAAAAAGAACCATGTACAATTGTACATACATATGAATACGAAAAACGCTGACATTAAAACGACCCTTGTCAAGCTAAATGTGATGACATGTAACAACCCTTAAAAATATCTTACGACGTGTTCTGTCACGACAATTTTGTGAATATAGCTTTTTGGTACATACAGGCTTTTGTCCTGTTTAACGTACAATTTGAAATAGTATTTAGTAGGAACCTTGGTAAATGTAATTTGACGTTTGAATGTCACAATTGACATAGACAAATAGTCTCGTTTTTGCTCCATTATCAGTTGAGCACTGAGTACATTATACTTGCAGTTGAGGCTCTCGGGTCGATCTTCAAGGTTAAGCAGTGCTTGCCTAGATAGGTCTGTGGATGGATGACCATTTATAGATATCGAGTTTCGTCCTTAAGATCTTTGACGGTCATTACAAGTAGTCAGGTGCCTAAAATTCTGACATTCAGCCTTACCGAGGGGTATCGTATTACCCAGTACTGACTGGATTGTGGAAGTCAGGTAGGCAGTCGCTCCATGTAAAATATACTGGTATAAAAATGCATCCGTTTAGACTGGAAGCCGACCCTAAACATAGTTGGGAAAAGGCTAGATAGATGATCTCTCTGTTAATGCACCCATTACGAGACATTCCCTACAAGTTAACAACAAAAAAAGTCTTCTGCAAAGAAATATTAGACACAATAACGTTAGAGGTAGTCAAAAGGAGATCATCCACATAGACATAGAAGAAAAAAACTTTTTTGCTAAAAAATAACCGACTTCCAAAAAAAACACAAAAAAAATAAATGGAAAATAACTTTACTCTCGAAAGTCGGTGACTATTGTTTGTTTCATTGACTTTTTGCCACCGACTTCCAAAAGTGAAGTTATTTTCCATTTTTTTTTTTGTTTTTTTTTTTTGAAAGTCGGTTATTTTTTTGCGAAAAAGTTTTTATTTAACCATTTTTAGATATCGTATCATACACAAATCCTTGTCAAGTATCAATTTCTATGAGACCAATCGGGAAGTATATTCTTTCAGATAAAAGAAGAATTTTTCAAATCGGTTCATAAATGACGACGATATGACGTAACAAACACAAAAAAATATACAACCGAATTGAGCACCTCCTTTTTTTTTTGAAGTCTGTTAAAAATATGTTTATAGAAAATAACTCTTTCACTACCCAAGCAATGTGAATAAAACTGTCTAACTCATGGACCACCGCGCAAGCTTCCTCTACCAAATGATAAAATAATCACGTAAATCGGACGAGTAATCACTGAGTTATGAGGTAACAACAACACAAAAAACCAGCGGAATTGAGATCCCCCTCCTTTTTAGAAGTCGGTTAAAAATAAGCTAGGTAAAAGTAATTGCAAAATCGTCCGTTTTCAGTCCCCTAGTATTTTTAATCCTCAGAAATAATCTTTTAAAACGCCTTACGTAAGGCACAAGTATCAAGACTCCGTGACCAACGTTTTATCTCGAGACATTTAATCAAGGGAAGCTCCAATTTGCAATAGTAATTTAATTTATGAATTTAATTAAGTTAATTAAAGGTAATAAGTAAGTGCTGTAATAATGGAGGGAGTGTGAAAGGTAATTTCATTAGGTTTTATTTGAAACTGACAAAAGACGACGGTGCGGAACCTAGAGACAAACGGTTTTTTTTTGTGTTGAACGGACCAGATTCGTCTGTGATGAAATAAGTTTCTCAGTAGGGTTGTCACAGTTGTCTTATCAACTTGGACAAGAAAAGTACGAAATTTCAAATTATCTTAGGTACTACATAGTACAAAACAAAGTCGCTTCCCGCTGTCTGTCTGTCCCTATGTATGTATGCTTAGATCTTTAAAACTACGAAACGAATTTTGATGCAGTTTTTTAATAGATAGAGTGGTTCAAGAGACAGGTTTATATGTATAATACATGCATATTATAGTAGAGAAAACATTAGTATCTACATTGCACCCGTGCGAAGCCGGGGCGGGCAGCTAGTAGGTTATAAAATGTTTAATGGCGACAAGGGCATTTGGCAACTGAGCATGGACCATCACATTTTTTCTTTGACTAGTAGTAAGTATCTAAAATTGTTTCTTAAATCTCTTTGTGGACAGCAGATGTAGGTGTCGGGTTTTTAGGCATTCGTTTTGCATTTGATGTAGTTTTTTCAACAAACGGCCTATCCTTTAGGACAAGGATGGCGAACCAATGGCACGCGACACAATATTTTGGGCACGCCGCACAGTGGGCTGAAAATCGACTTTCATAGACATATAATACTTTTTTGCCAAATGTCCACTTTTATGACTTGAAAATGTTTTGGGAGACTAAATCCATGCCTAAAAATATCAACATTATGGAATAGCATTGCAAACAACGCAAAAAAAAAATCTTTAAAAATTACTATGGAGCTGGCATGAAAAAGTCTTATACCTCCGCCATCGTTCAACTGGCCCTAACTTCCTTGCAGGTAATTAAACCTTGAATTATTTAGAATTTTTTGACATACTCCCCGAAGCGGCCACTGGTGCGACCTTTTTTTTAAAAATCGCTTTCAATTTTATATTTTCAAAAAATATTTTTAATCAAATGATTAACTTAATTTAAGCTTAAAATCTACACGGACTACTTAAACGATGCACCCGACCACTACTTTGTATCAACACGCCACATGATCATAAAAAATAAGGTCTAAAGACCTAATAATGTAACGATCCTAAATGGTCATTATTTTATGAGTTTAAGTAATATGGTTATTCATATCTATTCTATGAGTTAGCTAATGAGGGTAGTAAGTAAATTAGTTTAATGATTACACTAAATAACGTCGTTGCAATAAATAGGAGAACTCAAAATAAAATCAATTCATTTCGCCTTACGCATTGAAAGTACAAACAGTAATAACATCACCGTAAACATGGAAAGCATTGTAACAAATCTTGATATGTTCGTTATTTTAAAAGGTTCAGCCAAAAAAAACGATTATCAGTTTTTATTTGAGACAGTGTTATCTCGATTGAGATGTAGTTTATCTGAGGAAGATCGTGTGACGTTTAAAGAATTTTGCCGGAAATTTACGAGAGCAGTAGAGAAACGTTGGCATTCTGCAAGCCAGTTTCCATATTCCATATTGAGAAAAATGTCGACTGGCCTAGCTGCATCAAAGAAAATGTTCAGGGAGCTTCAACATCTGTAGCTCATGAGGAAGAAGAGCCATCAACATCATCAGTTGGTACTATGACCAAACGGAAACTCCATAGAAAACCTTTTGAAGAGTTGGGAACGAAGCAAAAGAAGAGACGGAGTGATGATTGTTTGAACAGTGATTGCAGTGAGGTTGTTTATACAGCATGTACCAAGTTGAAGGAAGATGGAAGAGACAATATTGCTTCTGTAATTGAATACTTATTGAAAAATCCAGAAGCAGTTAATAGATTCAAGACTTGATAAAAAACCGGCTGGCAAGGAAACCTTTACACCCCTAAAGTCGCTTGGATTAATGCTATCTCTTAAATTATCAAAATGGCTATATATGTATAACTTTGAGAGAATCAGCAATTTGAGAAGGTATTAGAGACTTATATCCTTGCTATTACAGGGTGCAACTAGCAAAACAAGAGTGTTATCCACCTGAACCCGAAAATTCCATCACGGTTACAGATAGCTCAGCCAGAATTTCTCTGCAGGCTCTCTTGGACCTAACAGTGAATAGAATATTTAAATCTTTACCAGAAGATTTAAAGCAAAAAGAACTGATTTTAAGGCAGAAGACCTTCACGACTGCTTATGTAATATTGTCTCTTCCATCTTCCTTCAACTTGGTACAAGCTGCATGAACAACCTCACTGCAATCACTGTTCAAATAATCACCACTCCGTCTCTTCTTTTGCTTCGTTCCCAACTCTTGAAAAGGTTTTCTAGGGAGTTTCCGTTTGGTCATAGTACCAACTGATGATGTTGATGGCTCTTCTTCCTCATGAGCTACAGATGTTGAAGCTTCCTGAACATTGTCTTTGATGCAGCTAGGCCAGACGACATTTTTCTCAAGCCAGTTTCCATATTCCTTTCGGAATAACTCCATTTTTCGGCTTGCAGAATGCCAACACTTCTCTACTGCTCTCGTAAATTTCCGGCAAAACTCTTTAAACGTCACACGATCTTCCTCAGATAAACTACATCTCAATCGAGATAACACTGTCTCAAATAAAAACTGATAATCGTTTTTTTGGCTGAACCTTTTAAAATAACGAACATATCAAGATTTGTTACGATGCTTTCCATGTTTACGGTGATGTTATTACTGTTTGTACTTTCAATGCGTAAGGCGAAATAAATTGATTTTATTTTGAGTTCTCCTATTTATTGCAACGACGTTATTTAGTGTAATCATTAAACTAATTTACTTACTACCCTCATTAGCTAACTCATAGAATAGATATGAATAACCATATTACTTAAACTCATAAAATAATGACCATTTAGGATCGTTACATTATTAGGTCTTTAGACCTTATTTTTTATTGTCTTGTGGCGTGTTAATACAAAGTAGTGGTCGGGTGCATCGTTTAAGTAGTCCGTGTAGATTTTAAGCTTAAATTAAGTTAAACATTTGATTAAAAATATTTTTTGAAAATATAAAATTGAAAGCGATTTTTAAAAAAAAGGTCGCCCCAGTGGCCGCTTCGGGGAGTATGTCAAAAAATTCTAAATAATTCAAGGTTTAATTACCTGCAAGGGAGTTAAGGCCAGTTGAACGATGACGGAGGTATAAGACTTTTTCATGCCAGCTCCATAGTAATTTTTAAAGAAAAATTTTTTTTTGCGTTGTTTGCAATGCTATTCCATAATGTTGATATTTTTAGGCATGGATTTAGTCTCCCAAAACATTTTCAAGTCATAAAAGTGGACATTTGGGAAAAAAGTATTATATGTCTATGTAAGTCGATTTTCAGCCCACTGTGCGCCGCCGATTTTACTATATGTATTTTAATCTACCTATGGCCTGAGAGCCATTGTTTCCAGATATGACACTATAAGACTCGCTTACAAACCGTTTGGCAGATGACTCCAGCATGCATTCTACTAAAGTAACCTCTTACAAACCCTAATTTAAGTTATTTGTCATCTAATCTGCAACACAGAAGTCACACTAATGTTACTCTAATCAGAGTTACACGTATAATTGAAACATGTATTACTATACAGTGCACATTGTATTTTTTGCTAATAAATAAAGAGTTTTGAGTCGTTAATTTCCCAATAATCACTAAGTCAAAATTATTTGACGGCACATCTATGGCCTCATTAAACATTTCTTTTGAAAAAATGGCACGTTGAGCCGTAAAGGTACGCCACCCCTGCTCTAGAAAATGTATGACGTACATTGCAGTATCACAAAGAGCACCATGAGACCGCCGTTGTAACCATAAAATTAGCATAATGTAAAACATTCGTGTTTCAATTTTGGTGTACAATAAAGTATATTCTATTCTCTGACGACTCGTGTAACCTCGTTTAATGCCACGAGACATTCCGCTACAAGTTAACAAAAATAAAAAATCTTCTAAAACAAAGAAATACAAAGACTTTAGAGGTAGTTAGAAGCCTGATAGTCTGACAGTCAGTCTTACCGAGGCATATCGTACTACCCCGTAACTGAATTGTGGAGGTCAGATAGGCAGTCGTTCCCTGTAAAATACTGGTATTCAGCTGGATCCGGTTAGACTGGAAGCCGACCCCAACATAGTTGAGAAAAGGCTAGGCAGATGACACGTGTGACCTCTTTTAAAGCCAGGAGCCATGTCCCTACAAGTCTTCAACAATAAAAGTCTACTTAAACAAGAGAAACACAAGACACCACAAGGCCTGTATGTGGAAGTTTCCATTTCCTAGTGTCGATCAAAGAGTTAAAATGGGTCGCGTGTATTGTGTCTATTTCAAGTGGCAGACATCTTTTGTGTAGTTAGCAATGAACGCTTTAGAATTATTACAGTTTAGAACGTGAGGACGAAAGCGGCTGTCATTATTTAGCCACGACCTCTTGTGGCTAAATAATAACAGCCGCTCGGGACGATCTTCAGGTTAAGCCGCGTATGTTTAGCTTGGTCAGTGGATTGGTGACCACACAGTACATACCGAGTTTACTGCGTGCCTCGGAAAGCACGTTACGTCCCGGCTGTCATTAATTGTAGATCTTTGACAGTCGTTATGTAGTCAGTGGCCCGAATGTCTGACAACTAATCTTATCAAGGGTAGATATCGTGTTACCCAGTACTAACTGGGTTGTGGAGGTCAGATAGGCAGTCGCTCTATGTTAAATACTGCTGCTGCATCCAGCTTATACTAGAAGCATAGTTGGGTACAGGCAGGCAAGTGATGAGAACGTGGGTACGAATAATATGTAACGAATCATTGATGTTAAGTTGGTGTTTTATTTTTTCTTACTGTATCTTAGAGTGTTCTAGATTAATCTATTTTTGAGTGATGGGAATTTTTAATGATATACATAAAGCCTATGGGAGGCCTTTGACTGGCAATGGGACAATATAGGCAAAGGAAAAAAAAAACACAAGGCCTGAGCGGCATGCACACTCTTAAGGCTAAATCTTAAGTCTGCGCGAATATTATTATTTGGTAGACTGTGGCCTTAACCGGCCTAAACGTAGACCTACCAAACAAACTCAAATTCGCTATGCTTCAGACAAATTTTGATTTATTTTTATACAGGCAGACCAGAATACCATAGACTATACAAATCCGCCATTGGATAAATAAGGGTGGCATGTTTTTTTGGCGGGAATTTTCCTTTTGAAATTATAAAATAAATTAATGAAGGATAGGATGAAGGAAAACGTTCAATCAGAAGGTTTTGTTAATCTGCATAATCAAATAAATTATTAAATAAATCAAACATAATTAATGAAAACAAATCTGAATAATTAAAAATGAATAAAATAAGTTTTGAAAAATTAATAAAAGGCTTATTGGTCCCAGGCGGCGAGATTCGAAATTTAAATACGAATGTAAACACATGAATTTATACTCTGCGTCTCATAGAATAAGGTCGTTTTCATCTTGAATCTTGATCCTAGTTTTACCCAAATTGCGTTCAAAGGATTTGGAAATCTCGACAAGCGATTTTAAACTTAACAGTAAGTTGGATAAAGCTACTATCAGCTTGGGTTTATTTTTAATATAAAATAGATGGGCTTTTGATATTAAATGAAAACAATATTCTTTGCTTTTATATTTAATAAAGTGTTTGTGGGACAAAAATTTTGGCGCGAAAAGAAAGACATTGTGACTTTTTTATTGGATTTGAAAAAATCTTTCTCTCCTGAAAATGGATTTTATATTTTTATAAAGTAAGTTTCTGGTGGCGAAAATGTCTTTTATTAAATAGGTATAACTTGATTAAGGCTCTCAGTTTTTTAATAATTTTGCCTAGACTTTTTATTTCACACTAGCGAGTAACCTTGCTTTGCACGCTTTTTATTATGAACCAACAAAACATAGAGACGAGATTTTTCTTCAGTACTTTATACATTTAATTTTAATGTATGCATAAGGGTTGAACCTCATCTGAAAGTACGAAATCGCAGTCTTCCATCCTATCCTTTTCAGTCGCTCATCACACATTTGTGTCTGGCTGGTGGCAATAGGCGCGCCCCCTATTACATGGGACTTAAACATAACTGGCGAAATGTCTGTGTACTATTAAGTACACCTCTGCCTTACCCTTCGCGGATTACATGCGTGATGTTAAGCTATTTTATACAAGGTGGAAGGGACACCGACCCACAATCGTTCACCACGTACTCAGTACATCATCTGAACCCTCCTTAGAAATTTACCATCGGCTAGTTTAAAAAAATCAGCTGTTCCATACATTTTGACCACTTTTATAGGAAACAGCAGATTATTTTTTAATTAACGGTGAAAAAAATCTATGTAGGGGAGGTTCAGAATGATGTACTGAGTACGTGGCAACCGTTTGTGCTGTCCCTGCCAACCTATACAAGGCGTAGTTTTGCATCCTCGTCAAAATTCAGGAGGTTTTCATAGAAGACGTAAATAATCAATATAAATTACGGTACCTGGTCGATAATAATAAACGCTGCTTTGTTTAGTTTTTTTTTTTAATTTGACACTAATTCAGAATGAAGCCCGTCTCAAAAGAGGAGAATCACTATTGTTCTCGAATAAACGTCTGCGTTTGTTTAACGCGGTTATTGGGCTAGTATTAGACGGGCTGCGTTTTAATAAGTGTGGTGTACACTTACCGATTTCCGATATTAAGAAAAAAATGTAAAAAACTACCTACCCATTTTATTATTGATTCGGGTCGAGAATCATTAGCATAGTTACCTCCTTGAATTTGACGAGGATGCAAAACTACACCTTGTTTTAATATAACATTATTCGAATAGCGTTGTACAATGACCAAAACCTGTTTATTCACTCGTCCAAACGACAGTCTCTTTGCCAGGAAGTGCACACATCAAATCAAGCTACACGCCATCCAGTATAGTTTCAGTTGTCATGTGTTATGCCAGTGTAACAAGATCTCTCATTCCACTGAAAACTTGAACAATGCCAGGTCGGCCTATATGAGGCGTTATAGCTTGAGTCGGCCAGTGTAACAGGACCTCTCATTCCACTGAAAACTTGAACAATGCCAGGTCAGCTTATACTAGGCAGTATAACTTCAGTTGTCATGTGTATATGTGCCAGTGTTACAGGGCCTCTCATTCAACTGAAAACTTATACAACGTCAGGTCCGCTTATACTTGGCGGTATAGCTTGAGTAGACTTTGAATTTCTCATGTGTGTATATGCCATTGTAACAGGACCTCTCATTCTGCTGAAATCTTATACAAAGCCAGGTCAGCTTATACTAGGTGGTATAGCTTGACTTGTCACTTGGTTGTCATACCATGTCTCAACTATGTTAGTAGCTAAGGTAATATGTAATGTTAGGTTAGTGAACTGTGAAGTAGGTACTTACATGGGTTTTGGTTAGGCTAGCATATTGTAATTCGTTTGAACTTGCAATAGACTAACTTTTATTGTTCATAGAATGGCCAGAGATAATAATTTTAGTTAAACATTTTAATAATAGATGGCACTGCATGTACTTACACTATTTTAATATCTACTTTTTTCTTTATCGTGTGGTTAGTGCCTAACCTGGTGTCAGAGTTTTTGTGCCGCCCATGGGCCTCTGACTTGGCTTAGCCGCAAATCATATTTTGTTCAACATTTATCCAGACGCCGCGACATTGACCGGCAAATTGAAAAAAAAAACGTTAGAAAAGGGGTTAAGGGTGAAAGGGTCACTTTTAATCACCCTTATATAAAACTAGCTTTTGCCCGCGACTTCGTACGCGTGGTAGGCTAGATTCTAAGTAGAATCTAGAAGAAAATGGAAAAAAAAGATCATTTTCTGTGGTAAAATGTCGCCTATATTTTGATTTTGCATCTAGCAGTAGAGCTGTGAAAACTGCGTTCAAATCCACGCAGTCGTTTTTGCGTGATGCGCGTACAGTACATACACAGTACATACAGACAGAAAGACAGACAGACAAAAATACTAAAAACTGTTGTTTTGGCTTCTTTTGCTCTAATGAAGACCCCAATTTTTTTTATCTTAAATGTACAGTAATTTTATTAAGTTACTAAATTATAATTCTAACATTCCCATAAATATTCCTCCAGATCTGCAAATCCCAAGTATTCCTATCTTTAGCAGGTCCACGTTCCGGCCATAAACCCTTTGAGCCAACCCTGGTGTCCCTCTGGCAATAACAGCTGGAATAAAGGCCATCAGATGAACCTTTGGTCGTTTATGACCGTTTTTATTTGTTTGTGATTCGCCGTCTGATCCTATTGGAGACTATTAGTAGGTTTTATGGATTGAGAGAGGCTGATACTGAATCTGGATTAAGTTTTCGATTACGAAGAGAATATTTTTTGTTTTTTTACTGTGCGAGTTTTACTAGAAACTGCTATATTTTGTTTGAGAGACAAGTAATTACTCATTATCATACTATTAAGTCAGATTGGCGATTACCTTGTAAGTCAGCTATTCTATAAGTTCACTAGCTCACTTCACTCAAGTGAGCGCACACAATTTGAAAGCGAACTCATTTGTTTTTAACCGACTTCAAAAAAGGAGGAGGTTCTCAATTCGGATGTAGGTATGTTTTTTTTTCTTTTATTATCTGAATAGATCTACTTCCCGATTGGTCCCATAGAAATTTCATCGAAATCGGTGCAGCAGTTTGGTTTTGGAATCAAAATAGCTGGAAAAAATATGTCATCCAAGTAAAAGAAATTGCGAAATTGATACTTACGACAAGGATTTGTGTGTGATGCGATAACTAAAAAGGGTAAAATAAAAAGTTTTTTGCAAAAAAAACCGACTTCCAAAAAAACACAAATAACATTACTTTCGGAAGTCGGTGGCAAAAAAGTCAATGAAACAAACAATAGTCACTGACTTCCGAAAGTAAAGTTATTTTCCAATTTTTTAGTGTTTTTTTTGGAAGTCGGTTTTTTTTTTTCAAAAAACTTTTGTTAAATTGAATCATCGCGAATTCGAACGGTGTCTCGTTGTGAAATGAGACACCGTTCGAATTTCGTTTTTACCAGTATTTTTTTTTAGAAATTATTAAATTTATTAGAAGTCTGGCCTAACCTTTCGCTCTGGTGACCATTCCAAAAATCGAATCTTAAAAATTAAACTTTTTTTTTGATGTGAATTAGCTTCTTCGATTCAACATTGTTACCAAGTACTTAACTGGGTTGTGGAGGTCAGATAGGCAGTCACTCCATATAAAATACTGGTAATAGAGAAAAAATATATATATTTGTCTCGCATAGGACAATTTTTTATTAAATTAATAATGAAACAAAATGATGTAAAAAGTAAACGTAAGAAAAAATAATCAGCTGCTTCCAGTTAGACTGAAAACCGACCTCAATATAGTTGGGAAAAGGCTTTGGAGATGAAAATTTGTAAATTCGCTTCAACCAATATATCTAATCAAAAACTACATGCACCAAAATTATCATCCAATACCTGCATCGAACACGATTCACTTCCTAACAACTTGGACTCCTATCTACCCCCGTCGGGTATACCCTTGCAGATAACTGCAGTACTTCATCTTAACTTAAATAACTCAATACCTGAGTATGACTGCTTCGGAGTTAAGTTGAGACAAGGCGGCGGCTATAGAGACAGCGTTTAGCGGGGTGACGAGTCTAAAAATATCGCTTTTTAATTTTTAGGGTAAGATTTGGAGAACGTGCGGTCGATAAATAGGCCGCACTTGGTGATGGGGCCCGCCTGGAATGGCGGGCTGATACCAGTCGGGGGTGCGCGCGAATGTACTTGTATCTCCCGGGCCCCCGGCACATGTTAGTAGTAGGAACAGTGGGTTTTTAGTCGGTTAGAGTCCGACATAACCCTCCGTTCGCCCCAGACGGAGGGTATCCATGAGGATTTTCCCACTTAAAAATAAGGTAAGATTGGACACAATGTTAAACCATCAATACAGGGTTGAAAAGACACCGACGCACAAACGATCCACGTATTTAGCACATAATTCCAATCCCTCCTTGCCCCCCGGCAACAAATGTTACATCGATATAATCTATACTTAATATTGTAATGCAAATCTTTCTTTAGTTGAACGCGCTAATCTCAGGAACTACTGGTTCGAATTGAAAAATTATTTTAGTGTTAGATAGAATAAAACTGCCGTTTTCTATAAACGTGCAATACCTACATGGCCAAAATGTATGGGAACGCTGTTTGTATTAATTGCTGGCAAAAAAAAAAATGTTTTTGCCGATCTCTGTAACTTTGTTCTTCGAGTATGTGCCACTCGATGAAAATATGCTACCGTTGAAATGGGAGTTCGCAGATGTGGGTATTCGATGAAATGGCTCATAGATCAAATGCCGTGACCATTCGGTAAAATGGCTCTGCGATGATATGGAGTAGTAGATGACTTTCAATAATCAGGACCAATCCCACCCTATTATACAATGTATAACTAAAAGCGTCTCCACCAGTGACAGTACTTAAACACCCACATCCAGTTTACTCTGAAAAGTCCCAAAGAACCTTGCTGATAGGTAAATCTTTTAAAGGCAAATATTTATATAGTACATAACTCATGACGGCTCGTATTTTTCAAGCCAACGTGGCTCTAAATCGCGCCGCTCGTCGCTCCGCTGTTCTAAAGCCGCAGCTTTAAACTATATTGGTAGTAGGACGCGACAAAATTTTACGACATGTACGTGATTTCAAACTAGTCTCTTTGTCATACAGTGTGCTTAGAAATCGTGGATGTATGGCAAATTCGAGTGTGTTTTGTTTTGAACTGTTATATGTATGCCATATTGTATTTCGGTGGAAGTTTTTCTCGCTGTTACATACAAACGGTTCTTTGCAACGTAGTTCTCCCTGTAGACGTTTCCAATTGCTTTAATTTCTCTCACAAAGTTAGCATTTAATATCTTGTTTGATGTTCGTGTAAATACACCATTTATCGTACATTTTTCTGAGATATTTCTGTTCACGCCGCCAGCGAGAATTTTGTGAAACAAAAAAAAATAACCGACTTCCAAAAAAACACAAAAAAAGTGGAAAATAACATTACTTTCGGAAGTCGGTGACTATGGTTTGTTTCATTGACTTTTTGGCACCGACTTCCGAAAGTAATGTTATTTTCCACTTTTTTTGTGTTTTTTTGGAAGTCGGTTATTTTTTTTTTGCAAAAGCGTTTTTATTTTACCCTTTTTAGTTATCGTATCACACAAAACCTTGTCAAGTATCAATTTCGCAATTTATTTTACTTGGATGACATTTTTTCCAGCTATTTTGATTTCAAAACCAAACTGCTGTACCGATTTTAATGAAATTTCTATGGGACCAATCGGAAAGTAGATCCATTCAGATAAAAGAAGAATTTTTCAAATTGGTTCATAAATGACCAAGATATGAGGTAACAAACACAAAAAACGTTTTTAGTTGCTGCCTCTAGGTTCTCGCTAATCGCTAGCGGTAGGACAGGTGTCTTAGGGTCCATGTTTGCTTAGCCTGTTATTTGCCCAAGTGATAAATGCCAATTGTATGCCTACATTCAACGTTTGTTCCAATTACGATAATTGATTTTGTAGGGCAAGTACGTTGGTCGTTGAGGAAACATTAATGCTTCAGGGGCCATAGAAAACAAGGTTAAGACCTTGTTAGCTGCAATGTATCAGCCACTTCCATGTTCACAAGACACAGACAAAATTACATGGAAAATAATGTACATCTGCTCCTTTACTTTTAGTTTACAATTTTTCGGAGGCCTAGTGAAAGATGTTGGTCTGATTTAAAAGAGTGTCCATAGAGTTTCTTGCCCGTTCTTCTCCGTAGAGAGCTACGCTTTGGAATGGGCAACTGCAGTGATTTCAAAGTTATTATGTCTCGTGACTGAGACTGTAACTTCATTTTTTTATTGCTGTCTTTGTTTCGTCAGTTCAAAAGTGCCTGAAACTGGCCTACTAGAAATAAATGATTTTGATATTTTTTTGTTCGCATAAAATATGAATTCGTCTAATGAATTAATTTTTTCATTTTGTGTTCTGATAGTGAATGATGCTAAATGAAAGGTAAAATCGAAAAATGAGGCTTCTGATATCGGTTTTATAGGATTCTTAACCTTTTGAACGCCAGAGCATAAAAACACGCGCGTGCCCTCCACGCCAAGCGACAATTTCACCGCATCCAAATTAGACGTGTTATGCCGTCCATGGCGTCGTGAGCACTTTTTGATTTGACGTCCATAAGCGTCCGTGGCGGTTAAAAGGATAAGGTCCCTCAAAAAAGTGCCGCTGGCGAAACAGTGGGTGTACTTATAAATTATACCTCTGCTTTCCTGTTCGGCTAACTGCTGATTTTAAAAAACAGCTGAAACAAAACAAAATAAATAGATTTTCATGGGAAGAAACATTATTTATACAAAAACATTGTGATTATTGCCAAAAATTTCCTTATCTTAATATTCTTGCAAGCTTTCTCATAGTTTTCCTGGCACAACAGGCACTTAAATCTTCGTTTTTTCTAATGTACATGTGACACTTTTATAGTATTTGGATTCTAATGGATAAATACTGTTATAAGAATTAATTACTTTACTAAATCTTGATTTTCTTTATTTCTTTTTAACCGACTTCAAAAAAAGGAGGAGGTTCTCAATTCGGTTGTATATTTTTTTTTTGTGTTTGTTACCTCATATCTTCACTAAATAACTAAAAAGTGTAAAATAAAAACTTTTTTGCAAAAAAAAAACCGACTTCCAAAAAAAAACACTAAAAAAGTGGAAAATAACTTTACTTTCGGAAGTCGGTGGCAAAAAAGTCAATGAAACAAACCATAGTCACCGACTTCCGAAAGTAATGTTATTTTCCACTTTTTTTAGTGTTTTTTTTTTTTTTGGAAGTCGGTTTTTTTTGCAAAAAAGTTTTTCTTCAACGTAAGGGTTCAAACATTAGAGTAAGCCGCAAGCAAATGGTCACATCTAAACATCAAATTCGAAATTCGAACGGTGTCTCGTTGTGAATCCGCGATGATTTACTTTAAAAACAAATGAGTTCGCTTTCGAATTGTGCGCGCTCACTTGAGTGAGGTGAACTAGTGAACGCAACAGAATAGCTCTGCTAGTCTTGTCTGCGTCAGTTTTAAGCCTAGTAGATACTTATTATTCTTTTTATAAACATAAACATTTATTTCTTTTGTTAGTAACAATGTACCTACTTAAAAACGAATGTTAGTATTGACAACAAAATTAAATTACGGCATGAAGCCGCACCCACCTTTGCAGCCTGGGGGACTCCCACCGATCAGTAAAAACACCCAGTATAGCGTTGATACTGCCACGAACGCGAGCGAGTAGGGAGGCGCATCTTTTCCTAACGAAAGCGGCAAAGCCATCCACCCGCGCCTCAGCAAACATCTCTGACGCACTGCAACGCCATGGCAGCCCCAACAGTACCGTGACTGCATTATTATATTGAACACGCAGGTCGCTGTATTATTATACTTATATATTTATTATAACTGCCTTAACAGCGTGAGGAAACCAGCAAGCCCGAGAGATATTTCTCGACGGCATGTAAAGCCAAGTCAGAGGCCCATGGGCGGCATAAAAACTCTGACACCAGGTTAGGCACTAACCACACGATAAAGAAAGAAGATTACTGCCTCGTTGGCCTAGCGCGACCGCTGAGCATGAGGGCCTAGGAGCCTAGATTTGTAGTGCTTGATGGCAATAGGCTCGCCCCCTATTACATGGGACTTAAACATAGCTGATGAAATGTGAGTGTACTACCTAGGTACACCTTTGCCTATCCTTCCGAGGATTACACGCGTTATGTTATGTACTTAATATTATAATAATTTATCTAATTAATCCTTGATTATCCTTGGTAATTTATTCATTGTTTATTAATCATGTTTTCTCTTTGTTTCATGTACGTTTTCTGATAACAACAGAGCACAGCTTGAGTAAGTATAAACTTTTTGTTTACACTAGTGTATGATGTCGCACGCAGCGGCTGTTGAGCATCTGGGTTCATGAGGATCTGGGTTCGATTCCCAGGTCGGGCAAAATGCTATTGGGTGTTCACATCAGCAATTCTTCAATAAAAAAATAATGGTAAAATGGTGGTGGTGGTGGTAATGGTAATTTTTCTCTTTTTTTCTGCCAGTGTGATCATATTGCCAATTTTTTTTGTAATAAAATATAGTGAACCTATTAATTATTAAATACTAGCTGTAGCCCGCGACCATCGTCCCCGTGAAATTATTACAAAAATGGTAAGTACTTCCTAATTTGAATCGGATTTTGTTAACAATTTCAAGGGTTTTATTTTTTGCACGGAACCCTAAAAGTAACCTAGTCACTCCTTATGACATCAGCAATGTGCCAGTGAAATTTCCGTCAAAATCCGTCCAGCCGTTTCGGAGATTAGCTGGAACAAACAGAAAGACAGACAAAAATTTAAAAAAAAAGTTTTTTATTTATTTATTAGAACCGTTGAAACTGTCATCGAAATGCATTCAGTAAAAAGCTGTTATTATGAAATCACAAACAGACACTTCAATTTTACTTATATTTATTTATAGATTGTGACGTCTTGGGCTTAGGGTTCGTTTAGGAATAGGTAAGTACACAATAAAACACTGGTTCCAATACTATTCGTTACGTGACCGGTCGCTTCGAGTAATAGACCAAGACTGAGGTGCAGCGTAAGCGCTTCACCGCGTCTACCGCGTAAATCCCCACCACCGGACGTCTAACGTATTTTTATTAAACGTCACCTAGATAAAATAGGATTTATTTCTAATGATTTACATATAAAAAAAAATATATATGTGTGTTGTTTTATTTATGTTTTCATTGTTTTTGTTTTTTTTTTATGTTAAATGTATTTTTTTTTTGTTTTATCTTCATCTAGCTAGTGTAACATGAACATTAATGCCCATTTAATGAAACCTAACGAATGCCAAAATATTTTTGTATTGTTGATATTTCAACTCTCTGCACTGACCCGAATGTTGATAATCCAACGCAGCGCTTTTATTTAGGTTAGTGTAAAAGTACATAAGTCTTAGACACAAAATTTACCAGACAAATGAAAAGACCTAACCCTGAAACGACAAAATCCCCGGTTAACCCTCAAACTTACTGGTTTAATGTTAAACCAGGGATTTTGTCGTCAAATTTTGGTCTCAAAAGCTGAAAGTACTACAAACTTTGAAATAAACCCGCCTGGACATAACATAATGAGTCTAATTCATCACATATTCGCTAAAAGCTTTTATATAAAGCCCAGGGGAGGGTGACATGGAAATTAGCTTAGCTATGGCGTGGTAGAAGCCATTAATGACACCTTTTTCAAGTATATTTTTTGGGGTGGGTTTTGTAGAGTCGTTTTTTTTTTATCTGGGTAATTAATAAAACAGGTTTAGGTACCTTTTTTTTTTTTTTTTTTTTTCGGATGGGAAATCATCAAATGACTTCTCCCGCTCTGGGCTGAGCGGGAGGGAGTGTCAGACTTTTACTGACTAAAACCCATCCATGTTCCTTCATCGCCCTTTGTGTTCCGGGGCCGCGGTATCTCTTTCGAACAACCCGCAGCAGGTTTAGGTACCTGTAAATGAAAATTTCTGATATATTACTTAAAATAATGACTGGACTGTGTCGTTGGTCTGGTGGTTGCAAACGCAACTGCTAAATACGAGGTCCTAGGGTCGATTCCCGGGTCAGGCAAAGTGATATTGGAGTTTTTCATCAGAAACTTCTTCAGTAGCAGCCAAGGAGTCCGGATTTGTGCCCGGTTGATGGCAGTAGGCTCGCCCCCTATTGCATGGGAATTAAACATAACTGGCGAAATGTGGGTGTACTATTAGGCACACCTCTGCCTAACCCTTCGGGGATTACAGGCGTGATGTTAAGAACTTAAAATAATTATAGTAGTTATAGGATAATCGTTTTTAATGTCCCACTTACGAAAACTATAATTTTATTAAAAATACACGAAACACGAAAAAATTCGAGAAAAATCTAACAAAACAAAACATTCGAAAACTCTAACTATACCCAAACTATATTCTTAACGTAATCAATAACTCTTAACAAAAACAGAAGAAAAAACCGGCTTCGTGCGAGTCGGACTCACGCACCGAGGGTTCCGTACAAACCTGTGGGTATATAAGTAAAAGTTCACCCATCACGACAATCAACCTAAAATTTACGGTTTTCGCAATTTTTCCTTTATCTGTGCTATAAGACGTTGCTTCGTACCAAATTTCAAGATTCTGAGTTCACGGGAAGTACCCTGTGTAGGTTTTGATTCCCTTGCAAGTGTCGAAAATTTGCGAAAATTTGCCGCATAAACGGCTGAATCTTTTGATTGCGTTGGCTTAGAAGTTTGATTTTTTCACAGCTCCAAAGGACAGTCGACTTGAGTATTTAATATAAAGCCAGCTTGATACCTCCACGCTTTCCTGAGAAAAAGGGTCTTGACAAACAGACAGACAGACGGACGGACGGACCACAAAGTGATCCTATAAGGGTTCCGTTTTTTCCTTACGAGGTACGGAACCCTTAAAAGTAAAAATATTCATTAGTCGCAAGCACATGACGAGCACACAATAATAAAAAAATGCAATAAAAGTAAGAAGCATAACAAATATATAATATAAACGCAACAGGACGTAACAAAACGTTGACAGCTGCACGTCATGACAAGAAGGTTACCACTCAGTATCATCACCATCTTCCTGTCCTTGTCCTTGTCGTTTCTATAATCTTTTGTTTTTATATTTCCCCAATGTTTGCAATAACAAAATAGAAGAATAGGGGCAGGTAATAGATAAATACCATTCATTAAAGGAAAGGCGGTCTTATATTAAAACATTTTCTTTCTTCATGTCTTTCTAGCAAGCTAGTAGATTTTTGGTGGCTTTGTAGTTAAATAGTGAAAAAGCCATGTCGTAACAATCGTAAACAAAACGATCTGACGGCTAATATTCCATACTTGAAAAGTCCTGTCGTCGAAACAAACAAATGCGAACCATTCTGTCTGCGAAACGTCCATAGGTGAAACGTTCTATCGACGAATCTCTCAAAAACGAAACTTTCTGTCGGTGATCAGTACAAAGGAGCAACGACTGTCGGAGAACGCTTGCAGAATCGGGGTCGACGCAACACGTTTTCTTCTTCCATTCTCCCCTGTCAGACGTCACGGCGTCATTTACTCCTTTCTCTTTCATATCATTCCTCACACAATCCGTCCACCTTTTCTTTGGCCTTCCTCTTCAAGGTTACCATTCAGCATGATGCTGTTAAATGTTATAGAAAGCTAAATGTTATAGCAACATGTATGATGAGTGCGTGAGGTTTTATATGTTTATGTGTTCTTAAATTTCGTAACAGAAAACATTCAAAACTGTCTTAATTACATAAATAAACTCACGCCTTTTTACAATGGGGTAATGCAGAAACTACAGAACGCCACTAGCGATGACCCTTACATACACTTTTTGCAACAAGCTCATTAAAACTTTCGTCTATATTTTCAAAAGTTACCGTTCAAAAGTTATCTAACAAAATTTTATGATAAACATCGCTTTTGTAGGAGTTTAAATTATTTTTGTTCACATCACCAAGAGTTTTATTTCCTCTATCGAACCCCACTAACAATGGCAGCTCTCTTATTATCTATACAAATAAACCCTTAAATATTTTCTAGTTTGTATGCCTCATTAGCTACTTTAATGAGTATTTGATCAATAATTTGTACATTGAGTTTCATACAAACATCTTGAAAAAAAATGCCTTCATTAACATAAACGATTTTCTGATATTTGCGAATGAAGTTTTAGTCATACACTCTTGAATGCTGTTTTCTTGAGAATATTTATGTCTAGATATCCGTGAAAATGTATCAGTTACTAATTACAAAATAAATCTTAGTCTTAAAATCCGGTATTTTAAAATAATTAAAGAAAATAGGAAAACCTTCAAAAAAAAACTTGGAAAAGGGATTTCATCGACAACAATTAACAAATAAACAGACAAAAATTGGCGTTTAACGGATGCACACTGGTCACACTACGCCACAATATAAATTCGTCGAATTTCAAGTTATTCATAAACGCAAAAAAAAATATTAAAAAAAGTCGCGAGTGGCGAAATTTTTTTTTAACTTTCTTCTCCACACCTCTAAACACTCAACTCAAAAAAGTTTCATGAAAATCCGACTACTATAAACTATTTTTGCTTTAATTGCACTCGACTATTAAGCTTGAATTTTCTCGTTATCTTCCATTACTTTTTCTTATTCAAGTCATCCTAAATTCCCAATAAAAGAAAGTAGTATTTTAGTACAAAATAATAAATAAACAATCAATTCGGAATACCTATCATTCCTCTGTGTGTATGTATGGTTGTGATTTTAGTCCAATGTTAACTCGATTTGTTTGTGTATCGCAAAAAATAACAAGCACAGAACAATTGGGTCAAATTCGGGGATGTTTATTTTGTGATTGTGCTACCGGTTTATATAGCCATTCAATGATATTTGTCATGCATTTTGATGATGTTGTTCGTTATGAAACACTAGTTATTGTGAACCATTGAAACATACAGTGATATCCACAATATATGTAAATACGAGGAACAAACACAAGTTTGTTGCTCCTGCAACGAGGCTCAAAAAAATACGTTTAGATGCCAATGTATACGTTTTTATAATAAACTTCCGAGCCATATTCAAGCACTAAGCCTAAATAAATTCAAATCGTTTATAAAACTATGCCTAAAAGCCTACTATAACGTTAATCACTATCTCGAAGATAAAAAGGCTTGGGATTAAGCTGCTCCAATTAAATTTGCTCAATGAATGTCGAGATTTCAAGTTTTTCATTTGTTTATTCCTTTCTTTTATACACTTTGACATTTAATGATTTGACATGAATATTTACTTTTTTTTTCTTATTATTATTTTTTATTTTTTTATTATGTGTGACATTTAATGATTTTTATGAACATTTATTTTGTAAGTATTATTAATTTTATTTGATTAGTGTGAATGTGAGGACAATGTGGGTATTTTTTATGTTTTTTGTTTGTTTTTACTATTGTCTGGCAGTTTGAATACTACCTATAAGCGACCTACACAAATGTCCTTTCTTTGGTATTGTTCGTCGTTTCGTTGAGCTCCTTGAGTTATGTGTCGAGCTACACGATAACTGACAAATGCTTGCACTGGCTGGACAGGTCCACTCAAATCTGTTTGGTTCTTTCTTCAAAAGACCATCTCAGACACTCATTTGCATAGTCCTCATGTGAGTTTATCAAGATTATGTCTGGACCTTAAAAGAGACTATGACCTCTGAGTTTGTTTCGGCTGTTTCTTCTCAGAGTAGTCAGATACGAAACATCGGCCTCATCTTGTTTTAAAAAATAAGACGTGCTAAAGTGTTTGTAAAAACCTATTTGCAAAATAAACATCATTTATCATAGTAAGTCTACAAAGAATGCTTAAATAAAAACATTTTGGATTTTCTACTTTCCACGCTGTGCCGACAGTTGAAACTTGGAAATCATAATTCAGAAGCATAATAATTGTTATATATTTCAAATAAAATGCGCTTCAAAATAAAAACACATCGAAACAAAAGATCTTTTTCCGTCTCAAACACAAATTCATCAAAGAAATGGTGACAAGAAGGTAGTATTGTTCACTAGTTAACCTCACTCAAGTGAGCGCGCACAATTGGAAAGGGAACTCATTTGTTTTTAAAGTAAATCATCGCGGACTCACAACGAGACACCGTTCGAATTTAGAAATTATTTTCATAGAACAACCCAACAAATTGCAAATTAAATTACAAGTCTGTGGAATTCACTGTCGGCTTCTCTGTTCCCTGATCAATATAATCTGGATCTATTCAAGGGTCGAGTGAATCGGTTACTTCTAGGCGCGCGTGCTCCACCCTAGACCGCATCATCGCTTCACACTAGACGAGTTGCGGCTAAACGCAAGCATAATTAGTATTAAAAAAAAAACAGTATGCTCGCTTTTGGTGCTACTAAAATACACCAATTATTGGTTGTGTCCCTGAAGCCCTAAAAATTGGCAGTCGCTTAACGTTTTGTATTTCTTTAACGACTTTGAACAATATTACCTGTGAGATTGAGAGGGTGATAAGCTCGGATAACATCACGCCTGTAAACCACAAAGGGTTAGGCAGAGATGTACCTAATAGTATACCCACCTTTCGCCAGTTATGTTTAAGTCCTAAGTAGGCCTTATAGATTCCTAGATGATTGTTAACTGTTGTTATTTATTTTTCATGTTCAATATTTTGTAGTAAGCAACGACTTATTATCGGGCCTACGATGTCTTCTCATACTGAAGTACCTACTAATGCTGTAACATAAAAAAATATTGTAAAACCAAGTGATTTTAAAAGAGTAACCATGGAGTTTCTTGCCGGTTCTTCTCCATGGGAAACGACCAACGCAAACCGTGCACCTTTTTTGGTCGACGTTTTATAAGTGCCCATGTAGGCCTATGTAGGATAAAATATACTGATTTTTATTTTTTCCCATGTAATAAGGAGCGAGCTTATTGCCATCAACCGGGCACTGATCCAGACTCCATGGCTGTTACTGAGAAATTCGTGATGGAGAAGCCCAGTAGCAGTTAGCCCGACCTGGGCCAGGATCTCATGAACAGCAGTTGCGCTTGCACCCCTAGACAAACGAGGCAGTCAATCAGTCGAAATTGCCTAAATCGTAGTAGGTTGGCAGAAGTCAATCCACTACAACATTGACTTTTCTTTCATTTTGTTATTACTGATACAATATAGGAGCTCGTGGCTAAATAATAACAGCCGCTCAGGTCGATCGTCAGGTTAAGCCGCGCTTGCCTGGGTTGGGTTGTGGATGGGTGACCACTCATACATACCGAGTTTCCTCCGTGCCTCGGAAAGCACGTTTAGCCGTTGGTCCCGGCTGTCAATTTAAGTTCTTAGATAGTAGTTACAGGTAGTCAGTGACCCGAAAGTCTGACAACCAGTCTTACCAAGGGGTATCGTATTACACAGTACTAACTGGGTTGTGGAGGTCAGATAGGCAGTCACTCCGTCCGAGGTATTCAGTTGCATCCGGTTACACTGGAAGCCGACCCCAACCTAGTTGCGAAAAGGCTAGGCAGATGATGATAATATCATTGATACAATATCACTTTGGTAAGAAAAGCAGTGATAGTCTAGTGGTGTGATCGTTGGACTGCCAAGTCATAGGTCTCGAGTTCGAACCCAAGATATGCACCTCTGATTTTTCGGAATCATGTGCGTATTCAAATGATCACTTGCTTTGGTGTAGGAAGACATCGTGAGAAAACCAGCATGCCTAAGAGATATTTCTCGACGGCATGAAAAGGTAAGTTAGAGGCCCATGGGCGGCATAGAAACTCTGACGCCAGGTTAGGCACTAACCATACGATAAAGAAAGACTTTGCTAAGCTCTATAGAATTAAAAACTTCATTTATTGCTACGACGCCTCCCAAATCTTCACCAATACTAACAACTTCCTTTCTTACAGGACAACCTCAATAAGCTCCCCTCAAGCGAAGTCACCAGCTGGTAGCAGCGCTGGAGCGGCTGCAAGCGCGTCCACAGCAGCCGGAGAGAGGACACCGACAGCCCACAACAAACAGCTACAAAATGTCAAGGGCCAGGATCATCAGCCGCATCCATCTGTAAGTAGAATTTTTGTTCTAGAAAAGAGGAGTTTGTGGGATGGAAAAGGGCAGTTTGTGGGATAGAAATGGGGAGTTTATGGGTTGGAAATAGGGAGTTTGTGGTATGGAAAATGTTAGCTTGTGGGATGGAAATGGGGAGTTTGTAGTACTGAAAAGGACAGTTTAAGGGAGTTTGTAGAATGGAAAAGGGAAGTTCGGGAACTTGAAAAATAATTTGTAGGGTACAAATGGGGAGTTAGTTGACTAGAAATAGGGGATTTGGGGGAGTGAAAAAGGGGACTTAGTGGTTTTTAAAAGATACTTGATGTTAAGTGTGTGTTATGTTGATGTTTTTGTAGTTATGAAGTCTGAATGTTGTGTTGTAGTAATTATTTAATAATATTTTATTATTTTATTTTTTGTTTAGGTGTAATGAAATGTGAATATGTGTTCAGAGAAGATGTAGGGACACAGGTGGCCTACCAAGACGTCTAAATGCAGGAATGTTTTAGTTCTATTCCAGTGTGGGAAAGAGACTATACAGCTAGCTATTCAGGATGCTATACAGGATGTACAACGTCATCTCTGTCCCACACTGAATAAAATTAAAACATTCCTGCATTAAGACGTCATGGTATGCCACCAAGTATCGTTTAGAAGGTACATTGGAGTAGGATAATACTCAATTAGGTATGTCTAAATGAAAACAACGAAGTGGGAAACGTTCTGATGTATTAGAACGCCTGTGAGATTCTTAATTTTTTAAGAATATAATATATATATATTGTTACGAGCTGGGTATGGGATAAATTAATTACTACCAATCAGACAATTTAATAACTTTATTAAACAGAAAACACTTAAATCTAAATCACAAGTACACTACTGATCACTATTCGCTTGGATATCGCACTTCTAGTTCACTTCGATTCGCTCCGTTGTATCGCCTGAATCAGACTACCCTTGTGTGTCGGCGCTTGTGCTTTTTATACTACCCCATTATTCACGAACATTCCGGCGATGTGTAGAACGGTTCGATAAAAACATCAACAAAAAAACATTACCAAGTAGTAGGCAAAAAAAATAATAACCTACTTGTACCGAATAAAGAAGTAGGTACTTTATGCCCTCGGCGTACGGTCGAAATTACAATGACAATTCCTAATATTTTTATAAGTAGTTACCTACTTAACTTGGAACTAATAATAATGGCACGCTTCTCGAAGTTTTTAGCGCAAACACACTGAATCACGTCCTTTCTCGAAAGATCTCGTACGTACGACGTAACACTGCCCCCTCCTTAGACATGCTCGTCCCGAGCATCATTAGCCCCGTAGTATCGGGCCAATCGGTCTACATGAACAATCTTAGGCGCACCTCGTAGACCCTTCTGTATTCGGTAGGTGACATCGTTGATCCTAGTCACGACTCGGTATGGTCCATCCCATTTTGCTTGCAATTTCGGAGACCTCCCCTTGCTCCGCACTGGGTTATGTAACCACACCAGTGAACCCTCGTCGAAAGCCCTACTGTTTGCCTTGCGGTCATAACGGGTCTTCATCTTCTCAGACATCTGTTGGCCGGATTGTCGGATATGCTCATAAACATCATTCAACTTGTTACGCAAATCATGTGCGTAATCTGTTACACTACGTGGAGCATCAGGGGAAGTTCCAGTGATTAAATCTGCAGGCAACCGTAATTCCCTTCCAAAGTTCGCGAATGCTGGCGTCACAGTCGTACTTTCGTGGACTGCGCTGCGGAAGGACAGTAGAAACGGCTGTATGTGCTTGTCCCAATCCCTTTGCCTGCTTTCCACGACTTTTGCCAGATATCTTTCCAACGTTTGGTTGAATCGTTCCACCATTCCATCAGATTGTGGGTGGTAAGAGGTGGTTCTGGTTTTGTAGGTACCCATCAATCGACAAGTTTCCTGAAATACTTGCGATTCAAAATTCCTTCCTTGATCGCTGTGTATTTCTAAGGGTACTCCAAAACGACAGAAAACTTCCTGAACTAATTTATCTGCGACAGTTGTAGCCTCTTGATTAGGAATGGCGAAGACTTCTGGCCACTTTGTGAAGTAATCCATGACCACCAGAAAGTACTTGTTTCCGCTCTCACTTTCTGGAAATGGTCCCGCAACGTCTAGTGCTATCCGTTCCCAAGGGGCTCCAACGTTGTACACTTTTAATGCACCTCGGCTGCGTGTGTGGGGTCCTTTCACGGCCGCACAACTGGTACATTTGCGACACCAGTCCTCCACATCATCTCGACAGTGGATCCAGTAAAAGCGTTCTCGAATTTTTAGTAGAGTCCTTTTTACCCCCATATGTCCTCCTGAACATCCATCATGGTAGAGCCGTAGAACATCTGGTACCTTAGCTTTAGGGACAACCATTTGTAGATGACAGCTGTCCCCTCGAGCGTTTTCCCATTTACGGCACAAGACTCCATCCTGGATCACCAAGCTGTTCCATTGCGCCCAATAACTCTTCGTGATGGAACTCATCGCAGCCACATCACTCCACTTAGGTTTAGGAGCACCAGCTTTGATCCACTCGAAGATCGGTTTGATGTCCGAGTCATTTTGCTGAGCCTGCTGTAGGGTTTCCTTCCATTCATCGCTGAGATCTGTTCTAAGCATCCTCACGGACACTACTTCCTTAGTCTCTTGCCTGGCACAGTGCTTACAGTCTTCAGGACAAGGTCTTCTTGACAAGGCGTCTGCGTTACCGTGAGTTCTCCCACTGCGATGTTCAGTTATGAAGTCAAACTCTTGTAGTAGTTCAATCCATCTCGCCACTTGCCCCTCTGGATTCTTAAACTGTAATAGCCACTTCAGTGCAGCATGGTCAGTTCGTAATTGGAATTTACGTCCCAGCAAATATTTACTGAAGTGCTGCAATGTCTTTACTACGGCGAGTAGCTCCCGTCTTGTAACGCAGTAATTTCTTTCTGGTTTGGATAAAGACTTGCTGAAGTAAGCTATCACAACCTCTTGGTCTCCTTTCCGTTGAGACAGCACGCCCCCAATTCCAGTATTACTTGCATCTGTGTCAACTATGAAGTCATTTTCAGTGTCAGGATATCCCAAAATAGGTGTATTGCACAGACGTTTCTTTAATTCCTGAAATGCGACGTCGCAGTTCTCGTCCCAACAGAATTGCCGCTTTTCCTCAGTGAGTTTGTGCAGAGGTTTCGCAATGTCGGCAAAATTCTTGACAAACCTTCGATAGTAGGAGCACAAACCCAGAAAGGCTCTGACCTGTGTCTTGTCTTTCGGAACTGGCCAATCCTTGACGGCGATTACTTTTTCCGGGTCTGTTTGAACACCTTCCCCCGAAACTATGTGTCCTAAAAAGTTTACTTGCTGTCTGAAAAACGAGCACTTTTTCGGACTTAACTTGAGATTTGCTGTTTGGATTTTCGACAGCACTCGCTTGAGGTTTTTAAGGTGATCTTCAAATGTACGGCCCACGATGATAATGTCGTCTAGATATACAAGACATGCGTCTCCAATCAATCCGGCGAGTACTTGCTCCATCAACCTTTCAAACGTCGCAGGAGCATTGCACAAACCGAATGGCATAACTTTAAACTGCCACAACCCTTTTCCTGTTGAGAATGCAGTTTTCTCCTTATCCTTGGGGTCTATTTCTACTTGCCAGTAGCCACTTTTCAGGTCAAGTGTGGTAAACCACTTCATACCAGTCAGCGTATCCAGTGTGTCATCGATCCTAGGCAGCGGGTAGCTGTCCTTCTTCGTGACGTCGTTCAGTCGTCGATAATCCACACAGAAGCGCATACTGCCGTCCTTTTTCTTTACCAGGACCACAGGAGAACACCATGGACTCGATGAAGGCTCTATAACACCGTCCTTCACCATTCCCTCAATCATGGTTTCCACCTCTTTTTCTCGTGCAACTGGCAGTCTTCTTGGTCGCTGACGGATTGGTAGCTCGTGGCCTGTATTAATCTTATGCTGAACAAGTCCAGTTCTCCCTATGTCAGCATCGTTTGAAGAGAAAATGTCGGCGTACTGAAGTAACATCTCCTTAGCCTTGTCCATTTCTCCTTTAGTTAGATCGCAGTTTTCCAAAAGCGTTGACACGTCAAATTTTGCACTACGAATTTTATTTCCGGTAGACGGATCCTGCAATTGACGCATCCAAGCTACTTCCTCGCAAGTACCGATCAAGGTGCCCTTCTTGATCACATGCTCCTTGTAACTTGGATTCAGTATGCGTACTGCTGAGACGTTGGTGGCCTTGACCAGAGTACGTGCCATCTTCCATGGGAAGTCATTGTTCACCCTTTCTATCAGAACACTTCGATTTTTGTGTCCAGAATTCTGTGGTAATCTAATTGGCACAATTGTTTCTGATCTGCGAGGAAGAACAATCTCTTTCAAGCAGTACACTTTTCCTGATGGTGCACCTTCCATGAAGACTTCATGTGAACCACATTTCAATACTCCTTGATCAACGTCGATCTCGCAACGATGTTTCCGCATGAAGTCCAAGCCCAAGATGCAATCGTCCACTATATCGGCCACGATGACATTGTGCTGGTAAGTTCTATCACCCAATTTTAACTCCACCTCCTTTTTTCCTCGGACGATTATGTGCTGACCGGTAGCTGTTAGTAATCGTATACGGTCGTGGTTATTGACGTAGTCCCCAAGGAACCGACTTGCTAGATGAGAATTGACGACCGTGTGAGAAGCTCCAGTATCCAACGTCAGTTTGCATGGTGTTCCATTGACTTCGCCTTTGATGGTCAGGCTGTTCCCATCATGTGCTTGCGAGATCAAGATTCTCGGGGCCTTTTCAATACCAGCCAGCACTCGCCCCCCAGTCCTGGCATTTACTCGTTTCCCTGCTGTGGCTGGGCAGTCACTTCAGCCACCCTTCCCTGCTGATCTTCTCTCGGAGTGCCGCGCTTAGGACAGCTTGACCGAAGATGACCCCTTTCTCCGCAAGTGTAGCACCTAAGACTGTACCCTTGCGGCCGGTCGCGTACAGGAGATGCTACAACCTCTCTGACGCGGTGCGTTCGGTGGTCCTGCCTCACTGCCTCTACTTCTAGGGCATGGGCCAAGGCGTCTTTCAGCGCCTCATGATGCCCAAGTCTCACAGCGGCTCTAACTTCTAGGTCGCGTATTCCATCAACGAACGCTTGTACCAGATTCCCATCGATAAGTGCAGGGGCAGACTGGTATGCTTTCCGAACCAGCTTTTCAACTTCGAGGGCCCACTGCTGTAAATTCTCGCCACTACGTTGAACACGATCTTTCAACTTAGCACGAAATACGTGCTCCAGGTGCGCGTCACCGTATCTGGACTCTAACGCCTCCAGCAGCTGCTCGTAGGTTACATTCTCGCCGAGCGCCTCAAGAATATTAAGGGCCTGGTCTCGGAGGGCCAAGGTGAGCGCGGTCATGGCTTGCGGTTTTGTCCATCCATTCGCCTTCATAACGGCCTCAAATTGAATTTTATAAGCCGACCACGAAGATGTGCCATCGAATGGAGGCACCTTAAAGCCCCGCGCTGAAGGTGCAGCAACTACTGAAGCTACAGTCAAGTCTCCAGTCTTCAGTTCCCCCAAAGCCTTCTTCACCCCAGCGATCTGAACTTCGGCTTCTGAGAGGCGATTCTCGTGCTGCTGTACCTGATCCTTCATCACCTTTAGGTCTTTGCCAAAAGTTGCATGAAGATCCTTTATGAGGAGCATCTGCTCGTCTTGGCGGCGGACTTGCTCCTCTTTGTCTCGCTGCAACTGCTCTTCCAACCGGCGAACCTGCTCCTCTTGACGGCGAGCCTGCTCCTCTTTGTCTCGCTGCAACTGCTCTTCCAACCGGCGAGCCTGCTCCTCTTGACGGCGAGCCTGCTCCTCTTTGTCTCGCTGCAACTGCTCTTCCAACCGGCGAGCCTGCTCTTCTTGACGGCGAGCCTGCTCTTCTTGACGGCGAGCCTGCTCCTGTAGCAGCGCCATTAAAGCTGACAAGTCTGGCGCCATTGATGCTGTAGGAACTGCGGATGGGCCAGCAACTGGCACTGACGTAGGCTGGACACCACCCGGTGTCTGTGTTGGGGAATCTCCAAACCGCCTTTGGTCCATGTCCTGCTGTCGCTGACTCCTGGTACGGATACCGTCCGTGTCGTCCTTCGGTAGAATTGGCATAATTTATCCCTCACTTCTGACACCAAATTGTTACGAGCTGGGTATGGGATAAATTAATTACTACCAATCAGACAATTTAATAACTTTATTAAACAGAAAACACTTAAATCTAAATCACAAGTACACTACTGATCACTATTCGCTTGGATATCGCACTTCTAGTTCACTTCGATTCGCTCCGTTGTATCGCCTGAATCAGACTACCCTTGTGTGTCGGCGCTTGTGCTTTTTATACTACCCCATTATTCACGAACATTCCGGCGATGTGTAGAACGGTTCGATAAAAACATCAACAAAAAAACATTACCAAGTAGTAGGCAAAAAAAATAATAACCTACTTGTACCGAATAAAGAAGTAGGTACTTTATGCCCTCGGCGTACGGTCGAAATTACAATGACAATTCCTAATATTTTTATAAGTAGTTACCTACTTAACTTGGAACTAATAATAATGGCACGCTTCTCGAAGTTTTTAGCGCAAACACACTGAATCACGTCCTTTCTCGAAAGATCTCGTACGTACGACGTAACAATATAATACTGTAAGTGAAAGAAATGAATATAAAACCAATATAAAGTACCTAACTGAAATGAAAAAGGTAAAAGTAGATAGATCGCTAGACTAAGGGCTAGTTAAGTAGTGCACGTTCTGTCTTTGACATGTCTATCTTTATTTTGAGACAATGACATGAGAAATGAAAGTGCTAGAGTAACGAATATACATATAAATTCAACCTTGGTAGGCGCGCTAAGTTATTAGAGATGAGCTAAAGGGAGAAGCCAAACATGGGATAGTAAAAATTGAATCATGTCAAATTCTAGAGAGGTCAAATTAATTATATTTTTTTTTCTTTTTTGCGTACGTAGGTATATTAAATAAGAAATTTTGTAAATCAGGTAGACACTTAATTTAAACGTCAATTACTTTCTGTATATAATAAAGTTTGAAAACACTCGAAATATGGAAGATTTTAATGTATCTGGAGTTTGTAATTTAGCATCCAAAGACGAAAAATATATAGTTCAGTTGGCACTAATAGGTATTTCAAATATTTAATTATCCACTAAATAAATCAACTTAGTTTATACATCCCTAAAGTTAATATTTCTTTAAGTTAAACTTGAAATATATGTATTTATATATACAAGGAGATACGATGTATATAATTACCTATAAACGGAAGGTTTACGAGTATTATTATTCCACTTACGTGTGGTTTGGGAACAACACTTCACCCTGACATTTGGGGAAGCCTCTCAATTATTCATGATATGCTATGAGGGCTTCTCGTAGACAATATTTAATTTAAACTTTCTTCAACATGAAAGGTACATATAGACAAATGCTGTGAGAAAAAATATGATTAAAAATTCGTCATTCATCTTCTATAAGATGATATTTTAGAAAGAAAGTAAAAAAAAAAAAATTGGTAGGATAAATATAAATTTTTCCTTCTATTTTTTTTTAGGTACGTTAGAAAAAAACTGAAAGACAAAAAACTTTCATTACAAAAATATTGTGCAAAAACTTGTACGTAACTATTGAAGTTTTGCAGAATTTAACGTAGCCATCTGAATGACAGGACTTGTTACCAAAAGTTTTGGCAAAATCCTTATTGGAAAACTGTTACATTGATTAAAGTTAGTAAATAGTTTGAAACAGAGAAGGTATTGGGATCAAGTCACGAGATAAAATAGGAATTGATAAATTTAGAACGATTGTTACAACGAATACGTGCTATAGATTTTCTTTTTTTATTAGGTAGGTACCAACTGTACCAAATTCTGTATAGAATACATTTCAGGGGTGTTTTTTTTTAAATGTCTTGGCTGAAGTTTTCTTTACCGTTTCGAAATTTAATAACAGAAAATTATACAAAATAAAAAATACTTTTCATGCAATTTAAATACTTAAAGAAAGCCGCGAAAGCCGTTTAAAATAGAACCACCTATCAACTAAGAAAATTTATTTTAGACAGAAAACAGCAAAACAATAAGTTATTCACACTTCAGGAACGAGAAAATATAATAAAAAATATTTCAGGAGTTAAGAATGAAAGTGGAATGAAAGAAACAAATGACTTTTCACAACTAAATAAAAAATTAAAACTATTTGAAATAATAATTTTGTTAGGTCCACAGTAAGTAATTGACCAGTGATGTTAATTATAAATAATTATGTGTGTTTATAATTAAATTATAATAATTATGTTTTTAGTCAATGTTCGATGTTACTGGCTGCTGTAATAATGATATTTGTTGTTGATTTAGTGTTATAGATTTTTCTTCTAGGTGTTTCAGAAATATATATCTTACTACTATATTAATATTATATGTGTCTATAATTGTTCAGTTTTTGTAGTCAGTCACAGTTTGTATAGTGTAATTTATATATGATTCTCCTTTATTGGGATTTTTTTGTAATATTTTTTTTCATTATTTTAGCAATTTGAGGAGTCACTTTAGTCAAAAAGCGATTACCATAGGTACCTGGCTGAATAAGTTACTTACTAAAGCAGAAAAATAAAGTTGGTTATAAGAAAAAAAAGAAAAAAAAAAAAAAAAAAGCTCAAGCTCAGAAAAAAAATATGAATGACTGATTTTCTTCTCTCAATTTGACAAACACCTTCAAAAAGACGTCGTTTAAATCTATTTTAGTTACCCCATTGAAAGATGTCCGATAATCAGAAGTATTTTCTCTTATTTAACAAATTGTTAGCAAAACTAAAAATTAGTAAAATGTTGCTTTTGATTTCGCATTTGTTATTAACGATGATCCACGTCCAAATAAACAACATGTATTCATTAATAACTTCACCGTGACTGACTACAAGAACATAGATGTTTATTAACAAAAATAAAATATGTAAGGCTTTCCCTTATACATGTGTGTTTCGTTCAAAAGGAGGACAGTCTGGAAACTTTTACTGAACATTTTTTATTTATTTTACTTCATGACTACTACTTTCTTTAACTACTTTTTTTAACAACTGTTACAACACTTTTATAACTAAATATTATCTATAAACGAAACTAAGCTTATATTCACATTAAGGGCTCATTCACACGGCTTCCGTCATTGAAGATCCGTCATGACGAATGGACATTCACATTGCATACGGAATAGTGTTTTATCACGATCCGGCAAAAAAAAAACGAATTTGTGTTCGCATTAACTAATGCGAACACAAAAAAAGACGATACGTGATCGTGTCGGTCATTTTTCCCGATTCGTGATGCGTGTGAAAACGGGCGTTTTAAAAAACATTGTTGCCGTTAAAAAAATGATGGATCGTAAAAAAAGACGATACGTCAAAAAAAACGAATCGTCCTCGTTAGAACAGACTGTAACATGAAACAATTAAACACAAACTTACCTTCAAAGAAATAAAACAAAGTCAAACTAATTATTGCCAAGTGGACACTTAATAAAATATGCGCCAATAATGTACAGTCACTAGCAATGATATTTAAACACCGAACAAAACTCAAAAGAGTTTTCTCATGAAATGTCTATTCAAACTTTAAAAAAAGACCTAGTTCCAAAATACTATGTTCGTAACAGCATAAATTTACAATCAATAAGAAAATCACTTTTGAAAGTTGAACCATGTTTACGTGTTGCAAGTGCACGCGAATGTACATATCAACAAATCGAATTGTGTGCGGCCACTTGAGTAAGGCAGAGTAAGGTTCCAAGTAAACTTTACAGAATAACACTACCAAATAATCAGTGGCTTTCGACATTGTTGAACCAAAAACAAAAGAAAGATAAATTTGTCACTTTTGACAGTGACATTGACAGAAAGCAAATTGGTTCCTTTGCGAGTAACTGACAACAGATTGACAGTTGCTTTGTTGCTGAAAGGGTTAAGTTTATTGTGCGTTGGGGCATCAATTCGAACAAAAGAGAGAGAAAAGGGGGCTTCATTTAATATTGTATTGTTCTTATACAGGAGGGGCTCGTGGCTAAATAATAACAGCCGCGATCGATCAGCCGCTCGGATCGATCTTTAGAATAAAAAATCTGACAACCACTCTTACGAAGGGGTATCGCATTACCCAGTACTAACTGGGTTGTGGAGGTCCATGTAAAATACTGTTTTTCCACTGCATCCAGTTAGACTGGAAGCTGAGCCCCAACATAGTTGAGAAAAGGTTTAGCAGATGATGATGACTTTATTAGGAGTGATGTTAAGTGGTGTTATGGGTATTTTTTGTAATCGAATTTGGACACGTCTTCTTTTAGTATAAGTAAGCAATTAACTGGATTTTAACTACTGAAAAAACATTACAAGAACAGAAAATATTCTGTAAAATTCACCAGTTTACCTCACTCAAGCGAGCGCACACAATTCGAAAGCGAACTCATTTGTTTTTAACCGACTTCTAAAAAAGGAGGAGGTTCTCAATTCGGTTGTATGTTTTTTTTTTTTTTTTTTTTTTTTTTGTGTTTGTTACCTCATATCTCCGTCATTTATGAACCGATTTGAAAAATTCTTGTTTTATCTGAATGGATCTACTTCCCGATTGGTCCCATAGAAATTTCATCAAAATCGGTTCAGCAGTTTGGTTTTGAAATCAAAATAGCTGGAAAATTTTGTGTTTGTTACCTCATATCCTCGTCATTTATGAACCGATTTGAAAAATTCTTCTTTTATCTGAATAGATCTACTTCCCGATTGGTCCCATAGAAATTTCATCGAAATCGGTTCAGTAGTTTGGTTTTGAAATCAAAATAGCTGGAAACAATATGTCATCCAAGTAAAAGAAATTGCGAAATTGATACTTGACAAGGATTTGTGTGTGATGCGATAACTAAAAAGGGTAAAATAAAAACTTTTTTGCAAAAAATAACCGACTTCCAAAAAAAACACTAAAAAAGTGGGAAATAACTTTACTTTCGGAAGTCGGTGGCAAAAAAGTCAATGAAACAAACAATAGTCACCGACTTCCGAAAGTAAAGTTATTTCCCACTTTTTTAGTGTTTTTTTTGGAAGTCGGTTATTTTTTGCAAAAAAGTTTTTTAAAGTTAATCATCGCGGATTCACAACGAGACACCGTTCGAATCTCGAAGCGATGTCTAGATGACATACGATTTAACCTTTACGTAACTGATTCAGAATCCTGATTTTCTTCGGATCGCCTTCTTATATATCGTTGTGTTTATGTATGTAGGCCATTATTAGCCCTCTTTAAACCAAGACACGTTCAAGACGAAATAAATAATTCATCAGGAGTTATAAAGAGTCTACCTTGTAGCCAATACAGGTGGTTCCAAAAAGGCGTATGTGTTTTGTTTTTTTCTTGTGTTGTCGGGTGGCGTACTGAATTTATTTGGGTAGGATTATTGGTGGATGATAAAACAACATTTAGCCTGTATCTCCAGCAGGCAGATTTTTTTTAAAATATTACGTATAACTGCCTTGTTCTTTTAGTAGTCGCAAGCGCGACTGCTTAGCATCCACATTCATTTTCAAAACTTTCCTTACGACATTTTCCTTGGATAAAATCCACTAAAATAGAAATGAGCTGTACCCATTGAAGTTCTAATTAACAAAAGAGGTGTTTTGTGTAATTAATCAAGCCTATTATCCCCGAGGAGCTAGACAGAGGTGTACCTATAGTACACACACGGTTTTTTTTAACCGGTCAGAAATCCAGGCTCCGTGGCTGCTACCACGAAATCCCTGATAGAAAAGCCGAATAGCACTTTACCCGACCCGGGAATCAAACCCAGGGCCTCATGCTCAGTTGTCGCGCTTGCGGCCACTTGACCAACTAGACCACGTAAACTACAAAGCTAAAATTAGAAATGACCTGTACCCTATTATGCACTCACTATACCCAACTGGCGACCCGAATGGCGCAGCGGTAGTGAGGCTGCCTTACGTTCATAGGGTTCCGGGTTCGAATCCCGGTAGGAGCAAGTGTTTGTGTGATAAGCATAGACATTTGTTACCGAGTCATGGATGTTTATATGTATAATAAGTATGTATTTACAAACAAAAAGTATCTATGTAGTATATCAACTATCTAGTGTCCACGACACAAGCCTCGTTGCTTAGTGTGGCACTAGATGGCGCTGTGTGTAATGTCCAGCGATATTATTATTTTTTATTATTTTTAACTTCAATTTAACAAATTCACTTTTAAAATAAAAGTTCGGAACCACTATCTAAATCAGACTAAATAGCTCTCAATTACCCAGAAGTCTTGTCATAGTAATTATTATCAGGTTTATCGTTTTTTATTTTGGTATTTGTTAAAATATTTATTAGTTTATTTTAATTGTATATGTGTATTAGTATCTATAAAAGTATATTCCTATATTTTCGAAAGTAGTATTCTTATTTTTATTTTATTTTTTTGTACCCTATCACAATTTTGTCCAATTTAACCCAAAGGTTGACTGGTAGAGAATGCCTTGTGGCATTAAGTCCGCCTATGTACCACTATTGTACATGAAGTTTAAATAAATAAATAAACAAAAGAGGAGTAGGTACTGCATCATTAAACAAGTAAAGTTAACTGTAAAAGAACAACAATGCTTCAGTTACATTACACAGTTACTGGTACAGACTAGTTTAGAACTAAAACTAACTATGAACGAGTAAGGGTTTAACTCATTTGAACTTTATTTCGGTTCCAACCGAGATAATAAATGAAATTTTGGTTAATGTTTTGTTACTTATATTTAGATGTTAGTTTCGCTACACGCAAATAGAATAGATAAAACTTTTTTGCGAAAAAATAAGCGACTTCCAAAAAAAACACTCAAAAGATTGAAAATAACTTTACTTTCGGAAGTCGGTGACTATTGTTTGTTTCATTGACTTTTGTGCCACCGACTTCCGAAAGTAAAGTTATTTTCAATGTTTTGAGTGTTCTTTTTGGAAGTCGGTTATTTTTTTGCAAAAAAGTTTTTATTTTACCGTTTTTAATTATAGTATCACACACAAATCCTTGTCAAGTATCAATTTCGCAATTTATTTTACTTGGATGACATATTTTTTCCAGCTATTTCGATTTAAAAACCAAACTACTGAACCGTTTTTGATTAAATTTCTATGGGACCAATTGGGAAGTATATGCTTTCAGATAAAAGAAGAATTTTTCAAATCAGTCCATAAATGACGAAGATATGAGGTAACAAACACAAGAAAAAACAAAAAATACAACCGAATTGAGAACCTCCTCCTTTTTATGAAGTCGGTTAAAAAGTAACTATTTAACAACAACAAATTAGATCTCGAGCAATATCTACCTCTTTGAAAATAAAACTAGATGATGGGACTGACTCTCCCCACTTTCTGGGTACGGCACACATCAACCTCCGTCATTCTCAAATGTTTCGGCAGAGCTATCACGCGGTCCACATTTCGCCAGTATGTCCCTAGTAATATGGGCGAGCCTATTGCCATCAACCGGGCTCAAAACCTGACTCCGCTACTACTGAAAGAAATCCGTTATCACTTTACCCGACCTGGAAATCGAACTCAAGAAAGACCTCATGCTCAGATTGTATCATAACAACGAATTACAAGACACGCACCTCTGATTGTTTCGGAATCATGTGCGTACGGCTTTACATGCCGTCGAGAAATATCTCTCAGGCGTGCTGGTTTCCTCACGATGTTTTTCTTCACCGAAGCAAGTGATAATTATGCAATACGCACATGATTCCGAAAGATCACAGGTGCGTGTCTTGGGTTCGAGCTCGAGACCTATGACTTGGCAGTCCAACGGTCACACCACTAGACTATCACTACTTACTAAAAAAGCTCTGACACCAGGTTAGGCACTAACCCCGCGGTAAAGAAGAAGAAGAGTGAATTATAATAGGGGCCTTCTTGAAGCAGTTGCACCTACATACAAACATAAATTCACGCAATTTTCCTATGTAGAGAGGCATAAACTATAGAACCACCTAGTAGGACCTCACATATCGGTATATTATTCCTTTTGCTTCGTCCACGTTCCTACATCAGGTCATACACGCGCACAAAGCTGTAATTTGCTTGAGTAAATGCGTTTAACACATGGAGAGGTGTTTGAGCCTCAGAGAGCACATAGGCCGTACATAATCCCCAGCTGCCACGCGTAGGTACCGCTTTGTCTAGAACTCAGTCTAGCTTAAAATCTGTCAGCCAGCTAATCCTTGACACCTTTAGTGCTTTTGTTTACTTTGGGATCTTACACATACGAAATAACTAATCTTTATTTACTTACAAAAAAAAGAATGTCTCACTAATTTGAAAGTGTAGATGTTTGATTTTCGATTACAAAACAGCACATCTGGTTTTACGCGTACATTCTGCCTTAATATAGCATGCAAATGAATTACATAGTACAGGTAAAGATTTTACAGAAAATTATCATTTAAGAATTCCGCACAGAATAACAACATTTTCCTATAAGTAATTCTGTGAATTTATTTTTTATTTTTGCAACAGTAAGTTTTTAGTTGGGTCAGGTATTTTATTAAAGATTACAGGAGCCATATGACTGCCAATCAGAGCAGTATGACTGCTGCGCCGACCCCACATAAATTGAGATATGGCAGAAGAATGATGATGTTTTCTTTGATTTTATGTTTTGATTGACTGCTGCTCTGCGTGTCGCGGGTTCGATCCGCGCACGGAACAAATATCTGTATGGCCTACAGGAAGTTGTTCCGTGTCTGGCTGTTTGTGTATGCGAATTTAAATGTTTGTAAACACACCCACGATACAGTAGAAATTCCTCGTGTGGGGCAGCCTTTTTTTAAAAAAAGAAAGGAAGATGTAATGGATGCGGAAGGTATTGATCCTCACAAACGTTCGCACGTATAACAGTATACTAAGAACTAAGATTCTCACCGACTTGTCCGGCCCACTATTATCGCTCATCTGCGATTTCCCTTAAACTTAGTGCGACAGTTTCGTCCACAGTATGTCATTTGTAATAAACCGCACGTGCTACCGTCTGACGTAATCTCTTTCATTATATCAAGTTTCAAACTTTAAATTAAATTTGCATACTTCGTCTCTTGTACTAGGTAATGTTAGAGCGGGATGGATATATATTTGTGTTTCACTTTGTAATTATATACTTAGGGTGATTTATTGAGATAGGTTAGTATGGGAAAGTCTGGTGAAGAAGGAAGCATGTTATTGATTTTGTACATAGTAGGTGGTTTATTTACATTGAGGAGCTCGTGACCACTACTCGGATCAATCTTCAGGTTAAGCCGCGCTTGCCTAGGTTGGTCTGTGGATGGGTTTCCTCCGTGCCTCGGAAAGCACGTTAAGCCATTGGTCCCGGCTGTTATTTGTATGATGTGGAAATCGATCCCAGGACCTCATGATGAGCAGTCACGCTTGCGACCACCCGCCCAACAACCTCTTCAGTCTAACCAAATGCAAGACCAGTAGGACTTTACATGGGGCGACTGCCCATCTGTCTGACCTCCACAACCCAGTTGCAGTCTAACTAGATACCCCACTCTCCCGCTATTAAACTGGGCTTAAATATAGCTGGCGAAATGTGGATGTACTGTAAATATACCCCTGTCTATCCCTTGATGGCAATAGACCGGGCACAAATTCAGATATTTAGTGGCTGCGACTGAGATTTTAATTGTGGAAAAATTCAATAACACTTTTCCTGACCCGGATATTGAACCCAGGACCTCATGCTCGCTTTCAAGCACTATACCATCAAATATAGAAGCGATTTGCAGTATCAAAATCAAAATCATCCAGGCTTATTTTTTTTCTAAAGAAACTTATTATGTGCTTACTCGTAGCATACGACTTACATTCAAAATGATAGCAACAAAAAATCAAAAAACAACATTACGGAACTCTCTGTGACATATTTAAATCCAAACTGCGTATGGATTATTGATGATTTGCAAATGGAGAAGGAAAAAGACTTCTAGCAAAGCAAGAACTTGTGAACTCACTTCTTCTTCTTCTCTTCAATTGCACTTCTGTTCGCTATACTACTTTTTGGAGAAATCATCATTTTTATCATCATTCTCCTGCACTTATCCCAATTTATTTGAGGTCGGCGCAGCATGTCTTCTTCTTCCATACTTTTCTATTACTTTTTGAGAAAAAATTTCAAGAAAAAGTAAAAAAAAAATTGAATGCACACGAAGTAAATTAAAAAAAAAATGGAAACGTCACAGTTTCAAAAAATATTAAAACAAATCACAAAACGAGAAAATAATGTTGGGGGTTCGAACATGCGTCCCGTTGTTCTCAAAGCGGCCATGCAACCGCTAGGCTGTTTACTCGGTTGACATGAGTTTTAAATAGTCGTTGTCATTCACGACATGACTGAAACTTGAAACAATTGAAGAATACGGACATATATTGCTCATCCCCCTAAGCAATAAGCGTGATAATATATAGCCTAATATTCGAAGAAGCCTGTAAGGAATATTTGTGCAAAATTTGAAAAGAATCCATGTAGTCGTTTTTGCGCCATTTCGGAACATCGATTCGGATTTTTACCATTTTATTATTTGTGTATAGATTAAACCCTTCGTGTCAAATCTGTGCCAAATAGTCTGTTTTTTTTTCTTTCTTAAGCAAGCTTAATGCAAGTAATTATAAGATAGTGTATACATTGACCATTTTTTGGTAACCCCAAAAGGACATCCATAAAAATTTCCCCATGTAAACATATTTCTCCAAGGCATATTTTCATATCCGAACAAAAATGCTCTTCACCTTTTCCCAAACTGCCAAGTACACGAAAAGCACTTTCGAGAATCTCTTACGAAAACCAATTCATATAAAACGGAATGGATTACCGTAATATTTCCTTTTCTCACAAACTAAATCAGTTTGAAAAACACTGGGAAAAGATGGCGACTGTATTCAATTGTCATGAATAATGGAGGAGTTCGAACATTCATAGCCAACAGCAAGAATATAGGGCTGTGTTGTACAACTTGTAGTAGATTCATAAAACCCCGGCAATCCTGATTATTTAAAAATAAATCCTCTCACCTTGTGCAATCAAGGTCCTTTTCTGTTTACACCAAATGTTTCTTTATCGTGTGGTTAATGGCTAACCTGGTGTCAGAGTTTTTATGCCGCCCATGGGCCTCTGACTTGACCTTACATGCCGTCGAGAAATGTCTCTCAGGCATGCTGGTTTCCTCACGATGTTTTCCTTCACCGAAGCAAGTGATAATTATACAATACGCACATGAATCCGAAAGATCAGTTCGAACTCGAGACCTATGACTTGGCAGTCACACCACTAGGCTATCACTGCTTACACCAAATGCCTGACGACTTAACTGTACAAGGTGGAGACATATCGACGCACTAACGGTTACTTCGTGTACAGCACATTCGTAGGAAACAGCTGATTTTTTTTTAAATTACGATGAAACTATTCTATGTGTGGGGGCGTATGTGTTCGGATGTACTGAACACGTGGTAACCGTTTGTACGTCGATATCACTTCTACCCTGTTTAGATAAATTCCAATTCACATTCGGTTCTGTAGGTAACAGAATTACATCAAATTATATAGGTAAATAGACTTCGTTATGCGGAATTGTCATTGATGTTTTCAATAGCAAGCCTAATCCCGGATTTGGGCCCGTACAAAGACATTCAAATATTTACGAGCGATAGACGGGACAAGACGAACAAAATCGTAATCTTAGTAACAAGTTGGTGTGTCTATAGTGTCATACGCCCGCTTGTCAGGTAGCATTCGTGTGTCAACATCGAAAATGTTCAGGATCAAAATTTTTAACACAACACTACGCCTGTAATCCGAAAAGGGTTAAGCAGAGGTGTACCTATTGGTATACCCACATTTCGACCATTTCGCCAGTGATGTTTCAGGCCCATGTAATAGGGGGCGAGCCTATGGCCATCAACGAGCACAAATCCAGACTCCGTGGCTGCTACTGAGAAATTCCTGGAAAAACCCAATGACACTTAGCCCGACCTAGGAATATAACCCTAAACCAATGAGGCAGTGTGAGTGAGTACAATCACTCTACTAATGTTATATTCAATTACGAAATTCTCAAATACGTTCGTACAAACCAGGACCTCTAACAGAATCACATCAAATTAAATAAGAGTCCTCGTTAAGGGGAATTGTTAATGATTTGCTACTGAAATGAGTCGTTCCATTACAAATGAGACTTGGCTCTGAATTATTCATTTTGTACATATAGGTTTGGTCCGAGTGTAGAGCGTTTAGCGGGTAGGTAATCATCAAGACTATTTTCGTTATAAAACCGCACAGCAGACTGCTGTGTACGATGTGTATGGGTTTCAAAGGTTGTCGGTGAGGGCCGTGTGCCTAACAGCGTCTAAAATAGACACAAGAAATTTCCTTTTACATACAAATTCCCGAAACCAAAGAGACACTGGCAGCCGATTGTTCTCGTGTAATCCGCTGCCTCTTCTCGCTTGTACCAAACTCAACATAGGTTGAAACTAAATTAGTCTGGACCTGTGCACTAGACCATGGCTCGGAATGCTTTATTAGGGTCACAGTTCGGTGGGATGCTCTTCATCAAGATCTCTTCATTGAAGCTTCTACTAAAACAGAACTATTGCAATATTATGATGCCTGAGAGGAGATGATGTGGATGTTATGTCGAAAACGGTTATCAAAATATTAACTTCTTATGGTTCGTACGAACAGACTGCGGACCGGATTTCAGAAGCAGGTCTTCGGCAGTTTTTTTTTTTTGAACAAACCCTCTACTATAAGCCCACACTATTCCCAAACCACTGCAACTCCTAAAAACCAGAATCAACAGTGGTGACCGAAAAGTGCCGAGACTATGAAGCTCGACCAAGTCGATTCGGTTCGGTTCGTCGGTTTCTTCTTGGCAAGCGTGCTCCACCCTAGGCCGCAGCATCGCTTCACATCAGGCGAGTTGCGGCCAAACGCAAGCCTGTTTAGTATAAATAAAGAATTCCGTAAAACATGGAACAGAGTACATAATTATAATATTTACAAGATTCCCGTCACATATTACGGTAAGGTGGAAAACCTGACCAACCCCAATTTAGCTGAAATATGGCTCGATAGATGGCGTTGAAGTAAATAAACAAGCACGATGAGGAAATCTGAAAAAAAAAATATAAAACCCGTATTTCTGTCGAAAATAAGACTTCATCAATACTAAATACGCTCGGGAATTCAACCTAAATAATTCTAGAGCACCAGACGAAAATCAAAGAAACCTCGTCGTAATAAAATCTACGGATTTCGGCCGAATTCGTAATAGGATTATTTTGAATTCTAAGAATACATTTAACTTAGAATAGATAGACTACAAGAATGTTAAGTATTGATAGTAAGTAGTAGAGTGGATGAACAATTTTTTTTTATTGATACAAGACACCACACTATTCCCAAACCACTGCAACTCCTGAAAGCCAGAATCAACAGTGGCGACCACCAGAAAAGCGCCGAGATAAAGAAGCTCGACGAAGTCCCAGAGAGACAATTTAACTGTCTTGGATGCCGCAACGAAATTAATCAGAAAAGAATAGCGGAGGAGTAAGGGATAATATAATTTCCACTGGAAGAATTTGTGGCAAAGCAATAGCAACCTTCAGAGTTAAGCAACGCGTGCCCAGGTTGGTTCGTAGATTGGTGATCGTTGATTACATAACGAGATCCCTCCGTGTCTCGAAAAGAACGTTAAACCGTTATTCCCGGCTATCATTTGTAGATCTTTGACTGTGATTATGTGCAATCAGAACCCTAAAATTGTGACCACCAGTCTTACCAAGGGATATCGTATTACTAACTAACTAGGTTGTGGTGGTCATACGGTTAGGCTGGAAGCCGACCCCAACATATTTGGGAAAAGGCTAACAGAGTAGTAGAAGTTCCTGTCAGGGAGTTTGTCCAGGGTGGTAAATTTTGTACATGTGATTTTTATATACTAGCGCTCTGGTCAAGTGCAACTGCTGAGCATCCACTGGGGTCCTGGATTCGATCACCATTTAGGGCATGTTTATTTGATTTTTCCAATACGAGTTTCTTTGGAAACGTGGGTGTGCCGTAATGTTATGTTATGTAAATAAGAAATAAATTTTGCGATACCTACTTCCTTTGATCAACATTACCAAAACCAGCATGAAATAAAAATCTTTCCCTGCATAATTCAATTCGTTTCGCCAGTTTTTCTTTTTGAACTGATTCAACTGAAAATCTATGAAGTATTTTCTATTTGAATGTTCGGTTTAAAGGTTAACGCACACTTATGACTTTATGAGCACTGAATTTAGAATTGCCTTATACTCTAGCCTTTCAGAATTATTTCTATAAATGTCGAAAGATGACGTATGCGTTGCAGTATAGAAACAGTGCAAATGCACACCACACAAACTATGGCTTACCTCCTGCCCTGCTCTATGTGTAACTCCACCTGCACATTGAAGGACCTGTCCGAAGCCACCATCAATGCCATCGAGGTGGCAGAGTTCGGGTCAAAATTAATTTGATTTTAAAACAGAGTATCATCGACACGACGAAGAAGACCACACTTACGCGACGGGCTGACTCGTTTAGGGTGCTTGCATTTAAACACGCAAGTGTACCGGTACCGATTTTTCGGTACCCGAAACATGAACCTTGGTTACTGCCTTTTTTTTTTTTTTTTGACCACTTGCAAAAAATAGAGGAGTATTTTACCCATACCGATCGGTACCGATCCGTCCCGGCTTGTCCGAAGTGGGAACCTGTATCTTTATGTTAAACTTAGTTATAATAGTGTTATGTATTTGTCTCTGATTATTTAATTACTGTCATTATTAATTTACTAATAAAATTAAGCGGGACTCCGCAACGACGTCGCCTCGGAGTCGCTGAGCCGATCTGGTTACGAGCTTAAGTTGGGTTGACGCCTGGTTGACAACGAACCAATACAAACATTAACGCCCTTTTCCCATGGGGGTAGGCAACCAAGTTTTTGATAAGGATAGTAATCCTTATATACTTCTTTGGCCTCGTGCACATTCATACGTACAGAGGTAAGGTAGTGTTTATCCCGCGCAGTGCTGATACGTATGCGTTGACCTTTATTATTCAGCAAAGTTACGTATAACGTAACTCAACGAAAATAAGTAAAAAGAACCTGCTGGACTGGTCTACTTGAGATTCCATTCGTTCGGAATAGTATTGAGGGAATCGTTTGTGCATGATTTAATAATTGGACCGAGGAATTTATAGTTGATGGAGGAATTAGTTGTGGGTAGGTAAACATTATTTTTATAGTGGTATTTCAGACAAAAATTCGATCGTCGATCGGGCAGTCGATCTTAAGGTGAAGCCGCGCTTGCCTAGATTGGTCCGTGGATGGGTGACCACCCATTACATACCGAATTTCGTCTGTGCCTCGGAAAGCACGTTAAGCCGTTGGTCCCGGCTGTCAGTTGTAGATCTCTGATAGTCGTTACAGGTAGTCAGTGGCCCGAAAGTCTGACAACCAGTCTTACGAAGGGGTATTGTATTACCCAGTACTAAGTGAGTTGTGGAGGTCAGATAGGCAGTCGTGTAAAATACTGGTATTCAGCTGCATCCGGCTAGACTGGAAGCCGACCCCAACATAGTACTGTTAAGGCTAGGCAGATGATGATTTCCGGCAAAACTTCTTCGTCTTTGAAGTCGGTTACAAAGAAGTTTGTTCAATAATTTTACGGAAATTATTACGTTTGTTTAATGTTTAGCTGAGAAATCATTGGCTGTAGGCCTTAGGTTGAATCTAGCTGACGAAATCGGTAAAAAAATCTCTACCGTTTATCGTGGGAGTTTTACCTATTATTTATCACACTAAAATTTATTCTCATATAACTTATATTATCTATACATAAATACTTATACTTACATAATATAAGCTTTATAATAGCTGGAGAGTTTGTTTGTTTGTTTTGTTGAACGCGCTAATCTCAGGAACTCCTGGTTCGAATAAAAAAATATTTTAGTGTTGGATAGCCCACTAACCGAGGAAGACTATAGGCTATATAACATCACGCTGCGACCAATAGGAGCGGAGCAGCAATAAAAAATGTTATGCAGACGAAGTTGCAAGAGTCAGCTAGTTACTAAATAAAGTAACTAAGAATGAATGTCACCACATAATGATACTATTGTAATATTTACCACATAATGTTACTATTGTACAGTTGTAAGAAAATACCAACATTTATAATGTTACTCAAAAAGAACAAAATCATTACGAAACAATACCACAATTACTGCAGTCTACAACGAACCAGCAAATACGAATTGAACTAAACACATAACTATAGAATAAAACTACTTAGGTACTATAACATCAATGCTACTAACGATTAAATCAGGATCTCACGAAATACCAACATCTGACGCAAATACAGATCAAATAATCTTGATTCTTCACGATTTTATGCAGTCACAAAATAAGACTCCCCAAATGTAGAACTCTAACATAAAATCGTATCTTTTTTCGTAAAAAAAGAAATATTTTCATATATTTTTTTTTGTAAAATGTGTTTTTAGTCATAAGTGTAATTTTTTCAGCTAAGTGTTTCCGAACTGTCCTTTTTTTAAACTGTGCTCCTTGTTCTTTTTTGTTTTTTACATTTTATTTTTGGTGGAGTTTTTTCTAAACTATGAATTCTCTTTCCATGCTTTCTCCTTCAAACATGGTAGGTAGAAGAGGTTGTATATGAAAGAAATAGAGAATTTTACGAAAAAAAACAGCGAAACGCTTTTCAAGATTCGCTTTTATTCACTTTTTTTTTCAATATTAATAAGATGCTTAAAATTTTTCAGTGAGCCCGCTTGGTTACAGCTGAAAAGCTTAAACATTTTTTTTAAATATTTGCTGCGCAAAAAAATACACAAGAAATTGGCTTTTAAAAATGATTTTATAGCAAAAACACAAAATTTTAACTTGTTTCTGAATCCCACACAAGACGTGGAGTAGCAATTTTTTTATGAAAATTCACAAATTACAAGTTCAACCAAGTTTTATTATTAAATTTCACGGTTTTTTCACAATAAATCAATTTTAGAAATAGAAAAGTAGTACATAGGAATATAGTATAGCTTAGCACTTAACACCAGAAACGAATTATTTCAATTATTTAATTAGCAGACTTGTAAAATAGCTACACAAATAACATTGTGTGAGATTACAAAAAGATAACCTTTATTTATAATAAAAGGTGATACATCAGGCATTATCTTTTATTTAATTATCATTTTTGTAATCTTGCAATATTTTTAGGAATTTGAACTTTAAAATATTCAATTTTGAACTAAATAGTTTGATGCTATAGCATAAATATTCTTTGAGCTATCAATACTTTTATAAAACCCATAATACATGAAAAATACTGTAGTATTAGACCAAAATAGTCTAGATTAGCAATAGTTTGAATTGCTTATATTGCAAATCTATTTCATACAGTGCATTTTTATAAGAGGTCTTTTCAAATCATCTTTTACTCTTAATCTTTTTTTGGAAAAATCTTAATACTAACCCCGTAGTAACTTAATAAAATCTTTTTATGCAAACACTGTAAAAGGTTTGTAAAGTTATAAAAACGACTGTTTCTTAATAGAACAGAGAAATCATTTTTGTAAATTATATCCCTATAAAATCTTGCATGCACCAACCCCTTTGATTTTTGTGCCGTCGACCCGCAAAAAAAATAATCATCAAAAAGTATGATTTTTTCTTTATAACTATTCTGTAGTCTTTAAAAGCCGTTTAAAGATTCATAATGTAATCAATAGTAATTTAAAATAAGCAACCATAATTTCTTTTACTAACAAAAAATAAATCATACTTTTAATTTATTTATTAAGTACCTACTTATAAGTGAAACTGGGACTGCAATATATTACTTTGCACGATATAAATGGACTGAATTTTGATAAAAATACTAATTCCCTTTCTTTAACGGAACATTTTTTACATTTACGTTCCATTAAATATTTTTTTTCGTAGATATTTCTTGTTGGTGTTGCCATGGCCCATAATTTTATTAAAAAAACCATTGTCTCTGTCTACCAAAAAAATTGTATTTAAAAAAGAAAGTTTTTTTATCAAAATGTTGTCCCCACTCCGCTTAAAGAAGGCGCCAAACCACACAAACGCTTTAAGTGTCCGATTTGTGCTGACAGATGGCGTTTCTGCAGAACCGCTCCATCTCGCTGGTGGACATGTACATCGACAACTCCGAACCCTCGGAGAATGTTGGCCAGATCCACTTCAGCCTGGAGTACGACTTCCAAAATACTACTTTGATATTGAGAATCATCCAGGTAAGTAAAATTTGTCAGGACCTTCAATTGGCTTTTACCAATAAGTCATGGACGTCGCCAGATTGATTAAGTAACATCTATTTCAATAAAAGGACTAACAAAAAGCCAACCTGTCTAGAGTGGAGATCTTAAATTAGGTTTAAGTTCCTAGACTTTCAAAATAACTCTTCAAAGTTAGTAACTTCTATATAAACAAGTACGGAAAATCTAACCAATCCGAGGTGCCAATACTTTTGAGAAGTGGCTATTGCATTTTAGATTCTTAGAAGAACTTCAGCTGCATCTGTAACTAGTAAACTTAAGCCTTACAAATCCGTTTTTACTCGCAACCTTCTGCCCCCCCTCCCCCCCCTCCCCCCGGCTCAAAGGCGACGCCCTTGCAATAAGTTTGTCTACATTTTGTATTTTTTTTAATTTGCTATCAAGCATGATATGATATGATATGATACAACCATCCAAGTAAACTAACTTTTCTAGGATTTTAGTTTGGCTTTAAGCAAAAAGTTTTGCCATTTTTGCCAAAAATAAAATCCGAAATTCTGTCAGTATGCTCAAACTGAGCAATTAAGTATGTAATGCTATATCTATAAACAAATCAGCCGGTCCTTATCATATTGCAGTTTTGTAGGAAATTCTTGTCTTTCTTGTTAATAACCCAAGAAAAATTTCTATGGGGGGGGGGGTTCAGAATGATGTACTAGATACGTAGTAACCATTTTATCGTCGATGTCCGTTCTACCCCGTATTCGTGGACTTGAATGACGTCGTAATACAAAATATTAACAAGAGAGGATCGAACAGCCTTTACAAAACTCAATATTTGAATGATTCATGCTAATAACTAAAATAAACACTCTAAAACTCCTAAAAATGACTTACAAATAAATGTTTTTATTTAATTTCATCATAATGTAGGACCATGTATATTATGATCTTTCTAGCATTTGTCTGCTTATTATTTAAACAAATAACGATGATTTGTTGTCTATTGTACCATCACGAATTGTTATGGTAATTGTTTTAACAAATAATACTTTGAATGGAAACACGTGTTATTATTTGCCATGCTTATCACACATGGTCTTGCAAAGCATAAAAGTCATGTCAAAGAAATAATTGGACATCCGCCATTTTCACAGCAACCAACCAGAATGCATAACATAACATCACGCCTGTAATTCGTGAAGGATTAGGTAGAGGTGTACCTAATAGTACACCCACATTTCGCCAGTTATGTATAAGTCCCATGTAATGGGGGCGAGCCTATCGCCATCAACCGGACACAAATCCAGACTCCGTGGCTGCTACTGAGAAATTTGAGATGGAAAAATCCAATAACAATTTGCCCTACCCGAGAATTGAACCCAGGGCCCTCATGCTCAGCAGTCGCGCTTTCGACCACTCGACCAATGGGGCAGTGATTATGCTGCAATTTGTTTCTAACCCATTTTAACTGTTTACCTTCTCTTAGGGCAAGGAACTCCCCGCCAAGGATTTAAGCGGCACCTCAGACCCTTACGTACGGGTGACCCTGCTACCAGACAAGAAGCACCGGCTGGAGACGAAGATCAAGAGACGTACTCTCAACCCTCGGTGGAACGAGACCTTCTACTTTGAAGGGTTCCCGATACAGAAGCTGCAGAGTCGGGTAAGAGTTGATTGAATCTTGCTTTTACGGTGTAAAAATTTTATACAGTGTCGGCAGAACTTGGGTTTGCTTAATCACTTTCAGTTCTCATCTTCTTGCCCTCGTCCCATTCTACTCGGAGTCGGTGAAACACGTTATCTTCTTCCATTCTCCCCTGTCAGACGTCACGGCATCTTTTACTCCTTTCTCTCTCAGATAAGTCCTTGTAAACTCAGCAGAAATCACTTTCCATGATAAATCACTATCACTACATAGTATAAAACAAAGTCGCTCTCCTCCTGTCTGTCTGTCCCTATGTATGTTTAGATCTTTAAAACTACGCAACGGATTTTGATGCGTTTTTTAATAGATAGAGTGATTCAAGAGGAAGGTTTATATGTATAATACATGCATATTATAGCAGAGAAAACATTAGTATCTACATTGCACCCGTGCGAAGCCGGGGCGGGTCGCTAGTTCAAGATAAAAGTAACCCAAGGCTCCTATGTAGCTTTTTTGTTTTCTCTTATCTTTGAATTTCAGCATTCATCATCATTTTCTTACACTTATATCAATTGATACGGGGACGGAGCGTGGCATGCCATTTATCATCTTTCTTACAGTCCAAATAAAATTTCTTTGGTTTTTCTCTTTCCTGTTTGTGGAACTAGCGCCCCGCCCCGGCTTCGCACGGGTGCAATGTAGATACTAATGTTTTCTCTATACATAATATATAAAACTTGTCAAAAGGCGAACGAAATAATTATATAATAAACGCGGCTTTAAAAGAACAGAGCATTCGAACCAGCTGACATACTTTTACTGTTCTGTCTATTTACAACATAAAAAATAACAAAGGAAAAATAAACCATTCTTATTTAATTAAAACACGTTAACTAAGAACCAGCCATTACTATTCTCCCGAGGTACTCCCCGTCACGCAACGTGGCAAATGTCAATTTATATCAATTTGGTGCTAGGGTAGGGCTGCCATGCGTCCCGGTACACCGAGACATGTCCCGGCTTGGAACGTAAAAAAAATAGGTGGTATCTCACACAAATCCTAGTCAAATATCAACTAGAAGTTATTAGCACATAGCCGAAGAAGAAACATGCATATTATATAGGATAACTCATAAAGTACCAAAACAAAGTTAACAAACGGGACCACCGCGCGAGATTCTCCAACGAAATGAATCAAAGAATCACGTAAATCGGACCAGGAATCACGGAGCAATTGGTGCACAAACGAGAAAAAAAAAATCGTGGTCGAACACATAACCGCCTCCTTTTCAGAAGTCGGTTAAAAAGTCAATTGTCCCAGTTCTGTTGGTCGGCTCTATCAAAACAGAATCGTGTTTTTTTTAAACGTATATCCTGTCTACGCCCCTCATATGTAGACATGAAAACTGACTTGTGTTAATAGGAGTATGGTGAACAGGGTGTAAAATTCTTCATCCCCCATAGAAAAGGGAGGATCCTCCGACCAAACGGGTGTTGTGTTTGGTGGGCTACTGCCCGACGGTTCTTGTTGGATTTTTAACCTACTTAAAAAAAAACATTTTTTGGAAAAAAAAACCGACTTCCAAAAAAAACACAAAAAAAGTGGAAAATAACTTTACTTTCGGAAGTCGGTGACTATTGTTTGTTTCATTGACTTTTTTGCCACCGACTTCCGAAAGTAAAGTTATTTTCCACTTTTTTTAGTGTTTTTTTTGGAAGTCGGTTTTTTTTTGCAAAAAAAGTTTTTATTTTACCCTTTTTAGTTATCGTATCACACACAAATCCTTGTCAAGTATCAATTTCGCAATTTCTTTTACTTGGATGACATTTTTTCCAGCTATTTTGATTTCAAAACCAAACTGCTGAATTGAGAACCTCCTCCTTTTTTTGAAGTCGGTTAAAAAGGAAGAGGTTCTCAATTCGGTTGTATGTTTTTTTTTGTGTTTGTTACCTCATATCTTGGTCATTTATGAACCGATTTGAAAAATTCTTCTTTTATCTGAATGGATCTACTTCCCGATTGGTCCCATATAAATTTCATCAAAATCGGTTCAGCAGTTTGGTTTTTAAACCAAAATAGCTGGAAAAAATGTCATCCAAGTAAAAGAAATTGCGAAATTGATACATGACAAGGGTTATACATAAGAAGTCGGTGCCAAAAAAGTCAATGAAACAACCCATAGTCACCGACTTCCGAAAGTAATGTTATTTTCCACTTTTTTGTGTTTTTTTTTGGAAGTCGGTTATTTTTTTGCAAAAAGTTTTTTCTATATATGTACGGAGTCACGGATAACTTTAATTGCGCGAATTGGAATTTTCATGTTAGTTCTTCATTTGTGTCATAGATAGTACTTTTTGTACTATTATTTTTACTATTTGCACAATAACTTTTTAAGCATACAAACACATGCTTAAAAAGTTATTGCACAAATAATAAAAATGATTGATGTTGGCAGTGTAATAGAAAGATGATAATTTTTGACTGCATACCAGTTAGCTTGTTCGACCGTACTATGTTGCTGTAATACTTTTTGTAGTGCGCCAAAAAACTGGCGATTAAAAATCTCATTTTAAAACCTGACGATTTCTACGAAAAAATCTCTTCGTTAACCCAGAAATCCTCGAAAAATGTGTCTTGACCACATCATCATCCATGGTTTACCCTTTTATTAAAAATGTCCCGGTCGGCGTTACAGCATTTGTGGCAGCCCTAAGCTTGGGAAGCTAGGGGTTCACCAATCTACCCTTCATTGGCGTTTTAATTATATTCTTTGTAGTCATCATTTAGGGTTGATATTTTTAAATTTATATTCTAATGTTTTGTCGTGCAATAGTGAAGTTAGACTGAATACAAACACTTTCACGCAATGGCATAAACCTCTCTATTTTCTGCGATTTTGCCATGTTCGCCCCGAAAACAAGATCAGATCGTCACACCACCTTCGCCACGGTCTACCTCGACGGAGCATCCTCGACTGAGTGACGATCTGTACCCACCTCACAGGCCTTGACGAAATAATTTATACAAAGTATGCCTGCCTGATTGCAAATCTACTTAGTATTCGCGGTCGTTTCCATTTAGCAACGATATCACCTATACTAAAATTAGAAAGAGGAAGTTTACAAGTTTGTATACAACATTAGTTTTAGTATATGCGAAACCTGAAACACGTGTCTAGTATTTTTATGTAAAGAATCTGTGTATAAAAATTCAAAACTGTATCATGAAAAATCACAAAGTTATGAGCTTGTTATGTTACCTGGTTGTCCGTACAAAAACATACTCACCACGCGGCGCCGTTCTGTGCGCCCGCGCCTAATGCCTATGTTGTGCGCGTATGATTGCGGATAGGTACTAAGTGTCGCTCGTTGTCCAACATGTAACGTTTTTTAAATATTTTTGGGACAAAATATAACATGATATAAAAATTATTGGAATCGATTCAGTTACTTATTCTGAATAAACTATATTCTGGTTTCGCATATACTAAAAATAATATTGTATAGGGGGTAATCTTCGGAACTACTGATCCGATTCCAAAAATTCTTCCACTAACGGGAAGCTACATTATCCTCGAGTGTCATACGCTACGTCGTATTTAAAATGTTCCTGTGGATTTATTTCCGTACATAACGGGAGCGAAGCCGCGGGCAAAAGCTTAATACGAGAAAGTTACTAACAGTTATGTTTCTTGCAGGTACTTCATCTTCACGTGTTTGACTACGATCGGTTCTCCAGAGATGACTCCATCGGCGAAGTGTTCCTGCCTCTGTGTCAGGTAGTGTACCTTTATATTTGCTGTCTTTCTTCTTTTTTGGGACTGTATTCTTCGGAAGAGGTCGTTTAAAAACAAGTGCGAGTTGGACTCGCGCTCCGAAGGGTTTTGTACAAACTTGCAGGTATTTTATCCGATTTCAAAAAAAGAAGGAGATTCTCAATTCGGTTGTATTTTTTCGTGTTTTTTACCTCATATTTTCGTCCTTTATGAACCGATTTTATCAAAATCGGTTCTGTAGTTTGGTTTTTAAATAAAAATATCTGGTAAAATATGTTATCCAAGTAAAACAAATTGCGAAATTGATACTTGACAAAGCTTCGTGTGTGATACGATAACTAAAAAGGGTTAAATAAAAACTTTTTTGCAAAAAATAAACGATTTCAAAGAGAAAAAAAATGGAAAATAACTTTACTTTCGGAAGTCTATGACTATTGTTTGTTTCATTGACTTTTTTACTATTAAACTACATATTTGCGTTTTGCCGATCTCATATTTAGATACTAACCGATAGTTGAAAAGAGCAACTCTCTTTATGATGGACTACTTGCAAAAAAAACTCCAAAATCGACCCTTCAGCAATCATTCAGACTGAACGGTCAGATAGGTTCAGATAGGACGGCGTGAACAAACCAGTAGAAGTGCATGAAGAACAGGGTGTAAAGTTCTTCGTTCCCTGTCCGTGAATAACCAAATAACCGAAAAACAGAAACCATGTACTCAGTACATCACTTGAACCTGACATAGAAATTTTACGTCAGTTATTAAAAAAAAAAAAAAACTGTTTCCTACAAAAGTGTAATACCTATACGGTCAAAATGTATGGAACAGCTGTTTTTTTTTTTTTAATTACCGATGAAAAATTTCTATGGGGGGGTTCAGAATGAAGTACTGAGTACGTGGTATCCGTTTTCTGTACGGTGTCCCTTCTACCCCGTATAAATATGGACGAGGTGAAAGGAGTATGCAAGTACTAGGGTATTCTATACCTTCGGCTAACCGCTATTTGAAAAAGTTGTGTGTTTATTTATGTATAAATAACAGACAAACAGTAATGGTATTTCACTCTCACTCAAGTTACCATCAAGACTCCTGATTAAAGATTAAGCGAGATCCCTTTTAATGGACACCATAAAAACGAATCTATGTCTTTTCTTGTATACTTAATTGTAAGGAACGAAGTTCTACTGTCTTTTTCTATCGTAATTAACGTCTACTAAAGCAGCTCGTAGAGAATTCTTTAGCGCCGTCTTTGAAGGTAGTTTTTAATGTAGTTACTGGGGTTTTTAAGTTAATTTTCTTCAGCGTCTGCCTTGTTGATGTAGTGGTTGCAAGGGTTGGAGCTCAATCATTCAGCCCTGGGTTCGACTCCTAGGTTGGGTAAACATAACAATAAAATTGGAGTACCTGTTAAAATGTATCTGAAATAATCATTCACATACAAAGTAGCGACATCTGTTGTCATAGTTTGTAAGTTTATTGCTACATTATCTGTGGCATGTCTATTAGAAAAAATAAACTTTAGTTCTCTGTTAAATCACAACGCGGTCGTTTTATTATTTCAAAACAACAGCTTTTTACTGAATGCTAATGAAAGTATTTTCGTTACTTTTAATTATTTTTAATCGTTGTCTGTTTGTTCCGGCTAATCTCCGAAACGCCTCGACCGATTTTGACGGGACTTTTAGTGGATTTAGCTGATGTTATAAGAAGTAACTGAGGTAACTTTTAGTTGCGAAAAAAAGACTGGGGTTCCGTGCAAAAAAATAAAATCCTTGAAATTGCTTACGATTCAAATAGGGAAGTAATACTTGAAATTAATGCTTTGATTTTCATTTTGAATATTTTTTTTATAAACATTGCACGCGGAAGAAAGTTAGTATGAAACAATGATGTAAAATGGCTAATCATTTGAGGAAAACAGGCGTAATATGATGGTCTTCAACATTTCAATAGGGACCTATTTTCTTTAGTATTCTTGTGACATCCACCTCTGTATACACTAACTAAAATTTAAAAAAATCATGAGTCTCATTCCGTTTTTTGGGTCGTAAAAACCAAGCCCTTTTCGTCTCGTCCCATCTCGTAAAAAAACTTCGTCTGGAAATATACACGCAAAAGTGTTATGTAAATATGTACTTATATTTTTGTCACATACTGCATGCATTAAGCTTGATATATTCAAATAGTTGACAGTCTCATTGAAACGCAATCCCTACTAACATAACATCACGGCTGTAATCCCAGAAGGGTTAGGCAGAGGTGTACCTAATAGTACACCCACATTTCGCCAGTTATGTTTAAGTCTCATGTAACACAGGGGGGCCTATTGCCATGAACCAGGCACAAATCCAGGCTCCGTGTCTGTATTGAGAAATTCAAAGCTTTCTTATGTATTTTCAACGCTCTGCTCAGCAGCGAGAGTTGAAATTCCTATGCACATTTTCTCCTCTAACACTAGACGATAACTGGTGTGAAACACATCTCCCAAGCTCATCGTGGTGTGCTGGCGCTGCCGCTGCGGCTGCGGAGCGAACCTCAAGCGGCGTAAATATAGTAACCTTATTGGTAACTATATTTTCGAGCTGTTTGGGGTTGTAACTCTGGGGCCGTGGGGTCCGAGTGCTCACAGCCTTTTTAAGGAAATTTCGGAACGCCTAGTTGACGCTTCCCGTGACCCAAGGGCTGGCTTTTACCTTGGCCAGAGGCTGAGTGTTGCCATACAACGTTGCAACGCCGCCAGTCTCTTGGGCACATTACCGGCTGACAGCGTTGAGGAGGAGTTTTTTTGAAGCTCTTTTATAGTTTGTTTTTCGTTTATTTACTTTAATTTATTCAAGAGATTTTTAATGTAATAATGTCTTCGTGGTACCACTTTTATTATACACTTTGTATGGTTAGTTTATTAAATAAAATGGTCCAGACGAAAACTAAATGACTAAAAAAACTAAGTCATTCATTTAGTTTGGGTTGTGGGTTAGTGTGAACGGACAAAAATGAATAACGTAAACGTTTTTTCATTTATTAGGGTCACCGTATGTGTACTAACGTAATATTTCACCTCGACAGTCTCTCCGTCGGATAATCACGACACTGTTTAGTATGTATAGAATAATAAATTTTACCATTTATATACAGTAGTTTCCTTCAGAGACTTAAATACATATAAAATAACCTTTCTTACCTGTTATGTAAATAAAAGTAATTTATAAAAACCCATTTGCCTGCCCGTTATCTTTAAAAAATGAGGTCCTAGAATATTATTACAGGTATTTTAAGTAAATAAGGTGATACCGCAGATAAGAGGTATATACCGGAAAATTCGAGTAAATATTACCTGCAGCTGAAGTTTAATTTCACGGGGCGTTTGTTGTGCTGTAAATTGTGTTCTATATGTACTTTGATTTTCATGGTCGTACCTGTAATAAAATTTGGTAGAAAATAAGGCTCTATCCAAGAAAAACAAATAATTTTGACCGTCGTCTCACAGTCGAAAGCGCAACGGCTGAATGTTAGGTCCTGGGCTCTTTTTCCAGGTCGGGCAAAGTATGGTTGGGTTTTTCTCAATAGCAGCGTCGAGTCTAAAAAGACAGCGATATGATAACCCGCACATCGAAAAGCACGTCAAGCCGTTGGTCCTGCGCCTGATCTCGTCTCGTCTCCCGGTCGTGTCGGATTGCCGTCCACCGGACTATAACTGGACCGGACGAGAATGAAGGAAGATAGAGTCCATGATATTTGCGGACATACAAGGTGTAAACGGACCCTTCACGAAACCGTCAACCAAGCATTCTGTAGATCACACTAAGTAACTCTACGCAAAAAAATATTATACTTTGAAACGGCTTTTGAGCAGTGTGCACTTATATTATCTTCTGTGTCGCTGGCTAGTATCCGCTAAGATTTTTTTTTTTTATTTAACGTTGGTTTGCTCTTGACTCTAGTCTAGGTCAGAGGTGACAGAAACAGAGTCGACGACGGAGCGAGCTTACCCAGAAGAAGCCTGTTTACTCTAACTTTGAAGAGATTAGGGTTGAATGCGTTCGGAAACACAGATGCAGGCAGAGAGTTCCGCTCCTTTGCTGTGCGCATAATAAAAGACGTTTGGAAACGCTTAGCGCGAATTGGCGGAATAGCAACAAGGTAGGCATGGTGGTTAACCTGCAGTGCGTCTAGATGAACGATTGATTATTGATCGTCATGACAAAAACAGTACGAAGAAGTACTTTGGTGTAGGTATTAGGAACTGTTATCGCAATAAGGGGCCATCCATAAATTACGTCACACGTTAAGGAAGGGGTCGAAGAAGTGTGACGAGGGGTGTGAGTGGTCCTAAACTTTTTGACGTCATATTTCAAAATCGAATATGTATGTATGTCGAATATATGTAGTACTAGCGACCCGCCCCGGCTTCGCATGGGTGCAATGTATGTAGATACTAATGTTTTCTCTACTATAATATTTATTATACGAACATGTAAACCTTCCTCTTGAATCACTATACACTAGGTGTAGTTTTGCATCCTCGTCAAAATTCAGGAGGTTGTTATAGAAGTCGTAAATAATCAATACAAATTACGGTACCTGGTCAATAATAACAAACGCTGCTTTTTTTGTTGTTTTAATTTGACAGTATTTCAGAATGAAGCCCTTTTCAAAAGAGAAGAATCACCCGTTTATCGAATAAACGTCTGCGTTTGTGTGAAAGTGTGGTTATAGTGCTAGTATTAGACGGGCCGCGTTTTAATACGGGTGGTGTGGTGTACATTTATCGATTTACGATATTAAGAAAAAAAAAAAAAAATACCAACCCATTTTATTATTGATTCGGGTCGAGAATCATTAGCATAGTTACCTCCTTGAATTTGACGAGGATGCAAAGCAATACCATGTATATATAAAAAAAAACCGCATCAAAATCCGTTGCGTACTTTTAAAGATCTAAACATACATAGGGACAGACAGACAACGGGAAGCGACTTTGTTTGATACTATGTAGTGATTATAACACGAAAGAACTATTATCAAAAATCTTTAAAATATATCCAACTCTATCTATCTGTATGAACATGTAAATTGCCAATTAGGTGACGTCACGCCAAGGACGGGGTGTCTCAGGAACGTGACCAGCTGAGACAAGGACGGGAGAGGGTCAAAAAATCATGAAATTCGTGGGACTTAACTTATGGATGGCCCCTAAGTAACAGGAACATGCGTTATAGGTTTTCTATTGTACCTAGTACATATGTATAGCCTAACTCTTGTTGTAGGTAATCGACAACAGAAAGATCTCCGTGTAATAAAATTTCAGTATACTGCCAATACTTTATCAGTTACAGGCCGGTAATATAAAAGCTAGGTTTTATTTATTTTACGTTAGAACAACAATTCGCTTTACGTAGTCGATTTTTGGTACCAGCTTGGGATGGTAGTTGGGTAGCCTTTTTTTTCCGGATGGGAAATCATCAAATGACTTCTCCCGCTCTGGGCTGAGCGGGAGGGAGTGTCAGACTTTTATTGACTAAAAGGGCGATGAAGGAACATGGGTGGGCCCATGTTCCTTCATCGCCCTTTGTGTTCCGGGGCCGCGGTATCTCTTTCGAACAACCCGCAGCACCCGGCAGGCATCGGCCCTTGCGGGCCCCTTCCCTATGCTGACATCTCTTAGAGGCGCGCGTGGAACACGAACGCGCCGTCGACACGGCCTGTCGTCCTAAGACGGAGGGACGGCGAGCTAGCCCTTAGCTCACCGTCCACAGGCCCGCTAGTTGGGTAGCCTTGGTTTATGTCTGTCTGTCTTGGTTACTTTCCTTTGCTAAAAGATTACATAATTATGACACATGTAATCTCCGAAAAATTAGGCAGAGGTGTAGTTAGTCCCATGTATACGGGGGCGACCCTGTTGCCATGGAACGGGCACAAATAAAAAAATTCAGACGGCTACTGACAATTTCCTGATTCTGAAATTTAATAACATTTTGCCCCACCCGGGAATCAAACCCGGGACTTCATGCTTAGCAGTCGCGATTGCGATGACAAGACCAACGACGCAATATTGATAATAATAATCGCTAATACTAAAATACACACTTCCTCATTCGTCATAAACCCAATAATCACACAGAGGAGCTCGTGGCTACATAATAACTGCCACTCGAATCAATCTTTAGGTTAAGCCGCGTTTGCCTAGGTTGGTCTGTCGATGAGTGACCACCCATTACATACCGAGTTTCCTCCGTGCCTCGGAAAGCACGTTAACCCGTTAGTCCCAACTGTTATTTGTAGATTTTTGGCAGTCGTTACAGGCAGTCAGTGGCCCGACGGTCTGGCAACCAGTCTTACCAAAGGATATCGTATAACCCAATACTAACTGGGTTGTGGAGGTCAGATAGGCAGTCGCTCCATGTATAATACTGGTATTCAGCTGCATCCAGTTAGACTGGAAGCCGACCCCAACATAGTTGAGAAAAGGCTAGGCAGATGAAGGCCCTGTCACATCACACAGAAAAAATCCGTATCAACATTTGTAACAAAATTAGCAACAATTGTTCCCAACACAAGGTCACCTTAATTCACAAAAGGGATGAACGTTAAGGAAAACATACGTTTATTTGTCGACCAATTTATGTAATAGTAAATTGTAGCCTACGTGAAACACTGAACATTTCGTACCGGAGTTAGTTTATACTTGTTTTAAGATAGTAGGAGTTAAAGTATGAAATTGCCGTTTAACAGTAATAGATACTTTGAATTGACATTAAACCTTCATGGTGTGAGATATTCGAGTGAAACTTTTTTTACATTTTACTTATGAGATTTTTCTTTTAAAACATGTGCAACGTTCGATTTTAGAATTTCAATTGTTTTTTTATTCAGCTTAGACGGAAAAGATGGATGCTTAGAAAATCCGAGTAATTTTTGATTACGAGTTCCGACGCGGAACTAACGCGGCAGATACGGCTCGCAATATCAATGCTGCGTTTGGAGAGGAAACTGCTAGTGAACGCACCGTGCGTTTTTGGTTTAAACGCTTTCGTAATGGAAACTTCTGCTCGAAGAACGAATCACGTGGAGACCACCCATACATGTGAATATCGCTGAATTGAAGAAGATGGTGGAAACCGATCCGAGTCAAACTACCTAGCAATTAGCAGCATGGTTTAAGCTTACCTTACCTACAATATTGACTCATCAATGAAAAATAAAAACTAAAATGAAAAATGGATGCCTCATGATTTGACTGATCTGCAGAAAGAAACGCGTGTTGAAACTTGCGCTGCCTTGTTGAATTTGTACAAAAATGAAGGAATATTGGATCGAATTGTGACATGTGACGAAAAATGGATTCTTTACGATAACCGTGAGCGAAAAATGCAATGGTTGACCCCAGGTCAAACGCCGCGACAGTGCCTTAAACCAAAGCTTACCAAGAAAAAGGTAATAGTAACTGTTTGGTGGTATCTTCATGGTGTTATTCACTATAGCTTTCTCAGGTCTGGTCAAGCAATATCAGCAGATGTTTACTGTGCCGAACTTCGAACAATGATGGCGAAACTGGCAGTAAAACAGCCCCGACTCGTGAATCGAACTTCACCTTTAATGCTCCCTGATAACGCAAGACCTCACATTGCACGGGACACCGTTGTAACTCTACAGGAGCTGCAGTTAGAAACCATACGTCATCCTCCGTACTCGGCAGACCTTGCTCCAACTGACTACCATTTTTTTCGTGATTTGGTCAATTTTAGACGCGGTAAAAAAATATCTTCCCAGGAGGCAGTACAAAATACTTTCACACAGTTTGTCGAATCTAGATCGCCAGAGTTCCATCGTAAAGGCATAAATGAACTTCCGATTAGATGGCAGCAATGTATAGATAATGGGGGTAAATATTTTGGTTAAATAAATATGTTACATCTTGTGAAAAAAAAAACAAGTTTTAATTTTGCAGTATAAGAAATTTCATACTTTGACCCCTAATATAAGGACGTCTGAGAGGGACTGAGAGTTCCATTTGTGTATCTGTAAAAACAGGAAAAGTCGGGGATATTCGCTGTTAAGTAAATTGACGACAAAGCATCACACCTGTATTTAATTGACGAGTTAGGCAGAGGTGTATGTTTAAGTTGTATGTAACAGTGGGGACGAGCCTATTACCATCAACCGGGCTCAAATCCAAACTCCATGGTTGATACTGAGAAATTTCTGCAAAAAAAACCAACATTAACACTTTATCCGAACGACCTGGGATTCAAACCCAGGACCCCATGCTCAGCAGTCGTACATTCGACCACTACATCAACGACGTAGTGTAAAGTGTAGCCTACGTGAAATACTGTATATTTCGTACCGGGAGTTATTGCTTGGTTTAAGATTTAAGGAGGTCTGAGGAGGGACTGAGGGTTCCATTTGTGTATCTGTAATTACAGGTAAAGTCGGAGAAATTCTCTGTTAAGTAAATTGACTACATAACATCACGCCTGTAATCCCCGAAGGCTTCGGCAGAGGTGTGCCTAATATTACACCCACATTTCGCCAGCTTTGTTTGAGTCCCATGTGAAAGGGGGCGCGCCTATTGCCATCAACCGAGCACAAATCCAGATTCTGTGGCTGCTACTGAAAAATTCCTAATGTAAAAAACCCAATGACAATTTGCACAACCCGGTAGTCGAACCCAGGACCCCATGCTCAACAGTCCTGATTACGACCGCTGGACCAAAGAGGCAATAAATTTATTAAAATGTGGAAAATAAGTACCCAACATAAGAATTAGTTATATTTTGTTTTGTTTCTTTTAATAAAGTTACTAACAACAATATGAATCATTTGTGTTCGAAGTAAATAAATAGTAATAATAAATAAGAACTTTGATCTTCAAAGGTTTAAAGAAGTGAGTGAGTTCTCCTTTATGTATTTTTAATTCTTATTTTTACATTTTTAAATATTCGCATATAAAATGATAATAAAAAAATACATTTAAAAATATAAAAAATAGTAACCCACCGGTATCGGGAACAGGGTCCAAGCTACCGGCGGTCAGGGCTCCAGAGAAAGGAACCTCCTAACAATACGAGCCGTGTCCAGGAGTACCGCTTTCTGAATCAAGCCCTTGATCCAGCCGCCTAACGAGAGCCTCCTCAGGTATTGGTCGAGGCTCTTGGCAATTAAGCCATTGGCTGAGTGAGTTAATTGTTAATCATATAATATTTTATTAACATACTATAACATCACGTCTGTATTAGAGGAGCTTGTAGCTAAATAATAATTGCCGCTCGGTTCGATATTTAGATAAAACCTCGCTTGCCTAAGTTGTTCCGTGCATGGGTGACCGCCCATTTCAAACAGTTTCCTCCGTGCCTCGGAAAGCACGTTAAGCCGTTGTTCCCGGCTGTCATTTGTAGATCTTTGACAGTTGTTACAGGTAGTCAGGTAAAAAGTCTGACAACCAGTCTTACTATCGGGTACCGTATTACCCAGTACTAACTGGGTTGTGGATGTCAGATAGGCAGTCGCTCCATGTGCTATTGCCATCATCGGTGTACACTGTACGCTTCCAATAGTAAAAATCAATCGAAAACGGATCAGTAGTTCCGAAGATTACCCCCTACATCCAAACTTAAAAACACACAAATTTTACCTTTTTATAATATTAGTGTAGAAATATTCACATGACAGTTGGCCCGAGTAGCAAGTTCTCCAAAACACAGAATGTGGACCAAACATGATATCATCTGCCTAGCCTTTTACCAACTATGTTGGGGTCGGCGTCCAGTCTAACCTGATGCAGCTGAATACCAGTTGTTTTTTTTTACATGGAGCGGCTGCCTTTCTGACCTCCACAACCCAGTTAGTACTGGGTGATACGATACCCTTTAGTAAGACTGGTTGTCAGACTTTCGGGCCACTGACTAACTGTAACGACTGTCAAAGTTTTACAAATGAGATCAACGGCTTTACGTGCTTTCTGAGGCACGGAGGAAACTCGGTATGTAATGGGTGGCAATCCATCCACGGACCAACCTAGGCAAGCGCGGCTTAACCTAAAGATCGACACGAGCGGCTGTTTTAAACTAGCCACGAGCTCCTCGGGCCAAGCGTAATTATAGCGCTTTGAAAAACTCATTAGTTTTCCGCGTACCAACTTACAGAATAGTTTCGTGTCCTACCCTCAACCACGGGATAATTCATCACATTCTTGTTTAACAGAACTTTGGAGGCATTTGTTTTAGACAATTTATTTGTTTAAGTTGTTTACATTAATTCCATAATATGGTTATTTCAAGCAATGTTGATGTGTTTCGAATTTTCGATATGAAGGGTAGTTTCTGGGTGAAAAGGGTGTAAAAACCACCTTGACGAAGCCGGAAGGCTCTCGGTGTTTTTCCCGTCATAAACATAAATATAACATACCATCATGCTTGTAGTCCCGGAGGAGTTTGGCAGAGGTGTAGGTAACTAATAGCACACCCACCCTGTTGAAGTCCCATGTAATAGGGGGCGAGGCTATTGCCATCAACCGGGCACAAATCCAAATACTGTACTGAGAAATTCCTAATGGAAAAACCCAATAACACTTTTTTCCCATCATTCCGAAAATTTGTCTGTACCATGCCTTCTAGTTACGGAGATATCGAACGTCAAAGTTCCAACTTTTTCCCATGTTTTTGCGTAGAGTTACTTAGTTTGATGTACAGAATGCTTGGTTGATGGCTTCGTGAAGGGTCCGTTTACACCCTGTATTAGGGTAGCGCAGATAAAAACAGGTCGCACAGCAATACAGCACACTGCAAAAATCATCCTAAATCACTTTCGTAAATGTATGAGCCACACTAGTGCATCGGTCATCAGTCGTAATTTTGTGGCCGCTGTTAGGCCGGTGTATAAAAGGTGCGAAATATAGTAGTTTTTTTTTTATTAGCCTTGTATGTCCCACTGCTGGGCAAAGGCCTCCCCCATATCCTTATGGGTACACTTCTCCTGCGCCACCTCCAACCAGCCTCCGTGATGTGCGTCACGATCATCTCGCCATCTCTTTCTAGGCCGGCCTCGGCGGCGCCGTCCATTCTCAGGCACCCATCGTGTTGAGACCTTTGCCCGGCGGGCGTCATGCATGCGGCTCACGTGACCCGCCCGATTCCATTTGAACCTGGCAGCCTTTTTGCCTACGTCTGCAATTCCTGATTTTGAGCGCAGCGCAGTGTTCCCGCTGTTCCGTATTTTGTCTGTTATTTTTACACACAGAATGCTGCGCTCCATTGCTCTTTGGCAGACCCCAAGGCGGAATAAAAGTATAATAAGTTTAAATACACTGAAAAACCTCATTAGTGACAATTCTAATTACAAATAAATATGGTTGAGTATAAAAAGTTGGAGAAGTTAATTAAGGACCCCTCTGCGGGTGAAGGCCTCCTCTATATTCTTCCAGTGGTCACGGCTCACTCTATTGTAACCCATTTTTGACTCGTTCTAACGATTTCGTCTGCCCATCTTTCTTGCAGCTGTCTTTGTCTTCTTTCACCTTGTGGTCCTACCCACATAGTTGTTCGTTTGGTCTATTCTGTGTCTGCCGAACGTGCTAATTGGCCCGTCCATTTCCACGTCAGCTTTTGAGAGTGTTGTAATGCATCTATCATTTTTGTCGGATGTTAGTGGTACTATATCTATCTTTGAACTTGATGTTAAGTAGACATCATAAGTGCCAAAATATATGCGAGTGAACACTGAACTGAATACACTCGATGTCAAGGACTGATTGACATAATTGCTATGCGGTGTGACCCGGCGCTACTCGTAATGTCGTCTGTAATGCGCCGCGTTGCTGTCCGCCGTGTCTGTAATCTGCGCTTATAGCTTGTAGGTGCGAGTGTAATTAATTACAGGCACATTAGACAGTTTGGCTTCGTTTCTGGGTTGGCAACGAATCTGGGTTACCTATACAAAGCCTGTGGTCATTTTTCAGGTTAACTTTAGAGGTTCAACACAGGACCTGTGTATTATATACGCTTGCGATATGATATTTAGCAACAGTTAGTATGGCCACAGAGTCTGGGTTTGTGCCCGGTTGATGGCAATAGGCTCGCCCCTGTTGCATGGGACTTAAAAATAACTAGCGAAATGTATGCGCACTAATGGGTACGCCTCTGCCTAACCCTGCGAAGATTATTTGTAAATAGTTCCTACCATGGACGCCAAATAAAACCATGAATACTTTATCCGACACAACCGATTTACAACATTTTTAGACCAATAACTTAGTGAAGATACGTATTTACGCGACCAGGTTTTTATACCAGGTATTTGCTTCCAAGTACGCATACCAGGTACCGAACCGAAATACTTGCAAGACTTCAAAGTATTTTATATTATACAGCTACTCGCTCAACTACGTAGGTACTCAACTGCGTTAGTTTTCGCAAATGCGATCATGCTCCTTATCAGTAAGAGTCTACGGAACAATTTCGAATGCAAGTTTTTTTTTACTTTATTGGTTTGTAAGTATTTTTACTTCCAACCTGATTGTACTTCTTATTGGTATGATGCCATGGATCAATTTTCGATGCAGATAGAAAATACTTGAAAGCATTTCGAGCCCTGGTTTTAGGCCCTGGTTTTTTAAGGTGAACGTACTTTGAAGCCCTGGTCCTCGATTTTACAAGTACGACCCATGGCTACGAATAACTGTCCAAATAGACCGAACTAAATGAATGATCATATCCCATCGGACTAGCATGATTGAATTCATTTGTTTCCGATCATTCCATTAGTGAATGAATGACAGACTCATTTGGGACCCAAATAAGTTTTAATTTGGTCACAGAGTTTCTATGTAATTGTGGAATTTAAAATAAATTATTCTTAACTACCGTCACTGACTACCCTCTTTTTATTTTATGTTCGTACAGTCCATCCAAAGGTTGTCTGGAAGATATCGCTATCAGCGATAAGACCGCCATTGTAACCATAAAATTAGCAACATTTAAAAACAGTTGTTTCAATTTTGGTGTACCAATAAAGTATATTCTATTCTATTGTTAACGTTTTCTTGAATTTGATTTTTTTTCTATTTTCTCCTATAACTGCCTTCGTTCGTCTAGTGGTCTTAAGTCCGACTGCTGACCACTAGGTCCTGGGTTTGATTCCTAGGTCGGAAAAATTGTTATTGGATTTTTCTCTGTAGCAGCCACATAGTATGGATTTGTGCCCGTTTGATAGCAATAGGCTCGCCCCCAATTACATGAGACTAAACATATGTCGATAGTGGTTCTCCTATTAGTTACACCTTTGTCTTACCTTTTTGGGGATTACAGGCATGATGTTCTGTATCTGTCCGTGGAATAATTTCTTACCATCACGCGATGATATTAATAGTACACATGAATGGCGACATTCTGGTGTCCCTTTCAAGCTAATTGCTACATCCTGAACACAATGCCACAGACCTTTTAAGATAATAAAGATACATTAACTCAACTCTCTAAACAAACCGTTACGTACCAATTTGTTTTTCAATCAGTTAACATGTGTATTAAAACAATATGGCGTCGTATTCCGACCCTCGCGAACTAAGCTTCGGGCTATTGCGAAACATTTTCTTTTGGGTAATTCGTGCCTATTTATATTCTGTAGGTATATTTGGGAGAAGTTACTTTTCCAAAAATAGATAAGGCATCGCTTTAATGTTTGTTATTGGAGATAAGATTTTGTGAATGTGTATGGTTATTTCCAGGAGGAGCCCGTGGCTAAATAATAACAACCCCTCGGGTCGATCGTCAGGTTAAGCCGCGATCGATTATTGGTCCTTTTGAAGTAAAATTTTACAAGATTTTATTTAACTTTGTTCGTAATTATGGAAAAGAGCTCGTGTCTAAATAATAACAGCCGGTCGGCTCGATCTTTAAGTTAAGCCGCGCTTGCCTAGGTTGGTCCGTGGATGGGTGACCACCCATTACACACCGAGTTACCTCCGTGCCTCAGAAAGCACGTTAAGCCATTGCTCCCGGCTGTCATATGCAGATCTTTGACAGTCGTTACAGGTAGTCAGTAGCCCGAAAGTCTGACAACCAGTCTTACCAAGGGGTATCGTAGTACCCGTACGAACTGGATTGTGGAGGTCAGATAGGCAGTCGCTCCATGTAAAATACTGGTATTCAGCTGCATCCGGTTAGACTGGAAGCCGACCAGAACATAGTTGGGAAAAGGCTAGGCAGATGATATGTATGGTTATATCCAGCTTAAAAGATAAGATAGTTTTGGACCCCACAGACGGCGCTGTGAGACCACTCTAAACCTTTCCTAGTTACTTAAATATTATAATAGGTGTACATAGGTGTGTATAGGTGTAGGTATCCTTAACGAAACCGAAACGCACTAGTGCTAAACATCATTGCGATCGGTTGTTATTTCTCGACCATATCTGGGAACCTAACCAAACCAAAATTACCATCAAGACTTTCACATTGCATACGGAATCGTGTTTTATCACGATCCGGCAAAAAAAAAACCGAATCGGTGTTCACATTAGTTCCGTGATTTTTCGGGAGCGAGCGCATCAGCGAATCGGTCACGAATAATTCGCGATTCGTGTTTTTGACGTACCTGATTTTTAAATGACCATACGTGATGGTACATAATGTACCATCTCTACAAGAATGATGTATCCAAGATTTTTTGTAAAAACATTATGATTTAAAAGAGTGTCCATGGAGTTTCTTGCCCATTCTTCTCCATAGAGATCTACGCTTTGGAATGGGCAACTACAGTACTTTCACAGTTATTATGTCTTGTGACTGGGACTGCTTCATTTTTTATTGCTGTCTTTGTTTCGACAATTCAAAAGTGCCTGTAATTGGCCTACTTGAAATAAATGCTTTGATTTTGATTTTGATTGACATGTTTTTTTTCTAATATTTTTTTAATGCTTTAAAATTACTTTAAATACTTCCATGACCCCTGCACAACGCACCCATCAGCACAATGTTTTGAGTGCGTTGAGTCATTGAGGCCTACCGTAAAACCGTGTATTTGTATATCAAAAATAAAGTCGTTACCGCCCACAATAATATTTGCGCATTGTTACTTAGTTTGATGTACAAAATGCTTGGTTGACGGCTTCGTGATGAGTCCGTTAAACACCCTGTATTATGATGAAGTACATTACAAAAGTTAGTCAGTGGCTACCGCATGTTCGATCGATTCTCTAGTGTAATATGTTAAGTAATGTTTGCTCTGAGAGATTTCTCCGAGCTTCTGAGAGCACGTTAAGCCATCAATTCCGGCTGTCAAGAAAATATATCATGTCTTATATGCGTGGAGCCTGATTTTTAATATCAAACTACGAACAGATGTGTGGTAATCGGTTGGCTTGGTATGGGCGTGTGATGCGGAGGAATGTGGAAAATGTCGTGATGAACGTTTTGACTTTGAATGTAGCTGGGTATAAGAGTAGAGGAAGACCAAAGGAACGATGGATAGACTGTGTGAAGGATGATATGGTAAGAAAGGAGGTGTCTGATGAGATGACCATACCTAATAGGGAAGTATGGAAGAAGAAAACATGCTGCGCCGGCCCCAAATAAATACAGATAAGAACAGGAGAATGATAATGACTAAGAACAGTTCATAGAAGTGTGATAGTGGTTTTATTATCAAAACGGATGCGTAAATACTAACACATATGTTGGCGACAAAACGTAGCACCGTCAGCCACTGCGACGACCGGAGGGCGACAGTGGCTTGCGGGGAGCGGGGGACGAGGTGCCGAGAGCCGCCGCCGCCGCTGTTAACACCCACCACCATTCACTCATACGACACGGACCAGAGGCGCGTGTTCTTTTAGTCGAATATACGAACCTACCTACATTTACAGTCCGCTATTTTATTTTTACCACCTGTGAGTATCACCAACACAGATGTCAGTAATTTAGAAAATGCACAGGATGATGTTACTGAGGGCTTTTTTTTCCGGATGGGAAATCATCAAATGACTTCTCCCGCTCTGGGCTGAGCGGGAGGGAGTGTCAGACTTTTACTGACTAAAACCCACCCATGTTCCTTCATCGCCCTTTGTGTTCCGGGGCCGCGGTATCTCTTTCGAACAACCCGCGGCACAACTGAGGGCTTACCTACTCGTACTTATCCCGATATAAAAAACCGAAAGGCTGGCAACTTTGCGGCTATGTTTAAGGTTTTGGAGCTTGGCTTTGACACGGGAGTCGATGTCAATGAGCCTGGGCTGATCCGTCCCAATGGTACGAACAGTATTTCATGCACGAGCGAACTTGAACTTGATTGAATTTGCAGCGTGATTATGCGTATAATGAGCCTATAAAATTCTCACCGCTGGGACACTGTACTTAGAAAGAAAGAAAGAAAGAAAAAACGTTTATTGGCATACGCCACAAGTACACAATACAAAATATAAAAAAAGCAAATATATAATAAAATTTAAAACTAACCAAGAAATATTGACTTCTGTAATACGGATCGTCCACGTAGGCTCAATGCGGTACAATTTCAAGTAAAGTTGTAGCCTAACTTACCCGTTGTATTCAAGTTGTAAACGGACACTTCACGAACCGTCAACCAAGCATTCTGAACATCAAACTAAGTAACTCTACGCAAAAGTTTTTGCTGGCAAATGACTTTTTTTGGGTGTAATCGCGGTTTGCGGTAGGACTCAATGTAACGCATTCAAAACATTGTGCCGATGAATGCATTGAATAGTACGAGGGTCGAGGAGGAGTAAAGTAAAGTTATAGCATTGAAAAATTTTATTTAAAATAAAAACTTGTAAAAATGTTGGAATTTCGACCTCCAATATCTCCGTAACTAGAAGGTTCCCAGATACAGTCCAGAACAAAAGAACATCGCAACGACAAAATACGAACAAATGCCTTTCAGCTTAGTTGAGGGTCTTACTACGCCCATTATTTGGCTGCCCTGACGGCATCGCATACGGGGCTGCTGACCTCGATCTTCAACTCTATTTCCAGGTATTCTGGGATTACATTCGTAATGTTCTGTTTCATTTAACCTTATTCCTTCTTGTGCATTTTCCAGGTCGACCTCAGCGAGAAGCCCTCGTTCTGGAAGGCTCTAAAGCCACCAGCTAAGGACAAGTGCGGTGAGCTGCTGACATCGCTCTGCTATCACCCCAGCAACAGTGTGCTTACCCTGACGCTGCTGAAGGCACGGAATCTGAAGGCTAAGGATATTAATGGGAAATCAGGTGTGTATTATTTTACCTCGCCCCTTACTACAGGTAGTCAGCGGCCCGAAAGTCTGACAGCCAGTCTTACCAAGGGGTATCGTATTACCCAGTACTAGCTGGGTTGTGGAGGTCAGATAGGCAGTTCTTCTATGTAAAATACTGGTATTCAGCTGCATCCGGTTAGACCGGAAGCCGACCATGACATAGTTGGGAAAAGGCTAGACAGATGATGAACTTCGCCCCTCACTAGGAGTTTTTCCTGTATCGTGCATTTACAAACATTTAAACTCACATACACAAATAGCCAGACCGGGAACCTGACCTATAGGCCATACAAATATTTGTTCCGCAAGGGGTCCGAACCTGTGACTCGCAGCGCAGCAGCCAATCGCTCAACCACTGCGCCAACCGTGTCGTCAAATCAAAAGGGGCATTTCGGTGAGCCCAGTTCTTATGAAAAGCAAAGGCAATCTCGACGTTATCTGTGATCTCAGCGTATCACAGTTCACCGCTGGACGCAGACGGCGATATGCGGCGACACACCATTCAACACTCCATCTCACAACCCGTCCAACCCACCTTTTTATGGTCACTGAGAAGTTCGTGGCTAAATAATAACAGCCACTTGGGTCGATCATCAGGTTTAAGCCGTGCTTGCGCTTGCTGGCTTGCTTGTTGGTCCGTGGATGGGTGACCACCAATTACATACCGAGTTTTCTCCGTGCCTCGGAAAGCACGTTAAGCCGTTGGTCCCGGCTGTCATTTGTAGATCTTTGACAGTCGTTACAGGTAGTCAGGGGCCCGAAAGTCTGACAAGCAGTCTTACCAAGGGGTATCGTATTACCCAGTACGAACTGGGTTGTGGAGGTCAGATAGGTACTGGTAGTATTTTACATGGATCGACTGCCTATCTCTGGAAGTCGACTTGAGCAAAGGCAACGCAAATGATTATGAAGATTTGTAGTGTAATAAGTTTAAATCATTAGGCAATATTTATAAGAAGGTACTCCTTATAACATTCAACCATAATTTTAAACACATAATAATAATAATTAAAGACATATGAATACCACAGAAAAATCCCATATACAAGGTGTTGCTTTGTATCCTCGTCAAATTCAAATAGGTAACTATGCTAATGATTCTCAACCCGAATCAATAATAAAATGGGAAGGTAATTTTTTATATTTTTTTCTTAATGTGGGAAATCGGTAAGCGTACACTACCCGTATTAAAACGCGGCCCGTCTAATACTAGGCCTATAACCGCGCTTTCACACACACAAACAAATGCAGACGTTTATTCGATAAACGGGTGATTCTCCTCTTTTGAATAGGGCTTCATTCTGAAATAGTGTAAAATTAAAACAACTACAAAAAGCAGCGCTTATTATTATTGACCAGGTACCGTAATTTATATTGATTATTTACGTCTTCTATGACAACCTCCTGAATTTTGACGAGGTTGCAAAACTACACCTTGTATAATACACCGCAAAACTCTAAAATTAATCCACATTTTCCGAATTCAATTGAAGAATCCACTTTTTATGAAGTTGACTAATTCGCCCTTCCTAGGGCTGGCCATAAATCAAGATACGCATCTAGGGAGGCCCCAATTAAGGAAGGGGAGGAGTCCATTTCCAACGGTAACTGGAGACTGGGATATATACCGCTGAAGAGTTTTTTTTTGGCTTAATGATCGCTCCGGGTAGGGTTGTGCCGCGTGTTTTTTTCTTACTTTTAATGAAGAAAACAATTTTTTGCTTGGAATGTAAAGAAAAGTTGGTATGTTGATTTGAAAAAATGCAACATACGAAGTGGTCCTAGCTGGAAAGATAAAAGAGCAAATATATTAGTAAAAATTTTACTAAAATGCTATAGGATTTTTGTATTTTTAATTAAAAACCGTTTGAAAATTTATTTTAGTTACATTGACGTCGCGTATTCGTGCTAGGCCAACTGTTCGTGTTACACAACATCACCCCTTGAAAGGGTTAGGCAGAGGAGTACATGACAGTACACCCACAGTTCGCCAGTTATATTTAAGTCCCATGCATTTTGACGACCCGAATGGCGCAGCGGTAGTGAGGCTGCCTTACGTTCATAGGGTTCCGGGTTCGAATCCCGGTAGGAGCAAGTGTTTGTGTGATTAAGCATGGACATTTGTTACCGAGTCATGGATGTTTATATGTATAATAAGTATGTATTTACAAACAAAAAGTATCTATGTAGTATATCAACTATCTAGTGTCCACGACACAAGCCTCGTTGCTTAGTGTGGCACTAGATGGCGCTGTGTGTAATGTCTAGCGATATTTATTATTATTTATTATTATTTATTTAATAGGGGGCGAGCCTATTGCCATCAACGGGGCACAAATCCAGCTTGCTACTAAGAAATTTCTGATGGAAAAACCCCATAACACTTTGCATAATTTGCTTTGATGTTCAATAAGTGCTGATTTTCTGCAAAAGTTTGAATAGATTACAGTTGATGTGAAGTATTATTACTTATTTTGACATCTCGTGTGGTAAACAGAACTTTTGTTCCGCGACTTTTGAAAATTCTGTTGAAATGATCGCTTCAGTTCCTAAAGAAGTCCATCCTTGTTTTGCTAACTTCATGAACTCGTAGAACTAAAGTAGTTCAGTTTCATGGTCTGAGAGACCATACAGAAGGTCTTGTATTTATGACGTTACACCTTGTAGGTATAACCCTAAAGTTTACAATTGAATATTGACTATTTTAAGGAAATAATAAATATAAGACCATTTATCAAACCTACTTGCCTTTTCTCTAACCTGTACCTATAGTTCACACTTATAAACGCCTTCTAAGTTCTCCTAGCAAGGAATTGCAATGCCTTGAAAAATTTGATAGCAATGCATCGCAAACAATCAGTAACCAACTACATAAAACAGGCTCAAACCAAGTTATTATTATGAGCCTCATGTGTCCCACTGCAGGGCAAAGGCCTCACTTGCCTCTTTCCATTTTTCTCTATCTTGGGCTATTTGGGCCCAATCCAGCGTCCAAGAGTCCAGCTCATCACGCCATCTCCTTCTGGGCCTACCGCGTCGCCGGGTTCCGTTGTTTGGAACCCAATCTGTTGAAACTTTGGCCCAATTTTGATGCGACATGCGGCATATGTGGTAAACCAAGTATTAATTAATTAACATAACATCACGCCTGTAATCCCGAAAGGGTTAGGCAGAGATGAACCTAATAGTACACCCACATTTCGCCAGTTATGTTTAAGTCTCATGGAACCAAAACCTCATGCTTGGCAGTCGCGCTTACGACCTACAACCAACGAGGCAGTCTAACTAATTAATTAAACCGCTATTAAACATTTTTATGCCTCTAATTTCAACTTAACATCAAGAAGAATTTGTTCCGGAATTCCAGCATTCTTAGACCAACCCTAGCAAGTCGAATGAATTTTATCTTTAAAGAATTTTCATGAAGAAAATATGTAGAAGATTACCGAGGAGTTCATTAAGATTTTTTATTTGTGAATGTACCTTTTATAGGCGTCATATTTTTAACTAGCGACCCGCCCCTGCTTCGCACGGGTGCAATGTAGATACTAATGTTTTCACTACTATAATATGCATGTATTATACATAAAAACCTTCCTCTTGAATCACTCTATCTATATTTAAAAAAAAAACCGCATCAAAATCCGTTGCGCAGTTTTAAAGATCTAAGCATACATAGGGACAGACAGACGGCGGCAAGCGACTTTGTTTTATACTATGTAGTGATATCGAGGTACTTATTTTACGATGATTGCCAGACATCTTTATTGCGTAAGTCGTCTCATTATTTTTTGACTGTCTATATTGGCTTTACGCAAGTTTCAGGTTAATACAAAGGGTGGACCCCTTTAAATAGGCGCTATAGCAGAAGCCTATTAGGAAAATAATATGAATTACGTTAGAATTCGTAAAGTGATGGTCACGAAGTGACTATTCGTAATATTAACTGCGTCTATGACCATTTTAAGAATTTTCGGCAGCTATTTAAAGAAGTCTACCCTTTGTATTAACCTGATGGGTTACCATGATCTGTTAGTGCAGGAATGTTTTAGGACTATTCCGAGAGTGGGAAAGTGACAGCGCTAGACAGCTCTCTAGCGCCATCTCTTACCAACTCTCAGAATAATACTAAAACATTTCTGCAACAGATCATGGTAACCCACCAGGAATGTTTTAGTACTATTCCGAGAGTGGGTAAGAGATGGCGCTAGACAGCTGTCTAGCGCTGTCACTGGGTCATGGTAACCCCCCTGAAAACTGCCTAAAGTCAATATAGACGGTCAAAAAATAATGAGAGGCCCTTAGGCCACCAGGTCATATCTTTGATTGCCGATATAGCTGGTGGTCCAAAGAGCGCAAAGTTCTGAACTCGGTCCCTGGAGCGGGTAAAGAGTTATTGAGGTTTTTCCAATAGGATTTTCGAAGCAACAACAAAAACTTCATCGTTTTGCTTTGTGGTCACAACTACGGTACCATGTTCGACTCCCGAGGCAACCAAAGAGACATTGAGTTTTATCTAAATGGATTTTCTAATGAGGCTGCCATATTTTCCAAAGCATTATAGCCTTTATTGACTTCGAATACTTCCCGTATTCGTAGTTTAATTGTTTGTGCTGCTGACCGTATCTACTACTACCTTACCGCACCTTTTGCTAACCGTCTTGAAGTAATTAAAGCTTTCATATTTTTTGTAAAAAAAAATATTCTCAATATAAGTTATCTACTTGCAAGAGCCATAAAATTAATATCGGTACTAGTGTAAGGTGGCAATCTTGCCAGTCATCTAATTTTTCACCGATTTCTAATAGAAAAGGAGGAGGACATACATATATACCTCAAGCATGTTATTTTTTTTCGTTTATTTACACGGATTCCTCTGTTATTACTGGTCCGAATTGATTGAGGATTGAGGAAGCTCGCGCGGTGGTCCCATATAGATTTATTTAAGGCAAAGAATGATTTATAACATCTTAAATCTCCTCGTTTTTAACCAATCCACCTTCTCAATTCTAGATCCCTACGTGAAGGTCTGGCTCCAGTTTGGAGACAAGCGCATAGAGAAACGCAAGACAGCGATCTTCAAGTGCACCCTGAACCCAGTGTTCAACGACTCCTTCTCGTTCAACGTACCCTGGGAGAAGATCCGGGAGTGCTCCCTGGACGTCCAGGTCATGGACTTCGACAACATCGGCAGGAATGAGCTGATTGGAAGAATATTGTTGGCTGGTGAGTTTATTTTTTCAAACAAGTATTTTACGAATGAAACAATTTAAAAAACTTTTTTTTTATACACGGTGAAAGAGACATCGACGCTGAAACGGTGACCACGTATTCAGTACATCATTCTGAAACCCCCCACAGAAAATTTTCATCGGTCATTTTAAAAAAAAGCAGCTGTTCCCTACAAAACTGCAATACCCACACCGACACGGTCAAAATCTATGGAGCAGCTGATTTAAAAAAAAAATACGAATGATGTTTTACCGTCGGTGTCACTTCGACCCTGTATATTGAATGGGGCTACTCTTGACCTCAATTCTTGTCCTGATGACTGAGATGAAGGCGACCATGGAACGAGCTAACCTAAAAAAAGCCTATTAACTCGTGACTGATATTCGGGTTATATGAACTAACTCACACGGAAAACGGTGTTCGCGATGAGTGGGTGTCAAAAGAATTGAGTATCGGAGCATAAAACTACCACTATTTTTCCGTGGTCAGTTCAATCAAACGTCTCTAGAGCAACTCAGAACCGTTGGTGTTACTCATGCCGTAACACCAACGGACCCACTGATTGGCTAACGTTACCTTGTTGTGTTCGCCTTATTGAATACAAATTAGTTAGAATATTAAGGGTTACTAACAGCCTGTTTTACTGCTTCGTGGGTGGGGTGGTCGCAAGCGCGACTGCTCAGCATGAGGTCCTGGCTTCGATTCCCGGGTCGCGCAAAGTGTTATTGGGTTTTTCCATCAGGAATTTCCCAGATTTGTGCCCGGTTGATTGTAATAGGCTCGCTCCCTATTATAATAAGGGACTTAGACATAACTATCGAAATGTGGGTGTACTATTAGTTACCCACCTGCCTAACTCTTCGGGGATTATAGGCGTGATGTTATGTTATGTTACGTAAAATGAGTATTTTTAATTTAAAAAAAAAAACAATGTAACGTTACGTTTACAAAGCGCGCTTGTGCTAAAGCCTCTTACTGTCTGCTGTGTACTGATTTCAGTGCATTTCATGAAATGTTTGACAACAGCTCCCCTCTTTCAACGTTACTTGAGCGCAAACGTCCTTGTAGCACTATTTCATTGCTGTTACGGACGTCGTAGCTCGATTAGAAAGATAACTTGTATAAAGAATGTAAATAAATACGAAATAATGTTATGTAAGGTTTAGAATTAAGTTTGACAATAAAGACTGATTTGGTAGTAGGGAAATTCATATAAATGATTAGATTACAATTGCATTGTAGTTTTTAATCCAACGTCAATTTCACGAGTAAATAATCCGCCATTTTGTATTTTCCAGGGAAAAACGGTTCCGGAGCGACAGAAACGAAACACTGGCAGGACATGATCACGAAACCTCGACAAACCATCGTCCAATGGCATCGTCTGAAGCCAGAGTGAACGGCTTTCAAGAAAAAAATTATTTAAAAAAAAATACAAAAAACGTCATAAGACTGAACGGTTAACAAAATTTAATGGCACACCTATCTCTCTCTGAGCTGTCCTTGTATTGGCGTTGTGCATATATTTTTGTCTTTTTCTATTTTTTTGTAAAAAAGGTTTTTTTATTGTTTTTTTTTTGTCTGTGTTGCGGCCAATACTTGACGGATTTTTTTATTATAAAAAGTCGGTAAAAACGTGAAGTACGTTTAAGATATAATTAGTTTTTTTTTTTTGTATGTATTATCGTATTATAAATACAGCAAAACATAAATTTAGTTTTGCAAAGCACTTTAATTTTTTTTTTCACTTTTCTCCTTCATCAAAGCACACGCTATTTCTCGAATCTTGACTATCTTTAAAAGAAAAATATTAAAAATGATCTAAATTAAAAATCAAAATTGGTGATATTTCTAAAAAAGAAAAATCAAAGTGTTGAACATTAACTTTTCCTAATAATTAGACTTACTTGAAATGCTGTTCATTTATTTCATGACTCATGAAGCAAAGTAATTTTTCTTTTTGAAATCAACTCGATTCCTTTTTCTGTTCCCAAATAATTGAGTCTTTTTAAAAAAGTTTGTTTTGTAATAAAAAATTAATTCTTATTTCTTGCTTTTTGAAGTACTTCCATGACTATTTTTTATTTTAAATATTTTCATGACATTTTGATTTCCATGACACAGCATTTTAAGTTAGTCTTGAGTCTTCATGCTATATTGACGTTTTACTTATTAAAAAATGGTTGGATGATGAATGTTAAGAATTTTAATAAAAAATATTGTTAGAATTATAAAATTAATTGTTAAAAAATGTAGTAATTATTACGAAAAGTCGGGTTCACATCGCACAAAGAAGAGTAGATTGTTCCTTTTTTACGTTATTTCCTATTTTTTGTGTTTTGTAATAACAGAAAATGTAAAATTCGAAGTTATAACAACTAAGAAAGAATTTGCTTTTGAATTGCTCAATTAACGAGTCAATAAAAAAAGAAAAAACTTTTTGAATAATAATAAAAATAAATTGTAATCAAATCATCAGAGTAAATACCAAACTGCCAAATTGTACCTTTGAAAAAAAAAACAATAAAACAACATCTAAAAAACGCGATTTTTGAGAAAAAAATGTGTCAAAAGTTTGCTTTTTGTATTGAAGATGCATTAAGTGATTAAACACATTCTAAATTAATTGTTAAAAATTAAGGAAGAGTTGAAAGTGTATGAGGCTGGTCAATTTTAGGTGAGAATTTAAAAAGAGATGTAACAAATTCCCAAAGTTGCAAGCCGTTCTTTGAAAATCATCCAGCAACTTTTGGATATAGCTTTGTTTGATAGGTAGCAACGTTTTTTTAAATATATAAGAAGTATATATATATTATATATAAAAAAATAAAAAATAGTATCGAAATGCTTGTTGTTACATGTTAAAGCTTACATTCCGTAAAAGTAGTTCGAATCGATGTTAAAACGTATTGCGAAATTAAAAAAATAATCATCAGAATCCAAATATTGTATACATTTATAAAAGTTTTATAGATTTAGCGTATTTATAGGTGTACCATGTAGCTTGTTGTTATAGATGTTAGACAGTTCAATGTTCATAATAATTAGTTGCAAAAAAGCAAGTGAAAAAAAAAACATTTAACGATTTTTTCTTGAAAAAAAAAACTCAAACTGAGCTTCAAAAACCGATTTTAGTGTGAAAAAGTCAAGAAAACATAAATGTTAAGATGTATTTAAATAGTTTAAGAGATAAAAAGTTAAATCAAACGGTTAGAGACATCGATACTTAATGAACCGACTATATTAGTCACTATTACTTGTAAATAAGCAGAAGTGCTTCAGTAGAAACTTGGTAAAAAAATCTGGTTGCTTATAAGTCACAGGAATTTGCCGTATTAAAATCTTTCGACTAAGTATCGATGTAACTGGCCTTGATTTGGAACTAGTCACATGATACAACATCAATCTTCAGTCTTAACTTTGCAAATCCATAAAATACCTACTAAAATGTGCCAGTAAAAATAATTCAATAGAAAAAAATCAAAAAAAACCTCTAAAAATCAGTCAGTTCGTTGAAATTTTAGTAAAATAGCTGAGAACTATATTTTTTACTCTCGTGTTTATGCGAAGATAAATGTCTATTTTAATGGGGTTAGAAAACCTCGGTAACGCTTTTTCAATTATTTTTGCTATGCATCTGTAAATATTGTGTTAATTTGACTAAATGTGTGCTAACGCTTTATTAATTAGGTGACCACTAAATCCTTATTCTCGACTTTAACATTTTTTTTTACTCAATAGTGTCCACAAATGGCACTTCGTACTAACCAATGCAGTTTCATTATTCCCTTTTATAAAAAAAAACGTTCAGAAAAATCTAAATTCTCGAGAATTATGTCAACTACTAAGTTCAAATGTTTTTTAAAACAAAAGCATATCCAGGTATTGGTAGGAAAGTAAAAATTACAAAAAAAATATTGTAAGTATAAAAGAAAGGTCAAAATGAGAGGAACTATTCTATAAAATGTACATAAATAGGAAAAATTGTATTGATTGTCGTCATGCAAAGTTTGAGCTAATAACGAAACGTATTTCATTAAAATAAATGCATAAATTAAATATTTAAAGAAATATTTTTGCATATTCCGATTACTACCTCTTTTCTGCTTGATCAATATTTTTTACTGTTGAGTAGCATAATGTTTTTGAACTCTACTAAGTACGAAAAAAATATTTTTCATAAATAAAATACTGCGGTTATATTTTAAAAGAATAAGCCAGTAGTTTGACACTAAAACGATAATTTCTATAGAAAAAGTAAATTCAACATTGCGATGATATTCTAAATTTGTCGATTAAATTCTAAAATGTTTTAAGCTTTTATTGTCAAACAACTCGTTTATCCTGCCTATTTCTAAGCTTTTCGATTTCAAAATCATTGTGATGTACAATTATAACATATCAATCATTTTTTATTTTCAAAGCCTTCAAGGAATATATATTTTGGTGAAATGTTCTAAAAAAAACTATTTAGATTAAAACTGCGCACATATAAATTATTTTTTATCTATGTACAGATATCCTCAGAAATATATAAACTCTTGTATAACTATGAGAATCACAAGTTATCGTTTTTTTTTTGTTCTTCTAAAAATCACACCAGTATTCTAATTTAACGAAAAATTGCAGAACGTTGCAATTTGAGACGAAATATTGACGATTTTTGTAATATTAGTTACGTTTTGTATGAGTTACCACCAAACTTGGTGGCGCACGCATTTATTTTTAATCATATAACATTAATAAATGTTTTAATGTTATCGTGTAATCGCAAATAACATAGTAATGTGGACGAGAAAATGAGTTACATTGCAAAATATGTAATATTCGCGCTTAAATGTCATCCACCATATTAAAAATTGTCGTGATGCTTCGGTTTTTGTTCGGTAAAGTTCGGCTCAAACGGTGTAACTTATAATCGCGGTCTATGTCTATTTTGTGCAATATAAATGTTATAAAATTAGGAAAAATGTGATTTTAAAAATATAGTTGATTATATTTTATCGTATAGTTAAAAAAAAAAATAACGTTTTAAAATATAATTATGTAAAATCATGGTAATGTTAAGGAATCAGTGTTTAGATTAGATGAAGAAGTTAAAAAAATGTATTTATAGACTGTTACGTTTAAAAATTAAGGATGTATTCGCTTCGAAAACATTTTTTTTTTGTAACGCATAGCTGTCATTGTTGAATAATTATTATTTTTTGTCTTTTTTTTAAGTTTTTCATGACTAATTAAGGTTTTTAGGTGTACGGTTAATTAAATTTATTATATTATACACGTATTATAAAGTGTTGACAATCATTAATGTATTGTGTATTTATTAATTGTAATTAAATTCATTATTCCCGAATAAAATATTGAGTTAATTACGGTTGGTATTAATTTATTCCTGGTATCCCTGATCTGCAGAATGCAAGGCAGCTACTATGAAATCCAGAAGACTGTAGGGAACAGAATCTCATCCCTACTTTGGAGATCGTTAATTCTAAAATCGGTGCGGCTGCTGCAGGTGCTGAAAACCTCAAACGGCGCAAATACAATAACCTCATTGGTAGCTATGTGCTTGAGCCGTTTGGGGTTGAAACACTAGGACCATGGGGTCCGAGTGCGCACCTACTCTTTCGGGACATCGCCAAGCGGTTGGTCGACTCTTCCCGTGACCAGAGGGCTGGCCCATTTTTGGGTCAAAGAATCAGCATTGCCATACAACGTGGCAATGCTGCCAGCCTTCTGGACACTATTCCTATTGACAGCGATGTGGACGAATTTCTGACGAATACTTTTCTTCTTTTATCTGTACATATTTGTATTGTTATTGAATTAGATGAATATATATATATTATCGATAATAAATTACACGCCAATGCATATTTAAAAAGCAATTACATTTTTCTCATTTTATGGATTTATGATTTTATGGATTATCAGAATTAAAGAATATTTATTTAGATTCTAATCACAGATATAATAAATACAGGAGATATGGCAAGGAGGCGTGGCGCATGCGAACGCATCTAGCCGCAAAGAGACTTGTTGCCAGTTTCGGCCATTAGTCGAATGTCAACTTGCGACGTCTTCACTGCTTGTGATTTTTTACAAAATGCCGCGTTGTACAGTGGTTGTTTGCAAAAATAACACCTCTATTGTGAATTATACGAAAGATGGCATCTCATTTCACACGTAAGTACTAAAATATGATTGTTTTTCTCATTAAATTCACTAAAACATTACTTCGTGATACTAGAAACACGATAAAGTACCAAAAGCAATTATTTTCATTAGGAACAACAACCATTGTTTGCTTAATACACATCGATCAATGAATCGGCTGGTCTAATAGTGCAATGGATAAGTGTTTTACTTTTACTCTCACTCACACGATAGTTTCGTGAAGCGGGTGTGTTTTAGGTAGATAATTAGAGAGGTGATGTCACTTTTGTGGTTGTCGATATTTTATACGATCCCTTAGTACGAATGATTACACAAGGGTAAAAATTTAGACTATTTTTGTTACATGGAACTTTATAGCTGTTGTTTACTAATGTGAGGTACTTAATGATAAAAATTATATAATTAATTACTGAAAAATACAATTCATTACTATTTCTTGATTACTCGACTTATCTTTTATTGAATCAAGTATGGGTTTTTAATTTATTGCGGTACTCTTACACATGTATCATTGATATCATCATCACAATTCACACCTTGGTTTTATTTTAACATTTTAGCTATCCGAAGTATCCAAAAATAAAAGAAAAGTGGATAAATGCGACAGGAAAAGGTCCAAACTGGTTTCCCACAAAAAATAACACGATATAACTGAATTTCATCGATACTATTTTTTCTACGATTACCTCTTCACATCACTAGTTGCGATGTGTGTTTATTCTGAGTCCGTAGCTACAGGTAGAAGCCCCGCCCTATGTATACCTGTGTTCTATTAGTGAGTTTATTAGTGTTGCTGTAAGTTTCTTTGTGTGCGGGAGAAATATGAGCTCGTGTGCCGTTCTTATAGTTTTTGCTTTTGTGTTAGTGAATTAAGTGGGGAGAACACGGCGACATCTGAACACGAATACATTTGTTTACAATTCATATCTCCTGTATTTATTATATCTGTGATTCTAATCAATAATCAACCAACTGTTGTATACTTCTTATAGTTGTATCTTTGGCTCACCGACATATACGTTGTCCTGTCAAAATAAAGAGTATTTCAATTTTGCTGCTACGTTCTCCATTTTACTACTATTTTGCTGTTCTGATTACCTCGTTGATTTAGTGGTCCCCAGCGACTGCTGAGCATGGGGTTTGATTCCCGGGTCGGACAATGTGTTATTGGGATTTCCCATCAGGAATTTCTCAGTAGCACCCACGGAGTCTGTGCTCGGTTGATGGCAATAGGCTCGCCCCTATTACATGGGACTTAAACATAACTGGCGAAACGTGGGTGTACTATTAGGGACTCCGGGAAAACAGGTTGCTAGAAAAGCAAAACATAACAGCACGAGTGCATAAGGTATGCACTTCCCAACGAACCTAATTATTTTAATTCTTTTGCGGCCAAGGATATAAAAGAAGAATTGGAAAAGTTGACCGAAAAATTTATATTTTGGGGAAAACTGACGTTGTACTAAGGGTTCCGTATTTAAATGGCAAAAACAGAATTTCCGACTAAAAGCTAGTCTCAATATACAGGGTGATTAATAATTTGGTACAGTCCTTACATTGGGTGATACTAGAGTTAATTTACAAAAAACTTGACCCGATAACTGGGGGTCCAGTCTGAGTGGTTTCGGAGTAATCAAATCAGCGTCATAAAGTTCATAATATGAGAAAAAATTTAAACTACCCCTCCTGCCTTTCAAGGCAGATTACTCACAATAAATGTATGACACATAACGTGCAAATTGCAGAAACGACTTCTTTGTCTTATTAACTTTCAAAATTGGTATCATAGTACCCACTTTAAGAAACATGATGAATAATAACAACAGTTGTTCCAGACAAGGTAGTATTTTGAGACCGTACTTGTTATTACGCCTTTCTGGATCAATATAATTTTTTGATATACAAGAAAATTTCCAAAAGATTGAACCTCTAGTTATCGGGTCAAATTTGTTGCTAATTAGCTCTAGTATCACCCATTTCAAGGACTGCACCCACCACCCTGTATAAAAATCACGAGTCTCTATGCACGTACACGCTAATCTCCGAAACTACTCCACAGATTTTAATAAAACTTTTGTGAATGTGTATGGTTGGTTTCAGCTTAAAAGATAAGAAAATAGACCCGATAGGCGAGGCTGTTGTCCGCATATAAATATCGATGTTTTGCGACGTTTTCAATGCAGCCGTGCGAAACGGGCGGGGCACTTATTATTATACTATTATAGCTAGCCAATATAATTCCACTGCTGAGCAAAGGCTTCCGTCCATTCCTCCCAACGGTCACGATTCTGTGCTACTTCTTTTTAACAGACTTCAAAAAAAGGAGGAGGTTCTCAATTCGGTTGTATGTTTTTTTTTTGTGTTTGTTACCTCCTATCTCCGTCATTTATGAACCGATTTGAAAAATTCTTCTTTTATCTGAATGGATCTACTTCCCGATTGGTCCCATAGATATTTCATCAAAATCGGTTCAGCAGTTTGGTTTTTAAATCAAAATAGCTGGAAAAAATGTCATCCAAGTAAAAGAAATTGCGAAATTGATACTTGAAAAGGATTTGTGTGTGATACTATAACTAAAAAAGGTAAAATAAAAACTTTTTTGCAAAAAAAAACCGACTTCCAAAAAAAACACTAAAAAGTGGAAAATAACATTAATTTCGGAAGTCGGTGCCAAAAAAGTCAATGAAACAAACCGTAGTCACCGACTTCCGAAAGTAATGTTATTTTCCACTTTTTAGTGTTTTTTTTGGAAGTCGGTTTTTTTTTCATTCTCAAGGAAGACATCCAGTTCGTCCCACCATCTCCTTCGTGGACGGCCGCGATCCCTTGTCACTGTCAATCCTCAGCTTTATCGGCTCATAGTTCCACTAGTTCTAGCAGTACTAGTTATTGTTTAAATTATATAATATTATATTTCAATCCGAACTTTGACAACAGCGTCAATAGTAGACGCTGAGGAATGGGTGTAGGAAAAAATAAATAAAAACCAAAATATAGAAATTTTGTGTTTTTTATTGAATAGCTTTTCTATTTATATTTATGTTATCAATATCACAAAACATTATAATTAGGTAGGTATTCAAGTAAAAAAGCCGATAACTTCTAAAAATACAACAGTGTTGGAAAAATTTAATAAAAACATTTTTTTTTTTTTAAGAAAACGTAATTTCGTAGCGTTGAAGCGCCAAATTCCAAAGAAAACACGTATTTTTCTATTGTTTTTCTAAATTTTTCCAACAGCGCCAAATCACAAACAGCGTTTCATACATTTTGTGTCAACATACGCTTTCTATTGTCACTCGATGACTAAACGAACTGTTATCTGATCTATTTGTAATGTTAATAAAGGACAGGAAATAGAAATCTACTTTTTGAACTCTTTTGTGACTCGGTCACCAAAAAAACGTGCTTACAAACCACGAAAATATGTTCCGCATGACTGATTTACTAAAAAAAACTGATAAAAATCGATGATCGTTTACCGAGATTTTTACAGAGAAGGCAAAAATAGCATTAGCACAAAAAAAAAAAACTTCATAAATTTTCGCTGTCTAAACTTATCCCAGTCAAACAGAACAGTTACAAAAAAATTTGGTATATTTAAGGAATATTTTGAGACCAATTTCATACGTTTTATCGATAAAACGTATTCCAGGCATTTTACTTTCCCATCACTACAAAAATAACCAGCCAATGAGACTCCAGTATTTGAATTTATTGCGTGGTATTCGACCAATCACGTTGCGTTGGTTTGAAGGACGCTAGTGTTGTTCTTTGATGTAAAATGCCCTAACTTCTGGTAACTTCTTAAGACTTCTTAGCTTCTTCTTCCTTCTTCTCCGCTTCTGGGGCGGGAGTGGGGAGTTCAGGGTACTCCAGTTTCACTCCATCTTCGCAAGTGAAGATCGGACAGCAGCCAGGGAAAGGCGCCGTCTTGTTGGTCTTGTCTGAAATGGAGAATTTGATGTTAATAAATCATATGTATAAAATCACGCCGCAGAGGTTGTTCACAAGGCGGTACATCAAGCTATACGTATCCAGTATATCCTGACCTGACTTTGTATGAGCTTCCCGTACAATGAGAGATCAGCGTATACTGGATTTGCATAGCTTGATTGGTCGTCGTGCGTATCAACATTTCTCAATTATAATTAAGTCTTATTTATTAATAGTTCCAGTCAGACCTGGGAATCGAACCCAGGACATCATGCACAGCAGTAACACTGGCTACCAGTAGACCAACGAGAAGGTAGTTCTTAGGTTCGAACCAAAAAGCCAATCGCTTTCAAACCATTTCGTATTTCTACAACTGCCCTTACAGAATTGACATGAGTTTTTCGATTATTCCAATTCATTTTTTTACTTTTTCGCTCACAGTATATCACTTTGTTTAGTCCCTCGTAAGTTGGATTTATGTAAATGAAAAAAAAAAACAGAGCTGCTGACCAGGTGGGTAAGAGATGGCGCTAGACAGCTGTCTAGCGCTGTCACTTTCCCACTCTCTGAATAATCCTAAAACTTCAAATTCCTGCACTAACAGATCATGGTAACCCCCCCAGGTCGCTACATACTGGTGGAACAAAAGGACAATGCCCAATTATTTTGTGTGGGAGTTCGGCTGTTCTTGTGTCTCGACTGAACCATCGCTAAAAAATAGAAAATGTAGTCCGGCTTATGTAAATGAAAAATCAAGAATATAATACGTATATGCGATGGCAGTTTTTATTAATCGGACTTTTAATCTTGTAATTATTGTGATGTCGCGCTACGATAAAAAAAGTAGGTTGCTTCAGACTAAAATTTTATGTGAAATGAGAATTTAAAAAAGTTTTTTTGTCATAAAAAAGGAAAAGACGCAGCTACAACCTGCTTTATGGCATTCTCCTTTGAGTCATCGAGAAAAAGAACTCATAAGTTCTTCCACCCCAATTCTCTTTTAAGACTTAAAATTTTCCTTTAATATATATTATTTCGGGCATTGTTCTTTCAAAATCATTTACAAGAATTCACTTCACAATTTCAAAGCCGTTATTAAATATTCCCTTTAACATTAGTTTCCTTTTCACTTACCAGTGTCCAGTTTGCACTTAGGGTTGGCCAGCGGCAGAGGGCCGCAGTCCTCAACGAGCTCCAGAAGCCTGGGGGGCTGATCTTCACTGACGACACAGGTGCTGCGGCCACAGAAGGGAGCCAAGTCCCAGGTGTTTCCAGGCTCCACGGTGGCACAACGAGTCGATGCGAAGCACATTCCGGGGAAGTCTGGAAAGATGAAGGGGTTTTTGAGTAACTTGGCGGGAGATTTTGGTCGAAAAGTGGAAGATTTGGTTGCAAAGTGTTTTTTTGTTTTTTGGATTGGCATGGAAGTTAAGTTTATTTTGTTTCATTATTGTTTATTCTAGGAGATAGGTGTTTTACTGCTTTGTGTTGGAATCAGGCAATTAGGACATTGAAGATGAAATTATTTATATTTTGTTTATAACATAACATCATAACATTACTGCCTTGTTGGTTGAGTAGTCGCAAGCGCGAATGCTAAGCATGAGATCCGGGGTTCGATTCCCGGGTCGGGCAAAATGTTATTGGGTTTTTCCATCAGGAATTTCTCAGTAGCAGCCATGGAGTCTGGATTTGTGCACGGTTGATGGCAATAGGCTCGCCCCCTATTACATGGCACTTAAACATAACAGGCGAAATGTGGCGATACTAATAGGTACACCTCTGCCTAACCCCTCGCGGATTACAGGCGTGATGTTATGTTTAGAATAAGCAAATTTGCAATACAAACATGATTCTAAGAACTCGCTTATGTAATAGGTAAATATATACCTATGCATACCCTTTTATTTAATATTCACCCACTAATCAAACATCGACATAAGTCTAACGCCATCTTTAAACATACGTAACAAATGTTTGGGCTCGAACTATGTACCATATAAGTAAGAGGCTACTTTCTAACATCTGAACTTAGAGAGCTGATTTCTAACATTAAGCGTTTTGTATCTTCTAGTTATGGCAATATTTTGTTAAATCTTTATGTTTAGGATTTATTGGTAGTAAAAAACGAGCTACGAATGAAAGTGGTAAAAGTTTGACTTATCTATACAAATAAGTAAAATTAAAAAGTCTGTTTCTACAGCTTTTTACTGAATGCGTATGAAAGCTTATACGGTACCTATTAACAATAATTATTTTTTTAACTAATATTTTTCTGTCTGTTCGTTCCGGCTAATCTCCGAAACGGTTGGACCGATTTTGAAGGGACTTTTACTGGCAGATAGCTGGTATAACAAGGAGATACTCATTTCCGTTTTTATGTCTAAGATTTTTTAAGTCTGACAACCAGTCTAACCAAGGGGTATCGTATTATCCAGTACTAAGTGGGTTGTGGAGGTCAGATAGGCAGTCGCTCCATGTAAAATACTGGTATTCAGCTGCATCCGGTTAGACTGGAAGCCGACCCCAACATCGTTGGGAAAAGGCTAGATTTCCATTTTTTCTAATATTAGGCAGATCTAAACGAATGCATAAATAGAGGTTTGAAATTATATCAGTGCAATAATATATCCAGGCATCCCTCTATCTATTTAACGAAACAAAAAGAACAGACATTGTTCTTTCAAAATCATTAGCAAAAATTCACTTAACAATAAAAAAAAATGAAAAAAAATGCGAAAAACGCAATTCATTTGTATTTTTACAAATCACACTTTTGTATAGTATATTCACAGGCGCTCGTCATATTTGTGGAAACAACGGACAATTGGGCATTTTACGTAAAATTTTCGAACTATGTAGAACAGGGTTATTGCGTGAGAATGTATGGCTACGTGTATGTATTGTTGTATGTACAATGTGTTGTGAAAGGCTATGGAAACTATTGTTGATAGTATCCTGGGGGCCTAAACAAAGTGACATTCGACATAGCAATGATGGAAAAGTCATAATGATGTATTGGATTGACATAAGCGACCGAAAAGGATTGTCTTAAGCTACCGAAAATAATTGACTTAAGCTATCGAAAAGCATATGTTAATCCTGTCGAAATTTGTTGTTGGAAAACGAAAGGTTTTAAACGAAATCGATTGCCCTCCCTTAGAGCCTTGTGTGAAAACTGCTGTGATTGGCTGCCAATATAGCAATGATTGAAATTATCATGCGAACTTCTTTAATGGTAATGAGGCGACAGAATGACACCTACTTTTTATTGAAAATTGCTTTTCAAAAATCAGATGACGTAGTCAATTTTATAGCGGTTGACATAGTTGTTTTTACCCATATTGTCCCACTGCTGGGCAAACGTCTCCTCAATAATCTTCCACTCTTCTCTCTGTTCGGTATTCTCTTCATAGATATTAACAATACAGAACGTCACGATGACGACCTATTAATATGTTACTATGACAAAATCTTGACGCCTGGCAAAGGACGAAAATCCTAAAAATAGACAAAAGACAGTCTAGGTCATTCTCGTTCTAAAAGAATGTAATTCTGTCTGTTTCCTTATTAAAAGTGATTGGGTTTTTTGTCTCTGGTTTTCGTACATGTCTTTGTCATTTTGGCGTTGTGAGTCATAATCATTTAAATGGTTGATCTCGGTCCTTCTGGGTAGTGGTGTAGTGTTAAGTGGTTTTGGAAACATGAATGTTTGCTTTTGTGTTTGTAGTTCGAGTTGACTATAGGTACATCAAATAAATAAAATTGAAGTATCTGTTAGTCATCTCATCATCAAAATACATTTATTTCGATTTTTGTCCTTCTGTTTGTTTCGCCTAATCTCCGAAACGGCTGGACCGATTTTGACAGGGCAAGTCACCAATGTTTTTCACACGAATTTAGGCCAAAAATTAGTAGTACCTAAAGTACTGCTGACATCAATAAATGATTAACCATAGATCAAAGCTTAAGCATGCATTTAGTGCAGCCGGAAGGCACTAAGACATTACGAAAGTGAAAGTACCTCATACATCTAGATTGTGCTATGTGGGACGACGTAGGGTTGCCCCACTAGTGCAATAAGTCGATTGCAATGCATAATTGCTTAACCATAATTAATTATAGCAACTAGACGACAGTTATTTCAACACTACATGAAGATAACAGTGCTATTCTGCAAAGTTCACGTGCAAACACACTCAAGTGAGCGCGCACAATTCGAAAGCGAACTCATTTGTTTTTAAAGTAAATCATCGCGGATTCACGACGAGACACCGTTCGAATTTCGAACGTGATGTTCAGAGAATTATAACTGGCTTACACGAATTAAGCAGGGTGACTACTATGGCACAAACCAAAATGGCGGCTATGGCAGGCTTGAAAGCGAAGAACTAAGTGTAGTGGTGACACTTGAGAGAAACGGGCTCAGCAGTGGACTGTGTTTGTCCTCCATTCATCAACATTTATATTCGTGAAACCAAAAAGAAAATGCACAACACACCATCATCATCCGCATAGTCTATTCCCATTCCTATATTGGGGTCGACTTCCAGTCTAACTGGATGTAGCGGAATACCAGTATTTTACATGAAGCGCCTAACAGACTTCCGCAACCCAGTTAGTATTTGGTAATACGATAACCCTTGGTAAGACTGGTTGTCAGACTTTCGGGCCACTGACTAGTAACGACTGTCAAAGGTCTAGAAATGACAGCCGGGATCAAAGGCTTAACGTGCTTTCCGAGGCACGGAGGAAACTCGGCAAGTAACAGTAAATCACAATTACATGCCAAATCAAAAATTCTGAGAGAATTATATTAAAACTATAGCTATGACACAAAACCGTCACAAGTGGAGAGATTTGGAAGAGACCTACATTCAGCATTGGATGGCCAAAGGTTGAAGAATAAGTAGATATTGAAACTTCTTCTATCTTTATCGTGTGGTTAGTGCCTAACCTGGTGCCAGAGTTTTATGCCGCCCATGGGCCTCTGACTTGGCTTTACATGCCGCCGAGAAATATCTCTCAGGCATGCTGGTTTCCTCACGATGTTTTCCTTCACCGAAACAAGTGATCATTACACAATACGCACATGATATTGAAAATCTGAGGTGCGTGTCTAGGGTTCGAACTCGAGACCTATGACTTGGCAGACCAACGGTCACACCACTAAGCTGTCACTGCTACAATATTGAAACTGAAAGAGAGAGAGAGAAATCTTATCATCTTTCAACAATAATTCCACATCATCTTCCCACAAACGACTTAACATTCTAGTCACACGTTCCACCCATACATAAAGACACAAGACGTTTCTTTTACTCCGACGTGTCAACCTTGCGTCAACCCGTACCAGTTAATCCACCAATGGATAGAACTTTTGCAATCGTTGTGTAAGCTTATGCCGTGGTAAGCGTATTCGTGGAACATTTTTAGTACTTATCCTTTTTTGAAGACTGTTGCAATATGCATTTCGGTATATTATGGGGTTCTTATGTCAGATGGACAGTTGCGCTTCAGATGGCGATTCTTTTTGACAGATTTTGAAACTTAGTCGGAAGGATCTTTAATTTTTTTATAATACATAATGTAGATAGTACTTCAACGGGATTAAATAACTTAAAGCCATATTTGTTACGGTCGCGAATGATATTTTAATCAACAATTGTTTGTTGTTTTTTGGTAATTCGCAAATTGCATAAAGCGTAAGGAAATTATAATTTCATAGGCTACCCTGGAGCTTCCCCTTTAAAAACCAGTGGCCAAGGGATATCGTATGATCATGTAAAATACTGGTATTCAGCTGCATCCGGTTAGACTGGAAGCCCACCCCGACATAGTTGGGAAAAAAGCTAGGCAGATGATTCGTGATAGTTAGCAAATAAAAACGTCGTTTGTACATCATTACATCATTCTACCCCCGTCCCGGGGGGGGACCCCCCTCCCACAGAAATTATACATTTGCTGACGATAAATGTCTGTGAGGTTAGAGGGGGTTCAGAATGATGTACTAAATACTCAGTAACACACTGTATAGTCTCATTAGGTAAAACATGAATACCTTAGTGTAAAACCATAAATTGCCTGCCTGCAAAACCGCAAGGTAACCGCAATTGCAGCTGCAGCACTTAACTATAAACTTTGTCACTTAATTATTTAACTTGTAACTTGAGTGAACACAAGATTACAGACACTTCAATTATAATTGAACGCTGCCTTTTAATACGCCATTAAAACTTGAGGCAAGTAGTCGGAAAAGTGTCATTGGGGTGCCTCGTTGGTCCAGAGATCCTGGGTTCGATTCCCGGGCCGGGAAATATGTTATTAGGTTTTCCATCGGGAATTTCTCAGTGGCAACCACGGAGTCTGGATTTGTGCCCGATTGATGGCAAAGCTCGCCCTTATTACATGGGACTTAAACATAACTGGCGAAATGTAGGTGTATTTTTAGGTGTCACCTCTGCCTAACCCCTCGGGGATTACAGGTGTGAATTACGAATGTTATCATGTTATGTAGCCACGGAGTCTAGCTTTGTCTCCAGGCTGTAATAGGCTCGCCCCCTATGACACGCGACTTAGGCACACCTGGCGAAATGTGGGTGTACAATAAAGTCCACATCTGCTCAACTTTTTGGTGATTTTGATGCTATATTACATAAGTAAAAATCTATTGTTCATTAAGAAATCGATTCTTACTGAAATAACTACTTCAAGTTACGTAAAGTTCATTTCCTTAATTCTCAATAAGTTACTGGTAACTGTGGTTTTAACAAGACAGTAACAGTGAAAGGCACACGGAAGGTTTGGTCGTGACAATAACTGCTAAATGTCATTGAAGATCGGATTTCCTAGAGAAAGTTGTTAAGACCTAGGTTTTGTAGCTGTTCAGGCGAGACGCGCATTCGATTGTAGTTAGCAGGCCTTAGTTGCATCTGGGTAAAATAGAAGATCAGTTCAAAGAGAAAAAAGTGTTATATTCTGTTGCGTTCACTAGTTCACTTCACTCAAGTGAGCGCACACAATTCGAAAGCAAACTTATTTAGTAAATCATCGCGGATTCACAACGAGACACCGTTCAAATTTCGAACGTGATGTTTAGCGAACAACCCTAACAGAAAGCTCGAAGAACGTAACAATAAAAGTGTATTATTCTTATTATATTTAAACGGAACCCATTCTATTTTTAAACCTGACAGCTGGTTGACATCTGTCAACATTTACTACAAAATAAAAAAATAAAAATAGAATGCCAATTTAAATGTCATTTCCTTTGTTACTTAACCCTCTTTAGCCGTGGCTTTGCTCGAATTGAATTAAGTAGCAAAAAGTGCAAGTTGCGTGTGGATTAAATGTCGTCCCTTCTAATTCTAAATGTTAAGGCTAGTTTAATACTAAGATATTAATAATTAGACGAAGGTGTGTTTTTATAGGTTTAATAAGATATTTAGGTGTTTAATATTTTTTTATCGGGGAACGAGCCTGGACAAAACAGGACGTCAAACCATCATGTCAATTGGTATTTCCTCGAAGTAAATCAATGTTATATCACATAAGCAGCCCTTTAAAGTCTTCTCCTAGTAACAGACGAAAAAGAAAAATAACAAAAAAACATAAATAAACGGCCTTGGGAACTTCCCTGTTATCGCCAGGGTTTGTAAACCAAATAATAAAGAATTATAATACGGTTAGTAGACCTGAAGACATTGTCTTACTAATCAATTTGTAGAGATCAGATGGGTTGACGCTCCATATAAAAGACTGGTAATCAACTAAACCCAGTAAGACTAAGATGATGCAGCAGGCAGATGATGGAACACGAAGTCACTGCTTCTAGTTTGCTTGACATACTAATCTTTGAGGTGTTTATGAGGTTAGTTTTCGATAAATTATTTATCATGGTCAATAGCCAAGAATATTTTATATGTGCTCTCATTAAAATTTAAATCACTTTTAGTAACAAAATGTGATTCCAAGCCGGTTGGATGAATTATTGACTTATTACACGTCGTTTTAACCTCAAAATGTCAAGCTATTAAATATAAATCATTATGATATTTAGCAATAACTCGGTAACTGACATTTCAAAATGGGTTTGCAGTAAACTTTATTGCAGACAGTCTATTTTAATATAACGTTTTTTAACAGGCATATGTTTACTGTAACATTATGCCTGTATTTCTAAAAGTGGCAAGAAGACGTGTTTCATTAAAATTGAAAGTCATTAATATAAACTAGAATGTAAAGACGTAAAAATGAATGTGTAAATGAATGTATGTTATTTCCTGTATGTGTGTTGTGTGTACATAAATAAATCAATTAGACTGAGTACCAGGGCTTTTTGAAACTTCAAAATTACTTAGCAGTCTCCCAAAACGCCCGCTCTTCACCTCCTCCTATAGTGTTTTAGCTAGGAAGAAGTTGCGTAACAATCTCCCCAGCAACACGTATATGTACCTATGTGATCATTACTAAATATTATGTACACCCACACTTCGTCTGGATATTTCATTCCTTAGAGTGGAGTTTATTGCCAGAAAACCGCGCACAAATCCAGACTCCGTAGCTGCCACAGACTGAAAACATCTCACTGGCCTTCCCTCCACAATTTTTATCTTTTTTTTCCTCAATTCTTTCAACCCACGTTTACTTACAAAATACACGCCACAACGTTTTTACGTAATTCAAAACAAGAACGTAATGCTATACGTTTAGTTTTTAAATCTCTTTCGCAATTATTTTGCATCTTAATCTCATTGTAATTCTAATAGTAACATTGTGACATCATTTCTGTGCGTGACCATTGAACGGTAAAAGAGTCACGCAAAAAGAAAAGTCTCGATCTTTCCTTCGTAAAAGATGCGAGAGCTGTTGAAGGGTTGAGTAGAAGATAGGTCGCTGTGGTCCCTCAAAACGTAATAGTGTAAAAGATTCAGCGTGCTATTCAAGTCATGTCTCCATATTTTATTGTTGTTGATGTCAGCATTTTATTGACAAATTCTAAAAATTCTTCAGCTGTTGAGAGTGCATTTTTGCATGTAGCAAGGCAAAAAGTTGGATAGTTATCTTAATGCTGTCACGCTTTCCCTTAATTTAAATATACACGAGATCTTTAATTACGACAGATCGTGCATGCTGTGTAAGTATTTAGTGCAACAGCGTCGAAATATCGGGCGCTCACAATAATTGCTAATCACGGAAGATATCCCGTAAAAACTTACATTGTCTCAATGTATGTATAAACAAATGAATAATATCTGATGATGAATACATACGCAAAGTTAAGTAAGCCGACCTCGCTACTCGAAGCTGCATAACTTTACTCGAATCAAGAGCAGAGCCCTAGCAGAATTCTAGATAGTACCAAGGTCTAACCCGTTCACTTTTGAATGATTTTGTTCGTAAAATGAGTCAACGTGTTTTTATTATGATTACGCCTCTTACCACTTAAGGTCACCAGGAAATAAACCGAGATTAAATAATGAAACAGTTTCGTTACACTTCTAGGAAAGTAAAAAAACGGTGTAAAAGATACTTGGATTGATTTTTACGCGTTTTTTTTTTACAAGATGGATTGGTACTTTTTTGTGCGGGCCTGTTTTTTGATTACAGAATCTATTATCAACTCCAAAAATCGGATATTTCACATGTTTACGATTCATTTTAATTTTCCGATAATTCGGCGCTGTTCAAAATGAAAAACATATCCCATTTTTAGCGTTTATGATTGTGTCAGTGACCATGTCAGTTTAAAAACGATTCTGCTTTTAGAGTGGCGAAGTTAATTTAAAAGATGCGTTAAATTAGTTTATTTCATGTTTTTTTTTTTGGTTTTTAAATAAGAGTTTGGCTTTATGTAACGTTATGCTAAACAGCATAATCACTTAAGTGTTGAAAAGTGAAGATTTCTCTAGTTTCTTTAGTGAGCATTTGAAACTTTCTAGTTCTATACAAATCTTTTTAGACGACGCGACGCACAAAAGAAGTCATTTACGCTAAGGCAGCAAAAAGTATACCTTTCCATGGAAAAACGAAAAATAATTATCTACAATGTATGGGTACCTTTGTATTACTATTAATAATACCTATTAATCTGATAAATTGTAAAATTTCATGAACTACGGTAAGCGATAAAAAAGGTTAACCATCTTACCCGTGCAGATATGCGAAAAGAAAAAAATAGAGATGTCTCATTAAAATTCACTGTTACAGCCGTATTAATAATTCATACCCATAAATTATACTATCTGTAGAACACAGTTACTTTAAAATAATAACTCAAATTAACATTTTGGTACACGAAAAACTTAAAATCACATATAATTATAGTTATAAAATTTAATCACACTCCACGCAGGTCATGTAACTCGTTGCAAAAGATATTAAAAAAAGATATAAATTTCGCGTTTCGCTTCGAGACCAGTTTTAGTGTCCGAGAAAGCACATGCATTTTGGAGTTATCGGTTATTATATTTTTTTTTTTGCGTCGAACAATTTGCGTTTAAAATCAAACGTGGAATTTGTATTGTTTTTCTTTTTAATATATAATTTTTAAAAATCAGAACCTGCCTGTTTTTGCATGATCGTTTCATTGTTGTTGATTATTAAGCCTCACGACTAAAGACAAAAGATTTGTCATTTATTTTGATCACTTGGTATATTTAATTTATTTTCGTTTATTTCAAAACGTTTTAAATGACAACCCTAGAATGCGGTAACCGCCCTATTTAAAAAGTCCGTTACTCCCTGTGGTTATTCCAAAAGATTTAAACAAACTGCCATCAACCAAATTCGATTTTTGAAAATGTTAATCGAATTTTTGTCGTAACAAAGAACTTTTGAAAATGCAATCATGGCGTAACAGATTTATTTTTAGTGGCCTTAGTAAAAGTGTGTCTAATATTGGCTATTTTCCGAAATCCATACACAATGGAATACATTGGTCGTGTTTTTTAAAAAGGCGTGATTCAAACTTTCTATCTAGACAAATGTTGTAACAGAAAGTGCGAGAAATGAAGATGAGTCAATGTTTTGTAAACATCCTTTCACAAATAATTCGTTTAGCTTATTATTTGCACTTTCACAATTGACAATCTGTCGTCGATAGTTCGACGAATAAAACTTACGTTAAATAGACAGAAAGATTATCAAATGCACCGATATAATCTGCCAGTCTATGACAAAGGCCCAACCAATATAACATTACGCCTGTAATCCCTGAAGGGTTAGGCAAAGGTGTACCTAATAGTACACCCACCTTTCGCCAGTTACATTAAGTCCCATGTAGTATGGGGCGAGCCTATTGCCATCAACCGGGCTCAAATCCCGACTCATGCTAAAAAGCCCTCTTCACATATAGAGAAGAATCGAGTATTGATCACCTCTCATGTTGGTTAGGGATTTTAGAGCATAAAACTCAAATTCAGACTTCCGTACCATGTTTTCCTTCATAATATCCTTTAACAGCAATTTTACAATGCAAACAAACATGAAACCGAATGTTTTTTTTGCATAAAATTCATTGAATAAATCATTTTTAATAAAGTCATCAAATTGTAATTTATTCACCTCTAGTAGGTATCATAAAAATAATTTGATTATTTTTTTTTTAAGTTTAACGTTCAATCAACCGTGTAACTTTTTTGCAAACCTCTTTTTTGATGCAGTAGGTAATAGTAATTTCGTAAAGTTTTGTTTATTCATTGATAGTCGAATTAGAGTCACTAGTGAAACTTCTAATGATCCAGAACATTTACATAGAGAGTTTCCTCCGTGCCTCGGAAAGCACGTTAAGCCGTTGGTCCCGGCTGTCATTTGAAGATCTTTGACAGTCGTTGTAAGTAGTCAGCGGCCCAAAAGTCTGACAACGAGTCTTACCAAGGGGTATCGTATTACCCGGTACTATCTCGGTTGTGGAGGTCAGATAAGCAGTCGCTCCATGTAAAATACTGGTATTCAGCTGCATCCGGTTAGACTGGACGCCGACCCCAACATAGTTGGGAAAAAGGTAGGTAGATGATGTTTCAGAAGGTTAAACATAAGTATCCATCTTCAAACACTGTTTTAAGCTTTCACGGTTCTTAACTGAACTTACACTATTACTTACGGGATATATTCCGCGATTATTGTTTAAATTGACTTCAGGTTTCGTCAAGTCAAAGTCCGAGTGAAGCAGGGGCGGGTCGTTAGACATAAATTATAATATAATATGCTTTGATGGCGGCATACGGAAGAAATATAAATGAAAGTAGATTGCATCGTGGAACTGCAAATACAAGCAATGATCCAGGAATAGAACATAATCTAACAATTAATGTTTCAGTCAAAAATATCGGGTTTACCTAAAAGGCAGCCATGTTTTTTTGGCAATCACCACTAAAGTGATGACTAAAGATTTTTTTGATTTGTCTAATCTAAGCTATGGCAAAAAGATCCATCCCTAATTTAGTAAACTGTAGTAGTGATTTAAAAAAATCACTAGGGATTTAGCTAAATCCCGGCTAACATGACATTCAAGATGAGCGTTTGGTGAAGTTAGGCCTCTTTTTCGAGTTAAAGTATTGTTGTGGTCAAAGCATAAATTAAACAAGCCGCAAAATAGTCTAAATAAAAACAAATCGTACTTATAACTCCTAAAATCATGATGCTGATCATATGTCTAGAGTTTTCCCAACTATTTTGGCGACGGCTTCCAACTAAGTTTTATTTAAACTGCTATCTTAATAATATTTACTTTTCAAACGCAAATGCCAATACCATTAAAAAACAATCCACTAATTGCCATCCGCCAAAGTTACCGACAGTACACATTTCAAAACATCCTTTTAAATTGCGACAATACCTGATTACGAAGTTAACAACAAGAATCCTGCTTACGACACTTCCCTTCATTGAAATTATATTAACTTTGCAATGATCACTGAAGGGCGATGCAGCAATCAAGGGAAGTCCCGCTCTATGGAACCTCACTCAACTGAGCGCACACAATTCGAAAGCGAACTCATTTGTTTTTAAAATCAAAATCAACGCGGATTCACAACGAGACACCGTTCGAATTTCGAAGAGGTTGCCATGATAAAAATCTTCAGCGTATTATGAAGAAAGATGAAACTGTATGATTATACCATATTAGATCAGGAAATCTTGTTATGCTCTAATAACGATTATGAATGGTCTGATAATATCATACTGATCTAATCAGTTTGCCAAGCGTAGGGATTATGGCAATACCGGTAATGCTGGTTGGGACATAGTGTTGTCAACAGCACTTTAGTTATAAAACTAGCAGGCTAGATTTGAATCCGGGAGGCACAACGCGAGGTAAAATGGCGTGCAATGGATGCAGAAGACCTACACTCAGCATTGGTAGGATAAGAGTTGAATAAAGAGGAGCTATTAGAGTAGATAATAAAACTATACTAGTAATACCTTCATATTTTCATTACATGTATCAACCATCAGTCATCATCATCATTATTATCCTGCCCTTCTTCGTTTGTGGTCGGCGCAGTATGTACTCACTTCTTATTTTATCCATTCGCGTAACACCACACATTCCGCTTAACATTCTCATCTCAGCCACAAATACAAATGCCTACCAACCATCATGATCTGATAAAAATCTAAAGTGAAGGCACTCCTACATCATTTTCTTTACGCATGGCTTATTTTTATTATTTTTTGTTATCAAAAAGAACTTTTAAGATGCATTAAAGTACACAAATCTTCGACTGACCGATCTAGATGAAATTTTGCAGAAAGATAGACCATGACCTGGGTTAGAATATTTTTTGTCTCTGTAGGTTGTTCCCATGGGATTATTTTAGAGCTTCACGTCAGCGAAGTCACGGTCAGAAGCGAGACATATTCCATAAGAATGAGTTCTTTAAATGAGAATTGGACTGGCTATTAATCTAGCTTCATTCTTCGTAATCTTTCGAACAATAATGTTAGGCTTAAAGATTATATAACATTTAGATACTAAACCTTTCAGTCTAAATCGTGACTTAACTATAAACTAGTTAGGCAAGACTAGACTTAGATTGAATTATAGATTAATACGCTACAATCTGCTATAGGCGTGGCTGATCTAGATTTTAAATGTCAGTTCAGAGTTCAGAACGATATTAAAGGCTAGGTTATAGAGCATAGGGCTGAGAAAGCTGAAAATACAGGAGCTTAAGAAAACGATAAATACATAAACGAAATAAAGACTTCAAATGCAGAAGCGATGGTTACCAATAGTATCGTAGAAGCAGATGTAACGTCAACTGTATCCTACGAAATAGAAGACTAAGTTAACAATAAGACCGATTTATTCAGCATTTTTACGAAGATGACATTAACTACTATAAATAGTTAACCAGTAATGATCATGGATTCTTCATAAGCAGCAATAGAATTGTGATCATCCTTCCTTTGTTCATTCGTGTAAAGACCTGCATTTCTTTTCATCCCATCATCTTCACTATCAGTATTTCCAGTGTTTTCTTTCTTTTTAGCTTCATCATCTTTAACTTGACTTAAGCATCTTTAAACCTTTTTAATCATGTCATGGTCAAGATGTTTATTATTATTTACTTTTTTGCGGTTCCAGTTATGCCTCAAAGCTTTTCTTAAACTCCTTGACCTAGTGACTTTAATTTTATGTAAGTAATTCTGTTTTTTGTTGTTGACCTTTATTCTGGTATCTTTATTATTTCCTCTTTTTGTTTTAAAAGGTTACGTAAGGTCTTTGTTTGTTTCAATTACATATATCATCAAGGAAATTTGGGTTATTTCCTGGCCTTTTTACTTTGTTTTTGGTCAAAATTGCGTCTACTGCTTTTCTATTTTGTTCCGTGGCCCTTGTCAAATCTTTGAATAGAACATAATATCATTATTTTCACAAATGGGCATAAGACCTACCCAAAAGGATCCCCACATCAGCCAGCCTTATTTTGAAATATGAAGTGTTTGGCATTGTTAGTCAACATCGTTCACCGCACCTGATAGACCAACAAGGGAGAATGGAAAATACAAACGAGTTGCTCCGATCCGAAGTAGGATGAGACATTGACAGGAAGATGATGATAAATGTAATACCTGGCCACTAGTACTTTCGCCCCTAAAACGACCTTCTGACCGAACTCTGCTTGCCTTATGGGCTTGCTGTATTGTCGGCCCCTAGGCACGATATACTGCTAGCCACCCAGTTGAAAAAAAACCTGTGCCAGACAAAACACTGTGCCCGAATAAGGGGCCCATCCAACATGTTACAAAAAAAAAAGTGTTATTGTTACTTTAATCAGGAACTGCACATTTACACGCAATATTACAAAAAAAAACCGGTTAAAAAACCCGACTGCTCGTCAATTTCACTGTTAATCACTTAGTGTGACTGCTGTTGTTATTAGGGTTGGCAGTCATATTATTTAGGTTTTGTGTGTTTTCTTGAACGATTTTTTTAGTGAAATATAGGGAAAGATTCTGAAATCATTTGAGGTCCTTAGAAACTAAAATTCTGTAGCCACTGTTAGGTAAATATCACGGCTACTTTTTATTTTTATAATAATTAAGTGACGAAATATGAAGCACAGGAATTTACACTATTCCACATCTGCTTTGCTCTTCATCTGCCTTTAGAAAATGGGCTTTTAAAAGGATAACTCAACTACAAAGACGCCAAGCTACAATTAAAAAAAAATGGTCATAATAAATATTTAATTATTCTCTTGAACAAACCTTACGAGTTTTCAGGTACAAAATCAAAAATGACAGTTTTTTTTCTGGAATATTCGAAATGTCATAATATGTGTATGTTGGTAGCCCTGTCTTACCAACTGGGCCGTTACCGCCATCTGTTGCGTAATCGTGACACTTTTTTACACTCCAAATACACACGCAACTATAAAACAAGACGATTGACTCATTTTTGCCAGTTTTATGAATTAAAATTATGATGTTTTCGTAATAAAAGACGAAAACAGGTAATTTTATGTAATAGTTAGGGGGAATTACGAAGATTGTTTAATAAGGAAGTTTAACCGCGTACCTATTAAACTGTAGTTTTAACTTTAGCTTATTCAGAACCTAAAAATAATTAACGAAACAAAATATTATAAATAGTTCATTTAAATTAAAACGAAAGACTAATACTAATTATTTAAGCAATGATTTGTACTTATACTGGAAAAAAAATCATTTTTGTTTTGTAATTGTTTTAGATCTATTATAATGTACATACTGAATTTAAATAAAAAACATTAAGTGAAATGATAGGAACTTAATGAAAACTATTACAATTTATTTGATTGGTGAATACCTAAGCATGAAATAATTAGGACAGGAGATAAATTTACAGAGAAGAGATGACAAAATCCTAACACCAAAATACAATAACTGTACAATGGAAATATTATTCATTAGCTAGTGTAAACTGAGTTCACTACCTAAAGAATAATAATCAGTATTACCAATTTGTTTACGTTGAAATAGTATTATTATGAAAATAATCTTCTCCGTTCAAATGCACTGTGGAAGTGACATAATCTACGATTAGCTAATGAATTAAATCATCAATACTTTCGCATTTAAAATAACTAACTTTTCGATTTTTAATATTATCTGAGGAGTAGTTAAATCCTATACCATTTACAAATTCTTTTTTAACATTTGTAACAGCAATTTTTTTTTTTATATATGCTGCTCTGGCCATATTTATAAATCGTGCCTGATTGTATTTATTTATAAGTATTTTTTGTTTTTTTTTTTTTTAAACCGAACAGTTTGAAATCGTCAATAACCGACCTAACTACTTATATTAAGTGTGTATCGAATTAATTTATAATGGATTAACCGCTACAACGGATTACTTAAAACAAGTTGACCGTAACTTGGCGTTCAACTTTTACTATTTGCTAGAATGTTCGGCACTGCGATTATTTGCTTGAACTCTTCCGACGAAATATAATTTTACCTTTCACACACTAAAGTATCGTTTTTAAAGAAAAGCTTTCATTTTCAAATAACTTATGGAATTAAAAAATATACCTGAGGTTTTCGTTAACACAATATTACTTCTTTTATGGTTAAAAAAAATCCAAAGAACCCATACAATCCCATTTTTCCTTTTTTTATTATAATATAATAGGTAAGTAAAATGGAGTAGTCTTGTATTTTAACATATGAATTTGTTAACGAGTTTATTCATGAATTATTTATGCATAACTTTTATTGTCTCTAATTTTGAGTGATTCATTTTGGTCCTTTATAAACTAACCCAATTTTAATACACAAAGGCATCGATTCTAACACGTACAGTCACCTTGTTTTAAAAGGCACGTGTAGTTTTCGTTTTACGTCATTCCAATTTAAAAAAAAAAAGGTTTCAAGTGAGCACTGACCTCTTAACACATCAGCCGGGATCAGTCTCTTGTACGTCGTAGGCCTCTCTTCCTCCTTTTTCTCTTCAGCAGCAAAAGCAAGAGCGAAAACGGCGAACGCTACGAAGTATTTCATTTTGAACAACAACACCTTACGAATGCCGACTAAACAGAAAAAAAGATAATTAAAAAAAAAACGATTTGAATTCGCGCGCTTTTTTGACAGGTACGTGTCAACGCCGCACCAAGACTGAGTCAATGGTTTGAGCTTCCCGCCTTTTTATGCCAACTGTCAAGCGGGGAGTGAGCGGCTAAGATGGCCGGTGATTTTTTTTTCTCATACCTCTCAGGGTTGACTTTTGTTGTGAAATTTTATTATTTTTTATGATGTTATCAGTTTTTTTTGAGCTACCTAACGCCTTTATTGGTGTAGGAAGATATCCTGATTTAGATGTTGCATTTTGCAATGAATGAGTCATGCGTTCATATAATGTTTTTAAATAAAAAAAGGTATTGACATTCTTTTCCTTATGATTTTAGGCTGTATGATTTGAATACTTTTACTAACACTAGAGATTTTTTTTTAACAATGAATCGTCGTAATATTGCAAATAAGTACTTGGAAAATATTTATATTATCGCGTTCCTATATTGTTTCGCACTTTGTCAAAAAAAAACTGAATGCTATTGCGGCTTATCATTTTTAATTAAAGTGAATACTGTTCCTTTGTACCACAAAATGAAGCCCATGGTTCCTTATGCCACTAAGATTGTTTTTCGTCATCGACTAGATTCTCGGTCAAAACGCATCCTTCATTGTAGATTTCAAACAAAATGCTTTTAACTAGCTTATGCTCGCGGCTTCGCTCCCGTTATGTACGAAAATTAACCCACGGGAACATTTTAAATGTAGCCTATGACACTCGGGGATAATGTAGTTTACCGTTACTGAAAGAATTTTCAAAATGGGGTCAGTAGTATCCGAAGATTACCCGCTACATAAAAACTTTGAACTATTTATAATATTATTTATTTATTTTATTTATTTATTAAAACTTTATGCACAAGTATAAAACACACTGTACAAAATACAGTCTAGCTTAGGGTGATGCAGAGAGAAAACATAGTAGGTGCAGCATAAAAGAAAATGTCACGAAAACATTTATAAATAAAATATAACAGTAAATACATAAATACCAACAAAATTAAACAAATTAAAGAGAGGGAAAACTAACAACAATTTAATTTTGAGACGAGTCTGCCAGCTTCTTCAGTAAGTGTTCGCGAGCTTTTACTTTAAAAGTGAACCGACTGGTGGCCATATTGATACTGAGGGAGCGCATTCCAGAGGAAGACCGCCTGAACTAAGTAAGAAGATAATTAAGAAAACCAGAGCGGTGAGAAGGACATCGCAGAAGAAGAAATATTAGTATAGATACTCCAACAAAACTATCATTTTTTTAACCGACTTCAAAAAAAGGAGGAGGTTCTCAATTCGGTTGTATGTATTTTTTTTTTTGTGTTTGTTACCGCATATCTCCGTCATTTATGAACCGATTTGATTTGAAAAATTCTTCTTTTATCTGAATGGATCTACTTCCCGATTGGTCCCATAGAAATTTCATCAAAATCGGTTCAGCAGTTTGGTTTTGAAATCAAAATAACTGGAAAAAATGTCATCCAAGTAAACGAAATTGCGAAATTGATACTTGACAAGGATTTGTGTGTGATACGATAACTAAAAAGGGTAAAATAAAAACTTTTTTGCTAAAAAAAAACCGACTTCCAAAAAAAAACACTAAAAACGTGGAAAATAACTTTACTTTCGGAAGTCGGTGACAAAAAAGTCAATGAAACAAACAATAGTCACCGACTTCCGAAAGTAAAGTTATTTTCCACTTTTTTTTTAGTGTTTTTTTTGGAAGTCGGTTTTTTTTTTGCAAAAAAGTTTTTTTTTCTACTGGACAAAGAATAAAACAGTACCTAGAAGACCTGGAAGTCAGTGCACCCCACGCGAGTTGTCATTAAACTGAACCAACCAGAATACCTATTATAATGATACTCATGTTGACCGCTGTAATAAATTCTAATAAGTTATTACGTGAGTCATACAGTCTGACAGCCGGTCTGTGTAGTGGTCGCAAGCGTTATGTGGAGCATGAGTGCCTGGCTTCGATTACCAGGTCGGGCAAAATGTAATTGGGTTATACCATCAGGAATTTCTTAGTAGCAGCCACGGAGTCTGGATTTGTGATGGCTATAGGCTTGCTCCCTATAAATGCAAATCTTAGTATCGGCCAACCATTCATTCGTTGAAACGTGCTGTCGCTAAATAATAGGTACATCTCTGCCTATCCCTTCGGGGGTTACAGGTGTGATGTTATGAAAATACAATCATACAACAATCCTTGTTTAAAAAGTAGCCACTTCTAGTATATTATACATTTGCTTTTAGGTAATCGCACGCCATTTAACATTCAGTTGTTTTGGCGTGTGATTTGGCTTGCGTGTTTTCGCCAATTCTAGTTCTGGTAAAAATTTTAAAGGAGAGGATGATATGGCGTAACGCCTGTACTCCTTGCTGGCAGAGATGTACGAGTATACATGTAGTACCACACTAAAATCACCGAATACTACGAAGGAATTCGTTAAGGAGGATGCGCTTAGATATAGCCCGCGCAATTCAAATCTTCTTACGTTTTTTGCACCTATATAAGAATAGGCGCAGAAAGACTACTCCTTCCATAACAACACGGCTGTAATCCCCAAAGGGTTAGGCAGAGGAGTACCTTATAGTACACCCACATTTCGCCAGTTGTGTTTAAGTCCCGTTTAATAGGGGGCGAGCCTATTGCCATCGACCGGGCACAAATCCAGACTTCGCGGCTGCTACCGAAAAGTTCCTGATGGAAAAACCCAATAACACTTTGTCCGACCCAGGAATTGAACCCAGGAGCTCATGCTCAGCAGTCGCGCTTGCGACCGCTCCACCAAAGAGGCAATAACTTCCTCTTCTATACTTCTATTTTAGTCGTAAACTCAGTATACGACCTCTTGTGGCCATATTATCTTCCACACAGTACATTCATTGTTTCTCGATATTCCCCTACTCAAATAGCCATCCACATTCATACACAGTATAAGGATTTATGACATAACTGCTAAAACCTGCCAACCCTTTCAAGATACGGTCGTGTAGTTACATAGTGCGAGTAAACCTCATGTTTTTACATGGCTTCTAAGTCTGCCGACCTTGTTTCGGATTAAAGCGTTAAGACTTACTTGTGTATAGATGTTCTGGCACTTTCGCTTGTTTAATACTTAATCTACTTGTATACAAAACTACTCAAGGACTTAACGCGAAAGGCAGACTGCACTAATGGCTTAGAATCAACGATAGCTATAGTATGTACTCGTATTAGATTGTCATTTTGTTTGTCAGTTTTTTGGTTTGTGATAGCCTAGTGGTGTGACAGGACACGCACCTCCATTTCTTCGGATTCATGTGCGTATTGTATAATCATCACTTGCTTCGGTGAAGGAAAACATCGTGAGGAAACCAGCGTGCCCGAGATATATTTCTCGACGGCATGTAAAAGCCAAGTCAGAGGCTCATGGGCCACACGATAAAGAAGAAGATTTTGTTTGTATACGACCGTCAGAACGGCTTTACGTGTATTTCGTTCGAGCCACGGAATCACACTTCCTAAATCCTAAGTAGTTCCTAATACGCCTACTGCTCTCAACTGCCAGGAGCATAATTCACATAGAATGGGAGGGCTGTAATCCGCCACGGGGTGCAGTGCGGGTCGAGCCAGACCACGATACTGTGCTAGTTTAAATCAGCCCCGAAATAATTATATCATTCAGATCCAGCCTCTCCCTTTGCTGTCCTCCCTCTACGACGCCCAGCGACGCCCTAAGCCGAGGCTCGTACCCCACAGGGGTGCCCTTAGCGTGTAGTCGCTTAATTTGGAAGTTTTTTGCCCTGGCTGGAGGCCTTACGCTCAAGGCACCCACAGGATAGTTCGGTTAAGCCAACCTACCTGATGAGCTGCGACACGCCATTCACAAAAAAAAAGCTTCATGGGTTGGGCATCTCACATGATTGTCTTCGCATCTTTGGTTATAGGACATGCCGATTTCTCACGAAGTTTTCTTCGATACAATTTGCAATTACCAACCGATTGTGCGACTATAATTCACTAGCTATCATTTCAATCAAAGGTCACAAGTAAGTAAATAAAATAAAGCAGTAGGTACGTATCAATTACATGAGCGAGGGGGAGACACAAGACACGGTTTCCAGTACCTAATAAGTGTGGGCGAATCAGTCCAGCAGTCTAGATCGAGTCGTCAAGGTTAAATGCGTGTTTATTGTTAGATCACTGCGTTCTTACTGATTTAGTTTTGAGAGGATAATGGATTCTTTGTTACAACGCTAGCCGAGGTTGATTTGTGGATACCAATCTATAATTCAACCTCAGCCAGCCTTCTTTCTTTGTCGTGTGGTTAGTGTCTAATCTAGTGACAGAGTTTTTATGCCGCCCATGGGCCTCGGACTGGGGCACGAGTGATTCATGTATTCCTGACAGTAATTTTAATTTAATACTAAGATATACTACAAGGATTATATAAAATACTATAAACATTTATTTATCACATTGGCTTTTCATGCGGTCGAGAAATATCTCTCAAGCATCGGTTTCCTCACGATGTTTTCCTTCACCGAAGCAAGTGATAATTTTACAATACGCACATGAATCCGAAAATCAGACGTTCGTGTCTTCGGTTCGAACTCGAGAACTATCATTTGGCAGTCAAACGGTCACACCACTAGACTGTCACTGCTTAACAGCATTGTCACCATCAATTGCATGCCAAGACCCGTCCGTGCTGTCATTCGTGGATCTTGTAGAAGCCTCAAAATCTGACATCAATTAATCTTGCCAAGGGGTATGGTTACCCAGTAACTGGTTTGAGGTGATAAGACAAGCAGTTGCACCAAGTAAAATACTTTAATTCAGCTGCATCCGGACAGATTAAAAGCCTGCCCTAATCAATAATCAAATAATAGAGAATAAATCTAGGCAGATGATGAATAGAAAGATATTAGGTAGCTCCTGAAAGCCTGAATCAACAGTGACGACCACCAGAAAACCGCCGGGACAATGAAGCTCGACGAAGTCCCAGAGAAACGATTTAACTGTCTTGGATCCCGCAACGAAATTAAACAGAAAAGCATAGGGGATCAGCAGGAAACACACCCGTGACCTACACCCGTGATTATTTAGGTTTTTATGATTTTAAAACAGTATCTTCCTTTTGTACTCTTCTGCCGTCAAATAAAAACACGTGATTGTGAAACTTCACTCCCTAATGACGCCCACGTAATGACGTAGTCTTAACGGACATCACAGAAACGCTGCTCACGTGGCCTGTCACAGATAGGAATAAATGTTGGTAATTACTAACAAACAAGAAACGTTTTGCGTATAACATAACATAACATCACGGCTGTAATCCCCGAAGGATTAAGCAGAGGTGTACCTAATAGTACACCCACTTTTCGCCAGTTATATTTCGGTCTCATGTAATAGGGGGCGAGCCTATTGACATCAACCGGGCACAAATCCTCCTTGGCTGCTACTGAGAAATTCCTGAAGTAAATATCCAATAACACTTTGTCCCGGGAATCGAAGCCAGAAACTTATGCTCCAGATGCAAAGACCAAGGAGGTAGACACTGAAGTGTGGTCACTGAAAGCTGATTAAATGATACGTAAGATGTTACAAGCAAAATTTAGAACTTAGCGAACTAACTTTAATTGAAGTAATGACAAAACGATTACTGCTTCGAACTGCATTGAACTTTCACCGTGTCATCAATAATCGCTCAGACTTCGATAATTACGAGCCCGATCTAGAAAGGAAACAAATTGTTAATATGTCTAGTTTGCGAAATAAATGTATATACGAGTACAAGGTGTAGTTTTGCAACCTCGTCAAAATTCAGGAGGTTGTCATAGAAGACGTAAATAATTAATATAAATTACGGTACCTGGTCAATAATAATAAACGCTGCTTTTTTTAGTTGTTTTAATTTGACAGTATTTCAGAATGAAGCTCTTTTCAAAAGAGGAGAATAACCCGTTTATCGAATAAACATCTGCTTTAGTTTGTGTGTGTGAAATTGCGGTTATAGGGCTAGTATTAGACGGGCCGCGTTTTAATACGGGTGGTGTACACTTATCGATTTCCGATATTAAGAAAAAAAAAATTACCTACCCATTTTATTATTGTTTCGGGTCGAAAATCATTAGCATAGTTACCTCCTTGAATTTGACGAGGATGCAAAGCAACACCTTGTATTATATTATGGAGAAATAATACAAGCGTACGAGACAAATAATGTTTGACGCTACGCACCTATAAACTTCTTCTTTCTTTCTTTATCGTGTGGTTAGTGCCTAACTTACCTGGTGTCAGAGTTTTTATGCCGCCCATGGGCCTCTGACTTGGCTTTACATGCCGTCGAGAAATATCTCTCAGGCATGCTGGTTCCTCACGATGTTTTCCTTCACCGAAGCAAGTGATAATTATATTATACAATACGCACATGAGTCCGAAAAATCAGAGGTGCGTGTCTTGGGTTCGAACTCGAGACCTATTACTTGGCAGCCCGACGGTCACACCACTAGGCTTTCATTTCTTATGTAACCTACAAATTGATGTAAGTAGGTACATGCGAATGGATTCAAGAACAAAACCATCTTCAGTCGTATCAAAAATCCGGAAACAAAAGAGGACAAAAGTTGATTTGATTTGACAGGCCCCAGCGCCATATCGACCGGGCCAGAATAAAACGCAGTTATGTAATTAAATAAAAACTTTTTTGCAAAAAAAAAACCGACTTCCAAAGAAAACACTAAAAAAGTGGAAAATAACTTTACTTTCGGAAGTCGGTGACTATTGTTTGTTTCATTGACTTTTTTGCCACCGACTTCCGAAAGTAAAGTTATTTTCCACTTTTTTAGTGTTTTCTTTGGAAGTCGGTTTTTTTTTTGCAAAAAAGTTTTTATTTTACCCTTTTTAGTTATCGCATCACACACAAATCCTTGTGAAGTACCAATTTCGCAATTTCTTTTACTTGGATGACATATTGTTTCCAGCTATTTTGATTTCAAAACCAAACTACTGAACCGATTTCGATGAAATTTCTATGAGACCAATCGGGAAGTAGATCCATTCAGATAAAAGAAGAATTTTTCAAATCGGTTCATAAATGACGAAGATATGAGGTAACAAACACAAAAATTTCCAGCTATTTTCATTTCAAAACCAAACTGCTGAACCGATTTTGATGAAATTTCTATGGGACCAATCGGGAAGTAGATCCATTCAGATAAAAGAAGAATTTTTCAAATCGGTTCATAAATGACGGAGATATGAGGTAACAAACACAAAAAAAAAAAAAAAAAAAAAAAATACAACCGAATTGAGAACCTCCTCCTTTTTTAGAAGTCGGTTAAAAATGACTTATTTCTAAGAGAAACATCAAACATCAAGCTACCTTCCCTTATAAGGTACTGGTAGCAATGTAGGCGGAATCTAGAAGTAAAATGTTACTGAAATATTTGTGTGTCTAGTAGCCTAGACTTCCGTGTAGGTAATAATTATCTAGAATTAAAAGTTGTTTGAATGAACAATGTTGCCTGACTAAAATGTCAATCGTGAGTTTAAGACTAAGACAGAAATAATCCATCAAAATTAAAATTGCCTGTCTAGTTGGTCTAGTCGCAAACACGACTGCTGAGCGTGAAATCCCAAGTTCGATTCCCAAGTTTGACAAAGTGCTATTGTGCCTTCCCCTCATGAATTTCTCAGTAGCAGCCACGGAGTCTGGATTTGTGCCCGTTGTGTGTGATTTGTTGATGGCAATAGGCTCGCCCCCTATTATATGGGACTAAAACATAACTGGCGAAATGTGGGTGTACTATTTGGTACACCTCTGCCTAACCCTTGAGGGATTTCAGGCGTGATGTTATGTTTATGTATGTGACCATACTTATCGACGTGGAATCCGCTTGAAACGATCAGGAATCATCATATTTGTCGCATTAATACATTGGGAAGAAACTCTTTCTGGATCAATAATCAGGTTATTACACTCCCATATCATACAAATCTTTCATCATCAACTCCCTATCCTTTTCAGAATCGTCGTCCAGTCTCACCGGATGCGGCTGAATTCTAGATTTAATACATGGAGCGACTTCCTATCTGAACTCCACAATCGAATTACTAGGTAACACAAAAACCCTTGTTAAGTCTCGCACATTTCAGTCAACTTATCCATGTAGGCGGATAAAAACGGAACTAAAATAAATGTACTATGTTTGACGTATCGATCGATGCATTTCTTTCTTGACAAGGAGCGCCATCGTGAACTGCATACTTGAAGTGGTCATACTGTAGTCTCGACTAGCTATATAACGACTGTCAAAGATCTAAAAGTGACAGCCGGTACCAAAGGATTATTGAGGCACATGGAGTCTCGGTATGTAATCAATCAATCGTTTATTTTATAAAAAGGTGCACAGTTACAATAAAATATCACAAAAATTAAAATAGAGCACAGTTGCTTATGTAATGGATGGTGATCCATCCACGGACCGACCCTGGTACAAAGTTTACCAGCAGGACAAGCCTCTTCAATCGCACGCCATTCAACTCGATTCTCGGCAACTCTCATCCATTTACTACCAACAGTCCGTATTTGTCTAATTAAGCAATTATGAAACCAAATTAATTGTCCAACTAGCCTTTTAAACTAAAACAATAGAAGAATGAAAAAACAATGCATGAATGAAGTTTTGTAATAAAATTTTCCCAAACAGGTCAATGAATGACAGTGAAGCAATCGATTGAACGAATGAATGAACGTGTCATGGTACGGTAGATATGCAGGTCGGGTTTTTATCATTTCGCTTTTTTTATTTCACATGGTCAGCAGATAATCTTTAGAATATTTTAAAAAGCAGTGATAGCCTAATGGTGTGACCGTCGGACTGCCATGTCATAGGTCTCAAGTTCGAACCCAAGGCACGCCCCTCTGATTTTCGAACTCATGTGCGTATTGTATAATTATCACTTGCTTCGGTGAAGGAAAACATCGTGAGGAACCAGCATGCCTGAGAGATATTTCTCGACGGCCTGTAAAGCCAAGTCAGAGGCCCATGGGCGGCATAAAAACTCTGACACAAGGTTAGGCACTAACCACACGATAAAAAAAAAATAACCGACTTCCAAAAAAAACACAAAAAAAAGTGGAAAATAACTTTACTTTCGGAAGTCGGTGACTATGGTTTGTTTCATTGACTTTTTTGGCACCGACTTCCGAAAGTAAAGTTATTTTCCAGTTTTTTTAGTGTTTTTTTTTGGAAGTCGGTTATTTTTTTGCAAAGACGTTTTTATTTTACCCTTTTTAATTATCGCATCACACACAAATCCTTGTCAAGTATCAATTTCGCAATTTCTTTTTCTTGGATGACATATTTTTTACAGCTATTTTGATTTTAAAACCAAACTGCTGAACCGATTTTGATGAAATTTCTATGGGACCAATCGGGAAGCAGATCCATTCAGATAAAAGAAGAATTTTTCAAATCGGTCCATAAATGACAAAGATATGAGGTAACAAAAACAAAAACGAAAAAAAAAACATACAACCGAATTGAGAACCTGAGTCCTTTTTTTGAAGTCGGTTAAAAAAGAGAAAGCATAATATCAGCTAAATAAAATATGCTCCATTAAACGTACATGTAATATCACAAAAACAATTTTGTTCAAAATGCTTGGGCTCGTCCGGGATTTGAACCCGGGACCTCTCGCACCCTAAGCGAAAATCATACCCCTAGACCAACGAGCCACTTGTTAAAACATTGAAATTCGGCAGTATAAACGGTGAAAGAAAACATCGTAAACAAAAACATTAGACGAATATTATAAAACCTCTTCCCTGGTTCAAAACCAGTCCTAAAAACAAAAATGAAGACATGTGAGTTCATAATTATGAGCTATCCATTATGATATATGCCATGCGTATGAGAATCAAATGAAAGGCTTTCGCTGAGAAGAATACGACAAATAAAATGGCGTCTCTCAAAAGCGTGTTAGTTTTTTTTTAATATACAAGGTGTAGTTTTGTATACTCGTCAAAATTCAGGAGGTTGTCATAGAAGACGTTAATAATCAATATAAATTACGGTACCTGGTCAATCATAATAAACGCTGCTTTTTTAAATTATTTTAATTTGACACTATTTCAGAATGAAGCCCTTTTCAAAAGAGGAGAATCACCCGTTTATCGAATAAACGTCTGCTTTTGTTTGGGGGTTTCTTGCTGGTCATACTGGCATGTCATACTAATATGACCAGTGAGAATCGCTTGTATTGGTGGTCATACTTGTCATCGTTCCTCTAAATATAATAATTTTCTTGTCCCCTGTAGATATAGAGGTACAGTCAGCTTTAAAAACATCTGCACACTTTAGTAACATAACATGTCGCTTTAACATCATTAGTGAGCCACCATAAAAAAGTATCTAAGGAGTGAAACCAAAAACATTGATATTAAACCGTAAAAGAGATCGAAGGGTTGTGGGTTTGTGTTCTGCCCTAGCACTGCTTCCGGAATGAAATATTGAGGAGGGCTGGATGTATATAAAAACAGGATCTTCCAATAAACCAAAAATTTGCAAATTCGTGACATATATGGAAACTTTCTGGCTCAAGTGTTGTGCTTTTCGATCACAATGGTGTGTGAGTTCTGAGAGACACCGTACTAATAACACGGTAGAGAGTTGGAACTCAAGAATAAACAAAGAAATGAAGAAAAAAGGTCCAATTTCTCTCTTGAGATTGCTCAATGCACTAGTGAAGTTAGAGCATGAATATGAACTGCAGAGAGATTTAGAAGATATTGAAAGACGACAAGAGTAGGTATATCGATGATGACGATTTAATTATGCAAGCACAACTAGAGCTTTTGCATAATGAAATTAGCGTCGGATTTTTTTTTAGAAAAGCTTCGTTAAATTAAATAAAACCCTTGTTTTGAACTTTGAGCGAATTGTACTTTATTAATAAATATGTAGCAAATATGCATATAGGATGTTTATAAAAATAATATGACCATCAATACAAGCGATTCTCACTGGTCATACTAGTATGACATGCCAGTATGACCACCAAGAAACGGGGTTTTGTTTGTGTGTGTGAAGGCGCGGTTATAGGGCTAGTATTAGACGGGCCGCGTTTTAATACAGGTGGTGTACACTTATCGATTTCCGATATTAAGAAAAAAAAGAAAAAATAACCTACCCATTTTATTATTGATTCGGGTCGAGAATCATTAGCATAGTTACCTCCTTGAATTTGACGAGGATGCAAAGCAACATCTTGTACCTATATGTATGTATTTTTAATTAGCCACTTCTGTCCCACTGCTGGGCAAAGACCTCCCCATTCTTTCCCAACTCTCCCGGCGTTTCGCCTACTCTGGCCAATCAGTCAGAAACGAGTCCACATCGTCACGCCAGCGTTTCTTGGCCTGCCTGGGTGACGACGACCGTCTTCAGGCACCCACTTTGTGACGATTCTGGCCCATCTGTTTTGACCCACCCTGAAAAAGAAATTTGATTATTTTTCTATTCTCCACAAAAGACGGTTCGTTGGTGAGGTCACTAGTCACCTGCAAGCTGTCTGTGTTTTCAGTAAAGTACTAACATAGGTTAAGAATATTGTTACTAATCCAATAGTGGATCTCTGTTATCTGTAAATAAATATTATTATTTCCTTTATTTATTTTTCTCACTTATTTTTATATTTTTAAATATTCTTGTACAAAATTAGTATAAAAAAAACATTTAAAAATATATAAAATAGTAGTCCACCAGCACCGGGAACAGGGTCCGAGCTACCGGTGGTCAGGGCTCTTGAGAGAGGAACCTCCTAACAATACGCGCCGTGTCCAGAAGTACTGCTTTCTGAATCAAGCCCTTGATCCAGCTGCCAAGCGAGAGCCTCTTCAGATGTCGGTCGAGGCTCTTGGCTATTAAACCATTGGCCGATACGACTATCGGCACAATGACTGCCGTATTCACGTCCCACATGTCGACAACCTCGCGAGCAAGATCTAGATACTTGAATTGCTTATCTTTCTCTGCTTTCACGAGGTTCTCGTCATGCGGGACCGTTATATCAACGATCATTGCGCGACGCTCCAATCGATCTATCACCACAATGTCAGGCTTATTAGCAACAATAGTCCTGTCAGTGACGATAGGTCGATCCCAATACAACGTGACATTACCATCATCGAGAACTGGGTCGGGCGCATACTTATAGTATGGCACTTCTGATTCCACAAGGTTGTACTTCAAAGCAAGTTGCTGGTGGATAATCCTAGCAACGAGGTTGTGTCTGTGCAAGTACTCTCCGTTAGCCAGACGAGAACACCCAGAAATAATGTGTCGGATCGATTCTCCCGGACGGTGGCATGCCCGACATATGTCAACCGTGCCATCCTTCACAATGTATTTCCGATAGTTATTCGTCATCATAACTTCGTCCATTATTGCACAGACAAAACCTTCGGTTTCCCCGAAGAGGTCACCGAAACGCAGCCAGGATACGGACGCTAAGAAGTCTACATCAGGCCCATGTAGGGCCCGGTAAAAACGTCCGTGAAGCTCCTTGCTCTGCCATACCTCCCTGCGGTCATTAGTGTCTAATACTTTAGGTTTGCGCCAGTTCTCGTTAGCCAGCGAGAGCGGGGTAAGGCCCTTGTCCACTGAGACCACATCTCGGTGCATCCCCACGTCGGCTTTTAGAAAGTATTCTCTGAGACTGCATACCTCACGGTTGTGCAGGGTCTTAGCATTTAAGAAGCCACGACCCCCGCACTTCCGCGGGATATACAGTCTCATCACCGACGACCGTGGGTGATGCATCCGATTTGCGGTCATCAATGTGCGGACCCTCCTATCCAAGGCATCAAGTTCCGTCTGAGTCCATTTGAGTATGCCGAAAGAATACATCAAAACCGGCATGACCCAACCGTTGAAGGCGCGCACCTTGTTTCCGCCTGACAAAAGACTGCTTAACACTTTATTCAGGCGGCCAAAGAAGCGCTCCCTCAACGATTGTTTCATGTCGGAAGTATTGATGCCTAATGCCTCCGACATACCCAAATACTTGTAGGTTTCTGTTGAGGAGAGGGATCTAAGGTGTATGGAATCCGAGAGTTGAGTACCCACGGATTCCATAATCTGCCCTCGCTTCACATGCATGACTGCACATTTGTCCACACCAAATTCCATTCTGATGGCACTACTGAAAGTTTCTGTTACCTTCAGTAGCTTCATCAGTTGCAAATTGTTGGGGGCAAAGAGTTTCAGATCATCCATGTAAAGAAGGTGAGATATGACCTGACCACCTCTCCTCAACCGATAACCTAGACCTGAACCCTCTAGCAATGTGCTGAGAGGGTTCAAGGCTAGACAAAACCACAATGGACTCAAACTATCACCCTGGAATATGCCACGCTCAATCCTTATCGGTTCACTGTTCCCTTGGGTCTGTCGACATCCTGGATAGCGAAGGACCGTTCTCCAGCACCCCATACATGACATCAGGAAGGCACGCAGAGTTGCATCTACTTTATACAATTCCAGCACCCTCATGAGCCATGTATGAGGCACAGAATCATAGGCCTTCTTATAATCTATCCAACATGTAGACAGATCCCTTCGGGAACGGCGAACCTGTTGGCTAATGGCCATATCAATTAGGAGTAGCTCCTTAGTACCACGGGACCCGTTCCTACATCCATTCTGAGAGACAGACATGATAGAATTACTCTCAATATGTTGGTTGATTTTAGCTCTCAAAATGGATGTAAGAACTTTATAGACCGTTGGTAGACAAGTAATTGGTCTATAATTTTTGGGCTCCGCAGTACTACCTGATTTATGGAGCAGGTGGGTAATTCCGGTCGTCAAGAACTGGGGCAGCGATCCGGATTCTAAAGCTGATTGAAACTGGGACGCTAAGCAAGCGTGCGATCTCTGGAGCCATTTGATCCAGAAATTGTGCAGTCCATCCGGCCCTGGAGATTTCCAGTTAGGCATCGGACGGATTGCACGAGCTACGTCTTGGGGGCTGATGATGATTGCCCCCATTTCTGGTATTGGATCACACGCTCGTTCAACCTCCCGGGTCCAATCGCCCTCAGTGTGACTGACAGGCACCGACCAGATGCTGCGCCAGAACGAGCACATTGTGTCATCATCCGGTAGACGCGTGTCAGTTACACCTTGGTCCGGTCGTTCCCAAGCCCTATATACCCACCTTTCATCGCTTTGGAATGTGCGATTCTGAGTGTACCGCTCCATTCGCCGCTTGTACCGACGAATACGGCTTGCCCATGCACAGATCTTCTGCTTCAGGAAGTCGATGCGCTCTGTGACGCGGGCTAGATAATCACGAGAATTAATATCAGTTCCCGAGAACGCCCGCTTCACAAAGCGCATCACTCTAGGGCGAGTATTGCCCTCCCTGAAGCAGATTAACTTGCCGATGAGTGCTCTAGCCTCACCAATACGCCGCTCAATCCTGCACTGCCAAGCTGGAACAGCAAATTTGGGTCGTGTAGCTCTGTCGTTGTTAGGAAACTTGACGTGAGCTACACGACATGCCGCTACAGCTGCACAGTACAATATTGAGTGGGTATCGGCGAGGTCCTTGCTGCTGTCAAAACAATTTGACAGCTGCGAATCTAGGGCACACATCAGCGCCCTATTTTTCTTGTGCATAGGCAAACGAGGTAAACGTGGTCTAAGTTGAGGCGGTGTAAAACGGTACTCCCTGAATGCATCCTCCAAAGCGCTCCTCAATTGTACGTTGCACTGGGTACTCACGGATATAACTTCGTCATCATCCTCTTCACCACCGTGATTGGATCGCGGCGAAGTACTGTATACATTTTGCAGCTGTACCGCGATCATTGGCGAAGCAGGCGTAACTGGGTTACTCCGTGAGTCGAGGCGTAGTCGATCAAGCACGGTGTCATCCAACATATTGTTACGCTGTATGACCCGTACCTGATCCGATAGCCGTTGCGCCGACACGTTGACAGCTGGCTCAAGCACCTGAAACAGAGAGAGCATCCGACCACGGTACGCAGTCAAGTTGCTTCCCCCCTCAGTAGCCCCATAATATGCGCGCATAACATTCTCATTTATGGACTGAGTCCATCGCATGCGCGACACATTTCCACCGGCAGCGGGGACCCTATTCGGGGCCTGTTGGCCTCGAGGTTCCAAGCCCGCTGGTGGCCGTCCTCTTCCTCGTCGTCGTGGTGGTGGTGGTGGTGGTGTCGACGGCGGGGAGAAAAACTCGTCGCTCGAGCTCGACGCAACTGCAGCGACCGGCGACACGGTGCTCACGGATGTGGCGCGTCCCGGCGGCTGCGAGGCGGAGCTGAGCGGTGAGCCCGGAGATGGTAGGTGTGCCTCCTGTTTGGCTCGGTGTCTCGTCAGCATCGGTGACATATAGTTATATTATTTTATTCATTGTTTAGTCCAGTTTTCTGTATGTTTATAACTTTTTTTTTTTCTTTTCATTATTGCTTTATGCGTTTTAGTTTTAGTGGAGTAATTTGGTAAAAAAAATTAAAATTAAAATCGGCTTGAAAAAAATCAGGTCACGTCAATTTGACACCGAGCCACAGATTATTATTATTATTATAAGCCTGTGTTGTCCCACTGCAGGGCAAAGGCCTCCCGTCCCTTCTTCCACTTTTCGCGATTTAGTGCGATTGCAGGCCAATCCTTTGAGAAGGAGTCCAACTCATCCCGCCATCTTCTTCTGGGCCTGCCGCGTTGTCGTTTCCTGCTGTTTGGTGCCCATTGAGTGGTTATTTTTGCCCATTGCTCCTCCGACATGCGGCAAATGTGACCCTGCATACTGCCAATAGCCGTGCACTGACTGGAGCCGCCGAGCACTGGGGGATTGGCCTTAGTTGTGTCGTTCATTTTTTGGGAAGGGGTTTAGACAAAGTAACCCACCACGCTTGTCTAATGCGGGTTGGTGGGTGCGCAGTAGACCACCTGCCTGGGTCTTTGGGCGCCGCCGTTGACGTGCGTGACGTTCATCCGTCGCCGCAATAATAAATAGTAAATAAATAAATAAAAGGAATTCTCATTGCTCTCCATCAGGTACATAGTAAATATGTCTCAAGTAAATAAGATCATGTACATATTATTTGACAAAGTAGGTCGCAACACGCAAGTATGTCACTCAGTTTGGTACGCAGTTCGCATAAGTTAAGCAATGTTTAAACCGGTCGGCGATCGGATGGGTGACAAGAATGATTTGTAATTGATGCCGGTAACTTTGATTTATTATTTATTGGGACTGGCAACGTGATAGGTCATTCGGTGGTCGGTGAATCATTGAGAATTGTCACAGTGGCTGTATAGCTGGCATATAAGCAGTGATCGGTATAGGTAGAGCTAATGTGCCTAAAGTTCAAGGAACAGACACGAAAAGTGGAGACTTCCTTACGACAAATTTTTTTTTTCGGAATATTTATTCCGAATGTCGGAACATTAATAAAGTAAAACAACTATCGTATTCATTTACTGTTTCTGTTTTTTTTTTTAAAGTGCATGATTTTTATTGTTTAAAAAAATAAAGATAATCTCCTTATCTTCGTTTGAACGCCGTAAGTATGTATGTAAGTGCGGAAGCTAATTTAAGTTTCATACCAGCTTTAATAGTTAGAACTAACAAGGTAAAAAAAAAACAATTTATTGGTTTTCATACCATTTATTCATTTTGTACAATTGTCGAAGTCGGTTAAAAAGAAAAAATGATGAATTCAATTATGTTACTGTGTTACTGATTAATAAATAACATTATTATTAAATGTACTTAACTGATTCCGAGACATTTCCGAGTTTCAGAAAAAAATATTCGGAAAAAAAAATTTTGTCGAAAGGAAGTCCCCACTTTTCGTTTCTGTTCCTTGAACTTTAGGTACGTTAGCTCTACCTATTCCGATCACTGCTTATATGTCGATTCCCGTGCAGAGCACATATTAACGAAAAGACATAAACTCCTCCTTTTATAGAAGTCGGTTAAAAATGTCTCTCATATTGTTGTACAAAAAAGTATAGGTACATAACATCATGCCTGTAATCCTTGAAAGGGTAGACAGAGGTGTAGGTACCTATAACAAACCCACAGTTTTCTCTATTAACTTTTAAGTCCCATGTGTAATATAAAAGGGGTAGGCCTTAAAGCCTATCGCCATGAATCGGGTACAAATTCAGATTACGGGCTGCTGCTGAGCAGTTCCTGATGAAAATACCCAATAAAGTTTTGCTTAAACTCGGAATCGAACCAAAGACCTCAGAATCAGTAAAAGCACTTTGCAACCACCAGACCAAAGTGGCAGTGAAAAAATGTAAATAACTACCTCTCATTATGTTTAACATTATTATGTAAAACGATACATTATTGAAAAAGCCTCATTCATTACATTTATGTAAGTAAGTTTATTTATTTAAAACGTATATGAGGTTTTGTCTGCAAATGAAAACAATAACAATAAAGTTGTCTTTTGACACTTACAATATTGTCACACACGTTAAAAATATTTTAGGTTATTTGAATATTTTTTTCAACTTCTTGAGCATGCGGTCTTGGGTTCGCTTCCCAGGTCGGGTAAAGTATCATTGGGTTTTTCCATCATGAATTGCTCAGTAGCAGCCACGTAGTCTGGATTTCTGCCCGGTTGATGGCAATAGGCTCGCCCCTGTTACATGGTACTTAAACATAACTGGCGAAATGTGGGTGTACTTGTTAGGTACATCTCTGCCTAACTCTTCAGGGATTACAAGGCGTAATGTTATGTTTGTTTTATTTTGGTTTTCAGAATTTTTAACGGGCCGGCCATATTACCCGTTAAACCGATGACCATAGAGTTAGATGTGTTCTTGAGCGGAGACCCCGAATCGGCTAGCAAAGGCCCTCAGACTGAATCGAGCGACAATCTTCCTTCGCCAGGTGGCTGGAAACGGGTGGATGAGAGTAGCCAAGGATCCAGTTAAAAGGCGTGCTATTGGAAGAACCTAGGTCCAGCAGTGAATCGCTATAGACTGAATTACTGATCTGTCTTCTTTATCGTTTGGTTTGTGCCTGACCTGGTGTCAGAGTTTTATGCCGCCCATGGGCCTCTGACTTGGCTTTACATGCCGTCGAGAAACATCTCTCAGGCATGCTGGTTTCCTCACGATGTTTGCCTTTTCCAGAGCAAGTGACAATTATACAATAAGCACATGATTCCGAAAAATTAGAGGTGCGTGTCTTGGGTTCGAACTCGAGACCCATGACTTGACAGTCCAACGGTCACACCACTAGACTGCTCCAAGAATGACAGAAGATGAAGTTCGATAAATCTTAAATTCATTCACTGTCAGAAATCACACAGCCTAAACCGGTTCTAGAAGCATGATATATTGCACAGGAGTTCCTTATATAAAAAGGCGGGCCTTATAGAAGAGTTTTTAAAGATTCTCTTCCAAAAGGTGTCAAATATTTAATGTCAGTTTATATCGAAGTTCACCATTTTTGCCGATGAAAAACCGTGGCCACACATACACGGCATTTCATCAAATGGACAATACAAGTGTGTCGATTTCAAAATCGTCATAACTACATATCTATATCTATAATTATTTCGGCATACAAACGCAATTTGTAACGTCATATCCTGCCATCATTTTAACGGTTTTTGTGACGGCAATACGTGTCATACTATATATAATAAGTAGGTACATGTTTAGAGATCTGAAAATGTATGTGTTACCGGAAAAAACTGATTTCAGGCCAGACTGGAAAATTCCTAATGATAAAACCCAATGACACTTTGCCCGACCACGGAATCGAACCTTACGCCCAGCAGTCGCGCCTCTCAATCCGTTTTTCGTCGACAAATTACTAATTAGGATAACTCCTGATATAGTAAAACAGTAGTAAATAAAAAACTTTTTTGCAAAAAAAAACCGACTTCCAAAAAAAACTAAAAAAAGTGGAAAATAACTTTTTTTAGTACTACCCTTTTTAGTTATCGTATCACACACAAATCCTTGTCAAGTATCAATTTCGCAATTTCTTTTACTTGGATGACATTTTTTCCAGCTATTTTGATTTCAAAACCAAACTGCTGAACCGATTTTGATGAAATTTCTATGGGACCAATCGGGAAGTAGATCCATTCAGATAAAAGAAGATTTTTTCAAAAAAGGTTCATAAATAACGAAGATATGAGGTAACAAACAAAAAAAATATGCAACCGAATTGAGAACCTCCTCCTTTTTTTGAAGCCGGTTGAAAATGAGGATAGGTAAATAATTCTCAAGCCATTCAAAACACACATAACATCACACCTGTAATACCCGATGGGTTAGGCAGAGGTGTTAGTACCTAATAGTACACCCACATTTCGCCAGTTATGTTTAACTGCCGTGTAATAGGGGGCGAGCCTATTGCCATCAAACAGGCACAAATCTTCGCTCGGTGCTTGGTACAAAAAAAAACTTGATGAAAAACCCAACAGCATGTTGCCCGACCTGGGAAGCGAAGCCAGCGCATCATGCTCAGCACTTGCGCTAACGACAACTTGGCCAACAAGACAGGCTATTCAAAACTGTATCATAAAACTCACACTTATAAATGAAGGACAAGTCTCTATACAAGGTGTAGTTTTGCGTCCTCGTCAAAATTCAGGAGATTGTCATAGAAGACGTATATAATCAATATAAATTACGGTACCTGGCCAATAATACTAAACGTTGCTTTTTTAGTTGTTTTAATTTGACACTATTTCAGAATGAAGCCCTTCTCAAAAGAGTAGAATCATCCGTTTATCGAATAAACGTCTACGTTTGTTTGTGTGTGTGAAAGCGCGGTTATAAGGCTAGTACACTTACCGATTTCCGATATTAAGAAAAAAAACCGGTCAAGTGCGAGTTGGACTCGCGCACCGAGGGTTCCGTACAAACCTGTGGTTATATAACTTTTTTTTATATGACGAAACTAAAAATTTACGGTTTTCGTAATTTTTCCTATATCTGTACTATAAGACGTGACTTCGTACAAAATTTCAAGATTCTAAGTTCACGGGAAGTACCCTGTAGGTTTTGATTCCCGTGCGAGTTTCGAAAATTTGCGGAAATTTGCGGCCTAAGTGGCTGTATCTTTTGATTGCGTTGACTTAGAAGGTTGATTTTTCTACAGCTTCCAGGGACAGTAGAACTAAGTATCATATAGAAATTTCAGTTTGATACCTCCACGCGTTCCTGAGAAAAACGGTCTTGACAGACGGACGGACGGACGGACGGACGGACAACAAAGTGATCTTATAAGGGTTCCGTTTTTTCCTTTTGAGGTACGGAACCCTAAAAATACCAACCCATTTTATTATAGATTCGGGCCGAGAATAATTAGCATAGTTACCTCCTTGAATTTGACGAGGATGCAAAACTACACCTTGTATAAAGTGAAAAAAGCCTTCAAGTCTATTATGAAACTAAAGTTAAGTGATGACGAAGCTGCCCCAGTTAAATGGTGTTACTTAATAACTAGTACTTATTGTGAAGACAAGACAATGGTTTACTAAGACGTATAATATGACGTTGATGTAAGGGTAACCAAAAGTGATCGGTTGATTTCAGCAAAGACATTTAGGTAAGTACCTTTTTTAAAAGAATACGAAGGGTTCGAATCCCGGGTCGAGCAAAGTGTTATTGGGTTTTTCGATCAGGATTTTCTCAGCAGCGGCCGCTGAGTCTGGATTTGTGCCCGGTTGATGGCAATGGGCTCGCCTATTACAATGGAACTTAATCATAACGAGCGAAGTGTGCGTGTACTTTTTGGGTACACCTCTGATAAACCCTTCTGGGATTACTAGGCGTGATGTTATGTTATGTTTAAAAGAGATTTTATTCACATTGTCCTGTCTAGTCTATCAAAACTTCAAAAGTAAGAATGGCAGTTTAGTTTTATGGGTCAAGGAGGTGAGTCTACCCATCATATTAAATAGCTTTGCCTAAGAAACTCATAAACAAGACATGTTTATTGCGTTTTCCCATGAGAATTTTCTAGTATCGAAACCATGAGATAGCTAACACTGAGATAAACTATCAGCCAGTCCACAAAATGATAGTAGATAGTAGATTCGTAGTTGCTCGAATTTTCTTTCTCAATAACTCTCCCTGTACATCCTAAACATATTTATAATACTCTTAATTAAAATAGTTTACCCGTGGGCTTATTATCGGATTAATTATAGCGTTATCTCTATAGTTAATGTTCTTCCTCGCACCAAAAAAAAACATGGTTACATACCTACATAGGTCACTATAAAGTTATTTTGACATGAATTTGGCTCGAATCTAAAACAAAGTCTGGTTGCTTGGATTCTAGCCAAAGGTTATATTCCAAAGCTTTGCCTTTCAATTGTGGCCGTACAATGGTATACTACGTGCCTACTATTGTGAAGCTGTTGCCAAATTAAAGGTGTCAAAGAATTCTGGGGGGACGGCGCGAACGCAGTCCCCACTACCAAAAATTACGCATCCGAGTTATCCACATTAGGGATAATCGCAGGGGTCAACCCAACCGCAGTGCAATGGGAAGGCCTCGCCCTGGGGGAACCGCCTACTTGATCACGGTTTCCCCTATGCCAGGTAAGTATGAATTCACTACAGTACCGCGCGAGGGTCATTCGACGGCGGAGAATCTTAACACCGCGATTCAGGATCGTGACGTAATTGTACAGCGCCATCTAGTTTCGTTTTCGGAACTAAAAAGCTCAACACAAAAACATGACAGCTAAAAGAACTCGAATACATACGATACAACTATTATTACTATAAGTAATTTTCTATCAATATTTTAAAATTGAGTATTAAAACAAAACCTTTTTGAAAGGCACTATCATAGACACAATTATCCATTGTATCTTGCCAGTCTGCAAGATAGTATAATACCTTCACCAATAGCATTGATCGAGTAAACTAGTAGGTTAAATATTAAAAAGTAATGGATAGAAAAACTGATTAAATAAACTATCTTCAATAGAGAATAAAAAGTATCAGTAAGGCGTGTGATTTAATACAAATGACGAGAGTCTTTGTAACGCGACGAGGGCCAGATGGCACAAAATAAAATAATACAAGGTTGCAAAAAGTGTTGGGCTCGGGGACCGCTATACACATACCGTACTATAAGTAAAAAATGCTTATTATAATGACATTAGGGACAGCATTTTAGCTTACATTAATGAATAATATAGAAGACAATAATGTAGATAGGAGAGGGATACGGAGGTTTGAGTAAAATTACACTTTACGGAACATCTTCCGTGATTATCGATTATTGTGAGCTCCCGTTATTTCGACGGTGTTGCAAGCGTCATGATCGCGGTATGAATGGATAATCACAGAAGATTTCCCTTAAGTGACAGTGTACGTTCAGTTATACGAGTAAACCGTGAAAGCTTAAAACAGGGTTCGGAGGAATGAGAATATGAAAAGAGATTATAGTAAATGGAACGATTAAAACATGCAATCGAAGCAAGAAGGTAAGATAAGATAACATATATTTGTTTGCTCAAACATGTGTAGGTACACATACAATAATAAAAAGTGCATGTAGGATAACATTAAATTAAGTTGGTTCAGACATGTTTGCCACATACTATGGCGTGCAAATGTTTTCAATTTAAAATTGTGATATTTAACATAGTAATATAATTTCAATCCCATAGGTATCAATAATTTGATTTGAATTAAGCAAAACTAATAAATGTCAAAATTAAACATGTCAAAAATAGTAAATTATATAAAATGATAATTGAGTCTGTCTGTAAAGTTAGCAACTAGTAATAAATGTCAAAATGATACAATGTCAAAAGTAAAAAGATAAAATAAAATGAAAAAATTGTGAATTTAGCAAATAATAATAAACAAAAACTAATGTCAACATTATACAATACTGATGTCAATATACAATAGTCAATATGCAAAAAAAAAATATTATGTCAAGTACAACAATACAAATTAAATTTTAAAATGACGGCGAACATATAGGAGTGATCTTTGGAAGTAAAGATGCAAAGTAAATTCTGACATGACCCAATACAGATGTATGGAAGAAAAAGAATTGCTGCAAAGACCTAAAACGAAATGAGATTGGGGTAGGAGGAACATAATTATGATTGAAATAAGAGTTTTAGAATCTCTTTCCGCTATAACCATCCCAGAAATTCTCTCAATACTCGGACATAGGACTCCTCTCTCTGAGGGGTGGAGGGAGCAGGACAGTGCTGGTTTGCGAATACTCGAAGTACTTCTCCAAGATGAGACATAATAAACGCAAGACCTCCCGTGTGATCTCTCGGACCATGTAACTGAACTAGTTTTGTTCTACGAGTAGTCGAAATTCTGATCTTCTAATTCTGAGCTGATCAGCATGTATGGTAAAAAAAAAAACAAAAATTTATTAATTTCCAAAAGTTCTTGAACAAAATTTGGTCGGTGTCATGGTCTGAGACACCACACGAGAGATCATGCGTTTATTATGTCCCACACTGTATACTCGCATGGAAAAATGTTATACCTAATTTGTTTTTTATCATCATCATTCTCCCTCGTGGCGTTATCCCAATTTATTTAGGGTCGGCCGTGCTCCCGTTTTTAGGAAGACTTCAGTCTTCTTCCACACTTCTCCATTCACTCTTTCTCTATTTGTCGTCATCTCACGACTCTCCTGTTTCCTTTTTTCCTTACCATCTTTCATACACTCCAGCCATGGTTTCTTAATTTAGTCTTATGCCTTTCTATTATAGTCGTCTACATTCATACTCAAAAGTCAATAGGTTATGTGTGTTATTTTTATTAATTTTTAAGAGGTTCTCAACTCGGTTGTATTTTTTTTGTGCTTGTTGTTAGCTCATATCTTCGTCATTTATGAAGTGATTTGAAAAATTCTTCTTTTATCTCAAAGGATATACTTCCCGATTGGTCCCAAATAGCTGGATAAAATATGTCATCCAAGTAAAAGAAATTGCGAAATTGATACCTGACAAGGATTTGTGTGTGATGCGATAGCTAAAAAGGGTAAAATAAAAACTTTATAGCAAAAAAATAACCGACTTCCAAAAAAAAACCCAAAAAAAAAAGTGGAAAAAAGTCAATGAAACAAAAAATAGTCACCGACTTCCGAAAGTAAAGTTATTTTCCACTTTTTTGTGTTTTTTCTTTTTAGGAGTCGGTTATTTTTTTTCTTGTTCAGTTTTTGCATATTTTTTTTTTAATAGTTACTCTTGATTATTTTTATGGTAACCCTATTCATATTTTACTACTTTATGGTTTGCTTGCTCTTTGCCGATTATCATCATATTGCGAACACCATGCAGTTACTAAATTCATTATAATTTACGTTTATCTTCACGCCTTGCTTAGTTAACAGGTTAAGGAAAGTTTTAAGTTCCACGTGGTTTGAATGGTGCTTAAGCAACCAACTTCATTTCATACAGTTGCAAATACGGAAGAGATAGACATGAAAGATATCTATGTTGCTTAGCATAGTATAATAGAGTAATTAACAAAGGACCTTGTATTCATTGAAGTCGGTAATCTGAAAGTTTTATTGTGAAGTTAGAACACCAAGATAGCCATTCAACTTGCTCTTTCGCAGTCCACGCTGGGTCAATCGGTTCTCTGCATTCGGCTTTTTTTAGGAATGGCCACTCGCAGCTTACCAACTCGCTAGGTTGGTTTACTGCTTAACCGGACTATCCTGTGGTGACCTCAAATGAATTTGACGCCCCAGCCAGGGCTTACAAACTAGATTTCAAAATTAAATGACCGCTCGCTAAGGGCCTGTGGGGCTGGGACCTCGGCTTAGGGCGTAATTGAGAGGAGGCAGCAAGTGGGGACAGGCTGGGTCGTGATATTCTTATTTGGGGAATTTAAAGCTACTTGCTCAGCGGTGCGGGCTGGCGCGTTGGGCAAGGGACGGGTGGGCCTGCATTCGGCCTTTTATTTAGATGGCCACTCGCAGCTTTCCAACTCGCTAAGGTTGGTTTACTGCTTAACCGGACTATCTTGTGGTGACCTCAAATGAATTTATTTCTCCCACCTGCATTTGGTGTCCAGCCTTCCCCTTATATAGGTCTTGCGGGCTCTAACTTCCTTCGATACAATCGGCAGTCCTATTCCAGCTTGTTAGTCACGAACGCAGCTTCCTTACTCTAGCAAACTTTATTCACTCAAAGTCTGTCTCTCTCTCTCACACACACACATACAATCGATCGTGTTTTATTTTATTTTTTCTTTTTGTTATATACCTATTTGTAAGTTTATAATGTAAGGGAAGAGCGCAGCCTTCACCTGCAGGCATCTTCTATGCCTAAATGGAGACTCCTGGACATGCAATGTAAGCCATCATCATCTGCCTAGCCTTTTCCCAACTGTCAGGGTCGGCTTCCAGTCTAACCGGATGCAGCTGAATACCATTATGTATTTTACATGGAGCGACTACCTATCTGACCTCCACAACCCAGTTCGTACTGGGTAATACGATACCCCTTGGTAAGACTGGCTGTCAGACTTTCGGGCCACTGACTACCTGTAACGACTGTCAGAGATCTACAAATGACAACCGGGACCAACGGCTTAACGTGCTTTCCGAGGACACGGAGCAAACTCGGCATGTAATGGGTGGTCACCTATCCACGGACCAACCCAGGCAAGCGCGGCTTAACATGACGATCGACCCGAGCAGCTGTTATTATTTAGCCACGAGCTCTTCAATGAAATGCAATACAATACAATCCATAATGATTTGAAATAAACTTATTTCATTTTTTTTATTTTGTCTGACTTTACTACGACGATTAATTTCATTTCGGTCCAGAGGTTTCCGTATGGATCGACAACTACAGATTTACCCAATAAAGCAGCAACATACGAAATTAATGGCTTAAGTAATTAGCTTCTTTTCATGATCCAAAAACTTCAAGAATTTTATGCTGTTTCGACTCTTTTCTCAAAAATGATCTTCTTAAATCGCAATATTTTTTATCGAATACGTTTTTAACAGAGTCGTGAAAATGATTCCTTCGTTAATTATTTCTATATTTTTTTTGTAACAACACTAGCGTTGAAATCGCCATCTGTGGTGGAGTAGCGGCATGTGGCCTTTGGTCCTGCCTGTCCTGTGGCTGCACATGGTGGAGCTGATGGACGCTACTGAAAGTGCCAAACTCGTCGCCAAATTTTGGGCCGACTCAATTTGAATTGTCATCGATAACTAAGAAGAAGGGCCTTTTGAAGATCGTCATAGAATGTCTCCACTTCCTCTTCGAGATGATCTTCAAGGAGTATATTTGTAACATAATTATAGTACAATCAATTTCTCTCACTAAACCCAAAGACATTCGATTATTTACATTTAGCGAGCGATAGACTGGACAAAACGAAGAGAGTCGTACTTAATCCAATACTTGTGACTACTTAGTAACATATCGTTCTGTCTAGTGTCATACGCCCGCTTGTCAGGTAACATTCGTGTGTCAACATCGAAAATGTTCGGGATCAAAATTTTTATATGAATATAAGTAGTCCGCTTTAATTTCTTGTGACACCGGCATTGATCTATTCTGCACTAATGCATGCACTGTAAGGAAACTCTTAGCAAAGCCTTTTTAACCGACTTCAAAAAAATGAATGGATCTACTTCCCGATTGGTCCCATAGAAATTTCATCAAAATCGGTTCAGCGGTTTGGTTTTGAAATCAAAATAGCTGGAAAAAATGTCATCCAAGTAAAAGAAATTGCGAAATTGATATTTGACAAGGATTTGTGTGTGATACCTACTATAACTAAAAAGGGTAAAATAAAAACTTTTTTGCAAAAAAAACGTCGGTGCCAAAAAAGTCAATGAAACAAACAATAGTCACCACAAAGTTTTTTTTTGTAGAAGAAGCACCTGCCAGCACTGGAACCACTTATTTTCCAAATTAGCTCAAAATTTATAATAATTTTATGAAATGAACCAACTTTACTTTGCGGAAGTATCTTATGCTGTAAGGCAGTAACAATTTGTGTATTTATCTGTCTGTGGAAGCTTGTAAATAGCAATTTAGTTATATATTACTGTTATTATAATGTTATTAGTCTGTAAGCTTTCCTAAAATGTAAAAAATAAAATAAATAAATAAATTTATCAATTTCTCTCTCTGCCCACCCACCCAACACTCAACAAGTCCTAATACTATTACTCGCTGGCTCTTTGGTGACACATATTCCTAGCGTCACCGGTACTGCTCAAACCAGCCCAACTAGTTTACTGCTGATGTAACGTGGAAAATTACTGGTTGAAGGGACCTACAGACGGTACGTAAGTAGAACGGGTTAGTACTAATGGAAAATTATAAGTGGTTGATAAGTGATAATATGGGTACTCATTGTTTTATGCCGTGTAGTCTAGGAAAGACGGGTTGACTCACACAGCGAGGTGTACCTAAGTGGCGTTGGTCCTGAATTATCGAAAGCTATTTGTACTACGCCATATCATCGAAGAGCCGTTTCTTCGAATGGTCATTTGATCGATGGGCCGTTCTGTTGAATAGCCACATCTACGAACTAAAATTTCAACGCTGTGGTATTAAAAAAATTTAGGTACTATACGTTTTTTTAATGCCACATCCTCGAAGGTGAAAAACTTTTTTTTAAAATCAACTTGCTATATATAAGATTACAAAATTCTAGAAACTGAAAAAGTGGAAATCGTATCACACACAAATCCTTGTCAAGTATCAATTTCGCAATTTCTTTTACTTGGATGACATTTTTTCCAGTTATTTTGATTTCAAAACCAAACTGTTGAACCGATTTTGATGAAATTTCTATGGGACCAATCGGGAAGTAAATCCATTCAGATAAAAGAAGAATTTTTCAAATCCAAATCGGTTCATAAATGACGGAGATATGAGGTAACAAACACAAAAAAAAAACAAAAAACATACAACCGAATTGAGAACCTCCTCCTTTTTTTGAAGTCGGTTAAAAATAACGCTGAAATAACCTAACAAACGAAGTTTCTTTTTTAAATGGCTCTTCGACGATAATATCGCGTAGTAAAAATGGCTTTCGACTATTAGAGAATTATTTCTCAGGCATGCTGGTTTCCTCACGATATTTTCCTTTACCGCAACAAGTGATAATTATACAATACGCACATGATTACGAAAAATCAGAGGTGCGTGTCTTGGGTTCGAACTCGAGACCTATGACTTTGCAGTCCGACGGTCACACCACCAGGCTATCACTGCTCGAAAGAGATTAAAAAGTCTGACTTGACCACTAATAAACTTATTCGTTAAATGTACGTGAAATCGTTCTATAGCAATTAAACCTTCGCGACACATAACCAGCCTTCTAAAAGTTTCATCCACGTCAGTACTTTATACTTCCGTGCTTTATACAGGACAATGACACTTTTTCTATTGTGTAGTTCAAAATAAAAGTACGTTTTGTTTGCCTAGTCGGATATTCAACTCTCGACTGACTGTAGAGAGTTGAATTTCCAACGGTACAATAATATTTAGGCATTAACTTTTTTGTTGGTGAAAACGGGTTTTATTCTTTTGTGTAACACAATAAGTTTCGATATCAATTGTTAGTTCCGTTTCAGGTTCAGTGAGAGGACAATTTGGAATAATGAAAAACGTATCGTTTAACTGATATTTTTATATGTGTCTGTAATTGTTGGTCGGCAGGGAAAATACCTCCTCTTATCCAGAGAGAGAGCATTGATCACCACACTTGTTCACTGCGTGTTGGTGATATCAGATTGTTATAAATGATAAATGATGTTTATTTTGCAAATAGGTTTTTACAAACACATTTACACGTCTTCTTTTTTAAAACTAGATGAGGCCGGTGTTTCGTATCTGACTACTCTGAGAAGAAACAGCCGAAACAAACTCAGAGGTCATAGTCTCTTTTAAGGTCCAGACATAATCTTGATAAACTCACATGAGGTCTATGCAGTTGAGTGTCTGAGATGGTCTTTTGAAGAAAAAACCATACAGATTTCATAATTATATATGATATTCAGGTTTCCTCACTTTATTTGGTCAGTCGTGTCTAGTGGCAGTTCTTTCATTCAAGCCTACAAGCTTGGCTTGCCCTTATAACCCACTACTCTTCATGATGTTAGGGTTTCTGAACGGTCTGCTTGTCTATGGGCGTGCCGTATTGTTGGCCCCAAGGCACAGCACTGTGACGTGCCTTATATTAACTCTAGATCAGACGTCTTCTTCCAGCGTGTCGATAGCAATTTAATTTGTGTTGGCACAGAACTGACAAACCTGTCCACGAGTTGCCATTAGATCAGACTTAGGTCTGACATAGTGACATCCAGTCTTACCAAGGGTTACCGTGTTACCCAGGTACTGGGTTATAGTGGTCAGATAGACAGTTACTCTTTGTCCTATTCTAGCCGTGTAAAATTAAATCTATACTAATATTATAGAGTTTGTTTGTTTGGTTTAACGCGCTAATCTCAGGAACTACTGGCTCGAATTGAAAAACTATTTTAGTGTTGGATAGCCCATTTATCGAGAAAGGCTATAGGCTATAAAACATCACCGTGCGACCAATAGGAGCGGAGCATTAATCAAAAATGTTACGCAGACGAAGTTGCGCCGGTCAGCTAGTATAGATTTTTAAAGCCGTTCCCATAAATATTTTCAACAAATTATTACTGGAAAACTATCAAGAATCGCGGAACATACATGGGGTATTTCCGAACACTAACTAGGCATAAAGGAACAGATTTTTTATGACGTTACTATTTGGACCACTCTGTGTAAGAAAAGAGACAAAACGAGCGTATACTCTCTTACATTTAACCAAAACCAGGAAGTTGTATTGAATACACAGAGTACTTTCATATAACTAACAGTATTCGCACCTATTTTACTTGATGACTACACATCCACGCAACCACCGAGTTTAGTAAACAATCGACTGTCTGGTTAACGGCTCATTGGCTGCGTATGGACCGGAATGGGCGAAAGTGAGAGCCCTGATCTGCGCACGCGCAACATTTAGCTGTAGGTAGGCTTAGAGTCGGTCTGCATAATGTCTAGTGGTCTATACCGTTTAGGAAGGCTTGTATCGCAACCACACGCGCGTGTATTATTACACTAGCTTATGCCAGCGGCTTCGCCCGCGTAGTGTTCGGTTATTGTCCCACGGGATCGTAATACCGGGATAAAAATATCCTATATATTAATCCAGGTTATAAACTATCTGTGTACCAAATTGCGAACGGCCCAAAAGTCTAACAGCCAGTCTGACCATGGGGTACCTGTCGTGTTCCCCAGAAACTGGATAGGCAGTACTACTATTCAACTTAGACTGGAAGCCGACCCCAAAATAGTTATGTTAAGGCTAAGGTGACTGAGGTTCTTGGAATTAACTTCATTTTCATAGGGCAACTTCACAGCTAATAATTGCTATTTAAAATATCATTATTTATGACTGAGTCCTATACATTCTCCACGGCGTGGTTATGTATTTCAAAATGGTAGAGATATATGGTATGATATAGAAGTAATAATATCGCCATACCAACCATGACGGAAACCGTCAAACAACTGCCCCACTTGCAATTCATTCCACCAGCTTACCAATCAGAAACCAGTAGTCTAGTGCTACCTGTAAAGTTCACGTGGAACCTCACGTGAACTACTCAAGTGAGCGCGCACAATGCGAAAGCGAACTCATTTGTTTTTAAAGTAAATCATCGCGGATTCACAACGAGACACCGTTCGAATTTCGAACGTGATGTGTTTCGGTTTTGTAGAACGTAAGAAAGAACGCCCCCAGAATAGAACAAACGACGATCTTTGCAGGATGTCTGATAAGACCTTTATGATGTGTGATTGAAGAGGCCTACATCCAGCAATGGATTGCTGAAGGCTGATGAAGATACGGGCTAAAAAAAACCGACTTCCAAAAAAAACACACAAAAGTGGAAAATAACTTTACTTTCGGAAGTCGGTGACTATTGTTTGTTTCATTGACTTTTTTGCCACCGACTTCCGAAAGTAAAGTTATTTTCCACTTCTTTGTTTTTTTTTGGAAGTCGGTTTTTTTTTGCAAAAAAGTTTTTATTTTACCCCTTTTAGTTATCGCATCACACACAATATCCTTGTCAAGTATCAATTTCGCAATTTCTTTTACTTGGATGACATATTTTTTCCAGCTATTTTGATTTTAAAACCAAACTGCTGAACCGATTTCTATGAAATTTCTATGGGACTAATCGGGAAGTAGATCCATTCAGATAAAAGAAGAATTTTTGAAATCGGTTCATAAATGACGAAGATATGAGGTAACAAACACAAAAAAAAAACATACAACCGAATTGAGAACCTCCTCCTTTTTTTGAAGTCGGTTAAAAATAGAAACAGTAGACATCCTTACAAAAGTGGAAGATTTCGAACTAGAAGTACGAACACGAAGAGCATTAAATTGCATCAAAATACTACCCAAGCTGATATCGGAGAACTCGACTGCCTGAAAATAAACGCTGAAATTAAAATGTGGAAATAAAGTAAGATTATGTTATTTATAATATAACTGATCTCAATCAAAATAAAGGTTATAATTCAGTTAATTAATATTAAGGAAACATGATTTAAAATTGTTAATTGATTAAGTATTCATTATATCCCTACACAGGGTCCATACCTAATTGTATTGTGGCTTAACTTTATGCCATTATAGGATCTTCAAACATTATGGATGCAAATAAAGATACGGCTGTCATTTTTGTAGATTACCATTAACCTTAAAACCCGCTGAAGTTAAAAATATATGCAGATCAAACAGGTTCAGTTTGACTGTTCTATATTGCTTCCGTTTCATCCAACCACAAGGCTAAAAAGATTTTAATCTCGTTATTTTATCCGGAATACGGAAAGTCGGTATTTCCGACACACAATGACGCATAAAAACTGGTTTAGGTACTGCAATACTGCCGCCTGTTTTATTAATCACAATTACAATAATCAACACTAAAGTATTGACTGTATGTTTGTTAGTCCAATACGCCAGCATCATTCTCCTGCTCTTATCCCAATTAATTTGTGATCAGCGCAGCATGTTATCATCTTCTATCATCTGCCTAGCCTTTTCCCGGCTATATTGGGGTCGGCTTCCAGTCTAACCGGATGCAGCTGAATACCTATTTTATAGGGAGCGACTGCCAATCTCTCCTGCACAACCAAGTTAGATACTGGGTTTCAGGAAACCCGTTGGTAAGACTGGCAGACAGACATTCGGATCTCTGACTATCTAATATAGCGACTGTGTTATCTTTTGCTATACTTCTTTATGAATCGTACACAACAATATATTATACTAAGATTAACAAATTGGGCCCACAGAAAATCACATCGAAATGCGAACGGTGTCTCGTTGTGAATCCGCGATGATTTACTTTAAAAACAAATGAGTTCGCTTGTGTGCTTTCGAATTGTGTGCGCTCACTTGAGTGGGGTTCCACGTGAACTTTGCAGAATAGCATTACAGTTATCGCGGGCGAAGACGCTTGTAAAACTAGCGCGACTATTACAGTTTAACATTTAGCAAGAGATTAGCTCACGGTTCCCACCATGCAATATTTTTTATACTTTTGTACATGCAAAGACAATTCAGTGAATATCTCGTAATGTACTCGTATGCAAAAAGCTGTTAATTTTCGATTGTTGTACTATTAGGCAACTGTTGCTTGTTCTAGATTAGTTTAAGGTTCCGTATGGCATCTATACATGCAGGATTATCCAACACTTTAAAATACATGATTGTATCACCATCTCAACGATGAACGATGGTGCACTAGGTCTAAAGTTAAGGCCCTGAAGCGGAGGTGGACAGAACACTTGAAAAGACCTGGTGACAGCAGTTCGAGCATAGCCGTCTTCGCGTCGGTGTCCCTTCCACCCTGTTTAGGAGCGCCTCGGTCGAGCCATCCGAGGCAGGGCGACCTACCGTAACAGCTGGGGTTGGGTGACCCCTCGATTGGGCTGCCAGCTTGCCAATGAGGCTACTACGAGTATTACGATCTAAACGAAGACAGCCGTGTGACCGATAACATCTTACAGCCCTCACTGAATGGTTATCGATAGACGACAGAAGTGCAGACAGACCTACGGCGAGGTGGGCGTGATGACATTGATGAGATGACTCTTGCAGACTAGGAAAGAATGGCACAAAAGGTAAGAGGCCTATACTTAGCAATGGATGGAAAAAGGGTGTCATTGATGACGATGACGTTCATCATCGTCATTCATTCAAGAAGATGTTCCACACATTCGCCCGAAGCGCTTTGCTACGTCTTTTACTATGCGCACTGCCAAGGAGTGGAATCTCCTGCCTGTGTCGGTGTTCCCGAGCTCATATGACCCCAATCTATTTAAGTCGCGAGTTAATAGGCTTCTTTTGAGTTAGCTCGTTCCATCGTCGACTTCATCTCTGTTTTGAAGACAAGATTGAGGTCAAAAGTAAGCCCATGAAATATAAAAAAGACAAGCCCGCCACACTATTCCCAAATCACTGCAACTCCTGAAAGCCAGAACCTACAATAGTGACCACCAAAAAAGCGCCGAGACAGTGAAGCTCGACGAAGTCCCAGAGAAACGATTTAACTGTCTTGGATCTTCATCGTCGTAAGATGCCTACAGCTGCTGGACATAGGCCTCTCCCAAACATCGCCACAACGACTGGTCCTGCGCTTTTTGCATCTACGGAATCCCATAACCTTCAACAGGTCATTGGACACTCTTGTGGTAGGCCTTACAACGCTGCACCTTCCGTCAGGTACAGTTGACGCTCTTTCAAAACTCTCGACCCTAAATGCCAGCCGTTCTGTGAGCTATGTGATCAACTTTGAGCCTCTTTTTTTTCTAAGCTTGACATTTTTGTCCAACTGCTGGACAAAGGCCTCACCCAAGTAATTTCAGGTGTTCTTTTCGACGCTGTCTCGAACCAGACCTCATAGTGTAGGTTCAAGTCATCTCGTCACCTCTTTCTGGGCTGGCTCCGAAGGTGCCCTCCATCTTCAGGAACCCATTGCATAGAGACTCCTGGCCAGCGGTAAGTGTGATGCTAGAGTTACCTGATCCATCCCATGTGAGCCTGACAACTTAGGTTTAGACATCCTCGTTGGTCAAGGGATTCGATTTCCAAGGAAAAGTGTTATAGAGTTTTTCCATCAGAAATGTCTCAGTAGAAACCAAGGAGTCTGGATTTGTACCCGGTTGATGGCAATAGGATCGCCCCCTATTACATGGGACTTATTAAAACACTACTTGCGAAATGTAGCTGTTCACCTCTGCCTAACTGATGTAATAAAAAACTAAAATAATGATGTGATTTTATGTATGTACATATGTAAAATGGTTTGACAATTCTGCCATTAAATAGTCTTTAATAGTGACTGAATAAATTAAATTCGTCTCACAGACAACTAGACTTTCAGTGCAAAGACTTCTATTGCAAAGAGACATACTTGCTTAATTCACTATTCGTTGTAAAGGTCAGACAATAAAAGCAATTTATCGTCGGTTAATCTGAATCTCATCTACATGAGTGGTTATCCAATCACTTTTGTGAACGTTTTATTGGTAAGAATATAGTTCGCAATCTAACACCCGTATCTATAAACAAGTCAAAGTGTTTACTTGAGTAAATGTCATTTTTTAAGATACGTTTTTTATTATGTCGTTTAGTAATTGCTTGAAGTTAGAACTGTAAAAAGTTAGAATTCTTAGCTTTGCGTCCTTTGGCGGTTCTTACTTCGTTTAAATTCTTGTCTGTTGCATGGAAAATTTTGCAGGTCAAGTAATTACTTTAACTTGACTACAGATACGGGTGTTAGAAACTTACTTAGTTACTTAGCGATATCAATATAATACAGGGTGCAAGAGACATCGATGCACAATACAAACAATTACCACGTGTTCATAGAGACATCATAATCATTTTTCGTACATCATTCCGAAACCACAGAAATTTTAAATCGGTAATTTAAAAAAAAAACACCGGTGACTATGGTTTGTTTCATCGACTTTTTTGGCACCGACTTCCGAAAGTAATGTTATTTTCCACATTTTTAAGGTTTTTTTTTGGAAGTCGGTTATTTTTTTTGCAAAAACGTTTTTATTTTACCCTTTTTAGTTATCGCATCACACACAAATCCTTGTCATGTATCAATTTCGCAATTTCTTTTACTTGGATGACATATTTTTTTCAGCTATTTTGATTTAAAAACCAAACTGCTGAACCGATTTTGATGAAATTTCAATGGGACCAATCGGGAAGTAGATCCATTCAGATAAAAGAAGAATTTTTCAAATCGGTTCATAAATGACGAAGATATGAAGTAACAAACACAAAAAATACAACCGAATTGAGAACCTCCTCCTTCTTTAACCGACTTCAAAAAAAGGAGGAGGTTCTCAATTCGGTTGTATGGTTTTTTTTTTTATATAGATAAAAGAAGAATTTTTCAAATACAACCGAATTGAGAACCTCCTCCTTTTTTTGAAGTCGGTTAATGAGGCTTAAAATAATCTAAGTATTGATTAATCAACTAGTCTGAACACGGGTGTTATATTTCCCTCAAGAATCTTTATTGACAGCTGCCTCAAGTTTTTTCTACTTCACCGAACAATTTTGATGGCAGATGGCTTTTAGCCAAAAGTTTTAAAAAATACAACAGCTTTTTGTTTGGGTGTGGTCCTATTATAGAATTCTTCAAACTGGAAACATTGATATCAATTAAACATTTACAAGCACTTTTGAATACTATTCCACTATTCTTTTCTGATTAATTTCGTTGCGGGATCCAAGACAGTGAAATTGTTTCTCTGGGACTTCGTCGAGCTTCATTGTCTCGGCGCTTTTCTGGTTGTCGTCACTGTTGATTCAAGCTTTCAGGAGTTGCAGAGTGGTTTGCGAATAGTGTGGCGGTCTTGGCCCAAAAAGACAAAAGGTTGCCAAGGCAACAAGTCTGTTTAGAAAATTTTGAATATGTTAAAAAATTAAGAATATTTTATTAATTTTAATACTAGACTAGCGACCCGCCCCGTCTTCGCACGGGTGCAATGCTGATACTAAATATACATATAAACCTTCCTACTGAATCACTCTATCTATTAAAAAAAATCGCATCAAAATCCGTTGCGGAGTTTTAAAGATCTAAGCATACATAGGGACAGACAAACAGCGGCAAGCGACTTTGTTTTATACTATGTTGTGAAGTAATCGTGTATCAACATGTTTGATGTCGTGTGAAAATCTGTCATCATCACTTCTTTCTTTCTTTATCGTGTGGTTAGTGCCTAACCTGGTGTCAGAGTTTTTATGCCGCCCATGGGCCTCTGACTTGGCTTTACATGACGTTGGTAAATATCTCTCAGGCATGCCGGTTTCCTCACGATGTTTTCCATCACCGAAGCAAGTGATAATTTATACAATACGCACATGATTCCGAAAAATCAGAGATGCGTGCCTTGGGTTCGAACTCGAGACCTATGACTTGGCAGTCCAACGGTCACACCACTAGGCTATCACTGCTTATCATCATCACTGAAAGCAAGTTTCCATTTCGCAGCCCAAAACTGGTACAAACGTTTTCCTTCAGGTTTCTTAACATCTGATTCAATAATAACTGCATTGTTGGGCTAGTGATCGCAACCATGACTGCTGAATATGATGTTCTGGGTTCGGTTCCTAGATCCAAAGTTTTACTGGTTTTTTTCAATCAGGAATTTAGTTGTTGGCAATAGGCTTGCCCCCAAAGCGTGTTTTTCAAGTCTCGGAGAAATCTTGATATAATTATATATAAGGAATGGTCACCCATCCACAAACCGACCTCGGCAAACATAGCTTAACCTCCGATCGAACCATGCGGCTGTTATTATTAAGCGGTATTTTCCTATACGTAATGGTTATTTATCAATTAACCAACCGACCAACATGTAGGTAATTATCAAGTACTGCCCACAATTTGTTAATTACCACAATTTGCGTTCTAAATAAGGTAATGTGAACTAAAAACATAATTATAGGAAACATACATTCATGTATGATAGCCATAATTAAGCTAATCATGTAACTTTGATATGTATCTATTACTTAATATTACATGTAAAGCCAAGTCAGAGGCCCATGGGCGGCATGAAAACTGTGACACCAGGTTGGGCACTAACCATACGATAAAGAAGAATATAACATAGCATTACGCTTGTGTTCCCTGTTGTGGTGGGCAGAGGTGTATCCATATACCGCACCTATTTTTCGCCATTTATACTGGGTTAAGGGACACCGAAGCACAAACGCTTAGGTACCACGTGAGCGTTTATGTAAAAATATGCCGTTCCATACAATTTGACAGTGTAGGTCTGCTTTTCGAGATAAAGATAAAAGATAAAGATATATTTATTTTGTAAAAACATGAGTAGTATGTATACAGGTCTTATAAGTAAATTAAATGTAGCTACATGTTTTGCCATTTAGGAGTGGCGTACAAAATTTTTTGGCCTTAAGCCATAGGATGAACTTAATTAGTATAAAATTTAAAAAGTTGAGGTAGTTACCTAGTTATATTAGATGAAGAAATGTCGTAATTGAATAGCCGATAGTTTCGTTTTTTAATCGTTTAAGAATTCTGATAGGCTGTAATAGCATTTAGTTAAAAGAAATCGTTTAAGCTGTTTTTTAAAGAGTCTAGTTGGTAATTGTCTAATAAGTTTAGGGATGTTATTATATATTATCCGAGGCACGGAAGAAACTCGGTATGTAATGGACCGTCACCCATCCACAGACCAACCTTGACCAGCACTGCTTAACCTTGTAGATCGAAACGTGTGGCTAATATTATTTAGCCACGAGCAACAAAAATAACACAATATGTTATCAAATACATGGGTATTGTTAAATTCTTGAAGGTGACATAAGGTAACAAAAAGTTCAGTTTTTTTGCTGTGATTTTAAGTAGATTATTGTGGAAACATACGTAGCAGTATTGTGGGCGGGACCCATCTTTATGTATAGTTTTAAATATTAACTCAGATAACTTCTCGTCTTTTCTTAACCGACTTCAAAAAAAGGAGGACGTTCTCAATTTTTTTCGTTCGTTACCTCACATCTTCGTCATATATGAACCGATTTGAAAAATTATTTTATCTGAAAGAATATACTTTCCGATTGGTCCCATAGAAATTTCGTCAAAATCAGTTAGTAGTTTGATTTTTAAATAAAAATAGCTGGAAAAAATATGTCAAATTACCGACGAAAAATTTCTATGTAGGGTGTTCACAATGCTGCACTGAATACGTGGTGACCGTTGTACCTTCCACCTTGTATAACAATGTCATTGTTATAATTATGACGCCATCTTAGTCATCGTCATCTTTGTTTACATTTGATGTTTTGAGCCTGTGTATCAAGCGAATAAGAGCGAGTTGTTTGTATTTCTTTTTGTTTTCGATCTACCCACATAATATTTTTTCTGCAAATGTCTAGTTTTTGTAAAACTCTCAACAATATTTACATAAGTTACCTATAGTTTTGAGATTCTCATGTAAGTGAATTTTCGTATTCTTATGAGAATAAAGTTATCTCAAACCTCATCATCATCATGTGCCTAGCCTTTTCCCAAATTTATTGGGGTCGGCTTCCAGTCTTACCGGATTCAGCTGAATACCAGTATTTTACATGGAGCGACTGCCTATCTGACCTCAATCCAGTTGGTACTGGGTAATACGATTCCTTTGGTAAGACTGGTTAAACATACCCTTTTAAAATATGACAATATCAAAATTAAGCACTGTTTATCTTTTTGCCCACAATCATTGCTTGAGTGCATCGAATCTGAAAGTATATACAATTGTATGTAATTCACTACTTCATAACAGAGTAGGTGTGAATTTAAGATGTCGACGATTTGTAGTTGGGAAATAAATTATAATTGCTTTAGGACAAGTTTGAGGTATATATAGGGTTCCCCGATCCATTTAACTAGGATTTGCGGAGAAAATTCCGGACATGATATAAAGAAAATTTCGGAGTTTTTATTTCGCAGTAGATACCTATAACTTTACTGTGCATTTTTTTACAACGATATATTATTGGAGAATGATTTGTTGCAGAATATTGTCACTGTCCTCGCGCCAGTACGTATGCTCGCGTATGCTCGCGTATGCTCGCGTATGCTCGCACCACAGGTCACGCTGTTGCTCGCACCCGTTCTGGTAATCGCACTAGTTTTCGTGCCAGAGGTCGCACCAGTCCTCACGACCGTGTTCGCACCTGGAGGTCTACTCTCTAAGCACGAAACTATCACTTACGGACATACGATTAGTGAGGGACCCGAACTAAAAACGAATGACAACACGATTGGACAGTAATTGTCCCTACTCTCGATGTATTTTTAATACTCATGAATCAGAAAATAATAGGGCGTAGGGTTCATTTAGAAGTTTCGATCTACTTTCGTACGGGCCCGTATCTTCGTTGACGGACTTAGAGATTAGACCCCCTGATGTCGCGCCAGTGCTCGGACCAGTGCTCGGCTGGTTTTCGCGCAAGCTACATCTGGTAAGACTAGAAGCCGACCCCAAAATATTTGATAAAAGACTAGACAGATGATAACGCAGTCACGTCCAAAACTGTACCCCCTATATTTTCAATAAACAAAAGCCTACTAAAAATATATAAACCACCACTTCACAGAATTTACACGCTTGTGACCACATTAAACACATGACCCTAGTTTAAGGTCGCTAATTATATTGTTCCAAACATGGGTATTCCGCTATATCGGATCTCCTTTGTTTTACACGGTTTTTTCGTCAAAAAAAAACGAATTGAGTAAAATTATTGTGTGGGGTAATGTAGGTGGAATTCCGTGTTGAATGTGTTCTTTATCATGCGATTGTGTTTTGTTTTGTTTTTGGCTAATTAGTGCAGTGTTTTGAATAGGTGCTTACCCCCCCCCCCCCCTCTGGTATAATTGTCGCAAGCATTACTGCTGAGTATTTTTATTTTATTTATTTTTATTCAAAATCTCCCTTACAACTTTCATTAAGTGTTACCTACACTTAAACCTAATGCGATAGTGCGGCTTTTGTTGAAATCTACATCTAGACATACATTACTAACAATAAAAAATAAAAATATAACTTTAGGAACACAATACATTAAAATAAAAAGTTACACATAAAAAGTATGAGGCCTTTGGTTCCATCCCCTGGTCAGGCAAACAGTTATTGGATTTTTCCATTAGGAATTTTGCAGTTGAAGCTCGGAGCCTTTTTTTTGGGGTTGGAAATCATCAAATGACCTGTCCCGCTCTGGGTGGAGCGGGAAGGCGTGTCAGACTCTTACTGACTAAAACCCACCCGTGTTCCTTCAGTTGCCTGAGCCAAGGGCTACGGTAACTCTTTCGAACAAATCCGCAACCCTGGCAGGCATCGGTCCTAGTGGACCCCGTCAGTTTGTGCTGACATCTCTTTGAGGCGCGCGTGGAACACAACGCGCCATCGACCCGGGCCTGGTAAGCTCGGAGCCTGGATGAGTGCTCGGTTCATGAAAATAAGCTCGACCCATATTAATGGAACTTAAAGATAACTTCAAAAGTGTGGGTGTACCAATAGGTACACCTCTGTTTATCTCTTTCAGGATTACTAACGTCATGTTATGTTATTAAGTACTACTAGACCTTATACATTGCCTTTCGTAACGTTGACGTGGCTCGACGTGACTGCTAGACTTATAAATGGCAGGACATGTCTGCCGCATGGCAAACGAGCTTTAAGGCCCGCAAAACAGAATAGACGCACTGAAATATTATTGATTCATTGAAACTAAGGCCGTGGTGGACCTCAAAGGACACGGCGGGACAACCTGGATGTCTTCCGTGACACCTGGAAAGAAGTAGCGTACACCGTGACTAATGGAAAGAATGGAGGGAGGTATTTATCCAGCAGAGGGCCATTACGGGCAAATGATTTCATTACCGAATTGTTCGGAGAAACAAGTACGAGGTCATTGTAAGAAGAAGAAAGTGAAGTCTCATTGTGAAGAAGCTTGTCTGTGAATTGTACTATCACACCAAGATCTAATGCCAAGCATGGGTGCAGATGAAATTACAGGCAAATGCGACATTCCAACTGTGTGAACTTGAATGCATTGGTACCTGTGCCTCTGATTGTCACTGGCCACTTACCATCAGCTAAACACCATTTTCATCACTTTAAAATTCTTTCTTTTAAGGGAATATTTTTTAAAAGCCGAGGTGGGTATGCACCGAGATGTGGTTGCAGTGGACAAGGGACTTACCCCACTGTCCATGGCTAAAGAGAACTGGCGCAAACCTGTAGTACTTACTACCGATGACCGCAAGGAAGTATGGCAAGGTAAGGAGCTTCACGGGCTCTTCTACCGGGCTCTTCATGGGCCCGATGTAGATTTTCTAGCGTCCGTATCCTGGCTACGTTTCGGTGACCTTTTTGGGAAAACTGAAAAACCTTCAGTTCAGTTCCTGTTTGTGCGATTATGGACGAAGTTATGTTGAAATAATCAGCTTTTGATCACAAATAAGTTGCCATCGAAATTCGAACGGTGTCTCGTTGTGAATCCGCGATGATTTACTTTAAAAACAAAATGAGTTCGCTTTCGAATTGTGCGCGCTCACTTGAGTGAGGTGAACTAGTGAAGTTTACAGAATAGCGCTACTTGAATGCGTTGTGCATGCTCTATCTAGATTAAAATCGAAAGCATCTGAGAATGGCGTCTGTCAAAAAGAACATTATGACCGTAAAATATTTAAATTGATCTCAAAACTGTACACATTTTGTTACATAATAATCATTATTTCGAGCTATTTCATAGATTTATGATCTGTAACGAATTGTGCGGAAGAAACTGACTTCTGTCTTATAGATACTGTTTTTTAGGGTTCCGTACCTCAAAAGGAAAAAACGGAACCCTTATAAAATCACTTTGTTGTCCGTCCGTCCGTCCGTCTGTCAAGACCGTTTTTCTCAGGAACGCGTGGAGGTATCAAACTGAAATTTCTATATGATACTTAGTTCTACTGTCCCTGGAAGCTGTAGAAAAATCAACCTTCTAAGTCAACGCAATCAAAAGATACAGCCACTTAGGCCGCAAATTTCCGCAAATTTTCGAAACTCGCACGGGAATCAAAACCTACAGGGTACTTCCCGTGAACTTAGAATCTTGAAATTTTGTACGAAGTCACGTCTATTACGAAAACCGTAAATTTTAAGTTTCGTCATATAAAAAAAAGTTATATACCCACAGGTTTGTACGGAACCCTCGGTGCGCGAGTCCAACTCGCACTTGACCGGTTTTTTAATTAATTTTCTAGACTCACCTCGACTCCCTCGTTGGTCTAAGCGCAAGTCGCAAGTGCGACTGCTGAGCATGAAGTCCTGGGTTCGATTCCCGGTTCGTGCAAATTGTTATTGGGTTTTTCTATCAAGAATTTCTCATGTTCAATTGATTCAAGATTTGATTAACGATTGAACACCTTCTAGAATTCTAGAAAAAAGGTCTCGAGATGTCCTTTTTGTATCGGCCGAGCCCCCGTTTAAGTATGACATAATATGTATACAAAAAATGCTGATTAAGATTCGGTAACGCCTTGTTATTAATGTAAATTATATATAATAATACATAATTATTCAACATATTTAAAAAAGGCCCATAAACTAGTTTGCACATAAAAGTTCATGTTGATCTCGATCCATACGTTAAAATTAATAAAATATTCATTATTTTATTAACATATTCAAAATTTTGTAAACAGGCTTGTTGCCATGGCAACCTATTGTTTTTTTGGGCCAAGACCGCTAAACTATTCCCAAACCACTCTGCAACTCCTGAAAGCCAGAATCAACAGTGGCGACCACCAGAAAAGCGCCGAGACAATGGAGCTCGACGAAGTCCCAGAGAAACAATTTAACTGTCTTGGATCCCGCAACGAATTTAATCAGAAAAGAATAGCGCCTCTCCTACTCCTCAGTAGGAAAAGCAACCTACTGTTGTAAGACTTCTTGAGGGAGTGGTCGTGGTCTTCACATCAGGGGTGATGGTTCCGCTCACAACCAGTCGCTATTCATCTCGCAACGTTACCTATCTGGCGACAGGTATTGATCACCAACGAACCCAGTTCTACCACAAGCAGCTAAGCCACACCATCATCTTCCTGCCATGGGCGACATAAAACCCTGACACCAGGTTAGGCACTAACCACACGATAAAGATCATCTTCCTACCCATGTTACTTGGGCGCAACGCGTTTTTTCTTCCATTCTCTTCTGTCAACCGTCACGCTATCATTTACTTCTATTTCTTATGATATCATTCCTCACACAATCCATCCATCGTTTCCTTAGTCTTCCTCTCCCTCACCACCCATCAACGTTTATATTCATCACTACTTTAAAGCAAATATCACACGGCAGAGCACCTTCTTCTCGTTCAAAAAAATCAACATATCGCCAGCCATTAACACCAACACAAACATGTATACAAACCAGCTCAGTTAATAAGTACCTAATTAAGTCATCCACTTAATTATTACGTTACCAACTGGTTTAAGATTTATTTACGTTCATTTCAAATGTCGGTTTTTAAACACGCGTTAGATTTGGACAATGACTTATAGATTGTTAGCTTATGCCCGCGGCTTTGCCCACGAAGAGTTCGGTAATTAACCCATGGAATCGTGCTACCGTGATAAAAGGGTACATAACGTCACGCCTGTAATTCGCGAAGGGTTGAGCAGAGATGTACCTAATAGTACACCCACATTATGCCAGTTAGGTTTTACATACTACTGAGATAAAAAGCAACTTTATGTCACGGTCCATTAAATTTCATAGAAATTAGTTCAACCGTGAAAAGGACAGACCGACAGTTACTTTTTTTTGCAATTACATTAGTAGCTATGGATGCATAACCTAGTATGAAAATTAGCACACGAAGTTGCAAAACATTACTGTCTTTTAGGAGTCAGAAGTGTCTGACAAACAGACAGACAGCGCGTAGCTTGTCATGGCATCACTAATGATGACAGAAATTAATATTTGTTTCGTCATTATATCACGCCTCTTCGTCTCAAATGGCTCACTATTTAGTAGTAATAGTTGAGGTAATATTTTATGACAAAAGTAAGTAAGACTAATAACTGACAAACGAAGACTAATGACTCAAAATTTGAAATTTGTGTAACTGTGACTGTTATTTAATGTATAAGTGTAAAATTAAAAATCATTGATTTAATAATAATGTTTGTACCTTAAAGATATTTGCACGCCATGAGAAATGGCAGGCATGTGGTGAGCCAATCTTATTTAAGATCTTGCATGCATGTATTATTTTAATTCTGTATGTATACACATGTTTGAGCAAATAAAATTTCTTATTCTTATTCTTAAACTGACTGATATAATGTTAAGTATGACTGATTTTAATGTATTTAATTTTTATAATTTTAATGAATGTGTAGCAAACACTATTATGGATCTTTTAGACATCTGAAATTTTTTTTTTTTTTTTATTACTCTTCACATTTCGTCAGTAACTTAAAATAAATAACATGATCACGCTTGTAATCCCCGAAGGGTTAGGCAGAGGTGTACCTAATACAATAGTGAACCCACATTTCGCCAGTTACGTTTAAGTCCCATGTAAGGTACGAGCCTATGGCCACTAACCGGGCACAAATCCGAACTCTGTGGCAGTTGCTTAGAAATTCCTGATGGAAACTAACAACACTTTGCCCGACCCGGGCATCGAACCCGAGACCCCATGCTCAGCAGTCGCGCTTTCTGCCACTAGACCAACGACGCTGTCACTTCAAATACGTAAAAACCTATAAATTTTCGGCTTTTCCTTCATCAAAACTTACACGTTCACTTACAGGATTATGTTCCGTGATTTTTAACCGACTTCAAAAAAAGGAGGAGGTTTTCAATTCGGTTGTATGTTTTTTTTTTTCTTTTGTGTTTGTTACCTCGTATCTCCATCGTTTATGAACCGATTTGAAAAATTCTTCTTTTATCTGAATGGATCTACTTCCCGATTGGTCCCATAGAAATTTCATCGAAATCGGTTCAGCAGTTTGGTTTTGAAATCAAAATAGCTGGAAAAAATGTCATCCAAGTAAAAGAAATTGCGAAATTGATATTTGACAAGGATTTGTGTGTGATGCGATAACTAAAAAGGGTAAAATAAAAACTTTTTTGCATAAAAAAACGTCGGTGCCAAAAAAGTCAATGAAACAAACCATAGTCACCGACTTCCGAAAGTAATGTTATTTTCCACTTTTTTGTGTTTTTTTGGAAGTCGGTTTTTTTTGCAAAAAAGTTTTTATTATTCATTAAGAGCTCCGATATTTCGACCAGCAAGCGCCAAGATCGCGGCATGACTGGAGAATGCGGGTAGATATTAAAAACCTTGTTAGGTGCACACATATCTGTCTACCCTTTTCCTTTGTCTTCATATTTATTGCTGATAAAACGTCACTTGTCTAGTCCCTTACGTTGCTACTGAACATGGATAAACCCAGTAAAATTTTAGGCCGGAAAGGACACAGACAGTTGCGCTTGCGACTTTAAACCAATTAGTCAGTAAGTTAAGCAATAATAAAGGCTAATACATATGCTAATGAGACCATTGATCAGTACTAGGAGTCGTAAGAGGTTGCAGTGAGATCAGAGGCTAAGAAATTGTACCTAACTACTTCCCTGTCTTACTGATGTTTATTATGTAGGTACTTAGTAATAACAGTTTTAACCGAATTCAAAAAGGAGAAGGTTCTCAATTTGTCGGAAACTTTTTTTTATTATTTAATTATGTTCCCCGATTACTCGAAGATGGCTGGACCGATTTGGATTTTTTTTTTTCGTTTGAAGGAGTATACTTCCCAGGGGGTCCCATGATCATCAAGTCAAGATTCTGATGATGAGATCCTGGAGAAATCGAGGGAACTCTTCAAATGTTATAGGCACACTTGAAGCGATTTGGGTATTTTTGTCAGTTACAATGTAAAATTGTTACTTGACAAGGATTTGTGTGAGATGACTAAAAAAGGTGAAATCTTTTTTTTTTACAAAAAAAAAATAACCGACTTCCAAAAAAAAACACTAAAAAGTGGAAAATAACTTTACTTTCGCTTTTTTTAGAATTATGGTACTGAATATGTGGTGACTGTTTTAGCGGCGGCGGTGTCCCTTCCAGCTTGTATAATACTTAACTCTGGCCTAGGTACCCTTTCTTAGAATAAAAACTGTTACATAAGTCAAACAGACCTGGTGAGACGGTACGCCTTCGTATAAGAGTGTCGTCCCACGTTTTGTGTACGATGACGTCAGCGCAACTTTCTCTGTCGTGAGCGGATTCCGTGACTCACCGGTGTTGGGCCAGAGAAACGGCGGGTTAAGAGGGAACAGGGCCTGAGCGGAATTTGAAAAATAGGTAAGTATTTGAAGTAACTATTGCCTACAGCTGCAGCTCAGAGCGATCACAAAAAAATTTGACTCCTCCAAAACTGGGCCGATTCAATAATTTTTGACGTTCAAATTTTAAGAGAGAGTATGTCTAGGCTCCTTTTATGTTTTAAACTTTTCGAATTTGTCTGGTAGTCCTCTTATCACGGTGGTAAAAATGGGGCATTTTATGTAACTTTTGGTGGATCGTATTTTCTTTACTTATTAATTGCTGAAAAAAAGGAAATAACACCGACGTGTCTACAGCAGACGATGAATGTATGAAAAACTTTTTGTAAAAAAAAACCGACTTCCAAAAAAAAAACACTAAAAATGTGTTTTTTTTTTGGAAGTCGGTTTTTTTTTTGCAAATCAGTTTTTATTTTACCCTATTTAGTTATCGTATCACACACAAATCCTTGTCAAGTATCAATTTCACAATTTCTTTTACTTGGATGACATATTTTTTCCAGCTATTTTAATTTAAAAACCAAACTCCTGAACCGATTTTGATGAAATGTCTATGGGACCAATCGGGAAGTATATCCTTTCAGATAAAAAAAGAGTTTTTGAAATCGGTTCATTAATGACGAAGATATGAGGTAACATACATAAAAAAAGGTGCCGGCTAATTGAGAACCTCCTCCTTTTTGAAGTCGGTTAAAAAGAAAATTATTGCTCGCATAATTCAGGAAAAAAGGGGATTGCATTTTAGTACAACTTTGATTTCTCAGCTGAAATAGACCGTAGACCCGAGTATTTGACATTTTCAACTTGATACTTTTAGGCGTTCGTTCCTAAGAAAAAGGGTCTTGTCAGACAGACAGACAGACAGACGGACAGCGAAGTGATCCTTTTTCCTCTTAAAGTACAGAACCCTAGGATAAACAAAAGCCAACGAGTACGAATTACAATCGCCATTTTCACAGCCCCACACAAAACGCAGTCAACCAGTCTCGTCTCTCGCAACAGCGACGATAAAATCCTCAATATTTGGCCGTGCACGATAAATTCAGTTTCTACCCGAATGTTTGGTATTACGTGCCGCATGACATGGCCATTATTTTTGACATTTCATAACATTATTTTGGTTTGTGGTTGTCGACATGTCATTGTACGCTTTCGATTTTTGCGAATTATGTTGCATCTTTAACATCATTAAGTCATCATCTGTCTAGCCTTTTTATAACTATGTTGGGATCGGCGTCCAGTCTTAGCGGATGCAACTGAATACCAGTATTTTAAATGGAGTTGGAGTTGCCATTGCAATTGCTGTAATTATCAAGATAATTTTCTTGTTACTGAGCTTTATCAGCCTTCAGAGTTTTTATGCCCATGGGCCTCTGACTTGGCTTTTACATGCCGTCGAGAAATATCTCTCAGGCATGCTGGTTTCCTCACGATGTTTTCCTTCACCGAAGCAAGTGATAATTATAGGTACAATACGCACATACTTCCGAAAAATCAGAGGTGGGTGTCACCAGGTTAGGCACTAACCACACGATAAAGAAGAAAGATCAGCCTTCAAAGTTCCTACTGCTGCATCAACCATACAACGGCTGGGACACAGACTCTTCTCCTCTTTGAGAGAGAGAGAGTTTCGGGCCATAATACATGACGTGGACTCTGTGCGATTCTTCTTGGTCGTTCACTCTTGACAGAGTGGTCGTGGTCACGGGGGGTCGCCCACAACTGCGGTCGCTGCATTTGCGATCCTTTTCCACCAGTCTCTGATGGCTGCACGGCGAGCACATTCTGCCACAGGGATCTTGGTGACAGATTTGATGGAGTCTGTCCATCAAGTTGGTGATCGACCACGTGTTCACGTGCCTTCGACTCTACCCTGAATCACCAAACGCTCCATGGAATCATTGTCGCGGGTAACGTGTCCAATAAATCTGAGGATTCGTAATTTCACAAGCGACGACTGTCTTTGTTTAATATTTAGTTCTTTGAGCATTGACTCGTTAACCCTGAGCACGGAAGCCGACCCCAAAATGGTTTGGAAAAGGCAAGGCCGATGCATGATGACGACGACTATTGACACGTTAGTCCGATGGGCGGTCCAGCTTATCCTGAGCATGCGTCTCCAACACTACATCTCCAGGGCGTCCAACCAACTACTAAAAATCCATGAAAACCTGTCAATGTGCGGTGCATAAAATACCTAGGTTAGGTTATTGTCACTAATTGAATTTTCCACTATCCTCGACAGAAAAAAATAACTATGATTCATGGTATAGCAGAGTAGGTAGCCATTATACTTAATATTTGGACAAAACCATGTTTTTTTTTTGTGTCTAAAATCTTCACGCTATGTGCATTTGGGTGACGAATAGAGTTAAATAACAGCCTTGGCACAGTTGAGTACTCTACTATGAAAATTACTATTATCATGTTTTCGTTGTAAGAAGGATGTTATTATTTGCATTATTATTCTGTTAATGATTATTATGATATCCATACTTTATTTCAATGGATGAACTGCGTGAAGGATGATAAGGCTAGGAAGGCGGTGTCTGATGAGGTGACGAGTAATAGAGAAGTATGGAAGAAGAAGACATGCTGCGCCGACCGCAAATAAAGTGGGATAAGGGCGGGAGAATGATGAATATAGATGATGATGATTACTTTATTTTGAAAGGCAGTTTAATGTGAATTATTTGACTGCCACGTGTGGTCTAGTGGTCGAAAGCACTGGTTAATCGAACCAGTAACGACCAATAACATTTATTTATTTATTTAATCACTTTTTAAATATCCTTACAGGCTAGACCCAATGCGATATTGTAGCATACTTAAAACAAAAATAAAAAAAATACATAGTTCCGCTATTCAACCATAACAAATTCTATAGGTACATAGCTGTTCTTGTAAATTCACCCAAAGAGCAACAGACTATATCCATGTCATCGGCAATGAGATTGAGAGTCAAACACATAACATCTGGAAATCGTCCAGATCGAGCAGTGTTATTGGGTTTCTACATCAAGGATTTCTCAACAGCAGCTACAGAGTCTGCATTTGGGTCCGGTTGATGGCAACAGGCTCGATTACGTGAGACGCAAACGTAACTGGCGAAATGAGGGTGTATTCACCCGTGCCTAACCATTCAGGTATGACAGGCATGATGTTTTTGAATATACACATCTACAAATGACAGCCGAGACCAACGGCTTGATGTGCTTTCCGAGGCACGGAGGAAACTCGGTATGTAGGTAATGGGTGATCACTCATCCACGGACCAAACTACGCAAGCGTGGCTTAACCTGCAGATCGACCCGAGCGGCTGTTGCTGCGAGCTCCTCGTCACGACACGAGTTCGATCCCTGTATGAAGTAGAGAATTAGGTTCCTATATAAGTAATAAATAGGTACCTAGTACCTAGGCAAGTTTAAGATATATTTGTAAGTATATACTTATATTTTTCCCACTTTATCCACAAGTAACGATTTCTAATCCCTAGTTCGTTTTCATTGAATAATCATAATATTTATTCAAACTAACTGTTTATAGCAGGCAGGTACGTAATATCGTTATTACAATTTGATTAGCAACTAGTTTTGCAATTCTAATTACTCAATACCAATAATTATGCAATTAAGATGAAACAGGAATTAGCGGCGAACTATTTGCATACTCAATAGAAATTGCTACTTATTTGTAATGTTGGTTGAAACACAATAAATTTGTATCTCGGAAAGCACGTTAAGCCGTTGGTCCCAGCTGTCATTAATTGTAGATCTTTGACAGTCGTTACAGGTAGTCAGTGGCCCGAAAGTGTGATAACCAGTCCTTACCAAGGGGTATCGTATTACCCAGTACTAACTGGAATGTTGACTTCAGATAGGCAGTCGCTCCATGTAAAATACTGGTACTCAGCTACATCCCGTTAGACTGGAAGCGGACCCCAACATAGTTGGGGAAAGGCTAGGCAAAATGCAGTTAATGGTTGAAACAAATAATTAACATTGGCAAACTACTTAATTATTCAGATACATAGACTTCCTATGCCCGTTTCTGTATTTTTCATACTCGCAATCCTAATTTTATGAAGATCTCTCAAAAATAACCTACACGGACCCTGTACCTACACAGCAAATGCAATAAAATAAAATAAATACTTAACAAATTCAACAATACAAATTATTTCATGTTATTTCATTTCTTTAAATAGCTGGACTAAATAGAATAGAATAGAATATACTTTATTGTACACCAAAATTGATACAGAACGGTTTTACAAAAATTGAAAACTGTTTGAATCATTTTGATTTTAACGCCATCTATACAAAAACATATTAAGCATTAGGAAAATTTTCTCTACGTAGTTTTACAATCAATCGACAGAGAGCGCTACTAGCGCGTTCTTCCTATACGTTCAGTAATTCACTAATAATATCTGTAAAATAATCAAATACCACCTGCACGTTATAAGAGCGTTTTTGAAGTGAGAAAAAATACAATATTAGAAAACAGTGAGTGATCAGTGATTTTCTTCACCTATATTGATTTCCGAACGAAACGTATTCCTTCTCAGTTCACAATTTACTTGACTTACAAATTACAATATTGACAGCCAGTGTTGCCAGATCACAGTGCCAGATTGGGCGAAATACTGAAATTCAGGCCACTTGAAAAGGAGTCAGAACGACTATAATTATTACAATTTCAGGCTACCAACAACATAGGCTTGAAGAGAGGTGAATTGCCCATTGCCGAGATCATATATGTATAAAGCAGAAAATATACGTATTAAAAGAGCTAACTCAGTAACTACTATGTAAAGTGAATACAATTTTTATGGAATAATTACTTGAATCGGCCCAGTTGTAACAAGAAATCAGAGTACATACTTACATGAAAAAAAAATACTAACCAAATATCACTTGCTTTTTTAAGTTTAAATTTGAAACCAAACTTCCTAAAAACGATTCATATATTTGGCCTGGTAAAAATAAGCAACAGTATTATGTCATTTCTATATTATTGCATAAAAAAGACTGAACGCAGTTCGGCAGTTTTACGCCACCTCGTTCGAAAAAAATAAGCCAACTTTGGGCTACTTGCGCGCCTCATCATGGCATGGCAACACTAAGCGTTAGTCTTCGTCAGCAATTCGTCAGTCAGTTGAGCATTTTTGGCAGCACTGTGCAGCGATTACTCAACGACGTGATACGGTCGGACATTGTCACTCGCGGAACCGATTATAATTTACAAGTTGTTTTCAATTAAAGTGTACGTGTGCAATAATAATAAAACAAAAAATTTAATTTTACAAAAACTTTAAACAGTGTTGAAGTGCTATTGTGTTGACAAAGTGTTAAAAAAACTTTTTGTTTTGTGTTTCAAAATAGTGGAGTGATTCAAGATGAGTAATTTCACAAAGTTTATCAAAACTACACCAATCACTGATGACTACGAGATTTCCAACACAGTACTCGGCCTTGGCATTAATGGAAAGGTAAGTTTTCAGTTGGAAAGTTATTTTAAAACTTTATAAAATCTTGTTTACATATGACGTCACATTTTAAAATTAGCCTGTACCCGTTATTACCTTTATCTCATCACGCTTGAATGACAAAACAATTAAAATTAGCTCCGGTTTTGCTTTTTTTAAATCTTCGTTCGCGTCCCGAGGTTTGCGTGTTTGCGTCATATTGGATGTTTTTTTAGCATCCTTTTGTTTTAAAACTTCGCGGAATGCGTGGTTACGATGTTGAATGAATAACAAACTTTTACACATTCAAAGTAACATGAATAAATTATATCTTCACGCATTTTAGACCTGCGTACAACATGTTTGTGGTTTAAAAAAGAGTTATAGAAATTGTAAACACGCTAAAGTCTTGAGCTCTTTCAGTCTCGTGTCATAAGATTTAGATAAAGTAAGAGATAAAAAGGCTGTATACGTATTGCACAATTATTCCCATTGGGAATTTACTATTAATTAATAAACAAGTTCTTGAATAAGATCTGATGACAAATAAAATAAAACTCAGGGTATTTCCTATTGAAATCAGGTTTTTCCGAATGGTCAAACTTTTGTGTCAAAAAAACCCAGCCAAAGTTTCAGAAGTTTGTGAAAGTGTGATGTCTGTATTTGTTGTGAAATAATGTACTCAAGTGTGAACTCATTTCCTGTTCCTGTTTTTAAAGTCGACATCTATAAAGGTGTGAAAACAACTTTGAAACTTCACAAAAGTTTTTTGCCCATAACGGAATGGAGGTAGAGAGATATGTATTTTATGAAGAGGGATTGTTTGCTTAGGCTAGTGTAAAATAATGTTCTCTTTTCACTCACAGCCAATTCATACTGTAATAATTGAATCTGGTCTTTCAAATGTTTGCATGCCATATGGTAAAATATGGCTGAGCTTTGAGATTATGAACAACTTTTGTGTATTACCCATATTTGTAAAATAAAATTCTATTCTATTCATGTTTACAATTTATCATCATCATCTTGCAGCTCTTGTCACTTTGGATCAGCAAAATATATCAACACCTGCAAGGAATAACATCGTAACTCAGTTTTAGGCAATTTTGAGTTACAATCATATTCTTGCTGTGCAAAAAATGGAATTTTTTGCACTCACCCCTACGGCTAAATTCCTTTACGTAAAGATTTTTATAGTGTCAAAACATTGTAAGTGAGAGTCAACTGTAGTTAATAAAAGGGTTATTCCTTGCAGGTGTCGATATGTTTTTCTTCCATTCTACCCCGTCCACCTTATAAAATTCCTAATTTAATTTAAAAAAATCAGTACAATTATCTAAAGTTATCCTTTATCATCTGCCTAGCCTGTTCTACTACTATGTTGGTCAGAGTCATTTTCCGGTCTAAGCAGATTTAGCTGAATATTTTACATGGAGTGCCTGTCACATCTGACTCACAACACAGTTACGAGTTAAAACAATACTCATTGGTAGCTCATATGCTAAAACTATTCCTATAAAACAGCATCATACATCTGGTCTTACTCTCAACCAGCGTGCATGTATGACCAGAAGTATGAACATGAACAAGGTGAAAGTAGTATGGAAGGTTCATAGTAGGTGTCATTCTGCCTACCTCCAAGAGATAAGGGTGTGAGTTTATGGATACATGTATGTAAGGCTACATCAGAGCTTATTTACATTCAATTACTCATAATTAAAGCTATTGAACTCAATAATCATCTCTGTACAACACAAACAAGTAACAACTAACTAATCATGTGTTCCTAGTACTTTGTTTACTGTTTCACACACAATTTGCTTGTGAGGAGAACAATGTAATTCACACCACATTCAATTTTAATGTGCAAATGAGTCTTTGATGACCATGCTCCGTTCTTTTATGTATGACACGTCATACAAAAATATTACCCCCTTCTGAGGTAGCTGGGAAAAAACCAAGTTATCCACTGACTTATTTCAGCAACAAAACTGCACTAGGCCAGCTCGGTAAATTCTTCTTACACTGAAACGAGGCTTGCGTCCCAGCGGTGGGAACATTTTCAGCTCCTCTTTGATTCTCTTTTCCTTTTACGCTTGAGTTGCAGTCATCAGGCGACTTGCAGCCAAACGCAAGACTATTTAGTGTAATAAAAAAAAATACTTTTATTCCACGGGGGTAGGCAAAACCTACAGAACGCCACATTCATAAATGTGTTGGCTAGTGTCAGTCAAAATGGCCATTATTCACCTGCATACGAAATCATAATCAAAGCGTTTATTTAATAGACCAGTTACAGGCACTTTTGAATAGTCTAAAACACGAAGATAGATACAGTCCAGCTATAAGGCATATTATAAATAACTAGCTGACCCACGCAACTTTGTCTGCGTAACATTTTTGATTTGATTGATGTTCTGCTCATATTGGTCGCAGCGTGATGTTACATAGCCTATAGGCCTTCCTCCATAAATGAACTATCCAACACTTAAAGAATTTTTCAATTCAAATCAGTAGTTCCTAAGAATAGCGCGTTCAACTAAACAAGCAAAACTCTTCAGCTTTATAATATTAAATTATTTAAATACTTAGTATTAGATTGTGACCAAACATTAGTTTCAAATTCGAAATCGTAGAACTCTATGGAGAAGTTTCTTCGAAGAGTTTGACTGGCATGTAATACCCAGATTTACCCAGAAACCCATAGAGGTATTATCATACCTAGAACAGTTTCAAATCCAGAAGCCAGGCCGCTGCCGCGATGTTTATAGTATAGGATATAGGTACTATCTAGCCCGCGACTTCGTACGTGTGGCAATTAGAATTTAAAAAAAATATCATTTCTGTGGTAAAATGTAGCCTATATTTAAGTCAGGCATCTAGCATTAGAGCGGTAAAAACAGCGTTCAAATGCATGCAGTAGTTTTTGCGTGATGCGCTTACAAACATACAGACAGACAAAATTTTTTTAAACTGTCGTTTTGGCTTCTGTTGCTTTAGAGCAACATTGGAGATATTGAAAAAAATATGATATGGGGTGTCTTTATTAGTAAAGACACCCCATATCATATTTTTTTCAATATCTCCAATGTACAGACATCGTCCTGTTACAATTTTAATATATTATGTATGTATAGAGATAGATTAAAACAATAACAAATTAATATAAAAAAAACGTAACTCACTATTTTGATAGCAATGACTCAAAGCCCGGTTCTACAAGGTTAGAAAACATATTTTATGTAAATAAAAGCTTGTAATAAGCAATGTCTGCCAAATGTTAAATTTTCGTCTGAGGTCATCGCAGAATCCAGTTTTGAGGTAAAGTTACTTCATAGTGGTTCAAAGTCATTAATCTCGGTTTTTTCTACCGGTTTGCCGCGGACTTTTTTAAATCCTTTCGAAATATTACAAACGTAACGTACATAACTACATATTTTGTCAAGAAACTGACTCGGTTTCCGAAAGTTACCTATAATTTTTCCTACTCCTCCGGTATTAATTTCTTAATTTATTTGCGGGATCCAAGACAGTTAAATTGTTTCTCTGGGACTTCATCGAGCTTCATTGTCTCGGAGCTTTTCTGTCGCCACCGTTGATTCTAGCTTTCAGGAGTAACAGTGGTTTGGGAATGGTGTCCCAAAAAATGGTCACTTTTGAGGCGCAATTGTCGTGGCTTTTAAAACGTCCAGCTAGTGAAGACCCTCAAATAAAAGAAGACTAGTCGTAAACACATCGTTGTCACGGAACCTTCACGAAGCCGTCAAGCAAGCATTCTGTACATCAAACTAAGTAACTCTACGCAAAAACTATTGCTGGGAAACGACTTTTTTTCGGATAGGAATATTTCACCTCCAATATCTCCATAACTACAGTTCCCAGGTATGGTTCAGAACGAAAAAAAATCGCAATGATGAGGAGAACAAGTGTCTTTCTGCTTCATTAAGGGTCAACTGCTGGATCTGACCGTAATCCACCAAACGGGCCAATGCGCGTTGGATTTTACATGTCTTCGATATTTTGATGCATGTCGGTTTCCTCACAATATTTTCCGTAGCCGTTTTAGAGCTACTCTTCAATAATATATGATTAAATTCTGGCGCTAAAGTAATATCAGTGTGATAAGTCGTTCCATGTGCCATCAAGTCTATCTTTTGATAAGGACTTATCTTTGAATTACGATTAAATGAACGATAAAGATATTACACTGGTATCCGTAATGGGTACAACGTTGCTTTTTGTCAATTTATGTAAGTTTGGAATAATGTTACAAAGTCCAAATCAGGGAATGTAATTGTCAGTTTTTTTATGCATTAATCTTCTACTGCTAATTAGGTATACACCCTGCCCATGTGCTTTCGGATACCTATTCTTATTCTGTGCCCCCACAAACAGGCCTCTCATAGTTTGACATTAATTATAATGTACTGCACCAAACAATTACTTAACGTCCCAGACTGTACATGCGGCTTACATAAAAATCCCAGTTTGCGAAAATATTGACAGTATTTTCAGATTTAAAATTGTCACAGGCCGGTAGGATAAGCCGGGCGATAGAACAGCGGTCCTGTAATTCTCCCAAACTGAAAAAAAATAGCTCAAACAGAGAAGGAACAAGCATTTAATATGCTAGCTTTTTCATCATCATAGACATAAATGAGCCAAAAGGCTTCGTGGACCTTTCCTCAAGTAGGTATATCCATTTATGCCTTCAGAATGACCAGTTCTGAGGGCATAAACAAATGACTTAACTTTTGGGTAGCTTATGTCAATCCCAATACTTTTGACTTCTCCACTATAGTTATCGTGATGGAATGATTGCTTATAGTCGCTTTGTCCAGGTCTTCTGTGCGTCTCGCATCCGGATAATTCCTTTCTTCTGAAGGTAAGCATTTCGATATTTGAAAAGTCTGGACAAAAAGCCGGTCTTTTACATTTAATCTTTCGGAAACAATTCCGACGGATGACAACCCTATTTCTTCCGGCTTACTTAATGCGTAATAGCAGTTTTTCCTCAAGACATTTTCCTTCCCGTATTACCGACCCACCTCCAACCCTAAATATCACAATCGATAGTTTCGCAATAATAATGAGCCCATTATAAAAACCTAGCAGTTATCCTCAAGCGACTTTTGTACCGTGTACATAAATCGTACATGTGGGACAATTAACGGACCTACATACTACTTTACGTCGAGTAGACTTCCTTAAAGGCTGGTCCTGATAAATAAGGAGTTACCAAAGGTATAACTACACACATCAAAAGTGTCTAGGGATCAAGCATTTTTATGCGGATTTCTTGAGATTGAGATGTGGCTTTGTAATAAATTTATGATTTTATAAATTTATATGGATCCTTTTTGGTGCATTTCATAATTTGAATCAGGAACTCTCAATCAAATTCGAGTAAAAGATGAAAATAAGCTGTCAATATTTTCCCTATAAAAACATACAACGCATTGAAGACATTATTAGTGCTACTGTTTCCCTACTACTGATTAAAACCAACGTTATTATGGAGCGGCGACGTCATTTAAGCAGGGAAGAAATGCTCAGAGCCGTGGGAATGATAGAAGCTGGTTCCCGGCAACGTACTGTGGCTTTAGCTCTGAATACAAGTCAGAGTGTTATCAGTCGACTTTGGACACGTTACCGAAGCACTGGTACCGTGGCTGAGCGCCATGGAGGACGGTATCGCTGCACCACACGGAGACAAGACCGATACATTCAAATCTTAACTCGAAGAGCTCCAACAATAACCGCCATGATGTTAGCCGTGAGGCTTCATCACTCTTCAGGGAACTTAATTAGCGACCAAACAGTCAGAAACCGCTTGCATGAAGTGAACCTTCATTCCCGAAGACCGCTACGGGTACCACCTATAGCAATGCACAATCGTAGGATTCGATATCAATGGGCTCTTGAACACAGAAATTGGGCAGAAGAACAATGGCGTTTCGTGTGCTTTTCTGATGAGTCTCGTTTTGGTATGAGACCGGATACAAGACGTATACGACACTGGAGAACCCCTGGACGCCAACAGCGATTAAAATCCTGCCAGGAAGTCCATCCTTATAGTGGTGGAACCATCATGGTATGGGCGGGTATTTGGATCGGCGGAAGAACTGAGTTGATTTGGATCAGAGGCAACCTCAACGCTCAAATTTATGCTGAGACGATTGTATCAGACGTCATCGTTCCTCTACAAGTGCAAATCGGTCCCTTATTTCAGTTAATGCATGATAATGCACGACCGCACACCGCAAGAGTTGTAAGACAGACTCTCGCCGCAGCTAACATCAATGTCCTGCCCTGGCCTGCTCAGTCGCCAGACTTGAACCCGATTGAGCATGCATGGGATATGCTACAGAGAAGACCTCTGCCGAATATGGAGGGTATCCAGTCGCAAGAAGACCTTTTTTTGTTGTTGCAACGAACATGGGCGGCCATTCCACAGCGTGATTTGGATGAACTCATTTTGAGTATGCCAAACCGATGTTCTTGTGTTGTTAGTGTTCGCGGTAGAAACACGGATTATTAATTGTTTAAGTTACCCAATAAAATTTTAAAGAAAACTGTTATTTCAGTCTTTTTTTCGAACTTTAATGTTAGTGGTTCAAATGTCAAAAATCCCTTTATTAGGAAAATGGCAAATTTCTTTATTAATGCAAAGGTGACTTGGTTTATCGTTACTGTGACAAACGAAAACACTTTATTTGATGAATCCTTAAAGAAAATTTTAATTAATATCAATCAGGAGAAAAGTTATTGCAAAAATATATGTTGATCCCTAGATACTTTTGATGTGTGTATTTAGGTCGTCTGGGTCTATGCCTTAGCCTTGGTTGAAAAACTTTTTTTGACGTCCATCCACCCATCCTTCGCTCGCCTGGCCCACTCCTCACTGGAAGTGGGCATGAGTCGCAGCAGAGTAAGATCTATAAATCACGGATTTTGTTTGATTGCTGCAAAAAGCGGGTAGTTTGTAAAAAGACGTTACAAAAAAATGTACAGCTACCCACTTTTCAAATGATTCCGTTTTAGAATTGTAAAGGTTTAAAAATAGGATTCGCTACTTGCCATAAATTGGCATTATGTAGTTTGTTATTATGTTAAGTTAGCATTTCGAAGAACAAAGAAAGACTAGGGCATCTTACACATTGTAAGACTTCAGCCTAGCCTTTACCCAACTGTGATGGAGCCGGCTTCCAATCTAACGGATGCAGCTTAGTACCAGTATTTTACATGAGGTGACTGCCTCTGCATATCTGACCTTCACAACCCAGAAACTGGGTAACAAGATACCGCTTACTAAGACTTGATTGTCTGACTTTCGGGCTTCTGTGTCTACAAATGTGTGTGTATCTACAAATGATAGCCAGGATCAACGATTTGACGTGCTTTGTGCGAACGTAGGGGTATATATGCGCATAAAGCATTGCATATAAATCTTACGTCAATGGCAAATGTCATAATGTAATATGACGTACTCTTGTGGTTTGCATCGACAATATATTTTCCTTTTCTATTCTAATTCTTTAGTGCGCTCACAATACAGAAATATTGTTATTGTACATTCATACAGCTTATGTACAAAGTCGAGCTTAACCCAGAATTCCATTTTCTGGTAAATGTCGTGAGGAAAGTTTTGTGTGTGATTGTGGATGGGTAGAGGAAGACAAAAGAAACGATGGATGGACTGTGTGAAGAATGATATGGCTAGAAAGGATAATTATAGTACTGCTAAAATGGCGAGTTATAGAAAAGTATGGAAGAAGAAGACATGCTGCGTCGACCCCAAATAAATTGGGATAAGTACAGGATTATGAGTTGCTGCTCAGGTCTGGCTGTTTTATTTGGATTTTTCAATCAGGATTTGCCCCCGACTTGAAATACATATAACTGGCGAAATGTGGATGTACTACACCGCTGCCTACCTACAACTCTTCAAGGATTACAGGCGTGGTGTTATGTTTAGTAATTTTAAATTGAATCAAAAAGTTATTCAATTGAACTCATCTTTCAACATTGCCTTCTTATCAAAGATACTCGTAAAGATAAGAACGCAATTCTTACCCATTATTGCGTAGGTAAATGACAATGACCATGCATAAGGCGGTCCCCACATCAACCACCCTATATTGTAGCACAATATCACGAATTGCGCAATGTTTTTGGAGATTACCGCTTGGTTTATTGTTGTGACAGCGACTGCGAAAAACGTTTTTTTGGAAAAGCAAAACCCCGGACCAACACGTGGGCTTTCTCTACAAAATGAAAAAACGAATCACGTAAATCGGCCCAGTAATCACGGAGAAATCGGTGTATTTACATAAATAAAATAAAAAGATACCGGACGAATACATAGCCTCCTGTTTAAAAAAAAAAGACATTAGTTGTTTAGACCAGAGGCCAGTCACTGCGACGCGAGCTGTTGTGGAGCGGCAGGCAGAATAAAAAAAAATAACCTACATCCAAAAAAAAAAAACTCAAAAAAAAAAAATGGAAAATAACTTTACTTTCGGAAATCGGTGACTACTGTTTGTTTCATTGAATTTTTTGCCACCGACATTTTACCACTTTTAGCTATCGTATCACACACAAATCCTTGTCAAGTATCAATTTCGCAATTAATTTTACTTGGATGACATATTTTTTCCAGCTATTTTGATTTAAAAACCAAACTACTGAACCGATTTTGATGAAATTTCTATGGAATCAATCGGGAAGTATATCCTTTCAGATAAAAGAAGAGTTTTTCAAATCGGTTTATAAATGACGAAGATATGAGGTGACAAACACAAACAAAAAAAAACAACCGAATTTAGGTTCATCAAAATTGAACGCGTATCAAAGTTTCGTGTCCGTGCTATTAACCGTTGAGGAGTTCTCTGCTGAGGAGACGATCTTGGCTGCAGGACCAAATCATGTCTGTCATTAAAATGTATTGTCACCAGAAACAAAGGTGTGCGCGCAAAATTTCAGCTCAACAGGGTGGGGGAACTTTTTTGAAATTCAATTGGAAGATTTGACCAGTACTAACTAATATTGGTTAGTTACAACACGGGACTTCACGCGAAAATATAGAAGCTTATGGACCCACTATTTTATTGCGAGAAAATATAATATGTTTTGAAGGCAAGAGCTGATTCGAAAATATTACGCAAAATTGTTGTAGGTGTTGAGACCGCGTAAAGTGAACAAAATGAGTCATCGTATTTTTATCATAATGGATGTCGTTAAATTATTCACGTGTGCTTGAAATACCATAATCAGCGTTGTCAACTTATTATGATAAAATAACTGACATTATCAAAATAATCTTTCGTTTAGACTTGACATTCAAATTTCTCGTCTCGATCTCGTTAAGAAAATAGAAGGTTTGTTTACGCCGCGTCGTCTAGCGGTCGCAAGCGCGCCTGCTGATCATGAGGTCCTGGGTTCAATTCTCAGGTCGGGCAAAGTGTTTTTCCATCAGGAATTTCTCAGTAGCAGCCACAGAGTCTAGATTTGTGCTCGGTAGGTGGCAATAGGCTCGCCCTCTATTACATAACTGGTGAAATGTGGGTATAGTAATGTGTGTGTGTGTAATTAGGTGAACCTCTGCCTAACCCTTCGGGGGTTAAAGGCGTAATGTTATGTATACGAGCGAGCATTGGCCAGTTGGCTCTTGCAAGTAGATCTATAATGATTTTGTTCGCGCATTTAAATGTCTTGGGTTAATTAACATGTTACTAGACTGCCATTTACGCTAAAAAAACGGGATATGTACCATGTTTTATTTCTATTGAGGTCCCGATATTTCGGCACTGTTGCAAGCACCATTATCTCCGATAAACTGAAGTTATTTCGGCTGGGGGTTTATGAGCAGACTAATTTATTGGTCTACCCTTTTTCTTGTTCGTTTTTCACGTTAGGTACCTCTACTACTGTCACTCATACTAACTTGATTCAGTTTCCGACACGAATCTCACTGTGTCCGCTCGCGAATATATGTATTTCAGCATTTTTCACACAGTTGAACCTCTCGATTCCAGTCATGCCAGGCGATATCAGTGTTAATGGTAGTGGCCATGTCAGTTAAAAAACTTATATTATGTGTCTAGACATCGACATGTTGACGTTAGAATGTCATTAATATTAATGTCATTATCCGTCATATTATACACATTTTCGGGGAAGCCCTATCTTCATTAGTTAACTTAATTTCACTATGACAAATCAATAGCTAATAATGATTGGACTTTGAAATGTGACGAAAATGCCGCATGAGTCATTGAAAACATTTAGACGCATTCATTTATTTTGAGGTGTTGATCGATGAGTCTTCCGAAGGGTGTTTCGTCATTCGTTCGTCTTTTATTTTTATAGTTCATTTACCTCTTTCATGTTTTTAGCCGTCTTCCTTCAAAGGTCGCGCATCTAACATAACATCACGCCTCTAATCACTGAAGTGCTAAGCAGACGTGTAGTACACCCACATTTCGCCGGTTATGTTTAAGTCCCATGTAATAGGGGGCGAGTCTATTGCCATTAACCGGCAGGCGGAATCTGTGGCAGCTGTTGAGAAATTTCTGATGGAAACCAATAACACTTTGCCCGACCCGGGCATCGAATGCTCTGCAGTCGGGATCGCGACCACTAGACTAAAGATGCAGTCGGGTATCTGTCATCGTTTAATGGAGTAAATATTGAAGTTGCTTTTGCTAATGGAGTCCATGGAGTTTCTTGCCCATTCTTCTCCATAGAGATCTACGCTTTCGAATGGGCAACTACAGTACTGTCACAAGTTATTATGCCCTGTGACTGGGACTGTAGCTTAGTTTTTTTTTTTTGTTTTGACATTCAAAAGTGCCTGTAATGGTCTAATTGAAATAAATGCTTTTCGTTTGAGTTTAATGCCCTGGTGTAGCGCCACCTTGATGCCGCAAGAGCTGGCAAGCGGTAGACAGGGGAAACTACCGTCCGCATTGCACCACTTATGAGATATCGCGCTTTAAGTTACACCCTGTATTAATGATTGATGAATCGTCGTGTTAATCAGAAATGCAGTTCTCTAATTTAATAACTTCACAAACGGTATAACCGAACTCTTTTAAAATATTCCGGAAGCCGTAACCTTTAAAAACTTTTCAATTCGGTCGAAAAACAACAAACACAATCAATATTCTATTAAAACAACTCAACTTCGCAAGAAACATGAATATTTATCGGCTGACTGTCCAACTACCCTCTAGAAAGCTGCTAACAAAGTTTTAAAATAACCTTTCTTATCAAAACAATTTTAAGAAGCTCGTTTGAAAATACTGTTTAAAAATAATAAATACTGTCAGTTTTACATCTGAATATTCTAAAACGTTGAAGCTAAATATGGATCTAATAAGTAACAAAGTTAAAATAAAAGGTCAAAAGGAAATTGCCATTGTTATTGAAGGCCACAGGTTTTTGCTATCACAGACAGGAAGACTCTGTTTACATTATCGTGGTCTTCGAAACTGTTGAAGAGAATAGCTTAGAGGAGCTCCTGGCTAAATAAAAACAGCCACTCGGGCCGATCTTCAGGTTAAGCCGCACTTACCTAGGTTGGTCCGTGGTTGGATGACCGCTCATTACATACCGAGTGTCCGTGCCTCGGAAAGCACGTTAAGCCGTTGGTCCCGGCTGTTATTGCTAAGTAGATCTTTGACAGTCGTTACAGGTAGTCAGTGGCCCGACAGTCTGGCAACCAGTCTTAACCAGTATTAACTCGGTTGTGGAGCTCAGATAGGCAGTCGCTCCAAAAATCCGCTAAAATAGTGGTATTCAGCTGGTCAGACTGGAAGCCGACCCCAACATCGTTGGGAAAAAGCTAGGCAGATGATATTAATGAGAATAGCTTGGTGCATAATCAGCTTATAATGTTATTTTTGCCACAGAATACATAATAGTACAAGAACAGAAGATTCTCTCCGCAAAATCTTTTAAATAAATAGCGATTTTTGCATCGACACAATAAAGTGCAATTCAGACCGCGAGGCGCTAAATTATCCACCTACATGTTGCTTCTCTTTCTATCGCGTAACTCTTATACCTGCTGACTAAGTTAGGGTTGTCTTCTTTTAAATGTTTTAAATAAATAAAAATATGCTTCAGCTCTTGGTCTCGTCGAGTATTTAAAGTGTTTCATTAAGTCCCCGTTTTTATTATTTTAAGGATACCTAGTCTACATAACTAAAATCATAAAAACAGAACTTGTACGTCTTGGTTATAACGGGAAACATTTATCACAACAAAGAAAATCAACAGTATAATTAAATTTATTTGTTATTGTCGCGAATCATATTTTGATCAAGGTCTCTAGGCTATACCTACAGTTCGGTCGCTCTGCCAACTTACGATTAATCTAATATCTCTGAACATTAAAGAAGTTTGCCGAGCTGCACGGCTAGCGGCTCCAAGCGCTGCCTAAACCCGCGCGCGAGATGCGCCCCTCGGACGCCCTCGCCAGTCCGCGTCAAATACAATTTTCATCCCACCATCTCGGAAAGAGTATTTTTAATCTTCAATATCTGAGTGGAAAAGCCGTTTTTATTCTCTAGAGGATAAAGTAAATTGAATTTAGAACATCGTGTGCACTAAGTTTGTGAATTAAAAAAAACATTAAACCTATTTACTGCTACCTCTATGGTGCCGAATATATCATACAACTTTTTTTTAATTTGTTAAAAACTCAGACTCGGAACCTTCTTGGTGTTCTTTTTTCAATTTGCTTTGTACGCGGTTCTTTACGCGGCATTTTTTCACGTCATTGTTAAACCTTATATTAAAAACAAGAAACTTGAAAACAAATGAAAAAACTAAAATGAGTGATTCTAGCGACGAGTTAGTTTGCTTGACGCCAACAGAATTGACTGAAACTGTTAATAATGCGCAAATGAGCTTTCTCCCTCAACAATCACGCGAGAAGTATTTAAAACAGTACGATATGTTCAACACGTGGCGACTAGCAAAAGGAGCCAAAACTTTCTCAGAAAACGTTTTGCTGGCATATTTTATAGAATTATCCGAGAACAAGAAAGCAAGCACTCTATGGAGTACGTATTCGATGCTAAAAGCAACAATAAAGATGAAAAAAGACAAACATATCGATACCTATCCTAAATTAGTGGCATTTTTAAAAAGAGCCTCATCTGGTCATCAACCAAAAAAATCGAAGGTTTTCACAGTATCTGATATTGAAAAGTTTCTTAACGAAGCACCCGATTCCGTATATTTGGCGGCAAAAGTAAGTCAGTTGCACATTCAGTATCTACTTAAGTATATTAATCTCAATTAAATAGTATACTTAGTAGATGTTGATAGGCATAATTATGCGTTCATATCAATTTTATTCATTTATCTACTACAATACTCTTTACGTTACAGGTTGTTCTTATTATTGGAATAAACGGAGCATGTCGAACTAATGAACTAACACAACTTAATGTCAAAAACATTGAGAAACATTCAGATGACTTACTATTAATTAATTTACCTAATACAAAGACAAAAAGAGACCGCAACTTCGTCATTCGCAAGGAATGTTGAGAAATATCAAGCCTTACGCCCGCCTAACACTCCAATCAATCGATTTTTTCTACAGTATCGCAATGGAAAGTGTGTTAGACAGCCTATGGGTACTAATAAAATTGGCAGTATCCCACGAGAAATAGCAACATTTCTTGAACTTCCAGAACCCCTGTTGTACACGGGTCATTGTTTCCGACGAACTTCAGCCACACTTTTGGCTGATTCCGGAGCTGATCTCCTGTCCCTTAAGCGCCACGGAGGCTGGAAGTCCAATGCAGTTGTAGAGGGATACATAGAGGATTCCATCCAAAATGAGTCTAAAATATGTGAAGGCATCGTAGGAGCCATTACACTGAAAGAGCCTCAATCGGATCCTTGGACTGGCCCTTCTACATCAAAAATAAGCCGTTATGAAACACCTAACCATCTCCCTCTCTCTCCAACATTCACGCCAAGGGAATCCGATGAATCGGTACAACTATTAAGTATGACAGATAGTTTACCGAAAAACAGTACACAAGTGACTAACACCAATATTACAGTACCAAACAAAAATATTACACTCAATTTAAATAACTGTAGCAACGTTACTTTAAAATTTTCTTAATTATACCTTAGTATTATTTTGTTATAATTTAAAGATTATTCTGTAATACTTACCTGTCATAATGTAGTAATTAATACCTAAACTGAAATAAAAGTGTACCTATCTTGTGATTGTAAACGTTTTTTTTTTGCATTTAGTCATTTCCTCGCTGAGGTGGAATGAAAAGTTACGTGTTGCACTCGAGTGCAAAGATTTTTCACCTCGTGCTCTTTTGATTCCCTCGCTAACGCTCAGGATTCTAATTTTGAATCCTTCGCTTGCTCGGTCATCAAAATTGAACACGTGGTTAAAAAGCAACTTTGCACTCTTGTATAACAAATAACTAATAGGTCGCCGTTGGGCGACTTATTGTATAGAATCTTAAACCTGAACTTGTAAGAACCTAACTGTACCATAAAAAAAATATATTTTAACTACGTAATACGGGTTCCATAACGAAGAAAAAGTATAAGTATATACCTACATTTTCGAAAACAAGTAGTATTTTTTTTGTTCCCTATCACAATTTTGTCCAATTAACCCTAAGGTTGACTGGTAGAGAATGCCTTGTGGCATTAAGTCCGCCTATGTACCACTATTGTACATGAAGTTTGAATAAATAAATAAGAATAACAAAAATGTCCTACCTAATTAATAATTACTTGAAGTGTGAAAAACTTGAGGTTCGGATCCTTGTATTTATTTCAGCACCCCAAATACGATGCAATATGATTTTCCCATCGCGACGAACGGATGACGACGCGACGCGGGGCGTGAGTGAGTATCGAACTAATATGAGACCAAATGTACTCAGGGGCGCGGTGAGACGCGGCCGGCGCGCGGCAGCCCTTCTGAATAAGTCCGTCCGGACGGACCCGCCACATACTGGTAGCGTCATACCTAAACTGCGGAGTGCACCTGGCCTGCATTTGCTGGAACTTAGGTCTCTGTGTGAAAGGGAGTGGACCGTAATCCTCCACCCAGTGCTGGTTGGTGGATGCACAGCTCATGCCGTGGTAAAAATGTAAATAGTAGCAAAACTGGCCAGGGTGCGACAGATATAAAAAGTTTCGCCACTTGTAGTGGCAATTTTTATCTATTTTGCTTGTGTAATTTTTTAGCCGCCTGACGCCTACTTTGTTGGAACGATAAAGTTTTTAAACAACTTAGGAAATATACTATCTTTCCCTTTCGAAAGCAATTATAATGATAGATCACTGCCTACTTCATACTTACTTCTAGGTCGACGCAGTTCGTCTTCTTCATTCCATGTCCAATCTCTTGGAGCCGTAATTTATCACCTTCCACCCGATCCTTCTAAAGTTTCATAATGATACTTAAAGACTTTGTTATTAACTTAGCAGAACTCATCAATCAATAAACAGTTTAGAAAACATCTGTACTCTATAGGCCGAAGGAATGAAAGGTCGGTAACCGGTTCATTCAACTCCGGATCCTTGGTCAACTCCACATGTGGTAACGTGACCAGTCGATATAACCGCTCATTGTTGTAGTGAGTTCATCTTGTTTCCAATCGGCAAGAGGTGTGTCATAAGATCCCGCTTTTGAATAGATGCTTGGTAATAAATCGTGTGTTGAAAGAATGAAATAGTAAACGGAGGAACAGGGGAAAACCACTAAGGAGATTGGAGGATGAGATAAGACTTACAGCGGGTCTTAACTGGAAGAGAGTGGAAATAGAAAACAATAGAAACAGCTAGAGGAAGCCTTTGCCAAGAGGCATACAGAATTAAGAGATATACTTTAACAACACAAATTATTATATACACGATTTATTTTAAGAAGCCTTTTTTTCTATGTTTTTGTAACATAGAAAAAACGGCTTCTTAAAATAAATCTCGAAGTGTTATAACGGGGACACCCACGTTTCGCCGATTTTTTATGAGACTCCTATGGTAAATCAGAATCATAAAGTCATATATACAAGCTAGGTTGATAATCAGCACTTTTAATCGTAAAACGTCAAAAATTATACAAGCTAGTTCCCCAAAATGCCCTCCCTTCACCAAGCCGAACACCCCACGCTCAGCTGCTTACGTCCATTACGAGTAGAACAGCGAAGTAGTCGTATATAATATTCCTCCCAAAACTGTTTTTTCTCCGCCAAAAAAGGCCAAAAGCATTCGGGCATATTTGCAAACTCACTTCGCAGTTCGCAGCACCCAATGAACCTAACGCTGATCTATCATTTACTGTTACATGCTCATTGAACCGCAGCGCCCTACATTTATCATCACGAGTATGTCATAAGAAGATATTGTACGGTACAGTAACTCTGTCTCTTGAATGTTTGTTAAACATCTTGCGGGTAGCAACAACACCTAAAACTTTTTGATTTTAAGAGGGTTTTGCCCGTTCTTCTCTATATACAAATGTATGATTCGGAATCGGTTGCTACAGTCATTTTCACAGGAATGATGCCTTTGATTTCGCATCTTCGTCAAAATCAGTGATTTTCATTACTGTAGGATTGTTTCCGTCGGAGGTGGAGTGGTTGTGGCTTCGTCTTTTCGTTTTTGGCTGATCAACAACTGGAAAATTCAAGTTTCTGTAGCTGGTTTATTTTAAACTTTGACTTTGAAGTATTACCCTATACTTAAATCTCTTCAACCCCAATTTCTGCCGTAGAAATTTGGTCATCAGGCAAACGAATGAATTGTCTGATTTTTAGACCATACAGCTACGTCTATAATACTGTACACCGGTAACAAACATTTATATGGTTCAACATAGCTCACTTTAGTCTATATGTTATCACTCCGTAAATATGACGTCACTTCACAAGTTCATTGACATCAATTATTTTCCACGGCAAAGTCGTATTTCCTTACCGTACGTATCCATGTTGGTATGGAATCTAAAATTTGTTGCAAACTAGTGTAGAATCTGTAATTTTTAAACATAGTCTGATTTATGGGACAACGCCAAGGTTCTCACAGTTTATAGAGAGACTAGACAACTCTGATGTCATGCGGTAGGATTGTCCAACATGGTGACTTAATAGCGGCATTGGCTGTGTCAGTTCTGGGAGTTTTTGCGAGTCTCCTGGGCGCATAGGTGTAACGGGTATTACTTTGATCATCCAATATTAATGCAAAATTAAGTCATACTATAGAATAGAGCTGTCCTACTGAAGCTAATATTTCCGTACCGTTGGTGCAAATAGCATCATTGCGAAACCCTACATCATCCTTCTGCCGTTTCTCCCTAATCACTGCTCTATTCCTTATTACAATTTCTTCTGTTTGACGGCGCATGTCTTATTCTTCCACGAATACATCTTGATCAATCGTCATTCCAGAGTTCACTTCCTTTCTTTCCATATCATCTTTTAGACAATCCTTCGACATATATTTCATTTGGTCATCCTGTCTTCTTGCATCCTTTCCAATTCCTTCTCCTCATTTCCACTGCTACGTCGTAATTTTCTTCTAAGTACCAGTTCTTTAAAGACTGTGCTTCATTTTAGGGCGTCCTGTGTGTGGTTAGTAGGCAATGTTTATTTGTATTGATTTTATAATTGGTTCGCGTGTAAAACACGACCATATACACGGTGGATGGGATATTGACGCTAAAGCGGTTACCACGTATCCAGTAGGTACTTACTTACATCATTATGAACCCCCCCAAACCCCCACGTTTTATTCAGTTATAAGTTTTAATCAGCCAGAATAAAATGGGTATCTAGTAACAAATGAGGGAAACGTTTTATTAGTGACCGACATATCTAGAGACGCGGTGTAATTTGGAACTGCGTTTAAAATGTACTGAATTTGACAGATGGCTGTCGTTTTCCTAAGCAAGCAACGCCACCTTGATGTACCAAGTTGTTGTTGTGTTGGTCAAGTAATTTTCATTATCATTACGCCTAAATTGGTCTAGCGTGGGTAGACTAATTGCCTGGCGTTATCTCCGTTTCGTATGTACTTACGTTTGTGCAGAAGTAATTAATTGTGTACTTGTGCCTTTTAAGAAATTTCTTGTAACTTGAGTCAAACTGCTCTCTTTTGCTTGTAACCTGAGTCAAATTGCTCTCTTTTACTTAGAAGGTATTTCTAAGTAGTTTTCGAGGTAATTCAATTACTAGTTATTTTTGCGTATTAAGTACCCACATTTTATAAGATAGTCCAACTCCATTCTATAGGTCACTGTGGTGATAGGAATAAGTATTTAAACACTATCGCCTACCTAGGGCTCAAGAAAAACAGTTTTCTTTAGATCTTATTTACAGCAAACCTATGACGTTTTAATGCAGGAATGTTTTAATTCCATTTCTAGTGTGAGAAAGAGATGGCGCTAGATAGCCTGTCAAGCTCTGATTAAGACGTCATGGTATGGCCCCTGATTTCGCCTTGAATTTGAGTCGTTGTTTACAAAAATCACATCGCAATAGAAGGAACTAATTCAGTTCCTCCACCAGACATGACGATTTTTATTCTTGGTGTCACATAGCATCCGGTCATAAGCATCCTTTAACTTCAACAAAAAAAAAATGAAACTTATCCAAAGAGCATTATAGCTCAAAATGGAAGCTGATCTTAATATACTCAAAATTATCCTATGACGTAACCACAATATGGTTTATAAAGGCAATAGGAAAAATACAAATAAAACACAATCAACCTATTACACTAAAAGCATTTAGGTATTTGAACATAATATCTCATTGTTTGGAGTTTGAGCCTTGAAGGGTGTGTATTGAAAAATATTATTGCAACATGTTTTATTTTATTCTGAGAATCAGCAGTTTTTGAACACCAAAAAATACTTAAAGCCGTTCCTCTCCCTATTGCCATCAACTGGGCGCTTTGCCAGACCCGGGAATCGAACCCAAGATCTCAATGCAAAAATACAAAACTTGACACCCAATTTTAGCCATCGGCATGACTTGTGTATGGGATTTTTATTTGAGTATGTACCTACATAGCATATAATGAAACAATATATCAGAAGTATAAATCAACTATCATCATGAAAAATAATGTAAAAATCCTTAAAACTATTCCTTCGCGCTGCCGATGATTCGAGCTTATAGTTATTTGATATGAGCAGTGATAGTCTAGTGGTGTGACCGTTGGACTGCCAAGTCATAGGTCTCGAGTTCGAACCCAAGACACGCACCTCTGATTTTTCGGAATCAGCGTGAAGGAAAACATCGTGAGGAAACCAGCATGCCTGAGAGATATTTCTCGACGGCATGTAAAGCCAAGTCAGAGGCCCATGGGCGGTATAAAAACTCTGACACCAGTTTAGGCTCTAACCACACGATAAAGAGGAATAATTATTCGAGATTTTGATGCATCGAGGTAGTGAACTGTCGAGTCAACGTTTTCGAGGAAGTGTTATTCGATCTCACGTCATTCGATTTTAAATAGGGAACCCCTAGTGTATGATTTTGTGTCAGTATTTTCAAATGACCGATGTCTCAAGTAAAAAGGACATTATCCACTAAAAAAAAAAATATGCCAAGCATAACATTTTCTTAGATAAAACGGTTTTTTATATGATGGCCTAAAAATAACACCTGGCCCCTAAAGACAACCTTACCTTACCCATGTGATTTTAAAGTGGACAGGTTTCTACCTAGGTTACTTCAAATCTTCCTTTGATCTTACCCTTTCATTCGATAGGTGTTAGATCTACCTACCTACATCTTACGCTCTATATACGCTTCTCTGACCTTTGCTTACCCACATTCTCGCAGATACCTGTACCTAATCGGTTTCTGCAAGATGTGTCCTGAATAACACTGACCCTTTTCAAAGAAAAAACAGGCCATGCGTAAAAATATTAAAGTCTTCACGACTTAGAAGTGACCTATTCAAACAAAACCAGTTTACCCGTGAAATTTTAAATTTTTGCTGAGCAGATTACTCCAGAAACCTCTTTTGATGTTATTTAGACCTTGCTCCTGAAATTAGATTTAAACACGCAACGGATACGTCAACCGGTATACGCATCTACCTGACCTTTGTTAAAGGAGGCTCTTGTTTATAATATTAAAGCTTATATATCCAATGACAGGTATATTAAGATTCGATCTTGGTATGATAAATAATTCGTCTTTTAAGGTCGATTTGGGGAAAGGTATTTGCTCCAAAGTCTTACCGAAGGTTGTCGTATTACTCCGTACTAACCTGGTTGTGGAGGTCAGATAGGCAGACGTTCCATGTAAAATACTGGCATTCAGCTGAATCCGATTAGACTTTTACCCGACCCCAATTTCCCCAAATTTCCCATTTCCGATGTTGGGAAATGGCTAGGCAGATGATACTACTGAGAGATTCCTGATGGAAAAAAACCAGTAATACTTTGCCCGACTAGGAAATTTTATCCCAATACCTCATGCTCAAGATCCTTAATAAGAAACGAAAAAAAAAACATGACGTAGCTGTCAAACTTACTTAGTTGTCTGTCACAAATCGTGACGCAGTACCGGGTACTTGCGAATCGTCGCAGGAATTCAAGGCTTCCTTGTAATAGTTCCTAATTTAGACCATTTTCACGAAATACAAACCAACAGTAATATCTGCCAATAACTATCTCACACTGTTTCCTTGTAGTAAACGCTTATACAAACCCAAATCAGCGTAAACAGCATATTCGGATGTAAACATCCGCCGTGGGAGCAGTTAGGCAGTGACCCTGACTACAAGCGGATGCTTTTCTGTAGTTGCTCATCATGTTACATCCTTATTCATAATCATCTATATTATCTACACTACAGGCAGTAGATCGAAATTCAGGCGGGCCTACTGCGGTTCGATGATTGACAAATGTCTAATAGTTAGTTCTATGACTACTGGTTTCCTCAATCGAAATTAACCTTTTGACCGCCACGGTCGGATATAGCCGACAGATGAAAACTACTTGAAAAATGTCGTTTTCTTGTCGGCTATAGCCGACGGTGGCATGTTGAGCACTTTTTCATTTGTCGGCTATAGCCGACCGTGGCGGTCAAAAGGTTAAATTGATCATCATTCTCCTGCCCTTAACCCTAATTTTATTGGGGTCGGCGCAGCACGTCTTCTTGTTCCATACTTCTCTGTTACTTGTCATCTCATCAGACACCTCCTTTCTAATGGTTTATTGTTAATTGGTACAACTTCTTGCTTTTATCCAAGTTTACTTCTTTGTGATACACATCATACGTATTAGTGAATGATGCCGAGGCGTCTGGCAGTAGAGGATGGGAGAATAAAACGTGGTGCGCCTACCCCAGGGAGAACGGGATAAGGGCTGGAAGATGATGATTCTCAAAGCGATTCATATAGCTGTGAACTATGGAACAACCTATGCCGTGAGATATGGCCCAAAACAATAAAGCCCGAATTATTAAAAAGTAACTTTTAAGAAGGATTTATTCGCCAAATGTAATCAGTCTGGGAGTTCAAGATTCCAGACTTACTCGTTTAACTTCTCTAGACAGTTCATTATAATTAAGTCAAGAGAAGACTGCAGTCCTAGTAAAAGTAAATACAAGTCAGAAATGTCAAGTAAACATTGCTCCAGAAACTAAGGTGTAACAACATTTGCATATCTCAGTTTCAGCGCAGACATCTATTTACTTAAGCTTCTAGTAACAGCTGAACTCAATTCAATTCATCTATAAGCAATTGTGGAATAACATACATTGTTATTACAACTGGTTACGCTCAAGTGCTTCCGAACTATGCCGTATTTTTATCAGCTAAGGCTAGTTGAAAAAACGCGACTAAAGTACACGCGCGTTTTTCCGCGACTCAGAGACACTTTATGCCACCCTGACATAGCCATACACGCATAAGATGGCGGGACGAGCTGGACAAAACCCACATTAGCCCTGGATTGAAAGAAATGGAAGTCATGCTGGGAAGCCAACTTGCTTTGGTAAATCCGAGAGGAAAAATGCAACTTTGATCCATCGTAGCTGAATTTTCTGAAAGTGACGATTTTTCGCTAAGATATATGTATGTATAAAGTATTTCCTGAACATTTTAACTTGATCTGGCAAATCTGAGTGGAAAAGGCAATTTGACTCCATCGTAGATCCGAAAGGGCGTTTTTTTTGTTAGCCTATTGAGTGCCCCACTGCTGGGCAAATGGGAGGCCCAGCAGTGGGGCACTCTTTTTCCTTCCAAACCTGTGTAATATCTGGCTATGTTCGCCCCTCAAACAAGATCAGACCGTCATACCACCTTCGCCGCGGTATACCTCGACGGTAATTTCCTCCCACAGGCGTGCAGTGAGTGACTCGTTGCCTATCTTTCCGAGCAACGATCATCATTTAGTGCGATATTATGACGCGAAAAAAAAACGCTGTTTCTTCGACCACCTTCAGCGTTTTTCCCATAGATCTGTCCCTACCTTAAAGGAAAATGAAGACACAAACACGGGAGTCTCGTAATAGAATTCCGTGAAACATAATGCCTGTTCCTTCCGACATTTATTACCACGATCTGGATGTACAAGACGTCAAACAATGATGGTCGCGGGTTTATTTACGTATTCTTTTGTTCTGTTAGTTTCCACTAACAGAACAATTATTACGTTTTATTGGTTTCGTGTGGTGCGAGATGACGTCTTGTCTCTTGTGGCTACAATATTACGCTTGTATTAATTACGTTTATGTTTAATTCGTTGTGGGCTTGTGGCGATTTATGGACGAAGAAGAAAAATAGACCTTAATACACAGAAGTAAAGATTTATGACATTAGCGTACGAAACAATAGAAAAGTGAAATACGTGTACAGGAGATACTATTGTTTACCTCTCCATATGAATAAAACTCCAGTGAACAACATTAAGTTCGCGCAAGGCTTAGAGGTTAGTAATCTTATCATCGGTTGATGTACCATACCCATTTACCGTGTGTAAATTTAATGTCATATACGATTAGATGTTTCTTTTCATAGATGTCGTAGGGCATAATGTCGTATACCATTATGTAGAACTAGTTTTGCGATTTTATTGGTGCAAAAAACAAAAATTGAGTTACTACTTTATACCTCTGATGTACTGCAAATTCAGTTCCTATGATTCGTTGCACCCAGGAATCATCTTGCATGAAAAGTAAGTATTATTAGTACTTTAAAGAGACAGAAATAATGTTTATGAAGCACCGCCGACAAAAGACAAGGTTCTCAAAGAAATCTTACAGAGAAATCTCAACAATGATGATTGAGTAGGTATAACATCAGAGCTGAGTTTATTCAACTATTCATAAAACAAAACTTACCAGTAATTACCATTTTTCCCAAGCCAAGAGGAACATGACGTCAGCCAATACGAGAAACCATTATGTTAACTATGTACATATTGTGATAGGTTACTTATCTTAGGTGGCCATTTTATGACTGTGTGCTACTTACATGTATTTTTATTGCACCGCGTCTTTGTCTTTGTGTCGTAGAAGCAAGTGTGGTTCTTAGTTCCCTGATAGAATCCCAGGGCCGAGCAGTGTATTGGGTTTTTCTTTTTGGAAAATCTTGATGCCTTTTGGTGGTGTTCTCCTGAAAACAGTGGTGGAGAGTCCTTACACCCCTATTCTGAGGCACTATGTGGGGAGAATGGTCAGATAGCCTATTCCTGGCATTACCGTTCTCTGCACATCCTGCCGCGGACACCTTGCTACCTGCACCTGCTTATTGTTTGTTTTTATCTTTTCTTTGTACCACTAACACTAGTTATAAGGTATTCTACTAACAAAATGGACTATAATGTTGTCCGATGTAAATAAATAAATAAAACAAATGAAGGAAAGAAAGAAAAGAAAGAAAAATGAAAGTCTAATGTCTACCCTGAAAGCGCCAGGGTAGACCCCGAAATTAAAATTTTCTTTGTTTTTTTTTTTGCAATTTGCTGGTCTGTGCCGCGTTGTATGTTGATTAAAATATGTTTTGCGGCCGTAACAAATATGGCTTTATGATCATTAAAATCATCAATACAACCCTCTAAGTTCATTTAATTACATTTAATGTCGTTTTTTTTATGAAATAGTCATTTAATGAGATTAAACTAATGTGGTTATGTACTTGGTATACAAGCGGGGTGTTGTCTATATTGCACTATTTTAACTCAGATTTTCCTATGACGTATGCCATTCATATTATAATGTACTATTACTTTGATAGATAAAATATATAATAAAACACCAACTTACAATGGAGACCAATATTTCTGCGCCGATGGATATTATAATAATTATTTTGGTACTAGACAAAATTATATCCTAGTTTAGATTTCGCAATCTCACCAACTCCCAAAAATAGAAATTCTGCCAAAAAGTTAACGTAAACGTAGATAATAATGATAAATGATAAATATTGGTTCCAGGACTAGTTTGTAAATTAAATTAATATAAGTGCTACGTCATTCTGTACCTGGAAATTTATTGTTGTCGAAGTTTTTTTTTTTCATACTAAATAGGCTTGCGTTTGGCCGCAACTCGCCTGATGTGGAGCGATGATGCGGCCTAGGGTGGAGCACGCGCGCCTAGAAGAAACGGATTCACTCGAACCCTGAATAGATCCAGATTATAATGATCAGGGAACAACTAACGTTTTAAAGGACATATACTTTAGTTTTCTATTAATACCATTGTTCTTATAGCTTTTTAATGGGTTTTACGCGATCAACAGCGTCTTTAGTAGCGTATAAACCATGGTTGATTTCCGGCTAACTAGCAACTAAACGAATAGGGTTGCCTCCATGTTAAAGACCGTTCACTTCTATTTTCTGTGTAAGGGGCCATCCATAAATTACGTCACACGTTGTGGGGTCGGGAGGGGGTCGATGAAGTGTGACATTGTCGGGCAAAGGGTGTGAGGGTTCCCAAATTTCGTGACGTCACATTTCAAAATCTAATATATCTAAATGTTAAAACACCACTAACCTGGCGCCTTGAGTTTTTTTAACAACACTAACAAAATATTATTATATATTTTTATATCGATTTCCCCCAGCGTTGAATGCGATAACTCTATATATTTAGTAACATGACCTTTTATAAAAATATGTTTTAACTGCAAAATTCATTCGCGACCGAGTGGATTTCGCTTCGGCCTTCGCTCAAGGTCGGATTTTTTACCTAAACTAGAGTCGTATGTTTACTTATAACATTTGTGTCTGAGACGCTTTGTTGGGTTAAAGGTGGGTTATTTTAGCCGTTTTAGTAACGATTTTCAAATTCAAAATTCGAAATGAAATTTTGTTTACCAACTTTTAAATGTCATCGTACTCACTCGTAAGGTGTAAACGGACCCTTCGCGAAACCGTCAACCAAGCATTCTGTACATCAAACTTGTAACCCTACTCAAAAATTATTGCTGCGAAGCAACTTTTTATTTTGGGTGAAAGATCAAGGTAAACCTCAATGTAACGCACTCAAAAAATTGTGCTGATGGATGCATTGAATAGTATACGGGTCATGGAGGTATTTAAACTTAAGTATTAAAAAAAAAACTCGTGTAAAAGTTGGAACTTTGACCTCCAATATCTCCGTAACTAGAAGGTTCTCAGGTATGGTCCAGAACAAAAAAATACCACAATGACATCGACAACAAGGGCATCGTTAAGAGCTGGATATACGCCAATGACCTTGGTCATGTGGGCGTTTCGACGATAAAGCCCCCCGCGTGCGCCTCGATTACGTAAAAAAATCCATATAAATAATTAAGAAAGTTATTGGCAAAAATAAGCCAAAGGTCCCCTCGGCATTACTTAATATAATATATTGATGGCAATAAAAAGATCCTATGATTGATAGTTTAGGAGAAAAATGGTAGTTAGTTACAAAAACAGAGGCTACTTTGCGTATTTATTTATGATGTTTAAATTATATTTTTAATTTTTTTAAAGCCAAGAGGACATGCTTTACATTGTGTAGATTAATATATATTTTTTGGAAAAAACATCCGGTGATGGTTACGGAACAAAAAGGTTCTAATGTATCCTAAATGAAGCTCAATTCACGTATATCCACGCCTTAAGGGTACTTTTACACCCATTATACTGTTTTTTGTATACGGAAAGGAATTACGTGTGAATGCACCATTCGCTAGCGTCTTTGTCTTGCAATAATTTATTTATTTATTTATAAGTAGGAGAACCAACAGCTAAAACTAATGGGTAACAATTGCATAAGGAACACAGAGCCAATCTCACGAGTAAAAACAGATAAAGTTGTAGAAATCTTAGGATCACTAACAAGCACAATAGCAAAAAATAGTAACAAGAATTAAAATAAGGTACAATATAGCACGGTAAATACTCTGACACCAGGTTAGACACTAAACACACGGGAAAGAGAAAAGATGAAAGCACTACGCGCTTTTAAAAAAGTCTGCGTTCAGCTGAGTGCGTGCGGAGTGAGATTTGGTGGTAAATGGGTCTAATGAGAACTCTTTACAAAGAATATTAAAGTCTTTACTCGCTCGCACTATGTATGAGTTTTGCCTGTAGTGATGAGGAAAAAGGAATGGAAATAGGTGGATTAAATCGTAACTGATCTAACATTATATAATCGTTAACTACCTTAGATTCTCAACTCTTATCGTAGATGCCCACATTGATATTTCTCCTTTGTGTGCAGATCGATACTTTGAGAACAGATTTTCAGAGAAAAACAAAGTTGGTAATGCCCATCATGTTGTCTGAGTTAATCCCACAGGAAGTCGTTATCCCTAATCTTAGCAGAGACCACACACGATACCACATTAAAATGGAGATCTCATTACCAAACTTGTTAAACTTTTAATTGATGTAACATTATTAAATATTATTGTTTTAAATTGAAGGGAAACGTTGAGTAGCTCGTGGCTAAATAATAACAGCCGCTCGGGTCGATCGTCAGGTTAAACCGCGCTTGCCTGGGTTGGTCCGTTGATGGGTGACCACCCATACATACCGAGTTTCCTCCGTGCCTCGGAAAACACGTTAAGCCGTTGGTCCCGGCTGTCATTTGTAGATCTTTGACAGTCGTTACAGGTAGTCAATGACCCGAAAGTCTAGCAAGCAGTCTTACCAAGGGGTACCGTATTACCCCGTAACTTGGCTGTGGAGATTAGATAGGCAGTCGCTCCATGTATTCAGCTGCATCCGGTTAGACTGGAAGCCGACCCCGACATAGTTGGGAAAAGGCTAGGTAGATGATGTCTGAAGGAAAACGTTGTTATAAAATTCACGTGTTGATGATAAAATCTAATTATGCTCAGGATCGATGTCTGAATTCAAAATCTATATAATATTATACAGCTGAAGAATTTGTTTGCTTGGTTGAACGCGCTTATCTCAGGAACTACTGGTTCGAATTGAAATATTAATTTAGTGTTGGATAGCCCGATTATCGAGGGAGGCTAATATAACATCACGCTGCGACCAATAGGATCGGAACATCCATAAAATTTTACGCAGACGAAGTCGTGCGGGGCAGCTAGTCTTTGATAAAAGTCTAGCCTTGAAGGCTTTAAATAGAATTAATGTAACTACAAAAAGTACAATAATATATATAGATTACGTACTTCTTCACAATAGGGTTTTTCCACTTTTTGTCGCTTACGTAGGTTTATTTAAATACGTAATATAGTAGTACTGGTTTTTTATTAGTCTTGTATTTTCCACCCCTCGGCAAAGGCCGCTACAAAACTTTACAGGTAGGTACTCTACTGCCCTACAAAGCGCGAAAGCGGTATCTCAAAAAAAAACGTCAAGTAGATTTTGATGGCATCGAATAGCTTAAATAAATAAGCGTCTAATGAACTACGCTAAACAGCAATATCTATTTTCAAACAAAAAAAAAACCTAATAAGAAAAAAAACTAATCCGTATAGTTTTAACCAAACTATATTTACAATTCTTAAATTTTCTCAAAACTGGCTTTCTCTGAGATTACTTCTTTTTCGATTAGTACGGCAGTCTATGGCTAGCTCTATGGCATGCGGAACCCGGTTGCCCTAGAGCTAGGTGCGGACCGAGATGCTTTAGCTAGCTCAGACCAGCCCTCATTGAGCACGTCCAGGTCATTTCATCACTTCTTACCCCTCTGGAACGGCTAAACATTGTCACTGACTGTAAATGTATATCGACGTATACATCTGTACATGTGGACACTATTAAAATTGTAACAGGCACATTGTCTGTACATTGGAGATATTGAAAAAAAGAAATATATGGAGGTCTTTATTAGAGCAACAGAAGCCAAAACAACAGTTTTTAGAAGTTTTGTCTGTCTGTCTTTCTGTCTGTATGTTTGTACGCGCATCACGCAAAAACTACTGCATGGATTTGAACACACTTTTCACCGCTCTACTGCTAGATGCCTAACTTAAAATATAGACTACATTTTACCACAGAAATGAGCTGTTTTCTATATTCTAAGTACCACACGAACAAAGTTGCAGGCAAAGGCTAGTTATAGTATACAAACAAAAAATACTAACAAAACTATTGACTGTAGTCTGAAATAAAGTTTATTTTAATTGAATTACAAAGACATAACAGTGTATTCAGAACTCTAAAACAAAACCATTAAAATCAACAAACTGAGTCGTCTCATCCTTTAACTCGACATTGGCATTTGGCTAGGTCAGTTACTGAACCGTATCGTGATACAGAATCATAATTATTATTATTATAAACTAGCTGAACCGCGCTACTTCGTCTGCGTAACATGTTTGATAAATGCTCCGCTCCTATTGGTCGCAGCATGATGTTATATAGCCTAAAGCCTTCCTCGATAAATGGGCTATCCAACACTAAAAGAAATTTTCAATTCGTACCAGCAGTTCCTGAGATTAGCTCGTTCAATCAAACAAACGAACAAACTTTTCAGCTTTATAATATTAGTATATATAGACGCGATTCCTATCAATGCTTCAAAGTCAAAGCAATTTGCTTTGAGACTAGAATTTGGAGAGAGACGGTAATGGGGTCCCATTACGAAGTCGGGTCATGGCAGTCGCATACAAAAGAGGTAAGGTATGCAATAATATACATTTTTGTCTACATGAAATAGATAGAGGTAAAAAATAGATATACATTTAGGTAAAATGTAGTGAGGAAAATATTGAGTATGAATGTAGATATATATAGGCTATAAGAGTAGAGGAAGACTAAAGAAACGATGGATGGACTGTGTGAAGGATGATATGGCTAGAAAGGAGGTGACTGCTGAGATGACGAGTAATAGAGAAGTATGGAAGAAGAAGACATGCTGCGCCGACCCCAAATAAATTGGGATAAGGGCAGGAGCCAGCACATAGAAAAGGGGGCTCGTTTGTGGCATTCTATATGAAATAGGTAGTACATAATGTAATGAACTTCCTATAGTAAGCGCCAGATAAACGTGGAATAACGGTCATTGACCCACATACATTTATTGACATACTTAATTCCGAAAACAATAATAATGACATAAAGCTGTCCTGAATCGACATCTATCGTGATGCTTTCCTTTTTTTAGTTATGAAAAAGACTCATAATTTATTGTCCGCGTACCTACGCAGAGAAATTAAGGAAAGGGCAATGAACTTTATTCCACGTTTATCTGGCGCTTACTATAGAGGTCCTGTGCTATTGGAATCTAGGTGTGAACAGTGAATTCGAGATATGATATTCGAGAATATCTTATAGTCCATTTGTCTAACCTAACAGCCTAAACTTTTTTGGCTTAACTATGGTGCAACCTCCATGAGTAAGCCTAGGAAATTTAGTTTAACAGTTCCAACGAACTGCTTGCTTTTGACGTTCCAAGATAAGACATGCATTATTAGGTATTGACTCTCTGAGTTTAAGACATCTGACTTAAAAGCAGTAGTGGACGAAAAAATCCACCAACCCTCACTGAGCCCTAACGGTGGATTAAACCCCACAGCTTCTCACAAAGAGCAGCAGTGTTCAGCAGTGGAAACCTTTTAGGCTGAATATGCTTTGGCCGGAAAATGCAGATAGAACGATAATGAAACCAAATGAAGGCTAAAATGATAAGGAAAAGAAATCATTGATCCCTCATATATTATTTATCGATAGATACGAATGACAAATAATCAACAAATTATCCTTACCGTTGCGCAGTGGCCATGACTAGTTCATTTCTAAGTATTTCTACTTACGTTAACTGTCATTGGGGAAATCGGAGAGGCCCTGACCTGGTTTTCGATGCATGGTGAGATTTCAATGCCTTACGTTAATGCATTACGTTGGATCTATACCAGTCCTGGAGGTCTACCATGGCCTCTTAATGCAGGAACGTTTTAGTTCTATTCCGAGAGTGGGAAAGAGACATTTAGACATCATAGTAGCCCTACTGTTCAGTTGAACCTAACGTAACATTACGCCTTCAATCTCCAAAGAGTTAGGTAGAAATGTACCTGTAGTACACCCACATTTCGCTAGGTATTTATGAGTATTTTTTTCTAATACTAAATAGTTTTGCGTTTGGCCGTAACTCGCCTGATATGAAGGGATGATGCGGCCTAGGGTACACGCTTAGGCAAGCGTGTACCCCTCTAGGCAGAGGAAACCGATTCACTCGAATCTTGAATAGATGCAGATTATAATGTTCTAAGAACAGAGAAGCTGGCAGTGAATTCCATAGACTGGCGGTTCGTACAATAAATGTGGAGTCCCATGTCCATCAACCGGACTGAATATCCTTTACGACTGTCAAAGGTCTCCGATATCTAACGGCGTACATGCTTTTCGAGCCAAGGTTGTCGTCTCAGTATGTAATGGAAGGTCAAGGTCAAGCATTCAGGGACTGTCCTCGGCAAAAGAAGGTTAACCTTCACTTCAATCGACCCGTGACACTGTTATTTGGCCATGAAACCCTCTTATCCCAAATAGCCCCCTTTAAGGAAGAAGCGCCAGGGTGGCCCGCGAAATTCAAATTTTCTTACGTGTTTTGCAATTAGCAGGTCAGCGTCAGGTTGTATGTTGATTAAAATATGATTCGGGGCCGTAACAAATATGGCTTTACATAATGTGGAGTTTGTGTAGAGTAGATATGTTGAAAAGGAAACAGCCAGTTCTTCACCAATTCACCATGAATAAAGGCGGAGCACGAGGCGTTCCGGTCCTATCGCGGACCCGGCTTGAGAGGAAGTGAACGATACCCGAAATTAAACAAGGCGACCAAAGCGGACACGCTAGTGTTGTTCGCACTATTACTATTCTAGTGTTGGGATTCCAACAGAGAGCTATAATCAGTAATCGGAATAGGTAGAGCCAATCTGCCTAAAGTTCAAGGAACAGAAACGAAACGTGGAGACTTCCTTACGACAATTTTTTTTTTTTTTGAATATTTGTTCCGAAGGTCGGAACATTACTTAAGTACAACTAAAATTAATAAAGTAAAACAACTATCGAATTCATTTGCTGTTTCTGTTTAAAAAAAAAGTGCATGATTTTTATTGTTTAAAAAATAAGGGTAATCTCCTTATCTTCGTTTGAACGCCGTAAGTAAGTGCGGAAGCTAATTTAATTTTCATACCAGCTTGAATAGTTAGAACTAACAAGGTAAAAAAATACTATTTATAGGTTTTCATACCATTTGTTCATTTTGTACAATTATTGGAACAATTCACGAGTCAAATATGCGTACACAACTTGAGAAACTACAGGCAGGAGTGAATGATGCGCGCACGACGACGCTTTTAATGCGAAACACCCCTCTACCCTTCAACCCTTTTGTCAGTTTACCAGCGACAAACAAAAGATAGAGAGAGACAGCAAGTTTTGGCTATTCTGGGAAACGAAAACATGAGGTGGAGGGTCCGCCGCGTTCTTTACTTGAATTAATAACAATAGAAACTTCCTCCCGCTCAGCCCAGAGCGGGAGAAGTCATTTGATGATTTCACATCCGGAAAAAAAAAATGTACTGGCTTTTTGAGAACGTTCTCCTTGTTGTCGAAGTCGGTTATATAAAGGAAAAATAAGGAATTCAGTTAGTTTACTGTAGTGATTAATAAATAACATTATTATTAAATGTAGTTAACTGATTCCGAGACTCTTCCGAGTTTCAGAAAAAAATATTAGGAAAAAAAAAATTGTCGTAAGGAAGTCCCCACTTTTCATTTCTGTTCCTTGAACTTTAGGTACATTAGCTCTACCTATTCCGATCACTGGTTATAATCACTAAAATCATCAATACAAACCCTGGCGCTCTCATTTTAATGGAGGTTTAAAATAAATCGAGAAGAAAGTAGACATACAAATTGCGCAAAACGTTTTACTTACAATGTATTTTGCTATGCAAAATAATGTCTACAAACTAATACATATTATGTTTCCAGTACGAAACTGTGTCAAGACTCACTATATCTTTTCTTGGTACATCCTTGAATTCCAACCACCCAATCATAATATAACCGCAGACAGGGACAGCCGATTATTTCACCTGGTTTAGAAAAGGACAGACACGTCATAATATAAAACAGTAATTCTCAGTTTTAAACAAATACTACTATTTCAGCATCAGGTTAGTTCTCGAATATTTTCTTAATTTATTTGGACGGTAAATACGATCTTAAGAATACGAAGCTAACTATTAAAATATCGTATTCAATATCGGCCTTAACTTTTACCTAACTAAGTTGGGTTTGATGGAAACTAATTGGGTTTTTCCATAAAATACGCAGTAGAAGCCCGGAGTCTGGATTTATATGTGCCCGGTTGATGGCAATAGGCCCACCCCCTATTTTATGGGATATTAATATAACTGGTGCAATGTGAGTGTATTCTTCTTGGCGTGTCGGTGGCAATTCAAATTGAGTCAGCCCAAAAGGAGAAACCCCCTTTTTCCCTACATCTTTGGGCCTACCTGTTACAGTCATGAAATTGTCATTTTTTAGAAAAATACACCAGGTATAATCTGACTTAATTTCAATTAAATTGGCAATTGCATTTCTGAGATTTTTTTATTTGAATTTATAGCTAAGTTAGGTTAGAAAATGCAATTAAGTGACAAGCAACGATACGATTAAATCAAAGCTGGTTTGTAATGAAAAACTAGTTACAGGCATTTCGTTTTACGTGTGATTATACCGAAACCTCATATTTTTTGTAGTATCTACCTAGATCATGCTACAATAATATAACATGGGCTGTGCAACAATGTCAAATGATAAATGCCTGTAAACATAGTTTTATTAATTAGGTTTGTGGTGTTTGTAATACTCTGGCTAAGAGTTTAATAAGGCTATTCTGGGACTGAAAATATAAAAGGAACTCATTTTTATATATTTTTTATTTATTTTGTCATTCATTTTCATAAACAATTAATATACTATCAAGAAAGTGTGCAGTAGGTGAAATATTGTCTTGATACCTAGCCCAACTTAAATACCAGATTATAGACATAGTGTGTGCACAACACCCTACCTACTGTACGTCTGCCAACAATGCAGACACAATAATATTGCAAGATTGCTTGCCTTCCCGTTAGTTGTCTACTAAAATGTAAATAAAATAAATATTTTTGCTTATATGTCTTGATTGTATTTTCCCCCTAAGTAACCATGTAAGGAGCCATCTGCCCTTACATGTTCCCGGAATAGGATCGTGCCTATCGCAACAGGACACATCACCGGCGCAAGCACAACCACACGAATTGACGTTTGAGGTCATGTTTGACAAATGATGACATGTATTCTAAAACATGACACAATGTCTTTTTATCCATACCAAACTAGTGAGAGTTGTAAATAAATCCAATAAAATGCATTTTTCTCAGTTTTGCAACTGTGAATTGGATTTTTTTTTCGTGTATTTGTTTTATGATAAAATGACGATAATTTTGCAATAAAACAGTTGACTGTAACGCGTAGGCCCAAAAGTGGGTATACTCCTTTGGCGACGAGTTTGTCACTTTCAGTAGCGTCCATCAGCTCCTGTGTATTATTACCCTCTTAATGTGTGTTAAAGTAACAGACAGCGTTACTTTAGCATTTATAATACTACAATGGGGTTGGCGTATTCCGTGTGGATAAAAACCCCCAAAATTAATAAAGAAAAAATAATAATACTAGCACGGGTATCGCCACGCATCAGTATTAATTAGTCAATTTGATATAGCAGTAAATAAATGACCACAATCTTCGACATTCAACAACGTAACGGGATTTTATAGCTATTTGACGTCATACATACGTCACGAGGTTTTTTAAGAAATAAAGAATGCGATCGTGCAAGGATGTCGAAATTACTTGGAAATTACATCACGACAGAATTCGTTCAAAGAATTTTAAAGCTAGAAAGTTGCAAACATAAAAAGGTTTATTTAAAGCGGATTGTCAAATAATAAGTAGGTACCTAACGGTAAAAAAAAAGATATTTATAAAGAAGTCTGAAACGAAATTCTTTAAAGCATTGGTAAAAGTCTTTTGGTGAAGTTCTCGCCATCATCATTTCAGTCCGACCAAAATCGCCTGCTTCTGACTAAAGGCGTCTTTCCTTTGTCTAAGATCCCGTGCGTCCTTCATCCAGGTGTTTCCACCTAACTTTGAAGATGTCATCAGTGCAACACACTTCCGAACTCCCGGATTTTCTATTTTACTACCACCAAGCACCAAGGAAGAGTATTTCGATGATGCCGATATAGTTCAGACAATTATGAGACAGGTCGCCAAACCCTTGATTTTGCAGGTATCTAGAGCACAAGAAACTTGTGTGAAATTGAGCATAACCTCCATGCTCACGGCACAGAGGTCATCAATGAGGAGTACCCCACAGAAACAAAGACTCATCCATTTTTCAGGTGGACCATCGTTCTTTAAATAAAAAATGCACGTCACGAGACGTGCATTCAAAACAGACGTGTTTTGATTAATAGTTACGGAAAATATCAATCAATACTGCACAGTCTTCAAAGAAACATCAATACGTAAATTATCACAGAATCGCTCTATATGGAGCGTTTGAACAAACCAGTTCTGGGAAAATTTTGCATGATTCATACTCGCTAATACATCATGTAGTGTGGGCAGTAAAATCAGCTAGTTTCCTGCGTCTTTATCGATGTTTGCTGCCTGGTTTTCCAGGATTCTGATCTAAATTGGTTGTTGGTTTAGTTGGTTCTAGAAAGAAATGAGTTAGTAGGAAACAGTTCTTGCCGGCTTCCATAGAAAGCGCCCAGTTTGGAACCGTGCTTTTCTGGCGGTTTTAATGTTTGTACGTTTGGTTGTGGGAGGTAATCTCCGAAACTGCTCATCCAATTACAGAAACTGAGATTTCGTATAGTAGAAATAGATCTATTGAAGAATATAATAATATGCTGCGACCGCTAATAATAAATTCGGAGATGGTCCTGAGGATGATGTTGAAATCCTCAGTTAAAGTCCAAAAATAATCTTTCACGACTTTAACAGAACGCTTATTTTAGCATGCCATCTTTATCTCTGAAGTAGGTACTACCGAGATCGCTGACTGTCTGCCACTTTTCACCCTTGCGCCTAAAGTAATAAGATTGAAAAGTGGTCGACCCTCACTGAACTCAGTAATACGTCAAACCAATCATACGCACTCGTAAGCCATAAATAAACAAACAGATCAATTTGTCGATCAATCAGTCTATTAAAGTTTATTTATAAGATTGATCTAAACGGACTGTCCGTAGTATAGTAATGGTCTGTAGTACTCGTAGACGATGAATAAACAACTCTATTCATTGTCTATTATTAGTTGGTTACGTCTTTTTTTACGTTTGTTTGTGACCCCGGTCTTTATGCAAAAAATACTCAATTTGTAGGTAGTAGATTTCTTGGCTCGTCCGGGGAAATACAGTCAGCCATGCCATAGTATATCCTGAAGTAATTGAAGCTTCTTCTGTGGCGTAGCGTGGGGTGGGCAGGGGGGGGTATAACCCCGGGCGGCGCGTTTCAGGGGGCAGCAGCGAGCTGAGCCAGGAGTTGGCGAGCGGGGCCAGGAGGCAGCGTCAGATCAGATAATAACCACTGTCATTAGGACCAAGTAAAAATAAAAGGCAACCAAGCGGTAGCGTATTTGTAAGAAGGACCTTCTTACAAAAAAATATAGGAGAAATGATAGGCACTTATCCCAATTTATTCGGGACCGGCGCAGCATATTGTGTTCTTGTTCCATACTTCGCTATTACACGTCATCTCAGCAGTCACCGCCTTTCTAGTCATATCATCCTTCAGACGGTCCATCCACTTATACATATCCGCACCCCAAGTAGCGTTGCTGTGTTCCGGTTTTTGAAGGTTATGGGTGCTGATGACGCGGACGCTCGCAACACGGGAATAGTTGGCATCCGCGTAAATGCGTAGATTAAATACGCATCAGTTGACGTCATCATGTTTAAGTGCTTATTGACTTAACTAGGGGTCCCATGCTCAAAAGACTGGCTTTTGAGTGTGGGATTCTAGACTCGATTTCCAACTCAAACAAACTGTTATTGGGCTTGACAATCAGGATTCAAGGGGTTCTCGGTAACAGTCCAGAAGTATAGATTTGTGCCCGGTTAATGACAAAGGTTCGTCCCTTATTACACGGGACTGAAGGCCTAGTGCGTGCTTTTACAACGATTTGACCGCTTTTACGATAGCTACAATTATACAGAAACTGATCTAGCTTCGTCCAGTAGACACTAAAATATAACCCGCGAAATAAGATTTTACTAAAAGCTTCTTTCTAATCCTACGAGGAATTCGCTACGTCACGACATACGACGACACAAAGTCATAAATCCAACTTAAAGGGCAAGCCGCCTAAAAGCCGTTGATAAAGGCATTACACCATATTTATGAAGTTAAACCCCATTACAAGCTTATCATGTGACGAGAACCTCTTGTTTGCACAGTGATAGTGTACCAGCAAAAAACATCAGATCCCCGTTAACTGCGCTTATCTATAAAGTACATATTGGCGTAACACATTGGTTACGATAGTGACCAGTGTGATGTTGTGGAAAACGTAAGGATTTTATTATGGTACCCGTAGTTAGGCAGAGGCGTGCTTCAACTGTCTCAGTAGGTACACCCATGGTAGGTTCACCAGTTTTGTAATCCAGGGATTCTTCGGTAACTAAAATGGAATTGAGCTGGACACGTCTGCCGTATTTCAGACCATCAATGAGTCAAATTCTCGATTTAATGGTGGTCACGGCCAACGATGCAAGAAATCCCTAATGGACAAGCTCCCTGTCTGACCCAGGGTGTTCCAAATCCAAACCCAAGATCTACAAGACTTGATTAGACTTATTTTCGAATCGATGGCAAAAATAGTGATTATTTATTGAATGAGTCATGCTCAGTAGGTGACCTAATGATAACAGCCGCTCGAGTCGATCGTCAGGTTAAGCCGCGCTTGCCTGGGTTGGTCCGTGGATGTGTGACCACTCATACATACCGAGTTTCCTCCGTGCCTCGGAAAGCACGATAAGCCATTGGTCCCGGCTGTCAATTTAAGATCTTTGACAGTCGTTACAGGTAGTCAGTGACCCGAAAGTCTGAAAACCAGTCTTACCAAGGGGTATCGTATTACCCAGTACTAACTGGGTTGTTTAGGTCAGATAGGCAGTCGCTCCATGTAAAATACTGGTATTCAGCTGCATCCGGTTAGACTGGAAGCCGACCCCAACCTAGTTAGGAAAAGGCTAGGCAGATGATATGCTCAGTAGGTGACCACGCAATGTTGATTTGACTAACAAGGCAATAAAAAGAGACCATGACTTCCGAGTTTGTTGCGGCATGTCTTCTCAGTCAGCTAAAAACAGCCGTACGTCCAATGAGCCGTGGGCCAAAACAGCCACTTTCTAGAGCCCTGACACAGCCAGACGGCGTTGCGGCAGACCTAGTTGAAGATGGCGGGCTGGACAAAACCAACGACCATTTGTCCGCATTAGCCCTAGATCGAAACAACTGGAAGTCATGGGGGGTGGGGGGGGGGGGGGTCTTTGCCCAGATGGGGGATGACGCGGGCTAACTGTATCAGTATCAGCTAAAAATTGTCAGCTTTAAAAAATTGCCCTAAAAATATTTGTAAAAGTGGCTTAGAGGATCTACTTACTATTACTTATACTTATTTAAATTTCAAAGTCTGGTGAAATACTTTCTGAGTAAGAAGATAAACGGGTATCGGTGCCAGTAGAACACAACTCTAGAAATAATGAGCACTCACATGTACTTAACATTATTTTAAAATTATACTTGAGATACATTTCTTTGCTCGTATATCTGTTTTATCTCTTGCAAAATATTTGATCTTCCAACAGTTTCATCATTGTAAAGGTGAAATCTTATGTGTTTTCAGTCTGATCAAAAACGCTGGTATGTAATGAATGGTCACCCTTCCACGAGCCGACCTAGGCAAGCGCGGCTTAACCACGAGCTCCTTGTTCAAATCATAACAAAGTACTATACACCCTGCTAGGCAGCTACCAGCTAATAAATCACACTTACTCAACAACAGATAAACGACACAAATTGTACATAACAAGATTATTTATTGTTTACTTACTAATCCTGCCATCTTGTTACGACCCGCATAATAATTCATTTATCACGTTCTTCTTGTGTTGTGAAGGCTCCAAGTTTTCACATATTGGTATTAATTGATTTAATATTAACCGTTATGTGATACTTGACTATTTATTTCTTCTTTTAGAACCAGGAATGTACAGATAGTCCAGTGCAATTAGACAAAAAGGTAACGTGGAACGAAGTTTATAGTGGTCAGATTTTCACGGGACAACAATGAACAAACAAACAGACGAATTGGCGTTTAATGGATGCACACCGGTCACACTATAACGCCACAATAAAAATTCATCAAATTTTTCATAAACGCAAAAAAAAAATAGGAAATTTAAAAAAAAAGTCGCATGCGGCGAATTTTTTTTTTTACTTTCTTCTCCACACCGAAAATCCGACCACTATAAACTTTTCCACCTCTTGAGTATTTTTTGGCTAACATTTTTGCGTGTCCAGATGACGAAATAATGAGGCATACTAATTTTGAGTTTCACTAACTGAACACACGCGTGTCCAGTCTCTCGTGTCGAGTTGGTGACTAACCCAATTGCACTCGACCACAAATCTGTCAAATTTCTTAAATAGATGTTCAACTTTATCGTTAAAGAATTAGGGTCTAGGTTGATTGGGAAAATTTCTCAGTTTCGGGTAGCTTGCTGTGCTGGCGTCTGTACAAGACATTGATACTCTAGAATAGTCTCCGCCTTCAGGTCCGGCGAACCCTAGGTCACAGCCCTGCTACCTGGCTGACTGGAATCAGAATCATTTATTTGTTAAACATAAGTATTATTAACATTGAGGATCTTATAAGTACTTATTTAAGGTTTTCGCTATGTTTTGTCAGTTATTACTGACATACAATTTAAAATTCAAAGTTACTATTAAAATTACAAGGTAATTATCATATGGGTCTCGGTTTTTTATGGACATGACTGTCCATAAGATGCGCCAGATTTGTACAGCAAATTATCGCCGCTGGAGAGTGATTTCTTAGACTGGAAATATATTTTCGTTTTGATTTTCTTAATCGATGACCCCGAAAACCATGAAAATGACGAAAACTGCGGCGCCATCTTGATTTTTAATTTTGACCTCAGTTTCGCTATCAGCGACCCCCGAAAACCATGAAAAAACTAATCTGGTAGCACCCGAATTACGTATCATACCTAGTGGGTACTTTCATTCAAGCCTATAAGATTGGCTTGCCCTTATAACCTACTACTCATCATGATGTTAGGGTTTATGAACAGTCTGCTCGCCGTATTGTTGACCCCTAGGCACGCCACTGCTGATACCTAACCTGCTTAGTTTAGAGGGCTTCCTCTTGATTATAAAAGCATTCATTGTAAAAGTCTACCATTTCCATTACGCCGTGAGTTACATAAAATATGATAAATTGTCAACCCACTCGAAGCACAGAGAACCTACGCATTATGAGCTGTCAAATCCAGACCTATTGTGATAATGACCGTGCGCTCATGGTGTTGCGTAACTGTTGCAGTAAGATAGTTATCCGTCATATACATAGCTACTGAGAGCCTGGTGTGACCGTCTGACTGCCAAGTCACAGGTCTCTAGTTCGAACCCAAGACACGCACCACTGATATTTCGGATTCAAGTGTGTACCACTACTAAGCAAATGATAAGTTTCTATGAACCATAGAAATTTACCATTTGCTTCGGTGAAGGAAAACATCGTGAGGAAACCAGCATGCCTGAGAGATATTTCTCGATGGCATGTAAAGCCAAGTCAGAGGCCCATGGATGGCTTATAAACTCTGACACCAAGTTAGGCACTAACCACATGATAAAGAAGTAGCAGATGGCTATAGTTTCTGCCTACCCTGGAAAAAGGCGTGACTTTATGAATGTTGACTGATTAAATCTAGCAAATGAACCGCATAACAACCAAGCGTTGACACTTGTATGTTTACACTAGAGAGTTGGCACCGGACGCCATGTTGATATTTCAATAGGAACTAGGATTGCTAGCACACCTCTCATATATTTAAACTATGTCATCTCTTTGGACGTTTAAGTGAATTTTGGGGAGGTGATTCATTTGAATAACATCCCGTGGGATGATGGGAGTGGTGATGTGATGAGGTGTGTATATGACACGTAGAGACGTATGATTGCATAGAAAACTAGATGTATCTAGGGAACTGTAGACTTGTCTACGCCATCATCAGCCTATATTAGTCCCTGTCTGGACTTGGGCTTGTCTAATCGATTCATCATCGGCAACTATGCTTCAATTGTTACTTCACCTGGAACAACATTGCATATCTTGTATCTGGCGAAAGGCGTTGCTAGTTTGTTTCTGTGGTTATCATCGATTGCTATTGCATTGAACCTTACCTACCTTCTATACAATTTTCTTGTAGCAGGTAGTTTTATTTAAATGGTGAAGCTAAACGTCACTTTTGTTATTGTACTGTTGTCATTACATATTACAATTTTTTTATTCACCCAGCTGTTACCAGTCGATCTGCGAAGATCACCGTCTTACCTCCATTTTTTGTCTGCATAACTGAAATCGTCTTTTTGCCGACCAAAAATACTAGGCTAGCATGAAGTCAAGGTGGTCTACTACATAATTGAAATATTGATTAGACTAATTATTAAAATGCCATCTTCAATTCATACAAGCTTAGTACTTCTAGTCTGTTTACTGCACAGATCTTGTGCAAAACGTGCGCGGAATAGAAAAAGAAAAAAAATAAGCCTCTAAAAGTCATGAACTCCTATTTAATTATAATAAGAAATAGTTAATTCATTATTTCAGGTATTGGTGATTTACATCTATTTCAAGGTATAAATAACTAAATATAGAAATTATAACACAATTGAGATAAAATTGAATAATATTTTAAAGTTAATAAATGCAATGTTAATGTTGTTGTAATGGTGTGTATTTAATTTAATACACTTACTATCTAGTTGTTGTGTCATAACGTTTTATCTGGAATCAAATGATCGTCAATGGCTAAAAAACTTTTTTGGTGTATCAAAAAAACAAAAAAAACTCTTCATTTTATGTCCATACATATAGAAAGAAGCGTTTTTTGTTACTGCCCAGAACTTTTGTGTATTTTCTGTCCCTTTTTCAGGTCCATTGGACCAGCCCAATGACTTCGGAATAGAAAAATCAGAACAAAATGCTTAACACATATTTCTATCGCAATCCGAAGAATTTGCATTTGCATATTACATTACAGGAATGCGTAAACTGCTTCATAGGTTTGAAAATTTTGTCGTTTGTAAAGACTGCCTGTGTTGAATTGTCAAATGGAAATAATTGTTTTATGCGATTACCCCACACTCCTCTTATATAATAAAAAATCTGCGTATCCAATACTAGTTATATAGGTATTCCCCCAAGATAAACCCCAACTTATAATTGCCGACCTACAAACAAATACGAACTGTCTTAGGCTGTCTACACACCGGGGCCGCGGGCGAGGCGGCCGCGGCCCGGCCGCCCAACCCGCCGGGAGGCCTTATTTTGAAACGATCTTGCCGGCAGTGGCTTGCGCCCGCGTGTTTTACCCGGCGGCACGCCTCTCCGCTCATTCAGTTGCCCGCCTTTGCCTTTCTGTAATTTGTGTCATGTTAAGCTATTCAGTAAATATTCAAAGTCAGTACTGGTTAATGATATAAATGTTTTAAAAAAAGGGTTTCTATAAAACCATGTCGTCTCGAATGTCGTGCCGCCGGCAAAATTGTCCAACTCGCAACTTCTAAAGCCGCAGGCACTAAGTCGTCGGGTTCGTGCCGGCTCCGGTGTGTGGACAGCCTTAATTGCTAAAGTTCGATTTCTATTTCCAAGCTTTATTAGTGAGAATTTTCCGTAGATAATCAAAGTTACTTTCCACACGAGGTGGTACTGCTCAGGGCTAGTCCTGTGATCTTAAAGGTCACATTTACGTGATCAATAGTGATTACGTAAATGTGTAATTAGTTGAGGATCCACCTATATTTAGATCGAAGATAGACGTTTTGTTATTCCTCAGTGGAACAACCTGTAACACCGGTGTTTGGGAGGCAAAAACAGGCTAGTCCTAATGATGATGTTAGATAGGGTCGTTCTCGATGTAGTAGTCGTAAATTTTAGCCGTGATTTTGTTTTACTCGACCAGAGGTTTTTACACGAGCAAGCTAAGGCAAATATGACGAAAACTAATATGGCCCAAGAATATCGGAACTGGTCGATAGTTGACTGCGTCAGTAGCTTTGTCCTGGTATTAGCTAAAGTCACCCTTACATCGTGAAGGAACTCGGGCATGGCGAAGGAGTGCGACCCTTTTTAACCGACTGCCAAAATGAGGATATCTTCACCGATTGCGCACCGATTTCGATGATACTTTTTTGCCAGAGGTTCGTCATGTCAGAGCCAGATCGTCATCCAATGAAAGAAACTATCGTAGTTTTAATATAAAATCCACCTTTGATTCAGTCGGAAATCAGTACGAATTAAAAAACGTGGTTTTATGCAGGATGGGATCCTCCAAAATTGAGATCTGCGCATTCTTAATTTGTGTGAAAACGTGTAATAGGGTGACCCCTTACAATGTTCGCAAAACATGCTGTTGCAGTCTTTTCTTGTGTGTAAGTAGAGAAAATCCAGTTAAAATGTTATTGCATGCGCTGGATCCCGAGCTCTAACCACGTTATTTTATTAAATTGTGTCGTCACTTATTCAATCTCTTACTTGGCCAGTAGTAAGATTACTCCATTATGAATTTGTAACTAGCTAGTCCGGAGTCGGGATTATGCCCGATTGCATTGGAATAGACAAAGTTAGCCCCTTTCATATGGGACTAAACATAACTAGCAAAATGCGAATGTGGACATCACTTCTGTCACTACATAGTACAGTATTTAAAACAAAGTCGCTTCCTGTCTGTCTTTCTGTCCCTATGTATGCTTAGATCTTTAAAACTACGCAATGGATTTTGATGCGCTTTTATTTTAATAGATAGTGATTCAAGAGGAAGGTTTAGGTATGAATTTTGTCAAGGTTTCGTATAAATTGGTTGAGATATGACGATAATTGTTGGAAGTGTCGGAAAAAGTCAAGCCGCCTAATATGCTCGACTACCCGTGCGAAGCCGGGGCGGGTCGCTAGTTACGTATAATAATGAGTTAAGAAAACGCCTTTGCAAATCCATTCACGGAATTCAATCGTGAGGTTATGTTATTAAAATATTTAACCGCTAACATGCACTGATCAAAATAAACGACCGAAACAAAGGCGGAAAATGCGAAGAGGAAATAAACTTATCAATTGTTACTCCATGTTATGTTATGGTGTCGTAATAAATATTTATAAGTGCCTGCGTTTCAATGGAAATAAATTCCCTCAGAACAGAAACTTCAAAAGCATCTCGAAGATTCGAAGACATGTTGCATCTACCATCCCACACTGGGTACGCTTGGTGGATTACAGCCCAGTACGTCTTATAACAATTTCTTTTACTTGGATGACATATTTTCCAGCTATTTTGATTTAAAAACCAAACTGTTGAACCGATTTTGATGAAATTTCTATGGGACCAATCCGGAAGTAGATCCATTCAGATAAAAGAAGAATTTTTCAAATCGGTTCATAAATGACGAAGATAAATGAGGTAAAAACACAAAAAAAAGTACAACCGAATTGAGAACCTCCTCCTTTTTTTGAAGTCGGTTAAAAAATGGGAATATAATGAGTGTGTGTGTGTGTTTTTTTTTGTTATAAATACATTGCCGCACAGTACTAGGAATTACTCCTGTATCGAGGGTGCGTTTACAAACATTTAAACTCACATACACAAACCTCCACACCCGGAATAACTACCTCTATCGTCTATATACAATATAATCTACAAATTAGAGCTCCCAAATACGTCTCCGCGAGTTTTTGTCTAAACATGCATCGTGAGAATGTTTATTACTGAATAAATTCATAATTTATCTAAAATTCGCTTCATTATTATTGTAGTAGAGGAAACGAACTACTTTTAACAAATAATTGTTATTTCAAACAACGAACGAATTTCAACGAGGAACCCTTGCGATTTCGCGTTTTTTTGTAGTACGCCTCTTAACCACTGCGCCAACAGCTGTGCCATCAAACATTACAGGTTGATTCTGCTATTGCCTTGCAACCCAGACTCTTCAGTAAGACACGACAGAACATTACACATCAATTACCGTGCGACCAAACTGATTAATTAATTAATGAAAAGACCAGACACGTGAACAATGCGCACGTGTCCCTGTGTAGAGACACGTGCCCAAAACAACGTTAATTCACACCAAACGTGTGTATGTTTGTTGTGAATTAACGTTGTTGTCTATGTTACGTGGTCGGGGATAATGGAATGGCTAACTAATTTGTGTAACGTAAACTGAATATTTCATTTTGGTAAGGAATTGAGCTGCATCTATTGTGTTGGTTTTATTTCATTTGCTCAGTAATTATATGGGTTTGTCATAAATCTAAATATACCGTATAGCCTATCAATATGAGTAGAAGATAAGAGCTAAACCAAATAAAAGATGGACTATGTGAAAGATAGATAAGACGTTCGGAGATGACTGGTAATCGAAAGTTGAGCATACAAACTAGGGTTGCAGCTGATGCGGGTTTTTACTGTATCAACGGATGCTGATATTAATAAATTACTTAAATAAAACATATCCTACCATAAATTTGTTAATAAAAATGTTATAAGATTTTGCATAAAAGACGTCACACAATAACTCACAAGCGTCCAACCAATTTATGTTCACTAAACAAACGGCTGAGGGAACAAGTGACAGGTTTTCTTGTATAACTGTCTATGATTAGTTAAAACTGCACGTGGCTCGCGCTAAGGGGAGCCTTCAACGAACTCGTCACGACTTGAATGTCAGCATTAAAAATCAGCATCGATTGTTGCTGATGCTGATATTCGCAAAAACACTGATACAAACATACGAAATGCGGCAACTTCAATTAAATTGTGATAAAGGCAGATAAACGACCCTAAACTGCATGGTTTGGATTTGAAAAGATACCGAACTCTGAGTTTGTTTCTACGAGTATGTAATAAAAAATAATACGTGTTAATGTGTTTGTACAAACATTACATTACAAAACTAAAAATCCATTGATCATTTGATCTCCTTCTCAATCTAAGAGATATCCCAATTCATACATGTCTTCCAAAATGAGACAATTGTCGTTTCTGTGGCGTACAAAACAAATAATGGAGTTATTTTTAGACGATGGCCTGATATAGCTTCATTAAGCGCCTTGCATTCGATGTGTTTGCGTCACACAAAAAGTTTGTAATTCATTCTGTCTTTGTGTAACGGAGTTTTTGCACGACTGGCGTTACCTCATCCTTCCTTATCTGGTATACTCCTTTTCATAGCATAACATCGCGCCTGTAATCACCGAAGGGTAGGGCAGAGGTGTACCTAATAGTACAACCCATAATTCTTCAGTTGTATTTTTAAATACCATGTAATAGGGGGCGAGGCTATTGCCATCAACCGGGTCCAGACTCCGGGGCTACTACTAAGATAATACTAATTGAAAAACCCAATAACACTGCCCGATCTGGCAATCAAAGCCAGGACCTCATGCTCAATAGTCGCGCTTGCAACCGCTCGAGCAAAGAGACAGTCGATTTGAATTTGAATACAAGTCAATTTCATCTTCTTTAATATTCACATTGCCAATCTATGTAAGTTATGTTATAACAATGTATAGAGAAATCTTATTTATCGCACGTAATTATGCAAATTATTTCTATGGAGGAACAAGCGTCAGAAAACATCGTACAGGGCTGCATAATATTATCTTTGCAATGTAGATACCATGTTAATTTGTTGCAAACAAAGATAACGCAGACATTTTCTTGGTATCTTTACACATGTAATATCTTATATATAAATCAAAGCCGCTTTTCGTGTCAGGCTGTGCGATAGCGTTTTTCTCCTAAATTACGCAACGGATTATGATGCAGTTTTCATCACTTGTTAGGCCACACCAGTCATCGATACGAGAGGACGGTCAACATTTAGAGAATGTACACTGACTGAAATCCCCGAAGGGTGAGGCAGAGGTGTGTCTAATAGTACACCCACATTTCGCCAGATATGTTTTTAGGTCCCATGTAATAGGGGGGGAGCCTATTGCCATCAACCGGGCACAATAATGCGAGAAGGACACACAGCAATTTTAGAACAACGTCAATATGTCTCAGCGTCGTCTCGACTCGCGCGAGCAGTGCCGGCATCAGAGTGAACGTTGTATGAGAATGGCTTAGCAATTATTAGTTGACATTTGGTATTACGCAATGGATGTTTCTAACACGTCGGTAACAAATAAATCATCATTGTCAAGGAGACAGCCTACGCAAAATATTGCGCAACGTTCTTGAGATGTTCTAGGGCAGAGCATGAGGTTCGATCCCCAGGGCGAGCAAAGTATTGATGGATTTTCCATCAGGAATTTGTAAGTAGCAGTCTCAGTAACGAAGTCTGGATTTGTGCCCGGTTGATGGCAGTAGGCTCGCCCCCTATTACATGGTACTTAAACATAACTGGCGAAATGTGAGTGTACTATTAAGTACACCTCTGGCTAAACCTTCAGGAATTACAGGCATGATGTTACGTTCTAGAGATTAAAGCAATTTAACCATTAGCTATTTTTTATGCCATCGTATCTATATTTCTTTTACTACTATTTAGTATTGTGATAAAGATTAGATTAAAAGATCACGATGAAGACGACTGCCTTGTTGATTTCACAATGCGGATTAATCTCTCTTTCTATATCGTGTGGTTTGTGCCTAACCTGGTGTCAGAGTTTTAAGCCGCCCATGGGCCTTCGACTTGGTTTTACATGCCGTCGAGAAATATCTCTCAGGCATGCTGTTTTGGTTTCCTCACGATGTTTTCCTTCACCGAAGCAAGTCATAATTGTACAATACGCATATGAATCCGAAAAATCAGAGGTGCGTGTCTTGGGTTCTAACTCGAGACCTATGACTTGGCAGTCCGACGGTCACACCACTAGACTATCACTGCTTTTAATAATACAGCTTTAATCGTGTCAATATAAAGGGAGGGAGGAGCTCGTGGCTGAATCCGCTCGGATCGATCTTTGGGTTAAGCCGCGCTTGTCTAGGTTGGTCTGTGGATGTGTGACCACCCGTTACATACCGAGTTTCCTCCGTGCCTCGGAAAGCACGTTAAGCCGTTTGTCCCGGCTGTCATTTTGTAGATCTTTGACAGTCGTTCCAGGTAGTCAGTGGCCCGAAAGTCTGACAACCAGTCTTACCAAGGGGTATCGTGCTACCTAGTACTAACTGGGTTGTGAAGGTCGGATAGGCAGTCGTTCCATGTAAAATACTGGTATTCAGCTGCATCCGGTTGGACTGGGATCCGACCCCAACATATTTGGGAAAACGCTAGGCAGATGATGAACTGCCTTTGATTTCCTCGAATCTTGACTTTCAACCAAAGTGATTTTGATTGATTCGTCTATTATGGCCATTACTGAGTTGATCATTTCACTATCAATAGCCCTTTTATCCTGAAAACTCCTCTGTTGCGGTACTTTCATTGTTGTTCTTTACATTATCTGTGTTACAGTTACAGTACATCTCAACCGCCAGTCTGTGGAGCTCACTGCCAGCTTCTTTGTTCCCTGATCATTATAATCTGGATCTATTCAAGGTTTGAGTGAATCGGTTTCTTCTAGACAAGCGTGCTGCACCCTCGGCCGCATGATCGCTTCACATCAAGCTAGTTGCGGCCAAACGCGAGCCTATTCAGTAGTATAAAATAAAGAAATGTCTCGGAGTTCAGTGGGCCTCTTGGCAAAGGCATCCTCAAACGGTTTCCATTGCTTTCTGACCTTTGCAACTCTTCTCCAGTTTGGAGCTGCTGTAAACTTTAGTTCGTCCTCCCATCTTTCGAATCGAATATTTATATCATCCTTAAGAGCCCTCGTGCACTATGCGGCCACGACCGGGCGTCCGACCAGTTTTAGGCGTCGTCCTAATTGGCTACGATCGTACGAGCAAACGAAGCGATTTCGTCGCACGACGAGATGAAACACACACATTTCTTTAGGCTGTCCTAATTGAAGCTTGCAAATCATCGCTCGAGCACTGGAAATGCTTAATAACCATCGTACGATGCCTTTGATCGTGTGATCGTGCAATCAAAGCTACAAATCTCTTTTGAGTGTCCTATTTGATCACGCGTCATCGCGCGAGCACAGAAACGAGAGGGGCGAGGGGCGGCACCGGTGAATCGAGTTCGTCGAGATTGTTTACATTTTTGCTTAGAATTTGGTTAAGTCGAAACTCACGATCAGTTTAACTCGGGTAGGAAACCTCAGATCGGACAGGTGAATCTCACGTAAGGCGCGGCGGCATCGCATGATGGTCATCGCGCGAGCTATTAGGACACCTGTTGGACCATCGCGCGACGTAATCGCATCGTTAGCTCGTACGATCGTTAGCCAATTAGGACGCCGCCTTGTAATATTACGAGTAGTGTAATGTAGATAGATAGCCGGTCATGCGACAAGCCGTAGTCGTGGCAGCGTTGTGCGCGAGGTCCCTTATTCAATAAAATGTACGTATACACGGTTTTACACCAGTTTAGTTAGTTTATTTGAATTTGTTCTTAAGTTTTCTTTTTTTTAATCTTCGTTTTATTGTCAAAATACCACTTTGTTTTGTCCAGTGCGAGACTAATAAATACTTTTTCTTTCTTTCTTTCTTTTACACGTTTTTCATTAGAGACGCAAACTCTAATGAAAAACGTGTTGCACTGTATTCGATTCATATCCGAGTAGAATCAAATATTTTCAATAGGGATGGGACTCGGATATTAACTGGTTCGAATGCAGCGTGCAAATCTCTCTCAGAGAGGAAATCTTAAAACCGGAAACTAGATGATTTCATAACTCCACATCAAGAATAAAACCTATTTGTGCATGTCGTCCTCGGTACCATGGGTCTCGAGTTCGAACCCAAGACCTCTGATTTTTCGGAATCATGTGCGTATATTATAATTATCACTTGCTTCGGTGAAGGAAAACATCGTGAGGAAACCAGCATGTCTGAGAGATATTCCTCGACGGCATGTAAAGCCAAGTCAGAGGCCCATGGACGGCATAAAATCTCTGACACCAGGTTAGGCACTAACCACACGATAAAGAAGGAAGAGTCATCGGTACTGACAATGTTCTCATTATTGTACCAGCTGCGTGCGTCATTGTGAAACGTAGTGTCAATATACTGTTCGAATACGTCATTCGTCATTATTATCTCTCAGTAAAGGTCATCATCATCTGCCGAGCCTTTTCATATAATTGTTATCCATGTCTTATAGCTGTTAGTTCTCCTGTTTATAAATAAAATATTGTTGGAACTGTCGAAACGAAAGGTATTGTGAGTGTGTCACACAGTTTTATTCTGCCCTACCAATCACAAAAGCGGTATATCTCAACAAAAATCGTAAAGTAGGTTTTGATGGCATCGGATAGCTTAAATAAATACGCATCTAATTAACTTAGATAAAAAGCAGTATCAATTTTAAAACAAAAAAAAACTTAATAAGAAAAAAACTGATCTGTAAAGTTTTAACCAAAATATATCTACAAAACTTCAATTTTATCGAAACTGGCTTTCTCTGAGACACGGCTTTTGCGTTTAGCACGGCAGTATTAAGCTACCATGTTTACTGCCTAGGTATTGAGTATAAATGTAGATAGCTATAAGAGTAGAGGAAGACCAAAGAAACGATGGATGGACTGTGTGAAGGATGATATGGTTAGAAAGGCGGTGACTGCTGAGATGACGAGTACTTAATAGAGAAGTATGGAAGAAGAAGACATGCTGCGCCGACCCCGAATGAATTGGGATAAGGGCAGGAGAGTGATGATGATGATGTTTGCTTCCTAGGTCAGGCAACGAGTTATTTGATTTTTTTCTTTAAGAATTTCTAATGTCGAGTCGATGCCAATATGTCACACCAAAAAGCTTGTCATGTGACCTTCAAAATAAAATGTTCGTTTTATAGGTATTTATTTCACATTCATTCACAAAAAGCCGGAAACACTACTAAAAGCTTTTATAGAAAACCCACTGTTAACCTTAATCTAATTAAATAAAAATAGCAAACAGAGCAGCTGACATAGACAAGACAAATTACATCTCGTTCGATTTGTCACGTCGCCCAAACAAAAATGTGCACAAAACTCCAGAAGTCATGACTCTATCGATCATGATCCCTACAACATACTCCTTTCGCCTCATCCACGTTCTTACGCAGACTTACACAGACGTCGAACCCAAGTCGGCCGGAGCAAACACAATCTCTACAGATGGGGGTTCATGGACGGCTCATATCTCAAGTGTGTATGCGGCGTCTCCCCACAGACAATGGCCCAACTTCTATCTTGCACCGCATGCCCTATCACCTGCGCACTTGATGATCTATTTATTTTATTTACGTTGGACCGAATCTTAAACCGGACACATCCCACACACTTTTATGTATACGACAAAGAAAGCTCAAATATATAAATATGTGCTACAATTTAGGTCAAGTTTGGCGCATGATACGTGCGCCAAAAATTTTAGCGTTGGTGGCTATATATCATCTTAAATATAATGTGAAAGATGAGATCATTCCTTTTTGTCAAGATATCTTCAAGACCCCGTTCTCACTGTGGTAAAACATAAAAAATGGATTGTGTAAAGGAAGAATATTATGGCTAGAGAGGAGGCGACTGCTGAGATGAAGAGTAAACAAGAAGTATGGAAGAAGAGTAAATGCTGCGCCGACCCCAAATAAATTGTGTGATCACCGAAAAATTATAATCGAAATTTCCAATAAGGGAACTTAATTGTACATCAGTAGAGGAGCTCGTGGCTAGATAATAACAGCCGCACTGGTCGATCTTCAAGGGTAAGCCGTGCTTGCCGAGGTTGGTCCGTGAATGGGTGACCATCATTACATACCGAGTTCCATCTGTGCCTCGGAAAGCACGTTAAGCCGTTGGTCCCGGCTGTCAATTGTAGATCTTTGACAGTCGTTACAAGTAGTCAGAAGCCGAAAGTCTGACATCCAGTCTTACCAAGGGGTAACGTATTACCCAGTTAATGGGTTGTGGAGGTCAGTTAGGCAGTCGCTTCATCTACCATACTGGTACTCAGCTGCATCCGGTTAGACTGGAAGCAAACCACAACATAGTTTGGGAAAAGGCTAGGCAAAAATCTGCCTAATGACTACGTCAATAGGAAAGAAAACTGTCAAATTAGTTCCGCGTAGATACCGCCAAATGTTGGTTACTGTCATTCAGATGACATGCTGAAAACTTTGCCGCGAGATAACACTAAAGTGTTTTGTCTTGTCGCCGAATCGTCGCTTTTCATTCAAGATGACATTGACATACGACATCATACACTCGGCACTCTCTCGCGGCGAAATCACGAATCTGCCCGCAAATAACCCTATTTAGGGTGAGGGTTTAGGGGTATGAAGAACGGCGTCAAGTTCTTCATTCCCCGTAGAAACGGGAGGACCCTTAGATCTGACGGGTGCTGTCTGGTCGGCTACTGCCCGACAGTTGTTGTTGGGTTTTTCTGTATGGTTTTAAGTAGCAGATAACTTTAACTGCGCGATTTAGAATGTTGATGTTAGTTCTTCATTTGTGTCATAGATGGCGCTGTAGTAGTGCCGCTGCAGTCAGTTTATCCTTCACTGAACATTTCCCCGTACTTACCATTTTTTTTGTTTTGCGGACGAAAAGTAATTCGAAAGAAATAAAGGGAAGTATTTGTAGGACTATAATAAAGTACTTACATACTTCAAAAATTAAAATATTACGTTTGAAAATACAATATCGGTACGCTGGTATTCCGGTGGGGCCTCCAATGATGCTATAATATTATGTTAGTCTGTTTGAAAAGAGACCTACATATTGAACTGTTTTAAATCATCCAATGAATTCAGCCTATCACGGTTCGGTGCTGAACATACTCTTTCCCATGTTATGACCGCATAATACCCGGTTATTCGCCTTCAGCGTCAAGTTCGTTTCAATTTAAATTGTATCTAGATGGGGGCGTTCTCACGTTACGCCTGCGAATTCACGGCCTTCAGTCAAGGACTCGGCTCTTCCAAACGGCTGCTTTAACCATAACATAAATCAAAATTAAAAGTCATTTATTCAAATTAGGCTGATAATCAGCACTTTTCGAACGTCGAGTTTACGAGAGACAGTCCCCCAGAACGCCCGCCTTTCGCCACTTGCTAGTGTTTTTGCTGGGAAGAAGAAGTGGCGGAACGAACTCCCCAGCAACTAAATAAGAGAAGATCACGCGTGTCATTCCCGAATAATTAAGGCAGACGTGTAGGTACCTAATAGTGACCTATAACCACATTTGGCCAGTTACGTTTCAGTCCCATGTATTAGGTAGGAGGCGAGCCTATGATGGTGACTTTCGAATACCGCCAGGGTCAAAAATAAATTCTTTATAAATTCACAAATAGTGAATAATTATACAGTGATATACAAAATTACCCGATCCCAGCAGTGGGACGTTTAGTGGCCTATGATGATTGTGACACAAAACATTAATTTAAGTGACAGTACTTTGTCTTGAATTCGGGTCAAATCCGAACGTGTGTCCAGTTGGCGAAAACATAAAAGTGATTATATTTAAGTTTCACTGACTGGACCAGTCTTTCGTGTCGACTTGGTGACTAACCCTTACCATCGACCGAGCACAAATCCTTACTGTGTGGCTGCTTTTAAGAAATGCCTGATGGAAAAACCCAATAACCCTTCTCCCTACCACTGGGAATCGAACCCAGGATCTAGCTGTTAAACCGTTCCTAATAAAACGCTTTCTCTTGTTTTCAGGTCGTAGAATGCAAAGAAAAATCAACTGGTGCAAAGCGTGCGTTGAAGGTGTTACACGACAACACCAAGGCACGTCGCGAAGTTGAGCTGCATTGGAGAGCAAGGGGCTGTATTCATATTGTTCAGGTAAATTGAGACATAAACTTGTAAATGCCTTTATTCCCGTTGTCCCCGTATGCCATATCCCCGTCACGGGGACAGCGGGACGTGATTAAATTTATTTCCCGTTGTCCCCTTAACGCACATTCGACTAATGGGGACAACGGGAAGTAAACTTTTCAAGAGTCGTTGTCCTCTTACCGGCGCATCCTTTTCAAGGTCGCTCCGTTTATCATAGTTACTATATAGAAAACTTAACTTGGAATGTACGATACATTTAAAACAATAAACATGTAATTAAATTAGTTTAAGATTGTGTACTTACCTATTTTTTTAGGCAAAATTGAGGGCATTATCATTCACAATAATCTCCTATTTCGATCAAATTCATTATATATAAAAAATCCTACTTGAAAACAAGGTCTAAATCCGCTAAATCCTTTATATTAATCTACCGGGTACTAAGACTAAACTACCAATATTCCATACACTTTGTTTGTTGGGTAAAAGATTATGTATGATGGACGAAACGAACCAGATCGACCACCACCACGCCCTAAAATGATGGATGGGCTCCATGATTGATGAGAAAGCGAACAAACAAACTTATTTTTCTCTGAAACAACCGGCAAACATTGACTAAGAACAATGACTGGTCGAAAGTTTGGCGTATTAGAATATTGTAATCAGTCAAAGTGTGTATTTTAGTTTTAGGCTTCTTTGTACGCGGGGCTAAGCAATGTTACAGCCGCACAGGTCTATTCTTCTGCTGTCATTTGTAGACCTTTGACAGTCGTTATGTTTAGAATCAGAAGCTCGAAAGACTCACAGTCAGTCTTACCAAGGACTGTCGTGTAACTAGGAAACTAGGTTGTGGACTTCTTGAAGTCAAATGTCCATGTGAAACGCGCTTGACGATTCGCGGTGTCAAATCCAGGACTCGTCTGCTCTCCTGCTTCCATCGGTCTATCATCAGCCATTAGCAGCTCTGTGTCAGTTAAACTTTCTAACCATACAAGCTCATCAGTAGCTTCATCATCAGTAGCTTCAATTATTTTCCGGAAAGATTTGGAGCCTTCGGAAACTTCTCGGTCATTGCTTATTCTTGCCAAGCAATGACCAGCACTGGTGACTGCTTGCCTCACTGTCACTATGCAATGAGTCAGCTTAAACAGTGACTTACGTGCCTTACGTCTCCTTTTCAAGTTATAGTACTGAGATAAGCGATTAAATTAGAAAAGATGTGATACGCAGAAAAACCATGGAAACCTCAACATTCGGGAATGGACATAGGACGACAACATGGAACCAATTCTTTGGGAGTGTGTAGGTGTATACCGCCGAAGAATTGAAACGAATATGGCAGTGTGTGGGGTATAATTATGTCTCACAAAGCAGACTGAAAAATTCTGAAGTGTCAATCAACCACATACCAAACGGCACAATATTTATTGGCCTCCTACAAGGTGGACCTATATAACCAGGCGAAGGTAACAGGATCCGCGGTAGGATTGTATCCTTGGAGGCGCTATGAAGTGAAGACTTTTTCCCGAAATTTCCTAATTGTATGGCAGTATCGGGTTAACCTTGTCTGAAGAAACCATTTAGCTTCCGAAAAGCATGGTCGAACGACGTTTTCTTCGTTGCACAGAGTGCCCGTAAGCGTATACTTCAACTCCTAGAAATTCACACATAAGACGAAGACCCTGAATACGAAAACCGACTGATGTGACGACGTTTGGTGGAGTTCTTATATCCAACGGTGAATTTGTTTAAGCAGGCATAAAGATGATGATACATATGAAAAACAGAGGCAGAGGCCCATGGGCGGCATAAAAACTCTGACTCCAGGTTAGGCACTAACCACACGATAAAGAAGAAGATATGAAAAACAGGTATTTCATCAGCTTACTAAACGCGTAAATACTCAATAGCCCACCTGCACATTTAACGCAGAAAACTAGTAACAATCGAGATAAATGGCTATATGACTCAGCTCTATTAGCCGTTATCAGCGATAAAGGCAGCAATTATGCATTAAATATGCAATATCGATGTGGGCAGTCACTGATAAGAGTGCAATTACATGCCTACCGCAGTTTAACTTTATTGATTAGACTTCTACACTACTATTGCCTAGTTTTTTTTAACTTATTTATTTATTCACTTTAAACATACAAATATCCTTACAGGCTAGACCCAACGCGATATTGAAGCATACTTAAAAAAAAAAAAAACAGTTCCGCTATTCAACCATAACAAATTTTATAGGTAGCTGTTCTTGTAAATTCACCCAAAGAGCAACAGCAACTTAGACTTTACCCCATTATCATTTTTATCCTTTTTTTTTAAAACGTTATACAATAGGAATTTCTACTGTATCGAGGGTGCGTGTACAAACTTTTAAACTCACATACACAAACAACCAGACCCGGAACAACTACCTGTAGGTCATACAAATATTTGTTCCGTGCGGGCCGCGGGGATCGAACCCGCGACATACTGTGCAGCAACCCCGCGCCAACCGTGCCCTAATCACGTTGGTCTAGTAGTCGCAAGCGCTACTGCTGAGCATGACGTCCTCGGTTCGATTCCCAGGTCGGGCAAAAAAAAGTCTGGTCTCCTTCTATTAATAACTTAAAGAGTTATTTTGCCTGAGATGACATACTGTTTCATTACAATTTTTAACCGACTTATAAAAGGAGGAGGAACCTTTTTTATTTTTATGTATGTTCCCAGATTACTCGGAGATGGCTGGACCGATCTGTTTTTTTTTTGTTTGTTTGAAAGGGTATACTTCCCATGTGGTTCCATGATCTTCAAGTCAGGATCTAATGATGGGATCCTGGAGAAATAGAGAGAACTCTTCAAATGATCTCTCGATTTGGGTAGTTTTTGAAAGAGTACTTTCTCGGAGTGGTTCCATTTCGATTTGGTGAAGATCTGAGGAAGAACTTCGGAGATAGGCAACGGAACTCCTCAATAAATGATAGCAAATGGACTGGGATTGCCGAAATCTCATGTCTGTCTATTGTTTACACCAGTTCATAACATAACATCGCACCTGTATGCTCTGAGGGGGTACGCAGATGTGTACAGTACACCCAAATTTCGACAGGTATGATGCTAAGTTCTATTGTAATGGGATAAGCCTATTACCTACCATGACATGTATTGTTATCAATGTAAAATAAATGCATGGCAAATATTTGTACAGGATATTACAACTAAAAATGGAAAAATAAAAAACTTTTTTGCAAAAAATAAAACCGACTTTAGCTTCGGAAGTCGGTGGCAAAAACCGTATCAATAAAACAAAAATCACCGACTTCTAAAGCTAAAGTTATTTTTCACTTTTTTGTGTTTTTGAAGTCGGTTTTATTTTATGCAAAAAGTTTTGTTACTGAAATATGAATAAGTATTGCTGGTTTTTTTATTGGGCTTCTTGTTGATGTCAATAGGCTCGCCGTCTATAACATTGGACTTCGCCTAGATCCATGCCATGGGACTGCCTCGTTAGTCTAGTGGTCTCAAGCGCGACTGCTGAGCATGATGTCCTGGGTTCGACTCTCAGGTCGGGCAAAATGCTATTGCGTTTTTCCTTAAGGAATTTCTTAGTAGCAGCCACGGAGTTTTGATTTACGTTACGTTTCTTAGTCTGATGTACAAAATGCTTGGTTGACGGATTCGTGAAGGGTCCGTTTACACCATGTATGTCTAAGAAGAAAATGGCGACGGCACAAAATCTGACGTATCGTGCGATGCAATAGTCCCTAACTTTGATTAAAAATAAAAAAATTAATTGACCCTCCATAGTTTGCTACATCCAAGTTCGTTTCTCTCAAAGCCAATATTATACAATTACTCTGCGATCCTACTGTCACGTGCGAATCATTCTTGATATAACAGTTTAATTGATAACGCATAATCTTGAAGTAATTTGTGACGTCATTTTATGTAGACGTCGGCGCATAGATAAGATTTTACTGCAATTATTATATTATAACTAGCTTATGCCTGCGATATAGGCTCGTCCCGTCGCACTAACGAGCATTTTGACTTCAAAACCGGACAAAAGTGACAATAACTAATTTATGTAAATGTCACCCAAGTTGGCGTTTTATTGTACCTGAGTAATGGTACTATCATAAACCGGCCCTACCTCGGACCCTTCCCCTCCGCGCGCTCCGGCCAGCTAGTCGGAAACTAGTCTTCGTTTAGTACGCACGTCTAATTTCACGATACGTTCTATTGTTTTCAAACTTGCACTTGATGTTAAAAGTGGTTTGAAGTGGATTGTGGAAAGTTTTAACTATGGATTCTGAAGAACAAGGTATGTACTTAATTTTAATGTATATTATCTTTAATACGATTGACTATAATGTATTTTTAAAACCAACATCAATAGAGGGGGAAAAAAAAAAGAAAATCGTGTATGTTATTTTACTAATTAGTACTTTTGTAATAGTACCGAGTTAGATCGTGTTATAAATATACTTTTATGACAAAATATAGAGTTTCACCACATCAAAACAGTAAACACTTTTTCCACATCAATCCACCACTTTAAAAAAAAATACTTTTAAAGAGATACAACGATTTTTCAATTTTTTCAATAAAGTTTGTCGTTTTTTGCAGATTCGACATCAAATGTGATTGAGATGACTCGGAAATCATTGTATGTACTTTTTAAAGAAAGCCCAGCTAGACGTTTAGATGACAAAGTATCATTTATGGAAAATAAGGTCCGAGATATGATGAAATGTCCCCAAAACGAGTATCAAACCTTAAGTCACGATTTAAGTCATTTCAAATCTGATTTAAAGAAGAGATGGGTATCGTGCAATTATATTGAAGAGAGATTTTTGAAAAGAAACGAAAGATGGCTTAATGCTTCAATACGAGTACATATATGGACTCCGAACACTAAGCCGGGGCGCCCAAGCAAGGACTTCCAAGAATTGACTGATCGCAGTAAAAGACGGAAAACAAAAGAACTCCGTGAGGAGGTACCAGTCGAAGTACTAACCTTCGCAGCTAGCGTCAGTCAACATATGTCGGGAAATGCTGCGGCTTCAAAACTCATAAAAGATGCAACTTCTACTCCATCAAGAGCCAAACGGTACAGAAAAGTAATAAATACCGCTCAGGAACCAAAAATAAAAAAGTACTCACCTGAAGAAGCTTTGCGCATCTTTATCGAAGGTGGCTTTACAAGAAAGCAGTGGGAGTTACTACACGATGCAACTAAGGGTATATTCCCTTGTTATACCCTAATTAGAGAAGCAAAGAAACTCTGCTATCCAAAACCAGAGGCAGTTCGAGTTACGGAGACGTGTGTGGAAGTTGTGCTCCAAGATTTACTGGATCACACAGCTAAAAGACTTTGTCTTTATCTTGAGGATGTACTCCAAAACTGTACAACAGAAGAATTGGCAAATCTGGAGCTCATTTCAAAATGGGGATGTGATGGCTCTCATCAAACTGTCTACCAACAAAAGTTTTTAGACAGCTCTCATGATGACTCAAACATTTTCCAAAGTTCATTGGTTCCCTTGAGATTACTATCACGTGTTGGGGAAAAAATGAAGACTTTATGGCAAAATCCAACACCTTCATCTACTCGTTTTTGCCGGCCAATCCGCATTCGATTTCTTCACGAAACAGTAGACATTACAAATGATGAAATAAAGTATGTAGAAGAACAAACAAAACAACTGTTAAAGACTGAAATAGAAAATAATAGGGCCACTTTCGTGCGACATACATTACTCCTAACCATGGTTGATGCGAAAGTTTGCAACGCAGCTACTGGCACATCATCGACTATGAGATGCTACATATGTGGCAAAACGTCCAAAGATTTCAATGACTTTGAAAACTTATATGTGGAGGATCCTCAATCATTAAGATTCGGATTGTCAATTCTCCACGCAAGAATCCGTTTCTTTGAAACGATTTTACACATAGCCTACAAACTTCCTCTGCAAAAATGGCAGGCCCGAACTGCAGAGGAAAAAACTGTGGTGAAAGAAACAAAAGAAAAAATCCAAAAGACATATAGAGAAAAGACTGGCCTTGTCATAGATATGCCGAAATCTGGTTTCGGCAATTCCAATACAGGCAACACGTCTAGAAGATTCTTCGCCGATCCTGATCTAGCTGCTGAAATCACTGGCATAAACAAAGAGTTTATAATTAAACTTAACGTGATTCTGGAAGCAATATCATCTGGACACAAAATAAATGCAGAGAAGTTCGGAGAATTTTGCAAAGATACTGCAAAAATGTATGTCGAACTGTACGGTTGGCATCCAATGACGCCAACTCTTCACAAAATCTTAGTGCACGGTACAACTGTGATAAAATATGCCATCCTCCCTATCGGACAACTTTCAGAAGAGGCCGCAGAAGCCCGTAATAAGCACTACCGCTCATACCGGCAAAATTATGCCCGAAAATTTTCGAGGATTCAATGTAATCAGGATGTCCTGAACAGGCTACTTCTCACATCAGATCCATTTATAAGTTGTGTACGGAAACGTAAACCGAGCAAAAGCCAGCCCTTCATGAGTGAAACTATAGAGTTGTTCGAGCCAGAAGAACTGGATACAGAAGTAGACCAATCTTCGAGACTTACTTAATCAGATGACTTAGACTAAGAGCCATTAGGATAAAATAATTTTGCGTTTATTTTTTAATTTTTAGTCATGTTTGTGAAAATATATGATTTTCTTGATTCACTTACGTATTTTTATTCATTTCCAATAAAATAAAACTGCTAATTAATTTTGTCCGGTTTAAAAAACAAAATGCTCGTAAGTGCGTCGTTTATGCACTGCTGAGCATAGGCCTAACTTTTCTGATATCATCATCATCTGCCTAGCCTTTTCCCAACTATCTTAGGGTCGGCTTCCAGTCTAGCCGGATGCAGCTGAATACCAGTATTTTACATGGAGCGACTGCCTATCTGACCTCCACAACCCAGTTAGCATTGGGTAATACGATACCCCTTGGCAAGACTGGTTGTCAGACTTTCGGGCCGGGGACTACCTGTACCGACTGTCAAAGATCTACAAATGACAGCCGGGACCAACCGCTTAACGTGCTTTTCGAGGCACGGAGGAAACTCGGTATGTAATAGGTGGTCACCCAACCACAGACCAACCTAGGCAAGCGCGGCTTAACCTGAAGATTCACGAGATCACGAGCTCCTCAAACCTAACCTGACTTTTCTAAAACTAGTCCCGATTATATGTTTTTCTCATCAAAGTGTTACCCGCGATGACAACAATGCCATTTCGACAGCACAGTTGGCGCAGTGGCTAAGCAATTGGCTGCTACGCCGCGTGTCGCGGGTTTGATCCTAGCACGAAACAAATATTTGTATGGCCTACAGATAGTTGCTCCGGGTCTGGCTGTTTGTGTATGTGAGTTTAAATGTTTGTAAACGCACCCACGGTACAGGAGAAATTCTTAGTGTGGGGAACGTTTTTTTCTTTCATAAAAAAATGAATGTCGCCCACACATCATGCCGCTAAATGACCGACACTTTCTCCATTGTTTGGACGCTAGTCAGGAACTGCCTTACTCCACCTGTCATCACCGGTTTTTAACAAGCGATAAACGAAGACATATGCTGTCTTGTAGTCACATGGTACTATCGCTGGACCATCCGTTGATCCTGGTTAGGAATATGTATATATGTTTTTTCCATTTGATAAAAGCTCAGTGGTAGCCCGGATTCTGTTATTTTACCTGTTTAGTGGTGCTATCATCGGACGAGCAGAGATTCTGCGATGCGTCACCGTTATATGGTTGAAGTTCCACGGACCTGCTTCCACATTTAGCGTGCGAACCGCCAGCCTGTGGAATTCACTGCCGGCTTCTCTGTTCCCTGATCATTATAATCTGGATCTATTCACGGTTCGAGTGAATCGGTTTCTTCTAGGCAAGCGTGCTCCACCCTAGGCCGCATCATCGCTTTACATCAGGCAAATGGCGGCCAAAAAATAAACGGTATAAAAAAATATACGGGTCGAATTGAGAACCTCCTCCTTTTTTTTCGTCGGTTAAAAAGCGAGTCTATTGTAATTAGCCTTTATTACCGGAAGCTGGAAAAATGTGACTGTAAATTTCTCTGATTTACAAAATATACTAACGTGATGCTAACAATTTCTTTCTACATTTTTCAGGTCATAGACGTGTATGAAAACTCCTACGGCGGCCGAGGATGTCTCCTAGTCGTCATGGAGTGCATGGATGGAGGGGAACTGTTCCAGAGGATACAGGACAACAGGGAGGGTGCTTTCACTGAGAGGCAGGCTGCTGAGGTAATTTGATAGTTTTTATTGGATTTAAAAAGGGTTTTTTTCGAATATCGTTAATTGAATCGATTCCTGTCCAAACTGCTTTTATTTTAAATACAATTTTAGATTTATCCAAAATCGTGCTCATAGTTTGTTTACCACTATTCTCTTCTTGAAAAATTATCACCTTCTGATTGTCAATGTATTCATGGTTTTATTTTCTGTTACAGATAATGCACTCAATTTGCGTCGCCGTCCGCCACCTCCACGACTCCAACATAGCCCACCGGGATATCAAACCTGAGAACTTGCTGTACACCAGCACACAACCCAACGCAGTACTAAAGCTGACCGACTTCGGCTTCGCTAAGGAGACCTTGACTCCAGCCGACACTCTGCAGACGCCTTGCTATACACCCTATTATGTGGCGCCTGAGGTGAGATCCAAAAAACATTTTAAAAAATTGGCAGCTTTGATACCATGGTCTATCCCACAAGAATTTTCCTACAACCATTCATCATCAGCCTGTTCCCAAGTATGCTAGGGTGGGCTTTCAGCACAGATAACCTCCTCTAGATTCCGCATAGAAGGCAACTTATGCGCCCCGCACATCCATGACTTAGCACAAAAGTAATTCTACTGTCGATCTATCTCTTCAGTGTCGACCAGAATTGAGACCTGTGATGACGCACAAAATGTAAATCATGCGGAATCTAGAGGAGGTTATTTGTGGCTTCCAGTCAAAGCGGATACAACCGAATACCATTATTTTACTGTCAGTGACGAAGCGACTATCTGACCTACAAAACCCAGATCTTGATTAGCCCGGAGTGTGGATCCGTGCCCGGTTGATGATTATTGAACTAAATCTATATTTCAGCAATTAGTAAGTCCCAGATACGCCCGTGGTATACTTTTTTGTGATGATAATAGGACGTTTTCTTTGATTCCAGGTGTTAGGCCCAGAGAAATACGACAAATCCTGCGACATTTGGTCACTAGGCGTCGTGATGTACATCCTACTGTGCGGATTCCCGCCATTTTACTCCAATCACGGGCTGGCAATATCTCCTGGCATGAAAAAGGTTAGTTGCAAAGAGATTTAGTTACAATTGAACTGTAAAAACACCCTTAGGGATGTGTGGTTGACTGTACGGCCAAGGACTTAAAAGATTAAGCAGTTTCATAGTTAAAAAGATATTTTGTAGAGGCTTGTCTCGAGAAATTTTGTCACCAAACATTTATGCCGTCCTGATAGTGGGGCTGTATTCCGAATTAAACATGATTCAATGTCAATCATTAATAAATACACTTTCTGCTTTTCATCCTTAGGTGGCTGTGTGTGCTAAAAAAAAAATTTAAAATGTTTCTTTTTTTGTTGTACTGCTGAGCAGCATGAGAACGTGGGGTTGATTTATAGGTCTTTTCATAATTTTAATGACAATAGCCAATTCGCCTTCCTATTACATGGATCTGATCAACGTGCGAAATGTAGGTTTACTATTTACCTCTGCCTAACCCTTCGGAGATTACTGGCGTGATCTTAAGTTATTCATCATCATCATCTTCCTGCCCTTGTCTCATTCTACTTGGGGTCGGCGCAACATGTTTTGTATGATCTTAAAGTATTCAAATAATTATTTTTCCTATAATTTCCAGCGCATCAGACTAGGCCAGTACGATTTCCCCGAGCCCGAATGGTCCAATGTGTCGACCGAAGCTAAGAATCTCATCCGCGGTATGCTCTCAGTTGAGCCCGCCAAGAGATTAACCATTCAGCAAGTAAGTATTTGAGTTTAAACTAGAATGATATGATGTAAACTATTTTCTCTATTTAGTTTCCAGTTTAAAATTTACTTTTTATTTATTAAAACTTTATGCACAAGTATAAATAACACTGTACAAAGGCGGACTTAATGCCTTGGGCATTTTCTACCAGTCTACCTTAGGGTGATGCAGAGAGAAAACATAATAGGTGCAGCATAAAAGAAAATGTCACGAAAACATTTATAAATAAAATATAACAATAAATACATAAATACATACATACCAACAAAATTAAACAAATTAAAGAGAGAGGAAAACTAACAACAATTTAATTTTGAGACGAGTCTGCCAGCTTCTTCAGTAAGTGTTCGCGAGCTTTTTCGACCACACTTTATTACCATTAATACATAAACGGGACATTTACCGTGTTTATTATTAATGCAACAGCGCCGAAATATAGGGAGCTCAAAATTAATAGTAAACATGGTAAATATCGCGTAATGTTAGTGACCATGTCACTTTAAAAACATATATTGTTGTGTTTTCGGAAAAGTTACTTTCATTTCTACTTAGAAAGTCTATATTTAGAACCTTTTCATAGTCCTAATCATTCTGATATCGACTTAGTTTACTCCCACCCTCCTTCAACTAAAAGACTACCCATGGAGTTTTCTTTTCAAAAGTACTAACATACATCCTCACCAACTTTCGCATATACGTATAATAAATGTAGTTTTGAGCACAACATACATATATCGTCAGCAATAATAATGCACTGTTGTTGTAAAGCTGTGGGGAAATCATTGATATATTTAAATAAGGAAAAGTAATGGGCCAAGTATGCTTCCTTGTGGTATGCCTGATTGAGTTTTACTGTATTCGGAACTGAAAGATGTGGAATCGTTTATTGAGCTTATTTCTGCTTATTGTTGACAATTACCTAAGTAGCTTTTAACCTAGCCAATATACAATACCCTGTCTCTCTGATTCCGAAGTTTTTCCATTTTTTTTAAGCAAATCGTAGTCGACAAGGTCAAAAGCTTTGCTCATGTCAAAGGTGATGACAGTCACTGGCATCCTTTCAAACTTAGTAGAAAAGTTAGTAGTTTTCAATTACATTTTTATTAAGGTAAATGCTGCTAACGTCAATTTCGTCTTATTGTTAATTTCTTTTTTTTTCAGGTAATGTCAAGCCCCTGGATCAGACAGTTCACCCAAGTTCCCCAAACTCCGCTATACACACACACGCTGCTACGTGAGACCGGTGAAGTATGGGCTGACGTCCAGGACGAGATGACTCGCTCACTAGCAACCATGCGCGTCGACTACGATCAGGTGACGGCGAGTGTGCGACATGCGTTTTTTAAGTGTTATTTTATAAAAGGGGCTAACATTTGTGGCTTAAGTTAATTAGTGGTTCGTGGTTTAGAATGGTGGGGTTCGGAGCTAAGTAGAGAAGAGCTCCTAGCTGAGAATGCTGGGGCTTGTGGCTAAGTAGGGGGGGCTCCTAGCTGATATTGCTGGGGTTCGTGGCTAAGTAGGTGGGGGTTCTGGCTGAGAATTCTGGGGCTCGTGGTTATGTAGAGGGTCTCCTAGCTTGGATTGCTGAGGTTCCTAAGTAGGAAGTTACTCGTGACCAAGTAAGGAAGGGCTAGTGGTTAACAAAGGGGTGTTCGTGGCTTAGTATTGAAGAGTTTGTGGCTATGTATGAGAGGGGTTTGTGACTTTATTAAGAGGAGCGAACTGGGCGTAGATTATCTTTTTATTTTCACTTTGTAAATTTTGCTTTCATTGTATATTTTTTGTATGCGTGTTCTTGTGCTAAAACATGTCAATTAAATTAAGAATAATGTGAATTTAAAGTGTCAATCTGGGTTCGAATCCCAGTCAGACCACACAGGGTGGTTGTGCTGGCATCCTGCCTTGACCCTTCACTCTAGGCTGTGGGTTCGAGACCCTCGCAGATAACTTTCGTGGTGTTTATAAAAAAAAATGTGATTTGAGAAAAAAAATTTAAGAACAAAAATTTACCAAATACTAACCAACTGTGTTATTCTTACAGGTACAAATCAAAGCATTGGAACAGAGTAATAACTCCCTCCTAAACAAGAGAAGAAACAAGGTCGGCGCCTGATCTCGGAGCGCGAGCCGACTGGAGACTCGTCGAGAATATACTAAATAAGTAAATAAAAATACAATAATACATGACGAGTTTAGTACCACAAAGGTATAGAAGATATTCTCCATATAACATGCGAAAACGCACGAAAGCATCTTCTGTTTAGCCTGTTCCCAACTATGTTGGGCTGGGCCCCCAGTCTAGCCGGATGCAGGACTTTACGTGAAGCGACCGTCTATCTGAGCTACACAACTAAGTTAGTACTGGCTGATACGATAGCTCTTGGTAAGACTGGTCATCAAACTTTCGGGAAACTGTCTACCTGAATTGATTGAATAGGCTCACGCAAGTATAAGCCATCAGCCTATAATTTCCCCACAGCTTGAACACAGGCCCGTGAGGCCTGGCTCCATGACAAGGAGTGGGCTGTAACCACCACGCGTTGACGAGTGCGGCTTGGTAGATGTCACATGTCTTCGGATTTTCTGTTTCTAGGTCATGGCGGTTTCGTCACAATATTTTCTTTCGCCGTTTTGAGAGCAGTGGTGAGATTACTCAAAGTTAAGCGGCTTAATCAGTGGCGTGACTATGGCCAATAATACGGCAGGCCCCTAGGGCAAGCAGACTGTTCAGAAATCCCTAACATCATGAAGTGTAGCAGGTTATAAAAAGCAAGTCAAGCGTAGGCTTTTATGAAAGAATCGCCACTAGCGACTTTGTGGGTTCGAACTCATGATTCTATTTCGGATAAACCGGACACAGACACGGACACCTCCATACGACAGTGTGGCCACAGCCGTTCCGTATCAACTTGACTTCTCTTTAACATAATAATTATGTAGACGCGTGCGTGCAACGATCTGAAACAAATGCCAGTCGCGAGTGCGCTTGCGCTCGCTGTACGTGAAGCGTGTGTATGTGTGCGTGCGTTTTCTCTCGAGGTATGGAGACGACCTTTCTATACTATACTGTGGTACTAGTGAATCGTTATCAATATAAAAATGACGCGTAGTAGTGAAGAAACTATTTGTGATAAGAGTGTGGTTTAATTTGCACCCGTTTATTGGTGTTAGCGCCATCTAGTTGGTGTTTTTGGTAGTTTTGATGTGAAGTTTTTGGTGTTTTCGATGATTGTTAGTAGATGGATTTTAGGATGCCTTAAAAGATTATAGAAAATAGTACACTCTCTTCAGAGAACTGTCTCAGGTAATTTAGGTATGCATAAGGTACCGGTAACATTGGAAAACTGTGTATTTACTCACCTTTGCAGCCGTACTTCGTCAAAATACTTTGAAAATCTTAACAGAAATGCAGTTATTTTGAAAAATTGTGTTTTAGTGATTCTAGATTAAAAAGGCCAGTTTTTCATTTATTTACATTATTGAAAACTACCAAAAAGCTTGTGTAATAATTTACATATATTATTTACATATAAATAAATGTTTAGAATAATAAAATGTATTTACAAAATTGTCGTGTAGTCAAATAGTAAATATTACTATAGGTAATACCGAAATTCATAGATTCAGAGATAAAAAAAATATGTTATATTTTTTTCACGAGAAAATATATTATTTTTCTACAGTCTTACACGTTCGAAATCACAATTATTTTTATTGTAATATTAAGATGATTAAAATAACATAGTTTGTAAGACGATTTTCTCTTAATTATTAACCCTAGATTTTTGAAAGCCAGCTGTCAAACCTCATATCACATGATGATCTAGTGCTGCGTAGTTCCTTGGGCTTAACTTTTACACCCGTATCTTTAAACAAGTCAAAGAGATTACTCGAGTAGAAGTAATATTTACGATACGATTTTTAATCTGTAGTTAAATAATTGCTTGACGTTAGAACTGAAAAATGTAGAATTCTGAGATTTTTTTTCTTTTCTTCGTTTAAATTCTTGTCTATTGCATAAAAATGTTTGCTTATATGATTACTTAGACTCAAGTAATTACTTTAGCTTGACTGTAGATACGGGTGTTAATCTCCTAGTTTCTTTCTTCCTGACTCGATATCTTCTTAACATATTGGCAGAATTGTTGACACTGTCGGTACAATTTCCATAAATAATTGGAACTAACGTCGCCATTTTGGTTTTTCAATACAATTTCACAAATGTTCACCAACAGCGCCCTTCTTATAATGTCACTCAAGCGCCAAAATAACCATGTAGCACTTTATGATTGGTTCACTGAAAGAGCAATCAATCATGTTCAGTGACATGCAGTTTGACGACTATAAATAGAATAGGCTTTTAAGAAATTGATGGTAAAATACTAATTAAGGGATGTATTAATTGAATAATTATATTGTAAATAAGAAAAGGTGTGTCTACTTAAAGCCGGTCCTAGATATTTACAAATATCAATCAATATGACATTTTGCAAATAAAAGTTGATAGTTTGAAATTTAACCTTAAAAAAACGACCGTTTCAAAAATATCTCTTTAGTCCATTGAATTAGAACCTAAAAGATGGTTGAGTCCAGATTTCACCCTTAGAAAAATAGTCCATTTTCACATACTTGAAATATTTTGAGACTAGACTTTTGACAATAAACTTACCCACATTAAACTACAAAAGTATTTATAAATATCTAGTGTACCAAATAATAAACTTAAGTACCCTTACAGTAAGTTCTGCTTTCTTGGGGATCTTCTCTGACACTCATACTTCTCGACATCAGAAGGATAAATAAGGTCGGATGTATGAACTCTCTGTATTTGAACGTCCTACCTTATGCTCAAAGGCATAAGGTCCGATGTTCAAACTCTCTGTATTGGTACATCCGACCTTATGCTTCTGATGTCGAGACTTGTGTGACAGTCAAATTCTAAAATCCAATGTTCCGGGTAATTTAAAGAATGACATCACAATTTATGATTATGATTCACAATATTAACACAATCAAAGTCAATTAGAGCAGATCATTTGGAAAAAAAACAACTAATATTTTTATTAAAAATGATATCCTACACTACATATTCTTGTTGTAAAAATAAGGCTTCATAATGGTCTACCGCGCTCACGGACGGTCAGCCACTTTTCACCCTTATGCCAGGGCATAACACTTTTGAACCTTATTACTCAGGAATAATAAGGTTTAAAAGTGGTCAACCGTCATTGAGCGCGGTAGGTAGTACAGTCAACAAAAAGTTTTGTATGCAAGATCTTTGATCTACGCTTGAAACATAAGTTGGGTGCGCAATAATCTCTTGTTGACAAGCGATTTTTTACATCGCTTCAATATCAGAAAAAGTTGCTACATTTCATAAAATCTTGCTACGACAGAAAATCGCTAGTCATTACAAATTTAGCGATTTTTTGTCTCATGTGTGTTTACGCCAGCGTTAACTATGTAAGACTTCACAAATTTCACAAGTTGTGATTAAAATGTAAATTAGTTTTATGAATTAAATGTTACTTAATCGCTTATTTAATAGGATATAACATAACGTCATAGGACACTAGCGACTCGTCCCTGCGTTGCACGGGGTCACCTATCGTGTCTAAAACTCCCATCTTTCAATCTGGAACCAACCATATACATTCACAAAATTTCATTGAAATCGGTTGGATGGTTTCGGAGATAAGTGTGTACGAACATAGTGACACGTGATTCTTATACAGGGTGGTACGGACACCGACGCTAAAACGGTTACCACATATTAGTAAGTACATCATTCTGAACCCCCCACATGGAAATTTATCGTCGGTTATTAAAAAAAAACAGTGGTTACCTACAAAACTGCAATACCTACACGGACAAAATGTATGCAATAACTGTTTTTTTTTTAATTACCGATTATTTTTAATTAGATTTTTTTTAATTGACCGAAAAATTTCTATGTGGTTGGAGGGGGGTTCAGAATGATGAAGTAAGTACTGAATACGTCGTAAACGTTTTAGCGTCCACCTTGTATATTAAGATTACTAGAAATAACCACTCGATGTGTGGAATAACTGATTATGATTATTTACTTATTATTTTTTTCTTATGTATATTGAGTTGACTATGTTCCTCTAGTTGGTCAGTGTTGATAGCAAGATAAATGTCTTCTTTCCCAAAGCTATTTTAATATGTTGGGTCCGTAATTCGTTATTTTGTAAAAATCTGCCATAAGTGAAAGGCGCGTTTGAGGAAAAATAAACCTTACTATATGAACATTTTTTGGTTGAGTAAGGCTTATTTTTCTATTCACGTTACACATTTTCTTTACATTTGTTAGCAGATTCACCTCTTTTGCGAATGGCAACATAATGTTTCTTTGATATTTATTTTTTAATATGAAGAGGCTTTCATATTTTGTCATATTGACAAAAATCTAGTCTTTACATCACATAATTATACAAAATCACAGACATTTTTAATTTAGTTTTCTCAGTCATTTATAAGTTTTAAGAGCAAGAGTGTTTGAATCATTCCAGTTAATTTTAAATTATCAATCATTTCAACTAAAAACAATATTACGGACCCTATGAACTTTAGACTAAGACTCGCTTTGGAAAGACATAAAAATGAGTTTATAAGACAATTGCTGATTTGATTAATCGCAGAACAGCTGTAGTTTAGTATTAAAAAAGTGCAGTTTCTATATTCAAGTAGTCTGAGACGATTTTAGTTGGTAATCAAATTGGTAAACAATTACTTTTCCTGACTTTATGTTCGATTCTACTTTTGATGTTTTGAAAAATCTTTGTATCGCAATGTTTATAAATATGTTAAGAGTTATAAGCCCTTACAAGCTTATACTTCTTGGTACTTGGTGCGTGTCAATAAAAGTGCAATATTGAAAACGACCGCAACGACAAAACTGGTTCCTATGTACCTCCAACAAAACGGCAACAGGTGGATTACCGCGTGTTGCCGTTTTCATAAAAAAAAAATCGCCATTTACAGAAGCCTCTTCATAAACTCACTGTCACTTACGAGATACCTTCCGTGATTTTCAACGGGAGCTCGTAGCTCCCGATATTTCGACGCTGTTGCAAGCGCCATGATCGCGGGATGACTGGAGAATGCGGGTGGATGGTAAATAAATAATTAGGTGCAGACAAATCTGTCTACCCTCAACCTTTGTCTTTTGATACGCGCATTACTGGAACTCGATACAAAGTCACGCCAAAAGACACTCACAATATCACTTCGATTGCGGAGTTCTTATTACTACGCCGGCTGTACGGAAGATATACCGTAAGTGACTGTAAGTTAAGTTATAAACGCTGTTTTAAACTTTTACTGTTGGAGTTCTATAGAAACCAGCCGTGTGGATTAGACGGCTTTGTCGCTTCCAATTGCGAGTGCTTTTGGGCTTGTCACTTTTCACTTGATCAGTGTTGTCGAGTATCTATATCTCATTTTGTCACGTAAATTCGTCATTAGGTGGAGCGAGAAGTCCGGTCCTAAGCATCCGCATGCATTCGCATCGGACCTCTTTAAACTGAAACTGGAGTCTTTTAACTCTTGGAACTTTAGTGAGTTGCAATTCTAAGCGACACAAAGGGAAAAAGGTGCAAGAAAATACTGATCTGTAGGACTACTATGACCTCTTAATGCAGGAATGTTTTATTTCTATTTTGAGAGACAGCTGTCTAGCACCATCTCTATCCCCCTCTCAAAATAGAACTAAATCATTCCTGCATTAAGGCGTCATAGTAGCCGTACTATGCGTGTAAATGTTTCACCCTTGATGTTCTTTCGTCTTCAAAATTGTCAATTTCTTATGTAAAATCTTAATGTCACACTGTAAGGTGCTGTCACAAATGTATTGTTAATACCTTAGTTAATGAGAAAAGATTATTTGAGTATGAAAATGTTGAGTGATTTATGCTAAAGTGTATTGTAAAAAATAAATAAGTCTATACCTTATTTTTTGTGGTTTTAATAATATCCTGTATCCTTACATAAGTTAGTATCAACCTTTTGACCGCCACGGTCGGCTATAGCCGACAGATGAAAACTATTTAAAAAAGTCGTTTTCTTGTCGGCTATAGCCGACCGTGGCGGTCAAAAGGTTAACTGAAGTACTTGGATGCTCATTTTTGAATTTTTGCTTAAATAATAAAAATATATCATCCCCTTGTACCATCCCCTCTCCTAGGGGGAGTTATGTTCGTCAACAAATAGACGGATGAACTAAATTGACATTGATCTTGACCGTGACATTAACCAATTTTTTTGGATTAATAACTCACGTCACATATGAGACTAAAAAAGAAAGTCTAGTAGTTTTTGGAAGCTGCTGCAGGCAGATTAGAAAAGTAAGTTAAGTTAGGATACCAAGTTAGCTTAGGTCCGCCTTTCCCAAAGTGGGCGATAACGCCCCCTTGTGGGCGGTGCAGGCCTAAAGGGGGGCGGTAAGAGACCCAGAAAAAATGGGGGCGTTGTGTAAAGGCTTGGGTGGCGATTTGTAATTTCATCTAGCTAGAAGGACTCCTAGACACCAACTGAACTCTCGACTTTCGACTACAACTTGTGAACATCAACTAATATTAATTAAGAGATTGCTCAAACTTGGTTCGATATTTCTCTCCGCGTAGTTCATTGTTTCTCTGTTCTGTTCTGTTCTGTTCTGTTCTCTGTTTTATTGAATATATAAAATAAAAATCATGTCAATCGGTCACTCCGTTTCGAAATTGTAATTCCGCGGAGCACTAGGCCGCCTTATGGCCAGGTTGACCGCATCGATAACACAAATCGCTGCGGTCTGTTTCGCTGGTGCACAGTGCCCGGACGTGCCCTTTCTCCAGGCACCGGTAACACTGCATGGCCCTGGGTGCCAGGAGTTTAACCCTCGCGGACACCCAGCCCACCAGCAGACGTCCCACGTCGGCGACCTGCTTTGCCGCAGCGACCGGACACCGCACCCAGATGGTGCCAAGCCCTCCAGCATTAAAGCGGTTTCCGCCCGCCTTCACGTGTGTTGGCGGGCATCCACGGCTTTGGGCTACGGCCGCCACCACCTCTTCCGGGGTCACGGAGTCGTCCAGCCCGTCGACGCAAACCTCAGCCGTCTTCATGGGCCTGGACACCCGGGCTTCCTCGGGGTTGAGGACGTCTCTCAGCTTTTCAGCCAGAGCATCTGCCCTCTCGGCACTGCTGGTCCCCGCCAACTCAAACATCTTGGCCCCCGTGGCTGCCGTTCTAAAACGGAAATCATCCGGGGTGCCAAAATCAGCGAAGACCAGCTTGCCCCTCGCCTACGCCAGTACCTTTTCGTACGTGACGCCCCTCTCTTTGGCTTCGGGCTGCAGCGTGACCATTACAGCCTCGGAGTGAGGGATGCGGATCCGTGGGGCACCCTGGCCGTCCCTGGCGGCTTGCCCCGTGGAGCCCGGCGTGGTTTTGGCCTTACGACTCCTCTTCCGCCTCTTTTTGCGGCCTTCGGCCGTCTCCCAATCAGCCTCTTTAGGAGGCTGGTCGTTGCCCTGCGTGGGCTTTTTTGGCCCTGTCTGAGGCTGAGGCTTTTTGGCTCCCTCCGTGGGCTTTTTAGGCGCCTGTGTGGGCTTTTTTGGCGCAGGTGGTGCTTTGACCACCTGTGCCCACGAAGGCCCAGCCGTTGTTGGAGCGGGCTCCGCTTCCTTCACGAATGATGTAACCAAGATTTTGTAAAAACTTATTGATTTAAAAGAGTGTCCATAGAGTTTCTTGCCCATTCTTCTCCATAGGATCTACGCTTTCGAATGGGCAACTACAGTACTTTCACAAGTTATTATGCCCTGTGACTGGAACTGTAGCTTAGTTTATTTTCTGTGTTTTGACATTCAAAAGTGCCTGTAATGGTCTAATTAAAATAAATGCTTGGAGTTTGAATGCACAGTTACGTCTCAGTGCCCCAGAGGCTGAAAAGTCGTAAAAGCTTTTTGGGTGCGTTGGCCCAGCTAATAACAACGCCTCCACAGGAAGATGCGATCTCGATCTGCTTAAACTGGATGCTGAGTTTGCTTTGCCGTGGCCGACATGGAAATCTCTAGACTCCGAAGCTAATTCGGCCGTAGCAAAGCCAATCTCTACAGATGGAGGTTCATGGACGGCTCAGATCTAAAGTGTGAATGCGGTGTGTGTCCACTGACAATGACCCACCTTCCATCTTGCGCTGCATGCCTTGACCTCTGCACACTTGACGATCTTATGATTGCATCAGATCAATCAGATCGCATAGCTGAATTTTGGGAAAAATATTTTTAATGATTTCATGTGTGGTGCAGTCTCGGAGTAAAATGGCTGTCTGACAGACAGGCAGACAGGACGGATCTATAAGGTTTCTAGCCATTTGGCTACGGAACCCTTAAAAAATGGAAACTTCTCCATTGAACAACGGAAACAGAGTTTACTGTTACGAGTAAGGGCAATCAAATTCGATTTGTTACTCGTGTTGGCTAAACAATACTTACGATAAAATAAAAATAAAACACAAATCTGAATAATATTTTTATTTTTATAACAAAATAAACACCAGACTGTTATCCCAAAAATGCCTACAACTATTAACAACTTCGAGTACTGCATTGTAACAAAATAAAAAACTTTTTATTCAATTAATTGAATAACATCAGCCGATTAGTTTAATTGAATAACATTGGTGATTAACAATTAAATTGAATATAGTATTAACATTGCATTTAGTATTTTTTTTGACATTGTTTTGGACGTAATGACTTAAAACATATTATGCAAAATAATTAAAGTATACCATGTCTAGCGTATCAAAAGCGAAGAGATTTCGAAGCTTACCAAAATCGAGTTATATAGTCGAAAATTAAAAAGCGTGGGTTTGTCGTTTATTTATTTTATTAACCTCAAGTGGAATGAAAAGCTGTATCAATATTAGTTGTAAATAATTAATAAAATGTGAAATGCTTTACGGAATTGTAATTGCCTGTACGTAGTATGAAAATATTTAGTTATATGAACAGTCAAAGAAATTAAATGAATATTGGAGTTTCATCATAGTTAGGATTTGACTCCAATTTTATGAAATAGATTTTACTAGCGACCCGCCCCGGCTTCGCACGGGTGCAATGTAGATACGGATGTTTTCTCTACTATATAATATGCATGTATAATACATATTTAATAAACCTTTCTCTTGAATCACTATTAAAAAAACCGCATCAAAATCTATTAAAAAAACCGCATCAAAATCCGTTGCGGAGTTTTAAAGATCCAAGCATACATAGGGACCGACAGCGGGAAGAAACTTTGTTTTATACTATGTATTGATAGTGAAGTAAAAGCAAAATTATTGCAAAAAGTCCTTTTGCGCGTTTTCTTTGAGCAATTAAGTGAGCATTTTAAATTGTATTATTTATTAAGTTGCTTATAAGAAAAGATAATACCCGATTAGAATTAAAAAAAAAACCTTGAAATGGATAACAAGATATTTTTTTAAAGACATTGATTGATGTATATGGATTACAATCATCTGAATTAAATGAATTAATAATAATAATAATTGGCTTAAAATAAAAGGATTTATTATTATTTTGTAAGCATTGTTTTTCTGAGATGAACCTTCCTCAAACAAAAATTTGAAGAAAAATGTACTGAGGATTTCATTTATAATTTACATAATAATATAATAAATGTCAACTACTATTAAATGCTTTGATGTATACAAAGGCGACATAATTAACATTTTACATATTCAATGAAATACATAATCCATTTTCTGTACATTAAATAAAGGCGGTGAAGACGCCGAAAGTAAATTATATCTTACTTTATTGTAAATAATTAATATACCGTATGTAAAAAATATTACAGAAGTATTTGTATAAAAAAAACTATTTCTTCTATAAGTTTAAAGGCAAAATTCATTATTCACAATTAGGCTCTGACCACAATAAGGCGAAACCCGCGAGATTTGGGACGTGACTGCGCGGGTCGTTTAATTATTATGAAGACTCTTCACGTGACCAGAGGGCTGGCCTTTTTTCGGCCAAAAAATCAGCATTGCCATCCAACGTGGCAATGCTGCCAGCCTCACTTTTTCGATTGACTAAGATGTGGACGAACTTTTGACGCCCTGTATAATAGTTTATTATTATTTTAGATATATTTAAAGTTTGTAAATTATGAAGACGAGCGAATATTCGCGACAGTTTCGACACCAACATACAAGACAGTTGACACAATCAGCGCGACCTTATCTTATTATATCCGCACCCCGAGCGAGATTCGCCTTAGTTTAGCCAGAGCTTTATTATTGGGAAAACAAAATTAATATAAAAAATGACGACTCCACCAAATTTGTGCCTGTGAACCTTTAACAAGAATTAATTCCCACATAAAAATACCTTTCTTTACAATAATAAAACAAAGAATCTATGTTTTGACCTCATTGATTAATAATAAAAAACTACAATACATAGTGTTACGCCAAGACATCGATTTTACATTGAATTCTCTTAAGCCAAGACAGATCGATTTTACATTGAATTCTCAAGCAAGTATATTTTTGTTTGAATATTTTGACATGGAAGAAAAGTTTTTCTACAAAATTCCTGTCTTTCGTAAAATTTTCAAATTATCAATTCAAGTGACATTTTTTTTAAGTTCCTACTATGGCTCATTCTTTTCCCCTAAAAACCTTCTTAATAAGAGAATATTATAAATACAGCTTGATATAATATCACACTATTGGTAAGAGTTCGGCATTGATGCCTGGCTTGACCAAATTGACTTAGGTATGGAAAATGGGTAAAGCCTAACTTCGTTCTATACAGGGTGTAAACGGACCCTTCACGAAGCTGTCAATCAAGTATTCTGTACATCAAGCTAAGTTGCACTGCGCCTACATTACTGCTTGGAATTAACTGGTTTTTTTTTGGGTTTTGAGTGATGATGGATGCATTGAATAGCACAGGGGTCATGGAGGTATTTAAAGTAAAGATGTAACATAGGAAACTTGTATTTTAAGTCACGTTATTAAGTTAGAACTTTGACCTCAAATATCTCCGTAACTAGGAGGTTCCCAGGATGCAGAACAAAAAAGTTATCGCACTGACGGGAAGAACAAGTATCTCTCGGCTTCGTTAAGAGTGTTTTACACCCTTTAGAGATTTCAGACTTATTGTAGCTTTTTCCTTACAACCATAGTATGTACTTAACCTTTTGACCGCCACGGTCGGCTATAGCCGACAAGAAAACGACATTTTTCAAGTAGTTTTCATCTGTCGGCTATAGCCGACAGTGGCGGTCAAAAGGTTAAATCATATCAAACTGCATCTAGTTTAGATAACAGGGACCTAATAGGTTACCCGTATAGTGGTTTTAATCGAGTTATTTTTTAGGGTTAGGTTATAAACCCCAGACTAAAGGTTAACCCGTATTATATGGTTAATCAACCTATGATAACCGGCTCACGCACGGTGTTCATTTTTGTACATCAATATTTAAATGGTTAACCCATATACTATAAGGGTTATAACGTATAATGGTAAATAATGTGTTATAGGTCTAACCGGTTAACCTTTTAACCCGATTAATAGCTCCCTGATAGATAGAGTAACTTTTGCCGTAGCACCGACACTACACTAGATTTTAATAAGTTTAGTATCACGTTGCAAAAGACACTAATATTTTAGGTTTGATACGAGGGCATTTAGCACATTGTCTCGAGGTTTCTTGTAGGTGTTTGTAACTCCGTATTTTCACCCTACTGAGGAGGGTAATGTGTTTATCATTTTATGTATGTTTGTTGTGTGGCGCTCTAGAGACCGCGTGATATCGCGCGATATTCTTACGTCAATCGATTTGTCTTAATCTTGCGAGTATCACTAAAGATATGACAGTAACCAAAATTCCATATGGCGACCACTAGACAACATACTGTAAAAAATAAAAAAAATGAAAGACAACGAACTATATTGAGTGGGTCTTTGAAAATCATCTTTAGGTTTCTCGTATCATTTATTATTTCAAATGCCTATTTAGGATTCGACGTTTGCCTCATTTTATTGCAAGATAATTAGTGTCTTTTGTCACATGCCACCAAAATAAGATCCTAAATAGACATAAAACTCGAATTGCATAAGTAAAGCTTTTAAAATTAATCTAGGATTAATAGAACTACCGTTTATTATGAATACATGTAATTTAACCTGCATTGATATAGTTCATTTTTTATTATTGATAGAAATTATCATCATTTCGTCGACTTACTAAGACAGTTTTATCTTTTAAATATCTTTTTTATAGTAATAATCAGCCTATAACGTTTACCATGCGGGCCCAGTGCGGGTTGGTAGATGTCACATGTCTTCGAATTTGGTTCCAGCACATGCCGGTTTCCTTACGATTTAGATATATATATATATATATGTGATTTTCCTTCGCTGTTTGGAGAGCAGTAGCGATAAATGAATTACAGGCTAGTGGGTTCGAGTCCACGACGTATAACGCATAAGTCAGGGCCGTTGTGGGGCCACCACTGCTATTTTTTTTTTGTGTTTATTTAATGATCTCCAACAAAAAAATATATTTACACAGATAACATTGTAATTTTGTGCTCGACTTCATCGACCCGTACTGGCCCACGGTCCACTCCCTTTCATTGAGAGGAGGTTCCCTAAGAGTGGGAACATTAAAGGCTGATTATAAAAATGCAATCAAGTCATTGGTCGACCAAACGACTAATCATTTTACAATATTATACTATCATAGATATAGTCAAAACTCATAACTATTAACATTACCCAAGTCCTACTACTTTGTGCAATGTTCATAATTTATTCGTTTAAACTTCATATACAACAGTGGTACATAGGCGGACTCAATGCCACAAGGCATTCTCTACCAGTCAACCTTTAAATATAACAACATTGTGACCAGGCAATGTAAATAACATGAGCGTTGACAAAGATAATACATATTAATATCAATTAATTGAATGTCACATCGAATTTAAATAGGTTTAACCAATTAATTGATTACGATAAATATATTTTTTTACAATTGATTACAATTTTTTAATGGAATAATATGTTGCTAACTTGGAATTTTATGATAGTCTAGTTAGCGGTTAATTAGAGATATTTTAAATAAGACAAATTAAAAAAAAATAAGTCGGAAGCACGTTTGATTACTATCTTATTCTTCTTCGTATGGCTGTCACGGCATATTTTATTAGCCCAAAACATCGCTACTTCCACGGCGTCGTCCGTGACAGCGCAGAGGTCGCCCTGACCGCGTTTTTAGGTCTCAGTGGGCAAGATAGGAGGTGGAGCTTAGTTTGATTACTATGGAATATTATACTTCAACGTTCGTGGCAGGGCCATAAAGTTAGAGAGTGAGATGACGATATAGACTCATAGTATTGAGTTTCGAACTAAATATATACCTTTCCTATTCACACGTTTTGTGACCGCAACAGTCATGAGTCCTAGCATTCGCATTGTAATCAAAGTTATTTAAATATTTACGAGCAATAGACGGGACAAGACGAAGTCAATCGTAATCCAATACATGTTACTACTTAGTAACAAGTCGGTCTGTCTAGTGTTATACGCCCGCTTGTCAGGTAGCATTCCTGTGTCCAAATCGAAAATGTTTGGGATCAGAATTTTTGTATGAAAATATTCCCAATTTTCGCTCTGCAATTCTTTTAAATCTCTTTGATTTTTATAGTAATTTCGATTATGAGCTAGATGATATCTCAAAATCGCTTTTGAGTATCTTAAGTAGAGAACTCCGAAGTCACCGGAACACAACATAACACTACGCATGTGTTTCTCGCAGACCCACTCTGACCCATTTCACCAGTTATGTGTAAGTCCCATGTAATAGGGGTCAAACCTATTACCATAAACTGGGCACGAATCCAAACTACGTGTTGCTACTGAGAAGTTCTTGATGAAAAATCTCTAACTAATCGCTCAAAAGACTTCAAAAACACTAAACAAGTATATTAAACTACATTTTACTCCCTCGTTCGCTTGCTATGTTGAGAAGTCTTCAACGTTAGATCTATCTACGGTGGTTATACCCCAAACCCGACTAATCGACTAATACTAAACTCCCATTAGCGTTGACTCGCACTGGAAAAGAAAAAAAGAGGAATTAGTACACATACATACCAGGACCCATGAGGGTACGTAGAAACTACCAGGGCCCGAAAAGATTACCCGTATAGGGTTTATAATAGAGTTCCTTTATAAGGGTTAGATGAAAAACCTTATAGTACAGGTTAACCCAAATTATAGGGTTAATCAGCCAATAGTAACCGGTGCACGCAAAGAGGTAATTTTTGTATATAAAAAAATATGCAAGAAAGTGACGGAGTTACCCCGCGCGTGGTGCTTTGACTCTTTAATTCTGGTTAATCAGCGATTTTTAAATGGTTAACTTATATATTACAAGGGTTACCCGTAATGGTTAACAAAAATATACAAAGCCGTCAACCAAGAAAGACCTATGAAAGACGTAAACATATAATTGATGTGCAGAAAAGATGAATAAAGGAAGTATAAATAACATTACCTGTATATTTGTCTACAGCTATGTTGCATTTTTGATCGTAGTGGCAGGTGTTTCGACTTTATCTTTTTGTACTTCCTGAAAATAAATAAAAGAAAGTTTACTTACACTGTCACTTACGGGATATTCCGTAATTATTATTTATTGAGCTCCCGATATTCAAATAAAAAAAAGTAAAGTAAGTAAGTGTAGTAGTGTAAAGTTATATATTATTATGCTATCTTAAAATATCGAGAGCTCACAATAAATAATAATCACAGAAGATATTGCGTAAGTGACAGTGTAAGTTTAATTGTAAACCGTGGAAGCTTGAAACAGTGTTTAAAAGAAACTTTAATCATAGATTGAAATGTCAGTTAAAAAAATAAGTTTTTTTTCTGTCGGTAGAGTTTAGCTAGCTAATTTAATTTGAACCTGTAGCGCTTAGGTAGTGTAGAATGATACTCCAGATGTGGTTACGAAAAGAGGTATAATCAAGACTAGGATAGCTTTCTTATAATGTAGTACATGGGCACAAGTAGTGGATTGCTTATGATATATTTACAAAGTAGTTCCTAAATAATCCGTGTGGTGGCGCGCGGGTCGCAGTTGTAGGTCGCTGTCCTAGCGCGCTCTAAGCTGCGCCGAGTATAAATATCCCCTCTCTGTGCGCGGGGCTCCAGTACACGGTTGGCGGCGGCAGCGGACGGATGTATGACTTGACTTGCAGCTACAGTACTCCCCCCTTAGTGAAAACGTACAGGCCTCTTCACTGATCGGCCTGATCTGGTGCGGTACTCGTTGGTGTTGGCCGGGAGTAGGCTGGTGTGATCTTCGCTGGTAGCTGCAGGTGACTGGGGTGTCTCACTACTCGTGTGGTCGTGTTCTTCAGTGTCGATAGTGTATGCCGGTTTGAGTCTATCGATCGATATTGTGCTGGATCTTCCCGGTAGTTGGATGGTGAAGAACTTCTCGTTGCGCTCGATGACCTTGTACGGACCTTTGTATGGCTGTTGAAGCGGTTTGCGGACGGTGTCGTCGCGTATCAACACGTGGCTACATGTTTGTAGATCATTGTGCACGAACATACATCGCTTGTTGGAATGCGATTTGTATGTTGGTGTTAACTTCGTGATGACGTCATGTAGTTGGTCGACGAAGTTGTGATCCATTGACTTCGCTGCTGGTGATGGTGCTATGAAATCACCAGGCAGTCGCAATGCTTGGCCGTAGGTGAGCTGCGCGGCGCTGGTGTCGGTGTCCGTACGCACGGCGGCTCGTAATCCCATTAGCACTGTCGGTAGCTCGGCGATCCATTTGTTGCTATTTTGTAGGCGAGTCATAAGTGCAGTCTTCAGTGTTCGGTGCCAGCGTTCGACAATGCCGTTGCTCTGCGGGTGGTAGGCAGTGGTACGGGTTCGTTCGACTCCCAGTAGTTGTGCGAGGTCTCGGAATAGACAGCTTTCGAACTGTCGTCCTTGGTCAGTCGTTATTCTTGTAGGGCACCCGTAACGAGATATCCACGTTTCATATAGCTTTTTGGCGACGATATCGGCAGTGATTTCCCGTAAAGGTACTGCTTCGGGCCATCGTGTGCAGCGATCGATCATAGTCAACAGGTAGCGATGTCCAGACGATGAAGTGGATAGCGGACCAACGATGTCGATGTGTACGTGTTGGAATCGTTCGCTTGGTGGGAACGCTGCAACTTCACTGTGGTTGTGACGTAGAACTTTCGAGCGTTGACATGATATGCACGTTTTCGCCCAATTGCCAATGTCAGTGTTCATTGCGGGCCAGAAATAGCGTTGTTGCATGAGCTTGCGTGTAGTTCGTAACCCGGGATGACTTGGATTGTGCACGGCGTTGAATGCGATGCGACGAAAGTCAGTTGGTAGGTACGGTCGAACATGTGACGTAGACGTTTCGCAGAATATTGGCTTGTTTGTAGCGGGCATGACGATTTTCTTAAGTTGAATATTTGTTTGTTGCAATAAATTGGGTATATCGCTGTCCCTTTCTTGTGCTTGAGATACGTCATCGTAGTTAATTGGCGATGGTAAGTCGACGGTTTCGATGCGTGAGAGTGCGTCGGCGACAACATTGTTTACTCCACTCACATGACGAATGTCCGTAGTGAACTCGCTGATGAATAACAACTGCCGGGTGCGTCTTTGTGTGTCGTTATCTGACGGCGGCTTGCGAATAGCGTAGGTCAGCGGCTTGTGGTCGGTGTAAACAATGAGTTCTCTTCCTTCGAACATTTTCCTGAAGTGTTTGATCGCCATGTAGATGGATAGTAATTCTCTGTCGAATGTACTGTATCGTTGTTGCGTGTCGGAGAACTTCTTTGAAAAATAGCCCAGTGGTATCCATTTCTTGTTTACAAGTTGTTGTAGTACGGCTCCTGCGCAGGTATTCGATGCGTCACACATTAGGGAGATGGCGTCGTTCGGCGATGGGGATGGATGAGCGAGCAAAGCTGCGTTTTGTATGCCGGCTTTGCACAACTCGAATGCTTGTATAGCTTCTGTGTTCCACTCGATTTTGGTTTTGTCGCGTTTCTTGGAATTATGTAGGTACGCGTTGAGTGGTGCTTGTATGTGTGCGGCATTTGGAATGCTGTCGCGATAAAAGTTTACCATTCCGATGAATCGACGTAAGTCATGAATTGTTTCTGGTTGGGGGTAGGCAGTGATTGCAGTGACCTTTTCTTGTGGTGGCTTAATTCCGTTACTTGACACTTCGTAGCCCAGGAACTTGACACTTTCTTTGCTGAAGACACATTTCGATGGATTTATTGTTATTCCATAGTCGTCTAATCTGCGTAACACTTTTTGTAGGTCTTCGATGTGGCATGTTTCATTATCTGAAGCGACGATGACGTCATCAATGAATGGGAATGCGTAGTCTAACCCGGTGAGTACTTCATTAATGAACCGCTGGAATGTCTGTCCGGCGTTTCTGAGTCCTGGACACATTCGAGGGAATTCGAATAGACCGAATGGAGTGGTGATGGCGGTCTTCTCGATGTCCGGTTCATATACAGGCAGCTGTTGATACGCACGATTCAGGTCAAGCGTAGTGAATATCTTCTTGCCGTGAAGTAGGTAGGTGAAGTCTTTGAGTCGTGGTACTGGATAGCGGTCAGGTTTAGTGACGTCATTGAGTCTGCGGTAGTCGCCACATACGCGAATGTCACCGTTACTCTTTGGTACGACGTGTAACGGGCTGGACCATGGACTTTTGCTGGGACGACATATCCCCTGCTGCATCATCATCTCGAACTCCTTCTTCACGGGCAGGTATCGATGTGGTGGTAATGGTCTGGTCTTGCTGTACACTGGTGGACCGGTAGTTTCAATGTGGTGTTCCACCCGGTGTTTTGGAGTGTCCTTCATACATGACGGTCGAAGGATGTCGGGGTACTTGCTGAGTAGCTGGTGATACGGCTGACCAACATCGATACTTCTCACTGTAGGCTCGGCTGAGTAGGTGATTGGTGCTCTGGCGGTGAGTTTGGTAACTTTGTCGACGAGACATCGGCCGGCTACGTCGACAAGAAGTTGATGATGAGTTAAAAAATCGGCACCAATGATGGGCTTGCTGACTGCGGCGATGATGAACTTCCACGTGTAAGGTCTACGTAGGTTGAGATCCAGTTGTAGTGTCTTCTCACCATACGTTGGAATCACTGTGTTGTTCGCGGCATACAAACAGAAATCGGTTGGTGTTGTGTTCCCGCCTTTTCTCTTCGGTATCACGGATACGTTGGCGCCAGTATCAATCAGGAAAGATAAACGTGAGTTTTTATCTGTTATGAATAGGCGGTAGGATGAGTTGCTTGCGCCGGTTCCCGCCTCGGCCAACGCAGGTGTTAGTTTTCCGAGCGGGCGCTGCTGTCTTCATAGCTACACGGCCGCGTGCACCTTCTCGCTTCTTTGCCGAACTTGCGATGGTAAAAACAGATCACTGATTGGTCGTTTCGCGCGCGATCGTGATTGGTCCGGCTCGACGAACGCGATCGTGAGGGTCGCCTGTTATACGATCTGCGTCTATAGCTGTGTTGTTGCGATTGTTTTGCCTTCAACTCAGCAATTTCTCGTGTGAGAGCGTCGATCTTCTCTTCCAGTGACGTAGATGCATGCGAGGTGGTGGGAGTGGAGCTAACTGCTGCGATACTGCCGTATGGTTGCGACTGTTCGAGGATCTTGTCAGCCATCATCGCCAGCTCGTGGATGTCTGATTTCTTGATCTGGAGGTCTTCACAAAAATAACTATCACGTCGGGGTCACCACTGTAGCGCTTAGGTAGTGTAGAATGATACTCCAGATGTGGTTACGAAAAGAGGTATAATCAAGACTAGGATAGCTTTCTTATAATGTAGTACATGGGCACAAGTAGTGGATTGCTTATGATATATTTACAAAGTAGTTCCTAAATAATCCGTGTGGTGGCGCGCGGGTCGCAGTTGTAGGTCGCTGTCCTAGCGCGCTCTAAGCTGCGCCGAGTATAAATATCCCCTCTCTGTGCGCGGGGCTCCAGTACACGGTTGGCGGCGGCAGCGGACGGATGTATGACTTGACTTGCAGCTACAAACCTAAATTGCACATGGCGTCCATGTTCCTTTCACTCTGTATGACACATCCAGGTTTAGCTAGGGGGTTTGGTTTGGGTATCTTTTTGAGCCGTGTGCGCCTGAGTATGAGGGTGCTGTTCTGAGAATGATAGCAAATAGGTTGAACTGTCCTTACGTACGACACTGTTGTGACAGACAAGTTACATATCGCTCGTTTGCGACAAGGATGACATAACTCAAAAATTTAGATTTTTCGATGTTGTTTGTAGTTGAATATAAAATTAAGGAAAGCAAGTATTAAATTAAGTAACGAAATACGTAAAATAAACCTTTAATCTTTTGATAAAAAGTTTCTCTATGCAAAAAAAATATTGGCAATATACTGAAAATATTTTTAGAACTTACAAAAAAGCTGTCCTGTATTTCTTATTTTTGAGTTATGTCATCCTTGTCGCAAACGAGCGATATAGTGTCGAACGTAAGAGACTACTGTAATAAATATGGATTGATTTTGTTGGATATGAATATTGTGATAATTGAAGTGATTTTAATTTGATTTTTTTTATTGATCTAATTTGATTGTTGATGTTGTATTTAAAATTTTATTAATTCCTTTGTATTTATTTGTGTGTGATTTTGTATTTATTATTGAATAATTTAAAATGTTATCTAATATGGGTTATGTGGTACCTGAAATAAATGAATTTCAATTTGAGTAAGCTATATGGTACCTCATCTTGTAACTCTCCAATATGTCCGTTGCGCAGAGATTCTCTGAGAGTGTCGTCCTCATCATCATCTGTCGGCACGTCGTAGAACTCTTCGCTGTCCATCTCGCCGTCTGTGCCTGGGTAGAAAAAAATAATTAACTAGATAATTTATGGTTTTCAAAAGTTTATAAAGGATATGAGCTAAAGATGTACCGTAAAACGGGGTGAATCGAGACAAAACTTTACATAGAATACTTGTTGGTAACATATCTTATGAATTCGACGTTAAAATGCCTTTAAAACTTTTGTCTCGATTCAGTTCTGCGTCTCTATTCACTCCATTATACTCGGTGCTTAGAATATATTCATAAACTTGCTAACAAAACAGCTCCATTAGAATTAAATCATTCTTATGCCTGAGCTTGAACCCAGCGGGCTCAACATAGTAAAGCATGTCTAATCTCAAGCAATACTTAAAATAGTATCCCTTATGTAGTCCTAGTCACGCTCTACCTGTGCACCAAATTCGTTCAGTCGCTAAACCGGCTGAACTTTCACAACATATCATCACCCGTTTTCCCAGAAACAGCACTTAACAGCACACAGAAGTGACATCCATATTTCGCCAGTCACTCCTATACAGGGTGGCGCTGACAATACGACGATAAATTAAACTGCGTAAACCTCATGACGATCCCAGTCTGCATACAAAAAATCAATCGAATACATCCAGTAGTTTAGTCACAAGACATTATTTTTCATTTTCAGCATTTTCTACACGATGTAGATTATTAGGCTAGCACTGACAGGTTAACGACCCTCACATCGGCTTAAACACAGAACACATGTTGCCGACTCGCTACTTCAAAAATTTGGCAGATTTGTTCGTTAAATGTTATTTCCAGATGTGAATAGATTATATACCTATGATTAGAAAACCAATAATTATGAATGGTGTTATATTTTTTTAAAGTTTAATGCTATTTAGTATGTTTTGGGGAGTTTTGGGGGACTGTCTCTTGTAAACTCGATGTTCGAAAAGTGCTGATTATCAGCCTAATTTGAATAAATGACTTGATTTGATTTTTGATTTTGTTTGGTGAAATCTTTTATTTTAGTTTCGATGTTAGGATTTCTTTGATAGTTTAAAAATATTTCATTTATTGTCGTATTGTCAGCGCCACCTTGTGTAACAGCAGTCGAACCTTCTGCAATCAGCCGGACATAAATACAGAATCCGAGCTACTAATGCGAATTATAGTAATGGAATAACACTAACACCCGTATCTAGTCAAAGTGTTTACTTGAGTAAATTTCATTTTTTAAGATACGATTTTTTTAATGTAGTTTATTATTTGCTTAAAGTTAAAAAAGTAAAAAGTTTGAATTCTTAGCTTTGCTTTCTTTGACGGTTCTTATTTCAGTTAAATTCTTGTCTATTGCATAAAAAAATTTGCAAGTAATTACTTTAACTTGATTATTGATACGGGTGTCTTTTTTCTTGAAGCTCTCCATTCGCGCCGCAAAAAAACCTCAGGTAAAAGCCCATTCCTCATTTTAAAGATGATATTGCATAAACGCTGGTGTGATGGCCAGCGAATGTGAAAGATTGGCTGGAGAAGACACATAATTGGAAGGAGTTTAAAGCTATGGAAGATACCTTTGTCCAGCAGTCTGCAACTTTAAATTGATAAAACAGTATTAGATGACTTACCTTGGGAGGAGGTGACTGCTGAGATGACGAGTAATAGAGAAGTATGGAAGAATAAGAAATGCTGCGCCGACCCCAAATAATTTGAGATAAGGGCAGGGGAATGATGATGATAGATCACTTACCTAACACGGACTGGTAGTCAGTAAAATACTCAGAGTCCGACGCGTAGCTCTGTTCAGCCACCTCAGCGGTATCCCCACTGGGAGGTTTCTTTGCTGAGCGCTCCTTGCGAGCTTTCCTATTTTTTAGACGACGTAAGGTCCTGGGAAAAGAAATTTATGTTTACATTGAATTAAGTAAGGTTTACACGGAATTAGGTTTACTATTGGTTCAGTTTACAATTAATTAATCATGTTTACAATTGGTATTTTAGTTTACACTGGATTATGTAATGTTTACAATGAATTATTTAATGTTTACATTGTATTATTAAAAGCCTGACAAATAGCACCATTGCAAATTATCGCCATTGCCACCATTTCCAAAAGCCTTAGTATTCTTTTAACTTAACTAATTGTAACTTTTTCACATTGAATAATGCATAAACTCATTACATTAAGAAGAAAAATAACGCATCAAAAATAAAAAGTGACAGTTTAGCTAGCTATGAGCTTACTTTGCATATTCAACAATTTAAATGAAAGATAAATATGCAAATTCTATATAATTTATGAACCGTGACAACCACTGGTTGTGTCGGTCGTTGCTTGTTTGAAAAACAATGGGCCATTTAAAATGGAGCCCATCCCAACAAAAAAGATATTTTATAGTAGCATTATGAGTTAAAGCTCATCTATACATTTCTTTTAAGATATCAAGTATAAGTAACATAACTTCAATATCATTGATGTCCACTAGATAAACATAATCTGTCTGCCAAGTCACCATGGAAAGGAGTATGCTACACAAACGAAAAAGTGACAAGATTCGAAAAACAACAATTAGAAAGAAAACCAGAATTGAAGATATTACAGTCAAAGCAAAAAAACTGAAATGGAGATGGGCAGGTCATACTATTAGGGGAAAGCACAAATGGAGTAAAGCAGTATCAGAGTGGTATCCAAGGAATGGTAACCGCAAAAGGAGAAGACCGTTTAGAAGATGGCCAGAAAAAATTAAGAAGGCAGTAGGCAATACCGATATATGGACAAGGATAGCGAAGGATCGGACAAGGTGGAGAGGGTTGGAGGAGGCCTTTGCCAAAAGGCAAACAGACTAGCAAACGGAAGATCAGATATAGAATAACATTAAAATGTGTAACTATGTACAAGTCTGACTAAAAGGCTATTTTATTTTATTTATTTATTAGATAAACATAATGAGTGTAATGTTATGTATATGTATAATAAAGTAGTTGGTAAAATAGTTCAAATTAATTCAGTTATTTGTGTTTGTAAAATAATAGTTAAATAGGGGAAAGAAATTGCCCAATCGCACAAAATCCCACATAAAACTACAATCATACATTTTTGTAAAAAAAATTATTTTTATTTATTTAAGATGGGTTTGCTCTTGACTCTAGTCGAGGTCAGAGGTGACAGAAACAGAGTCTACGATAGACCGAGCTTACACAGAAGAAGCCTGTTTACTCTAACTTTGAAGAGATTACGGTTGAATGCGATCGTAAACACAGACACAGGCAGAGAGTTCCACTCCTGATTGTGATAGTCAACTAACAGATGGACTTACGTTTCCTTCTGTAGTTCTCTCAGAGATTCCAGTTCCGTCCTCATGGAAGAGACTTGCTTGTCCAGTCTGGCTACTTCTCTTACTGTAATAGAAGAAAGATATGGTGTAGAAAAATAAATAATATTAGTTTTTCTGGAAATGGTTGCATGCTATAGGAGCTATAACGGTAATGCGGCAGGCCCAGAACCTGGCTTTAATTATTATTTATTGACTTTTTCAAATTGACATGTTAAGTTATATGGATAATGATTAAGTCCCTTAGGTTCCCCGAAATAGTTGGCGAGATTCATGATGGAAAAACCCAAAAACACTTTGTCCCACCTGGGAGTCATACGCTCATGGGCACTTCATGCTCAGCAATAGCGTATTGAACCACTAAACTAATGAGGCATTAAAAAGAGATAATAGATTAATAATCTTTGCTCGAAACCACACGGTAGACACATTGCATTTCAACGGAGATTATAATAGATAAGATAAAACTCACTTCAAAACGTAATCAGTGTTGCTACTCTCATACTTGACTGAGTTCAAAAAACGATAAGAATGAATAGATTCAGATTTTTTGCTCACAACAAAAACATAACCTTATTATTGACATTGTAAAGTTCAATTGTAATTTCTTGGTAATATAAAAGTAGTATAATGCTTTTGAAAACGAATTATAAGGTTGAATGATAAAATAATGCAGCAATAGTATATTTATAAAAGGTTTTGGCTTAAGAAAAAATTGTATTTTACTAACCTAACATAGATCTCCGCTTCTCAGCATAAATTTGTTCATAAATGAAGACTCCAGCGGCCCCAACGATGCCCACAATCGCAGCCCCAACCATGAGGCGAGGAGATACATAGTTGCTATTCATAGTTACCCCACAAAATTTTCTATTCAGACACAAAACAGATTTCGTCAATTTTTAGCACTTCCACGCACGAGTAGTCGCACAAAAACGAAGCAAGAACGATAATTAAGCGAACAAATGTTATTTCATAACAATATTTACGATGTTGATCGCAAAAAAACACTAATTGTTGGAAAGTAATCAGTAGGAATGAAAATCAAACGTAGAAGGCTAATGCAGCGATAAAATTGGGAACTTCAGTTTTAGAATAAATTTTGGTGCCACAATTTAATTGTATTTGGTTGTTTTACTTAGAAATTCCACATCATTTCGCTGAATTTGCAAGCGAAATCGGCAGTCAATCAAAGCAAACAAAATATTTATGGTCGCGTTCCAGTCTTCCACATTCTGTTAATTCCATGGATCAGAGTGAGCAAAAGTTATCACTCGTCTCACTTTTCTTTTAGGAAATCATGCATACTAAAACTGTAATATTGGAACTCTAGCACCACAGATACAAAATGTTATACAATAAAAATTGACGAACAGTGGAAAATTGTGGAAAATGCCTACGCAGAGAAAACTGCGGAAAAATCATGAAATATATGTTTTACATAATTATATGGATAAAAACCGACGTCCGGAAAGGTAAAAGAAGGACACTCATAATAAATCGACTAAACTATAAAAAAACCCCTCCAAAAATGAATTATTTTTATGGCAAGACAAAGGAAAACTGTCACCACAAAAAACTTCAAATGTCAAAAAGTGTCAAATGTCAAATAGAAAAAATGGCAAATGATGCATTGTTGCCATTTGCTATCGGTGCAGTAATCACAGAGTACATTATACTATACTGAAAGCAGTAATTAACTGATAATATTACTTCTACACTGCATACCGTTGAGACAATAGTTTTTACGACAATAGTTCTAATAATCCAATCCCGTCAACTGAACCCAGTGTTTTGCATAAAACCTATAGGTGAATCTAATTATTATTTTTTCAACTTGTTTTTGTCGTTAAATTTATCCTTTTACATTGAAAATGAGTGATAAGGAAGAAAAGGACAGTAAAGAAAAAGATATACTGCAAACAAATCAAGAAGAAGGTTCTAAAAACCCAGAAACATTAACTGAGGGTAATGTACTATCTTTAGATTCTAATAAAAATACCGAAAATAGTAGCATCATATCGGAAAATATGCCTCGGTCAGCAGCTATAGAAAGCTCTGGAGATAGTGCACTCCGCATTGTTCTAGAAAACTCAGAACTTGATAAAATAGAAGCAGAATTGACTGAAATGACAAAGGAGTTACTAAATACTGATTCAGGCGAAGATAGTGGTGACTATAGAGCTAAAGCAAAGGTCAGCGAAATAGATGATAAAATAATTGAGGACATTTATACTGAAATGTATGCTAAAACATCTAAAACCGATGTAACTGCAGAGAAAGATGTAAGTAATGATGATCTTCTTGACAAATGTGATGATATAGAACTCAAAAAGACTGATGATCTTGACGAATTTGAAGATGAAGATATGGAACTAAGATGGGATGAGGATGATGAAACTAGCAATCACCCCGTAGGTGAAGATAACGCAAATATTGATGACAAGAATGATTGTACTCTGCCAGAAGACCAACTTTTAAAAGATTCTTGTGATGTGTTAACTGAAAAAGGCAATCTTGAAAGTGTAACACTTAAAGACACTCCTAAAGAATCAGTAACTAGCTCAAACCTGGATATCCATACAGACATGGCTGATCATGAAAGAAGCTTGGAAGACAAGCTTTTAGAAGAACCTGATGTCAATACTGAAGCAATAAAAACCCCTGAAACGTTTTTTTCTGCAGAAGAAAGTGAAGACTCTGAAATGAACAGCAAAACAGAATTTCAAGCTAAGGCTAAAGAGATTATTGACGTGAACAGTATGGATGAACAGGTAAACGAGGCCGAATCTGCTGAGAAACTAACGACAAAAGAAGAACTGTTTGATATCATTAAACAAGTTCAACTATTAACGGAATCTAATAGTAATACTGAAACATTAAAAATGCCATCTACTAGTAATGATGTTTTGTCAAAAGAAAATCTTGTAGAAGAACCAGATTCTAAGGACAAACATTCTGAAATTATTCCTGTAAAAGACATAGAAAGTTCTGACAACATTCCTGAAAGGGAATTCCCAATGGACAAAGAACTAGATGATGATTTTCTGCTAGAAGAAAAGCTCTTAGAAAAATCTGAAACTGCTGAAGTTATACCTGAAAGTGATGTAAATATGGAAGTTGATGAAGAAAATGAAGCAGAGTTACTCAAAGAAGATGGAGGTCAAAATGATAGTAGTACTCCTATGGATATTGATATTACTGATCCATCTATTGAAGATCAAGCAAAGATAGTAGACAAGATGATATATCAGCCTATGGATGATGAATCTCAAGTAGGAAAGAAAGAGATAGTTCAAACTAATCTAGAAAAGGTTGATAAAGATCAAACAACAGATGAAATCAAACTAATGGATGAATCTGATGCTCAATTACAAATAATGGAGAAAATCATTGATCAGCCAGTTGAAGATACAACCAAAACAGTAGAGGTTATCAAAGATATACCCGTTAAAGGAACATCTGGGACAGTGGAACTTAATAAAGAGACATCTACACAGCTTGAGGATCAAGCTAAAATAGACAAAAAAAATATTTATTTAGCTGTATCAGAGATGGAAAATGTAAATCAACCAATGAATAGTGAGAAAAAAATGGATGAAAACAGCAAAGTTCAATTAATTGTAGAAACAAATACAACCGAAGAGTCTATCAAGACTCCTAAACAATCAGACGCACTCACTGTTTCTAATATTCCTAACATTGAAATTGAAGGACAAGAGAAATCTATCCCAGAAAAACCTACACTTGATAAAGAAATTGAAAGCAAAAAGGAGCAAGAACAACCTAAATTAATTACAGAAAGTGCAAATAAGGACGTTCATTTTGAAATATCTGAAAAATCTAAAGAAATTGTTGTACTAGACACAAACTTAGAAAAAAACAATGTAACTGCTGAAATTTCACCTAGTTCTTCAATGTTTCGAGATAGTCTGTCACCTATCAAAGGTTTTCATGGTTTAAATAAACCAGATGTAATGCTAGAAATACCTAGCCAAGAATTAATAGACATGGATATGACAGATTTATCTATGAATCTAGACCAATCTGAAGTTTTAGACGATAATGACAGAGCTGAAAACATAAAAAAAGAGATAGAAGACGACAACACAATTGATACGTTTATATCTGAGCATGACACAGTAACTGAGAAATCAGTAGAAAATATAACTAGAGTTATTGATGACACAGCAAACCAAAGTGCAGCAGATCAAGACACCATAGTTACTGAAACAGAAGCTGATAAAATTACCACTGAAAATGACAGAGCAACGACGCAGCTTCAGTTATTGGAAGAAACCGTAGATGAAGTACCCATAGAAAGTAAAATTGTGAAAAGTGGGAAAAAAGAAGAAACTGTAGTTGAAGCGACTGTTGAAGAAAATATGGAAATGATGTTTGCTGATGTTGAACCGGAAGTTGCTAAAGAAGTTCCTGAGTGCATTGGTAAGTTTTCCAAGTTATCTATCTATTGTTCTTTAGGAAAGTGTTTTTTTTTTATATCTGCAATCAGCCATAATCACATTAAGCCTTTGGTCCCGGTTGTCATTAGTAGGTCTTTGACACTTGAATGACAACCAGTCTTACCAAAGGGTATCAAATAACCCAGCACTAACTGGGTTGTGGAGGTCAGATAGGCAGTTGCTCCATGTAAAATACTGGTATTCAGCTCCATCTGGTTAGACTGGAAGCTGACCCCAACATAGTTGGGAAAAGGCTACGCAAATGATGAATCAGCCAAAATCAACGAATCTGATTAAAGCTTTTGCTGATTTTTGAAATCTCTGATGTGTCATCTCCTATTTTCATACAATCATCAGATGAGGCTAATCTGGTCCTTTTCAATCGGAACATGCAGTTGTTGATGTTCAACAGTGTTGCGGCAGCAGTGATAATCTAGGGCAGGGATGGCAAACCAATGGTACACGACACAATATTTTGAGCACGCCGACGATTTTAACTATATTTTAATCTACATATGGCCTGAGAGTAATTATTTTCAGATATGATTAACATTATAAGACTTGCTTAGAAACCCTTTGGCAGATGACTCCAGCATGTATTCTACTAAAAGTAACCTCTTACAACTCTAATTTAAGTTATTTGTCATCTAATCTGCAACACAGAAGGCATACTAATGTTGCTTTAATTTGAGTTACACACATATAATTGAAACATGTATTACTATGCAGTGCAAATTGTAATTTTTTGTAGTAAATAAAGAGTTTTGAGTCATCACTAGTCAAAATTATTTGACGGCACATCTATGGCCTCATTATACATTTCTTCAGAAAAAATGGCACATTGAGCCATAAAGGTTCGCCACCCCTAGCCTAGGATATAGCCGTTATACTGCCAAGACCTCTAATTTTTCGGAATCATGTGCGTATTGTATAATTATCACTTGCTTCGGTGAAGGAAAACATAGTGAGGCTGTTTAAGAAATGTAGTAATATTCGCAATATAAGTACAAGGAATAAACATAAACTTATTCTACCCACAAAAAGGTTCAAGAAAATAGGTGGATCATTTAGATGCCAATGTATACGCTTTTATAATAAACTACCAAGCCATGTTCAAGAACTAAGCATTAATAAATTCAAGTATTTTATTAAATATAAACTATGCCAGAAAAGCCTTCTATGCCATTAAAGATTATATCGAGGACAAAAAAGCTTGGGGTTGAACTGCTTCAATTTAGAATTGAGATTGAATTGAATTTTAGTATTTTATTTTTCTGTTTTTTTTTACAGTTTTACATTTTATTTTTCTGATTATTTTTACAGTTTGACATTTTATAAATATTAATTGTATACACAATGACATTATTTACTTTTTCAAGTACAGTACAGTATTGTATTTTTGTTTTATTATTTCCTTTATTTATTTATTTCCTTTACACATTCTTTTACATTTTTAAATATTTCTCAATAAAACTTACAAAAAAAAAACATTAAAAAATGTATAACATAGTAGCCCACCTGTATCGGGAACAGGGTCCAAGCTACCGGCGGTCAGGGCTCCAGAGAGAACCTTCTAACAATACGAGCCGTGTCCTGGTGAACTGCTTTCTTAATCAAGCCCTTGATCCAGCTGCCTAACGAGAGCCTCCTCAGGTATTGATCGAGGCTCTTGGCAATTAAGCCATTGGCTGAAACGACTATCGGCACAATGATCGCCGAGTTCACATCCCACATGTGTCGACCTCACGAGCCAAGATACTTGATTTGTTTATCTTTCTCGGCTTTCACGAGGTTCTCGTCATGTGGAACCGTTATGTCAACAATCATTCCACGCCGCTCTGATCGATCTACCACCACTATATCAGGCTTGTTGGCCACAATAGTCCTGTCAGTGATGATGGATTGATCCCAATACACTGAGATATTGCCATTTTCGAGAACTGGGTCGGGCACATACCTATAAATAGTACAGCCCTTCCGATTCCACAAGGTTGTATTTTAGAGCAAGTTGCTGATGGAAAATCCTGGCTCCAAGGTTGTGTCTATGAAAGTACTCTCCGTTAGCTAGACCGAGAACACCCAGAGATAATGTGACGGATTGATTCGCCCGGACGGTGGCATGCCCGACTTGTCTTTTTTTATAGCGATTTTGTTGACATTATTTACTTTTTCAAGTGTAGTATTTTTATAATTTTTCCGATTTATTTCACATTATTTGCTTTTCAAGTATTGTATTATTATTTTTTTGTTCATTACTGTGAATATGTGGACTATGTGGGTCATATTATTTTTTACTAGTTTAGTTTTACAATTGTCTGGCAGTTTGAGTATTTTATGCGGCCTACCCAAATGTCTTTTCTTTGGTATTCTTCGTCGTGTCGTTGAGCTCCTTGGGTTATGAGTCGAGCTACATAGACTATATACTATAACTGAGATAGATGCGCATCTCTATGTTTGAAAATGGACATTAATTGAGTCCCCTGATCAGTAGGTGGCGCTTTTAGTACCCAAAAAATCCTACAGGGGCGCTGGTGTACAAATTTTTCCAAATAGGCTTTGAGTGTGATATTAAGTGTAGAGAAATTTGTAGAAAGACAAAAGTGTAATATTTATAAATTAGTAAATTATAGTATTACACTATTTTGCACTTTTGTCGTTTTACAAATTTCCCTACACTTAATATCACACTTTATATAGGTAAGAAAAACTGCAGCTGCGTTGCTGAAATGAAACACCTATATATAAATCACATAATTTATTTAGAAAAATCAAAACATATTATCATTTTTGCACCCAAAATAGCAATGTGACCGCGATTTCTTCGGTATCTTCTAGCTCAAAACCGAATCGAAAGGCAGAAGTCAGCAGTCCAGGTATATCGCCAAGTAGATCAGAAAAGCAGTAATCGGTGTCCAAATTCAAAGCCAGGTGGGTTCCGGTATTATGAGGGAGAAAATCAGGATCCGTATAATGAGCGCCAAGTCGTAGAAAGATATCAAAAATAATCAAAATACACGAAAAGTCACAAACAACGAACACCAAAGAAACGAACGAAACAGCAAAGTAGCAAAGTTTTGAACAAAATTATAAGACATTTGGTGTTGCTGTTATAAAAACTTAGAATTCATTTAAATTTATACGAAGCAAATAAAATTATTTTGATTATTAAATAGCTTAAATAAAATAATTAATTTTTTACATGCATTCTGGTATTTTTCTAATGGCTAATTATTTAATTTATTAAAAATAGTTTCCGGTCTAGTACTAAAGTGCCACCTAGTGTCATTAATAAGTAAACTATCTTTGAAAATGGGGGTTCCCTGATCGATAGATGGCGCTAACATTCATTGTCAATTTCGAATTTACGTTTGTTCGAAAGTTTCATGCCCCTGTCGAGCTACACGATCACTGACAAATGCTTGCACTTGCTGGACAGGTCCACTCAAATTTGTGTGATTCTTTCATCAAAAGACCACCTCAGACACTAATCTGCGTGGTCCTCATATGATTTAACGAATGTCTGGACTTTAAAAGAGACAGTGACCTCTGAGTTTGTTTCGGCTGTTTTTTCTCAGAATAGTTAGATAGGAAAAACCGGCCCCATCTAGCTTTAAAACATAACATGATGTGACGTGTAAAAGTGTTTTTAAAACCAATTTGCAGAAATAAATATGATTTATGAGGAAACCAGCATGCCTGACAGATATTTCTCGACGGCATGTAAAGCAAAGTCATAAAAACTCAGACACCAGGTTAGGCACTAACCACACGAAAAAAAGAAGTGTTGGGGCCAGATGATTTCTGTGTCTTCTGAGTCTTTGTTTATATGCCTCACAGGACTTTTCTATTTATTTTTTGGCTTGTAGGAATATGCACATTAACTTTATACTAATAAGTTTTACTGTCGAAAGCGCGACTACGTGAGCTATGCCTAAATTTCCTTACCTTCTTTCAGCTTCCACAAGCCAAACCTTGGAACAGCCAACGACATCCACCACACAAATGACTCCAGACACATCGGATGAAGTTCCAGAGGTATCAGACAGCCTGGGGCTGTTGGCTGAGTCTACGCGCGTCATGGAAGATGACGAAGAAAACGAAGATGATGATGACGGTGAAGATGATGAGGATTTTGATCAAGATGGTGAGTTATTATAAGTTTTGTTTGAAAATTACCTTAGTGCATACAAGGTGTAAACGGACCCTTGGCGAAGCCGTCAACCAGGCATTCGGTACATCAAACTAAGTAACTACGCAAAAAATATTGCTGAGAAATAGCCTTTTTTTTTTGGGGTGAAAAACTACGTTTTACGGTAGGACTCAATGTAACGCACTCAAAACATTGTGCTGGTGGATGCATTGAACATTACTGGGGTCGTGGAGGTATTTTAACATTAAAAACTAGTATTTAAAAAATAAACTTGTGTCTTGTGAAAAAGTTACAATAGCAAAAGTACCCCCCCGATGGGGGGGGGGGGCTCGTGTCTCGATTCTGAGCCCTGTGGTCATTACGGTATTTAATTATTAAAATTGCAGAAAGCAGCAATCAAGTCTCAGCCGAACAATCGGAAGACTCGAATCCAGCAGCGGTAGAGTCCGAACCAGTGACGGAGACGGAAGACAAGGACCTGGAGACGCCAGACCCTAAGGAAGGAGAGTTTCCGTTCTTGCGTGATAGTTACTCCAAGGATAAAGCGGAGACGATGCATTTGCAGTATGGGACGGTGAGTAATTTCGCAGAAAGAAAAATATTTATTTGCGGTAAAACATGACGTTTAACATTTTTTTATTTGTTAGGCTTTCATGTGTCGCACTGCTGGGCAAAGGTCTCCCCTTTGTCCTTTCAAACCTCTCTAGCTTGTGCAATATCTGGCCATGTTCGCTCCGCAAACCGCAACCGGGTACGAATCCAGACCCCTTGGCTGCCGCTGAGAAATTCCTGATGGAAAAACCTAATCGCACTTTGCCCGACCCGGGAATTGGACCCAGGACCTCTGCAGTCGTACTTGCGACCACTCAACCAAGCACAACTCAACTTACTAGCCATATCACCAGCTTACAACAGTAGCCCCCCAAACAGTAAAGGAAAACATCGTGAGAAAACTGGGATGTCATAGATCCAAAAATTTCAAGACATCTGACATCTAGCAACCCGTATGTGCTCGTGCATTGCAGCCCACTCCCTCTCATAGAGTAGAAGCCTGAGTCTCAGCTGTGGGGACATCACTAGCCGATTATAATATGCTTATACTGATACTGTTAGCCTGCGTTATCCCACTTCTGGGCAAAGGCCTCTCCCCATGACTTCCAGTTGTTTCGATCCAGCCAATATGCACCACTAGTCGCTGGTCTTGTCCATCTTCTACGAGGTCTGCCGCAACGCCTTCTGGCTATGTCAGGGCTCCAGAAAGTGGTTATTTTGGCCCACAGCTCATGCGGTAGAAGTGGCCAGTCCAGTCCCAATTCAGCTTAGCGGCTTTTTGAGCAACGTCAGTAATTTGTGTTTGGGAGCGCAGTGTGGTGTTGCGTACACGCTCGGTTAGTTTGACGCCTAGAATGCTGCGTTCCATTACACGTTGGCCGAATGATGCCTATGCTAATCAATAACATTGTTTTGCAGATGGTTTTACAGGCGGAAACAATGAATGAGATGAATGAAGAGGCAGAGTCTGCAGTAGCTGCGTTGTTGAATGCTGATAACCCCGCCATTGAACAAGCTAAGGTATTTGGTTTTTAACCTTTTGACCACCAAGGTCGGCTATAGCCGACAAATGAAAAAGTGCCCAACACGTCACCGCAGGCTCTAGCCGACAAGAAAACGTCATTTTTCAAGTAGTTTTCATCTGTCGGCTATAGCCGACCGTGGCGGTCAAAAGGTTAATAAATGGTCATATTAAATTCCCAACTATCACACTCGAGAAATGCATATGTATTTTTTTTCTTTTATTGAATTTGAACTGCGCAATAACTTCTACTTATATCTGTAATTCTGTGCATGTATTTCTCAAATAAATGTTTGTATGACATTACGGTATTAACATTCCGACACAATATATATTGCTGAGTCGGTAAATAAGACTCGTATCGTTCAATGAGCAGACAAAAATAGCCCATAAGGTAATTGTCAAGCATAATTTCACTGAGCAGCAGTTATTGCTGATTTTCTTTAGCGAGCTATGTAAAACTGCTTGAACTGCATATCGAGGCCATCGACCCACAAATTTACTCCAATACGTATTTTTATTGATGACATGCAAAGCTTTTTTACTTAAATTTAGTATGTGTGATAGCAACCAAAGTGTTTTTACTTAATGTTGGTTGTGACGTTAAACAAAATATGGTTTGCGGTCTTTTTCATGAAATAGTCATTCAATACGATTAAATGAACTTACGAGGTATGTATTGGTGATTTTAATTATTATAATTCGGTAAAGCCATATTTGTTAGAATAGAATTTTATTTTGCAAATATGGGTAATACACAGCAGTTGTTATAAATATCAGAGTTCAGCCATATTTTACCATTCGGCATGCAAACATTTACATTTATGATACATGTACTTACATTTTAAGGACCAGATTCAATTAATAAAATATCATTAAAAATATTAAAATTATCACTAAAATTATTATTAAAATGATCATTCAATTTATCAATTCATAAATTAATAAATCAATCAATCAAATTGTTACGGCCGTGAATCATATTTTAATAAACATGACCTGCTAATTGAACATTGCTAATAAATACTTTTTCTTTCTTTTCTTTCTTTAATTGCAAAAAACGTAAGAAAATTGGAATTTCACGAGCTCCTCTGGCACTTGCCCCTAAAGAATGTATTTTGAACGTGACTGTAAATATTATTATTACTTCGCAGGCCCCAGAAGACACTCCAGAAGACATGGATACAGAAACAGTAAAACTGTCAGATACGTCTGACAATGACGCTGACGTTGAACCTGCTGCGGTTGGAAAGCCCGTGGCTAAATCTAGCAAGGAGGTTGAAGGTAGGTCAATAAAAACCTCATTCAATAGTCTACACCAGTATAATAAAGTTTGTTAGTTTGTATGTAGGAAATAATCTCCAGAGCTGAGCCGATTTCAAAAAATCACTAATGAGACTACTGACTACTTTTAAGATTAATAATAATCGATTTAAAAAAAAAGGAAAAACCTGAAGAACCGGGTTTTTACACGACAGAACCGGGTTTTTATACGACAGAACCGGGTTTTTCTTTACAAAGCTTAAAACCGGTTTCGATGCCCTAATGGCAATAGGCTCGCTTCCTATTACATGGGACTTAAACATAACTGGCGAAATATGGGTGTACCAATAGATACACCTTTGCCTAACACTTCAGCGATTACAAGGCGTGATGTTATCTTATTTTTTTTTCCTCAGAAGACAAAAAGCAATCGCCATCTAAATCCCCACTCCAAAGCAATGCCTCCCCCAAGGAATCCCCAAGCAAGCTGATCGAGTCTCTCAGTAAGACATCACCAAGCAAGCTGAAGAACTTAGCTATAACCACGCAACAAGCTAGATCCGTTGTTAATATCGTGGACTTGGAGGAGAGCAGCTCTTCAGATGATGGTAAGGTTTATTTATGAACTACTAGCGACCCGCCCCGGCTTCGCACGGCTGCAATGTAAATACTAATGTTTTCTCTACTATAATATGCATGTATTATACATATAAACCTTCCACTTGAATCACTCGTATCTATTAAAAAAAACCGCATCAAAATCCGTTGCGTCGTTTTAAAAATCTAAGCATACATAGGGACAGACAGCGGGAAACGACTTTGTTTTATACTATGTAGTGATGAAAGACTTACAGCTAAACAAAACAGAATAAGAATACTAAGTGAAACTGAGAAACATTTACAAGTCTTCACTTAAAAAAAGAGACTTGTAAAGATGGTGAGAACAACACAGCGCTGCCCACAAAAAAAAACAGGACAATATCAAAAGCTTAAACCAGAAAAACTAGAAACATATATTATGTAATATAAGCACTAATATTTACATGTACTGAGGTTACATTTATGCTCTTACTAGCTTATGCCAGCGGCTTCGCCCGCGTGGAGTTCGATAATTGACCCAACAAATCGTCCTACCAGGATGAAAAGTAGCCTATGTGCTATTACAAACTATAATCTCTCTGTGCCAAATTTCATCGAGATCTGCTCAGCCGTTCTGGCGTGATTGAGTAACAAACATCCATCCATCCAAACTTTCGCATTTATAATATTAGTTAGATTTACATGATCACAGTCACTTTTAGGAATATACACGTTGTCTGCATACAAATAATTATTATGGTTTATTTTCGTAACTTCAATAAAATTTCAAATCGGTTTAAATAAATTATAATTATATTAGCTAGCACTATTCAATTGAAATCCTCAATACAGCCCTCTAAGTTAATTTAATCCCATTTAAAGATTTCACGAAAAAGTCATTCAATGGGATTAAATGAATTTAGAGGCTTGTATTAAATACTAGCTGACTCGCGCAACTTCGTCTGCGTAACATTTTTGATTAACGCTCCGCTCCTATTAGTTGCAGCGTGATATTTTAGCCTATAGCCTTCCTCGATAAATGGGCTATCCAACACTAAAAGAATTTTTCAATACGAACCAGTAGTTCCTGAGATTAGCGCGTTCAACCGAACAAATAAAAAAATTCTTCAGCTTTATAATATTATTATAGATTATAACTCTGTTAAGTTATAACATTTGAAATCATCATATTTGTTACGGCCTCGAATAATTTTATAATCTACATACAATCCGACACTGACCTACTAATTACAAAAACATAAGAACATTTTAATGTTACGGGCCACCCTGGCGTTTAATTTACACTAGCTGTATCGGTAATTAAGTTATTGTTCAATTAACACTAAACCTAAATAATTCGGAGCAAGACCAATTTATATTTGCTGCAAAAAAAAATTATTAAACACAACAGAATATATATATATATATATATATGTATTGTATTTATATTACATGATAAGTAGTGAATAACTTGTATTATTTAAAATTTTGTATAGTATTAGCAGTACACCACTGACTACCTTACCTACTCTTTTCTATTTCATGTTCGTACAGTCCATCCAAAGGTTGTCTGGAAGAGATCGCTATCAGCCATAAGACCGCCATTGTAACCATAAAATTATCAATTTCTGTAAAACCGTTCTGTATAAATTTTGGTGTACAATAAAGTATATTCTATTTTATTAAAAAAATATTTTTTAACTTATACGAAACTTTTCTTAAACCAAATCTTCCTCAAACAGATATTCAGGAAACGGAAGTCCAAAAACAACCATCACCGGAACAAGATACAAAAGACGACAAACCAGCCTCTCCCGACCCGGACTCAAAAGTTACAAGCGTCAACATACCAACGGGCATAGATATAATGTGTACTTCCGGCGGAAATACGTCAGAGATTACTACTAAAGATGGGGAGGCTGTTATTAGTGGGGTTCCCAAACCACCGCCGCATAAGCCCGTGAGTATACTAGAGTTTCAATCGTAATTTCAGTTTTTGGAATATTGCACTTAATGTTTTATTTGATAAAGTTGGGATACCATTGCATCTATAATTTATTTTGGACGTTATTGTTAAAATGTTCACTCAAAAATCTACTTTGACTTCATAAAGCTAGAGTAGGTATTTGTTATGTGGGGGAAACAGAAACGTATATACATATGTGTACTGGCTGACCTACGTAACTTCGTCTGCGTAACATTTTTGAATAGATGCTCCACTCCTATTGGTTGCAGTGATGTTATATAGCCTATAGCCTTCCTCCATAAATGGGCTATCCAACACTAAAAGATTTATTCAATTCGAACCAGTAGTTCCTGAGATTAGCGCGTTCAACCAAACTAACTTTACTTTAGCTTAAAATACTAGTATAGATGTACATTTTTGGGCGCGGCTGGTCCATAAATTCAAGGTCGCTCAGCGAGCTATGGAACGGGCTATGATTGGAAGACTCCAAGAGACCTCTGAGAGATCGCATCCGGAACGAGGTGATCCGACAGAGAACAAGAGTTGTCGACATAGCTCACAGAATAAGTAAGCTGAAGTGGCAATGGGCCGGCCATATAGGCTGTAGAACCGATGACCGTTGGGGTAGACCTGTTCTTGATTGGAGACCGCGAATCGGCAAGCGTGAGGTGGGACGCCCTCAGGCTCGGAGCGACGATCTCCGCAGGGTGGCTGGTAGCTACTGGGTGCGAGTTGCCGAGCAGTTGAGTGGCATGCGGTTGAGGAGGCCTACGTCCAGTAGTGAACTGCTGTAGGCCGATGATGACACGATGATGACAAAAATCACCTTAGACTACATAGTATCAAAGTAGATAATTGAATATGTAGGTAAATTATTTATTTATGTTTTCAGGCCAGATTGAATACGAGTGAAGTTTCTATCAAGACCGTTAGTGCCGCCGAACCAATGGTTATACCTGAAGCTAAGGTAAGAAAAATACGAATACAGTTTTATAAATCCCCGTTAACTTGCTTTACGACTATCGGCTTTAATTCGTTTGCAAAAAGTTCAGTTTGGCATTTTACTTAAAGTTGCGTTTGGCAGCAGAATTACGTTTGTAAAATCTACCGCACGTCGGTGGTACCATTTAGGCCGAAATCTATAAACGTTACTTCACGAGTACTTTGGCGTAAGAGGCTTATCACTAAATTGGTGAGTTCAAGCAGCCGACGCATCGCATTGTGTAGCAATAGGTACGTTTATTTTAAGGAGGAGCTCGTGGGTAAATAATTACAGTTTCCTCCGTGCCTCGGAAAGCACGTTAAGCCGTTGGTCCCGGCTGTCAATTGTAGATCTTTGACAGTCGTTACAGGTAGTCAGTGGCTCGAAAGTCTGACAACCAGTCTTACCAACGGGTATCGTATTACCCAGTAGTAACTGGGTTCTGGAGGTCAGATAGGCAGTCACTCCATGTAAAATACTAGTATTCAGCTGCATCCGGTTAGACTGGAAGCCGACCCCAACATAGTTGGGTAAAGGCGCCGCAGATGATGAGTTGCGTTTATTTTAAGTTTTATAATTAATTAATTTTTTAGAAATTTACAGGTAATTCTGAGCGTTTTAATAATTTTATGTTTTTCAACGGTTTTTTTTAAAGATATTCAATACATGTTTCAAAAACTAGCTTGTTGTAAACAAAACTTATCTTATATTTTGCTAATTTGATTTACTTTGTAAGGCATCGATAGGATCACTTCTTTAATATTAGTGTGATTTTCAGACAAACGAACAGACATCGTCACAGTCTAAACCTACACTGAGTCTAGAAATATTTAGTCTAGATTCTGACGAAGAAGATAGTTCTGCTAAAGGTAAGACTTTATTATTATCCCAGTTATTAATAAAATAAAAAAATAAACAACTGCGTGAATTAAAGTTGGAAGCAGGCGAGACCGATTCCATTTTTATAATTTTATATTCAAATGAGTTCCGCCTGCTTCCAACTTTTATTAACCAGTTAATGTAACCAGTGGCACTCACCTTACCAAAATGGAACTAACAACGTATAATTTACCAAAATCGGTTCATCCGTATAGGAGTTATGAGGGAACAAAGAAACTCATATACATAAATATCCTCCTTTTGGGCTTCGCCGCAGTCGGGTAAAAACAGGGAAAATCAAACAAAGTCAGTCTCGTTTAAAGTTCTGACATAATCTTGATTTTATGTGTTTAATTCTTCCAGAAAAATCCACAACAACACCTCCAAACGAAATGACAGCCCTAGAACTGGAAAAAGCACGAGAAACATCCAAATGCATCAACTATGGATGCACAAGCGACAACACAGTGCCATACAGGGTCGCGGAGGCAGCAGAGATAGCATACTACGACGCGAGCAGGAAGAAACGCGCCCTGGTGTGCCAGCCCTGCGCTGCTGTCGTGGCTGATAGGACTAAGGTACGTGGTGGATTACGGCCCAAGGGGTGATTATGGCCCCCTTGGTGCATTATTTCCTACGTGAGTGATTATGGCCCACGTGGTCGATTATGGCCCACGTGGACGATTATTTCCTACGTGAGTGATTATGGCCCACGTGGTCGATTACGGCCCACGTGGTCGATTACGGCCCACGTGGTCGATTACGGCCCACGTGGTCGATTATGGCCCACGTGTTCGATTACGGCCCACGTGGTCGATTACGGCCCACGTGGTCGATTATGGCCCACGTGGTCGAATACGACCCACGTGGTGGATTATTGGCGGCAGTGAACACTTACTATCAGTGTACGTAACACGAACGCATATAGCAAATGTAACGTATATTCCAGTATTTTTTTAAATATGTAACTAATTCATTATTTGCTTAGTTTTAAGACTTTATTTTCATCTACATGTGATCTTTATTTAATTACTAGCTTATGCCAGCGGCTTCGCCTGCGTGGAGTTCGATAATTGACCCACGGGATCGTCCTACCGGGATAAAAAGTAGTCTTTGTGCTATTCCAAACTATCTACGTCGATCTATAATCTATCTTTGTGCCAAATTTCATCCAGATCCGTTCAGCCGTTCTGGTGTCATTGAGTAACAAACATTCATCCATCCATCCAAACTTTCGCATTAATAATATTAGTATAGATTAATGTAGATTTATCGTCCATGTTAGAGCATAAGGTGGACCGTTAGATTGTGACACAAAAAAACACTAATAGTACTTTTTCTCTCGCCCAACAGAATCTAATCCAAGGCATGAAGGATCTAACTCCTCTCTTAGACCTAGACATGCGCAAGTCATCACAGGAACTGGTGGAAATATCAGACTCTGAGTCTGAGGACGAGGATATGAATTCTGATGAGCCGAAAGAGACCATTGGGAAAGAAGGCGCTAAGTAAGTTTAAAAATTTTGTTTCAATAACTTTCAAACTAAACAGCATTTATTTCAATTAGACCATTAGAAGAAGCACTTGAATGACAAAAAAAAAAACAAAAAAGCGAAGCTACAGTCCCAGTCACAAGGCATAATAACTTGTGAAAGTACTGTAGTTACCCATTCCAAAGCGTAGATCTCTATAGAGAAGAATGGACAAGAAACTCCATGGACACTCATTTAAATCAAAATATTGCTACAAAATCTTGATTATAACACGCTTTATCCTTATTACAACACTATAGAATACATACTCGTATAACGTAAGTTCAATTAAAATTTATCATACTTTAAAGGTGTCTGGCGGTGGGTTCCTACCACACAAAGTGTCTGGCAGTGGAGAAGGTGAATCTTCAAACTAGCCCTTGTTCAATATTAAAATATCACGCTTTGTAATATGACGTAAATTAGGTTAAAATAGGGGGCGAACCTATTGCCATCATCCGAGTACAAATCCAGACTCCGTAGCTGCTGTTCAGTAATTTCTAATATAACCTGCCCCCGTATTTTGTTTTCAACAGAATCATAGAAGAAAGTCTAAGCCAGTTTTTGAACGATACTTGGAAGAAATACAAAATGGACGCGCGGCTCAAAGAGACACAGATCATGTTAGATGACGAGATCGAGAAACTAGAACGTGAGTATTGGGAGCTGCTTCAAAAATTTTAACTTTTTGTAGTGCTTTGGTAACGGCCTTAGCCAACGAGTCGTAGGTCATTTCTTTTTAGCAAACAGAAGCGCAGATTAAAAAAAGACAACAAGATACTCAAAATAATGAATACAACCGTTTAATTTAACTTTGGAACAAAATATCAATCACTGAAACTAACCTAAACCACAACAAATGACAACAGCTAATTCAATTAACATGTTTTTTTTTTTTAAATAGCGAGTGATGCTCCCATCAAGAGTCTCACGCGACCAGAGACAATCCGAAGTTGTCACTCCTTTCCATAGAACTTAATATCTTTGCTACGTACAACCTCATTTCTTCCAAGCAATATAATTATATATTATGTTGGTTTCAGAGGACAGCAAAGAAATCGACGCAATGTTAAACGCATGTCAGGTGGCGACAGACAAGCTACGTTGCGAGTTGTACGCGACGTTCGAGTGTCGCCTGCAACAGTTGCCGCCACTAGTTATAGAAGACACGCCCGAGAAGAAAGTAAGCAGTATTTATTATAACTTTAAAATCCGCCATCTTGGTTTTTGAATATTTTTTTATTAATGTTAAGAAAGCTTACAGCTAATACATTCGAGTAGTCAGAAGTAATGCGTAGAAGAAGGCCAATTTTTTTTTTTTAATGGCATCTCGCAGTTCAACCTAGGAGGTTATCGTCTGCTTAACCGGACTATCCTGTGGATGCCTTGAATTTAAGGCCTCCAGCCAGGGCAAAAAAGTTACAAACTAAGCGACTACACGGTAAGGGCGCCCCCTGTGGGGCTCGGACCTCGGCTTAGGGCGTCGCTGGGGGAGGGCAGCAAGGGGACAGGCTGGATCTGAGTGGGGAAGAAGGCCAATTACGAGTTTCCACTTATATACCCCACCTACCCACACTCCCCACACACCCCCACTCCCCACACCCCAGTTATGACCTCATTTTCGGCATCGACTCTCTCTCGAGAGGCTCTTGGCTTGGCTATCCTTAAGGTTAAGCAACTCTGGCTGGGGTCGGTCTGTGGAAGGAGGACCATCTATGTATCTATACAAAACACAAAAATTGTTTCTACCTATGTCCGTTATAGACTTTGATACCATCCAACCGATGTGTCCCAATCCGGTTTCATTAGAAAGGCAAGATGGTTTTAGACCACTAAACAATGCATTAGGCACTATAGCGTAGTAGCACACGCCTGGGATCCGCTAGGTTATTATAACTTTAAAATCCGCCATCTTGGATTTTGATTATGACCTCATTTTCGGCATTAGCGCACGAGAGAGGCTCGTGGCTAAATAACAACAGTCGCACGGAACTATCCTTAAGGTTAAGCAACGCTGGCTGGGGTCGGTGTGTGGATGGGTGACCATACATTATATACTGAGTTCCCTCCGTCGTTATGGATCGTCAAGATCTGTTCTTCACCATCCAATTAGTACTGATTAATACGATACGGTAAAACTGGTTGTCAGACTTTCGGTCCACTGACTACCTGTAACGACTGTCAAAGATCTACAAATGACAGCCGGGATCAACGGTTTAACGTGCATTTCGAGGCACGGAGGAAACTCTATGTCTTGGACTGTCACCCATCCACGGACTAACCAAGCCAAGCGCGGCTTAACCTTTAAAATCGAACTATACGGCTGTTATTATTTAGCCAAGAGCTCCTCAACCTATCATTTACTTCAATAAACATAGCTTTTATTAACCTTTTGAACGCCACTGTCGCATATACGTGACAAGCAAGCGCGTGCCCTGTTCGCCAACGACTCAAAAATGTGTCAAAAAATGCGATGCACTACAACACGAAATAAACAATTAAATCATTACTTTTGTGTGTTTTGATTTGTATACGTTCAATATTTAAGCTCTTGTCTCTCTAATATTATTGTTTATCGATAAAGTTTTAAAATCTTCCTCTTGTAGGTATTTTTAAGGAGGAGGTTCTCAATTCGGTAGTATGTTTTTTTTTTGTGTTTGTTGCCTCATATCTCCGTCATTTATGAACCGATTTGAAAAGTTCTTCTTTTATCTAAATGGATCTACTTCCCGATTGGTCCCATAGAAATTTCATCAAAATCGGTTCAGCAGTTTGGTTTTGAAATCAAAATAGCTGGAAAAAATGTCATCCAAGTAAAAGAAATTGCGAAATTGATACTTGACAAGGATTTGTGTGTGATACGATAACTAAAAAGGGTAAAATAAAAACTTTTTGGCAAAAAAGTCAATGAAACAAACAATAGTCACCGACTTCCGAAAGTAAAGTTATTTTCCACTTTTTTTAGTGTTTTTTTGGAAGTCGGTTTTTTTTTGCAAAAAAGTTTTTTTTATGTGTGCGGTAAAATATTTTTCTTTGTTACAGTATATCGGACAAGAAGAGCAAGTCATACCACCGGTCGTGGGTGAATCTGCAGCGGTAAGCTTCATTTTACTTTTTTATAACTCTTGTAAACCTGACCTTATTGCAGATGTTCTTCGAGCTACACGATAACTGACAAATGTCCACGCATATCTGTGTGGCTCTTTCTTCAAAAGCCCATCTCAGACACTAATCCGCATGGTCCTCATGTGAGTTGACTAAGGTTATGTCTAGACCTTAAAAGAGACTCTGACTTTGTTTCGGCTGTTTTTCTCAGAGTAGTCGGGTACAAAAGACTGGCCCCACCTCCTTTAAAAAAAAAATACGTAAAAGTCTTTATAAAAACCTATTTGCACAAAATAAACATAATTTATCATTTAGAAAAGCTGCATTGTACTCGCAACCACGCGTGCGTGCTTGGCTAGATGTTTAACGGATGTAAAAACACCCTTAACGAAGCCCAGGCACGTGTTCTACTGCACGGCAAGTAACGCGGATATTTCCACGAATACATCCAATAAATATGCATCCAAATATCCGATCTCGTAACTATAAAGTACGCCTCTGCTTAATCCTTCGCGGATAACAGATGTGATGTTATCTTAACATTAATCCAAACGCAGCAACGAGAGTCAAACTTAGTAACAACATCATCATCTGCCTAGCCTTTTCCCAACTATGTTGGGGTCGGCTTCCAGTCTAACCGGATGCAGCTGAATACCTGTATTTTACACGGAGCGACTTTCTATCTGGTCTCCACAACCCAGTTAGTACAGGGTAATACGGTACCCATTGGTAAGACTGGTTGTCCGACTGACCTGTAACGACTGTCAAAAATCTACAACTGGCAGCCGGGACCAAACTTAGTAACAACACTGAAACAATTTGCAGACTCGTCATGCCAAGCGTCGGTTGTCGTCGAGCACCAATGAGTTGCCTGCCAAACGTCCAGCCATACCGCTTGGATATGCTCCTCTAGATTCTCCAGACGCTAGGGTAAGCAAATAAACACATTTATTTGGTTTAAAAGTACATAAGATATCAACGTCATAAATTGTTTATTATATTTTTGCCTCGAGTGTACCTAACTAACGAATCAAAGAAACTGGCTAATTATGGAAACTGTCGAATTCACAAAACTGTCCAATCAGCGAAACTGACTAATCAACGAAACAGTCGAATCCTCAAAACTGTCCAATCAGCGAAACCGACTTATCAACGAAATGTTGAATTAAAGAAACTGACCAATGTTGCGCGGACTAAAAAAATATTTGCACATAACATTATTTATGAATTAAAATAACCGCACGAAAGTGGATTTTAAAACCTTAGTCATATTCTACCAGCCTTTTTTATGATGTAGATTTAAAATTGTTAAATGCAACATGATAGTAGTTTTAACCTCCTTATTTAATTTGCAATCTGTTGTCACTGCAAGAATATGACACATGCACAAGAAGTTGGCAGATTCGTCTCAGAATTAAGTCGTTGTAGTTTTTCTTGTTTATCTCTCATAACTTTATACATTTTGTTTTATGTATGTATATACAGAGTGGAAAGTACAGCGAAGCTAAGACGGTTACCACGTGTTCAGTACACCATTCTGAACCCCCCACATAGCAATTTTTCGTCGGTTATCAAAAAAAAATGCTAAGCTGTTCAGTACATTTTGACGTGTAGGTATTGCAGTTTTGTAGGAAACAGCTGTTTTTTTTCCACCCTGTGTATATGTATTTATTCTTATATTTTTGTTATAAATATTTTCTGGTTCGTTTTCTGTATTTCATCTACTGGGAATTGTCTCTGCATCACCCTAAGGTAGACTGGTAGAAAATACCCAAGGCGTTAAGTTCGTCTTTGTACATTTTTATTACTTGTGCATAAAGGTTTAATAAATATAATTATTTAATATATATTTTTTTTTAATTTTTTTTAATTTATTATTTATTTAATTATATGGAAATTCACTAAGTATTTTTCTTCATTCAGGAAAAAGCAGCTATTCCCGCACCGGAAAGTAAACTGGATGATGACGTGAGTAGAACTGTAATCTATACAAATAAATAAAATTGAAGTGTCTGTTTGTCATTTAAAAATGACAGCTTTTACTGAATGTATACCAGGCCACTCAGAAAGTATTGCGATAAATAGTTTTTATATATGGGAGACTGGCCAGTTGGAATCTTTTTCGAAAATATGATTACTTGTAAGTAAAAATATGTGTGTTCCATTTTCAAAATTTCCCTCCACATTTTTTGCGAGCCAATTCAAAGTATCGTGTCGTACTGAAAAATGGATCTGCGCCGGGAACATTTTAGAGCTATAATTTTTTACGATTTCAAGTGTCGCCTAAAACCGGATGAATCGTTCGATAGACTTCAAATGGCATTTATGGATGAAGGCCCCTCCAAGGCAACCGTGTATCGTTGGTATAACGAATTTAGGCGCGGTCGACCAACCTTGGGGGATGAAGAAAGAAGCGGTCGCCCTTTGACGGCTATTACGGAAGAAAACGTGCTAGCAGTGAAAAATTTAATCCAAGATAATAGGCGAATTACATATCAGGAGATTCAGCACATATTAAAGATTGGATCGGGAAGCGTTCACGAGATTCTACACGGGCATCTTCGCGTGAGGAGTATAGTATCGCGCTGGGTGCCGCACTACCTCACCGACGCTCAGAAGCAGGCCCGGGTGGAATGGTGCCGAGATATGCTGAACAAATTTGAAGCAGGCTCGTCTCGGCGTGTTTACGACATCGTAACAGGTGATGAGTCCTGGATTTATCAATACGATCCAGAAACCAAGCGCCAGTCGACAGTTTGGGTGTTTCAAAATGAACCAACGCCTACCAAAGTGAAGCGATCTCGAAGCGGGGGGAAGATTTTGATCGCCAGCTTTTTTAATTTGACTGGCCACTTGGCCTCAATTCCCTTACGAGATCAAAGAAGCATCAACGCCGAATGGTATACTACCAAATGTTTACCAGAAGTTTTTTCTGTTGTGAGCAACAAGCGACCAAACACAGGGCTCCGCGGACTACTGCTCCACCACGACAATGCGCCTGCACACACCGCGCTCAAAACGAGGGACTTCCTGGACAGTACACCAGTCAAACTCCTGGGTCACCCTCCTTACAGCCCTGATCTAGCACCGTGTGACTTCTTTTTATTTCCAAAAATAAAAAATCAGCTCAAGGGGATACAATTTTCGTCGCCGGAAGATGCGCTGGCTGCGTTCGAGCAGGCTGTAAACGAGGTGTCTGCGGCGGACTGGAAAAAGTGTTTTGAAAAATGGTTCAGACGCATGAATCTTTGTATAGAGGCTGGTGGAGATTACTTTGAAAAGATTTAATAAAAATATATGTAGGTACCTGTAGAACAATTTTTTTTAGTGTCGCAAAACTTTCTGAGTGTCCCACGTATGAAAGTATACAAGGTTAAAGAGACCCTTCACGAAGCCGTCAACCAAGCATTATGTACATCAAGTGATTCTGCGCAAAAATGATTGCCGGGGACTTTTATTTTGGGTAAATATTACATTTAACGGTGAGACTCTAATGTAACGCACTCAAAACATTGTGCTGATGAATCCATTAACCTATTGAACACCAGAGCATAGACACACGCGCGTGCCCTCCACGCCAAGCCACAATTTCACCGCATCCAAATTATACGTTTTACGCCGTCCGTGGCGTCGTGAGCACTTTTTGATTTGACCTCCATAGGCGTCCGTCGCGGTAACCAGAAGGTTCCCAGATATGATCCAGAACAAAAAAAAATCGCAACGACTTGGAGAACAAGTGCTTTTCACCTTCGTTAAGGGTACTTTTAAATCAAAAACCATAAAATCATTTATTTGCATAAAACATGGTATACAATGGTTTTAAATAAAATTAGAATGATACAAACATGTTTAGCTAAGATAAAACATGGCATGCAAAATTTCAAGGTTTAGCAAAATGTTACAAGACATCAACATTTTTTATCCATATAAATTCTTTCAAACCATAGAAATTACATTCATTAATCCACTTGTACAATTTTATCTTTAATAATTTTGAATTTTGTATTTTGAAATGGCTTGGTATCTTGTTATATAATTACGTACGCACATTGCTAGGCAGTTTTTATTATATTTGGCAAGTATATTTTACATCCACTATCCTCGTCTAGACTCGTTAAGTCTGACAACCAGTCTTACCAAGGGGTATCGTATTACCCAGTAGTAACTGGGTTGTGGAGGTCAGACAGGCAGTCGCTCCATGTAAAATACTGGTATTCAGCTGCATCCGGTAAGACTGGCAGCCGACCCCAACATAGTTGGGAAAAGGCTAGGCAGATGATGATACTCGTCTAGCCTCGTAGTTCTTAGCTTGATCTTCGCCCCGTGTCGGTTTTTCGTTAGACATCTTGGGAGAGACATCGAGAGAATTCTCAGTCGAGAGTGAACAGCCACCATGAAAGACAGTGGACCAGTGTTTCTATTATCCTAGTTTAGTCACCCCCGGAAGATTAGAAGTTCGACTCTACTAATTGTCCTATCTGGCAAGTATTTTTTAAATGTAGTGTGCGTTCCCAAGGCGCCCGAAATTCTTTTATTGTTACACATACATCTTTTTTTTTTTATTTTTAATAGGAGAACACACACACACACACATTTTTTTTTGCTCATGTATGATTTCTTACATTGGATCTTACACTTGATCCCACACACCCCCCGGGTATGTTGCATTTTGGCAACATTGCATTTAGTCCACATGTACTATAGCAGTCTTAACCGCGAAACAATAAACTGTCTCGTTGGCCTAGTGGTTGCAAGCGCGACTGCTGATCATGAGGTTCTGGGTTCGATTCCCGGGTCGGGCGTAGTGTTATCGGGTTTTTCCATTCCAGGAATTTCTCGGTAGCAGCCGCGGAGTCTGGATTTGTGCCGTGTCCGGTTAATGGCAATAGGCTCGCCCCCTAATTACATGGGACTTAAACATAACTGGCGAAATGTGGGTGTACTTATTAGGTACACCTCGGTTAACCCTTCGGGGATTATAGGCGTGATGTTATGATTGCAATATTTCTTTTTGTAATCTACAGAAAGACATATCAGTCGTGAAGCTATCAGCAGAAGCGGCCCCGGCTGACCTGCCCCCTCCCGGTGAGATATCCCGCCCCCCCTTACGAGTGGGGATGCCGGTGTATGCCATGAAGAACGCCTTCGGACCCTGGCTGAAAGGCAAGGTGCTGGAGATACAGCCCAAGAATCCTGGTGGGGTAAGTGTGAAATTCAAATTATTTTACTTCCCATAAATCTACTTGGGTACTTAGATTATAAACATTTTTTTTTCTATTTGTTTATTACTAGCTGACCGGCGCAACTTCATCTGCGTAACGTTTTTTATTAATGCTCCGCTCCTATTGGTCGCAGCGTGATGTTTTATAGCCCATAGCCTTCCTCGATAAATGGGCTATCCAACACTAAAATATTTTTTCAATTCGAACCAGTATTTCCCGAGATTAGCGCGTTCAACCAAACAAACTCTTTAGGTTTATAATATTAGTATAGATACGGGAATTTAATACAAATTTATATGCCATTCTCATCGGACCTTATAACGTAAAACGTAATAATACAAACTTAATTAAACCATATGCAGCTCCGGAGCTAGGTGTCGACAAAATACGATGGAACATACAAACTCCATCCTAGTGCAGGCATTTAACTCTGTTTTACCTACATTATTTCTAAGACTTATGTTGTATTGTAAAAAATTAACTTTGAAATAAATTTAATTGAATTGAATTGAAACATCGTACATATTTATCTCGAGCTCTCTAAGAAGATCTTCTCTTGCAGATTGAAATCTGACACACTCCGTCAATCTATATGTACATATAAAATTCAAAGTCCTGACTGACTGATATATCAACGCACAGCCTAAACCGCTGGTCTTAAAGTCATGACATTTGGAGGGTGTATTCTTCGTAAAGAGTAGGTATCCACTAAGAAAGAGTTTTCGAAATTCCACCCCTAAGAGGGTAGATGGTGGGTTCAATTTTATATTCTCTGGGAGAGTTGACTCGAAAATCGGTGTACATCCTCTTCAATTAAAACTATGAGACACGTGTATCACAGTTTTTCCAAAATCATCCTCCAACAAAATCAAATAGGGCTTCGAAAATTACGTAGACGGGCGCATGGTGTGGATTGGGCACATATGTACCTACTATAATACTTTACGCACTAACATCTAAATCTATTCATTCAGTGAGTAATTGTGATATACAGAAGAACATGTAATAATAATTTACATTTATGGAAATGGTGATTACCTAGACGCATGGGCGTCGCCAGGGGGAGCAGGGAGGGCAGCTGACCCCCCCCCCCTAGAGGCTCAGGTTTTTTAAGTAATATTTTTTTTTGTCTGATGACACAGAATCAGTCAGTACGTAATAAATAGTAGTGTACAGTAGAACCACACTCGTGTGAGTGTTTATTATGTTTTTAAGGCCTAAAATGAACCTCTGAGTAATATTAGTACCTCTAAAAACTAACACATTGTCTTTGAACTAACGCGCGTGGTCCGTACTTTAGTCCGTTCTTTACTCCTGCGAAAAAGCTTTAATCATATAGGCTCCTATTTTGTGCCGTTGGCTTTTGGTTGCAAAAAATGGAGCATGTGGACATTTTGATGCTCGCTTCAAAAAAAGAATACGTCATTTGTTTCATGTAGGCCACGCGGGCGAAGCTGTGGGCAGAAACTAGTAGATGTATAATATCTTGCGGAGTGCCACACACCTCACAATTAGATGAATCATTTTTTTTCATTAAAAATCCAAAATTATTGATTGCGGCATGTGTCCAAATCTCAGTCTGTGAGCTGTAACTATGAGTTTTCTGCCAAGCCTAGGGTTACAATACCACGGTACATACATGAGGAGGCTCCGGAACTATAGACCTATACCATACCCCTTTTTCTTTAGATCTTTGATTAAAATATTCTTTCCAAAATTCATGACATTTATTATAAACATTTATGAGCGTGAGAAGATACATTTTTGTTTTAAAATGTATGGAACAGCCGATTTAAAAAGAAAGGTCAAACTATTTTGACGCTGTAGGTGTTGCAGGAAAGGAAGCAGATTGTAGGAAACATCTGGGTTTTTTTCGTCACTGTGCCTTCCGCCTTTTATAGAGCTGTGACAGTCATCGAAGTATTGATAAATGTTTTTTTTTTAATTTATTAGTTCTCTTACAAAAATAAGTAATTTTTTTTTACAGTTTTTTACTCGCCAAACTTAACAGTGATAGCGAGAAACGCTCGTTTATAAATACTTATTTTAAAATTATAAACTTAACTTAAAATTGAATACCCAGTATCAGACAATAACGCGTTTGTTCGATGATGAAATTACCCTTGCGAACGGACAACAGCGGTTAGCAAATGTCTCAACTCCAAATAATTAATAAAAAATAATGCAAAAAAAAATGAAAAAAATATATAAAAATATATATGAAAATGTCATGTAATTCCAAAAAGTCTTTCGTGCTAATTCGGCAGGAAGATTAACGAAGCGCATGCCTATTCTGGTTTAACTGTATTTGCTTGTTTCAGGGAAACCCATTCTCCATGTGCCGCGTGAGGTTCGACCATAAAGCCAAGTCTAACGGGAAAGTGCTGCTAGCGAGGTCCATCGCTTATCCTGAGCCCGCTGATGTTCGGATGACTATTGGTAAGTTATCTGCGGAGGAAGAAAATACTGCTAATTAAAATTTGTGCAAAAACAATGCATTTTAACTCTTTAACCGATTTCAAAAAAGTAGGGGACTTTCAATTCGCCGGAATCTTTTATTTTTTATGTGTGTACCCCGATTACTCGAAGACGCCTGAACTGAAAATTAATTTTTGCTTGTAATAGTCTGGTCACCTGGTACAACTTCCCAGGTCATCCAGGTGGTCAGGTCAGGATCTGATGATGGGATCCTGGAGTAATCGAGGGAACTCTTCAAATTTTATAGGCACACTTGAAGCGATTTGGGTATTTTTTCTATTTAAAATGTAACATTGATAAGTACATTACAAGGTTTTGTGTGACATACCAGTGTAGATACCACAAATAAAAAGGATAAAATAAAATAAAAATGGAAAAAATACGACTTCTTTTAAATTAAAATAGGTACGGTACTTTAATAAGTACAGTTTACTAAAACATTACCCATCGGCTAGATCCGAATGACGATTCCATACATTCTTCCAACTTCTTTGTTACCTTTAGTGAGTGAATTTTCGAACATCGATCCTTAAAACTCACTTGCATCATATAAGGCACTGCGCAAAATAGCAGGCTTCGCCGTGCGACAGGTAAACTATGACTAGACTAAAAATTGGCTAGACTTTTTAACCCGATACGTTCCCGTGGAATAATATCCGACCACGAGTGAAGCCGCAGGCTAAAACTAGTATTTACACTCACTACCATGCGGTCCGTTGGCGGGTCTGAACTTTTCAAGTACGACACGCCACCTAAATGCTGCGCTGAATAAGTTCGGCAGGCCACACGGGCGGCCGGCGGGCTTACTGGTCGTTATAGCTTTGACAAAAGTTAGCAAACTTTTTCAAAAGCAGTGATAGCCTAGTGTTGTGACCGTCGGGCTGCCAAGTCACAGATCTCAAGTTCGAACACAAGACACGCACCGCCTCTCTGATTTTTCGGAATCATGTGCGTATTGTATAATTTTCACTTGCTTCGGTTAAGGAAAAACATCGTGAGGTAACCAGCATGCCTGAGAGATATTTCTCGACGGCTTGTAAAGCCAAGTCAGAGGCCCATGGGCGGCAAAAAAACCGACACCAGGTTAGACACTAACCACACGATAAAGAAGAAGATAGCTATGACACCGCCGCTTGTGCGGATGGTAATAGCTGCGCCCGCCGGAGGCCCGCAAGGCTTGCTGGAATTGAACATTCTATTCTAAGGGTGGCAGTGAGAGTGTTAAAGAATCATTTTTCGTTCTCAGGTACTCGTCTGATAGCCTTATTCAAGGATTCGAATGAGCGCGAGTCTTACTACTCAGGCGTGGTCGCCGAAATACCGAATCCGGTGAATAATTATAGGTAAGTCAACCTTCTCTCAAAACCCAGGCTTAGATGGCGATACGAACTTGACTCGAGTAAATGAATACTAATGACTTTTTTCTCTCTCTCCAGATATCTAGTATTTTTCGACGATGGCTACGCTCAATACGTACAACATCAATACACCCGCCTGGTCTGCGAGAGCTCCGCCTTAGTGTGGGAGGAAGTGCATCCGTTCTCGCGGGAGTTCGTGCGCGAGTACCTGCTGGCGTACCCTGAGAGACCCATGGTCAGGCTGCACACGGGACAGCACCTGAAGACTGAGTGGAACGGTGAGTAAAAATAAATTGCCCATGGATCAGTATGGACCAACGTCAGCCAGCATGGACCAAAGTTACCCGCTGTGGGCTAACATGTGCTACTGTGAGCCAGCATGGGCCACTGTGTGCCAACATGATTGTCTTTGGGCCAACATGAGCCATTATGTGCCAGCATGTTTCACTATGGTCCAGCATGGGCCATTGTGTGCCAACATGGGACACTGTGGGTCAACATGGCTCACTATGGGCCGACATGAATAACAGTGGGCCAACATGGGCCACTGTGGGCTATCAAGGTGCATCATTAGCAGTAGTGTGGTAGGAAAACAAAAATGAATTATTAACTGTGATGATGATTAACCACCGATTCGTTGATACTTACAATAACTATGAACCATCTCTTCCAGGAAAATGGTGGGCATCCCGGGTGACCCGAGTAGACGCATCACTAGCTCAGGTGATGGTCGTGGAGGACGGGCGGCGCGAGTGGATCTACCGCGGCTCGACACGACTCGCGCCCTTGTACCTCGAGCTGCGCGCTGCGGAGAGACACCGGCCCCGGCCCATGCCCCGAAGCAAGGCTCAGCCTAGGGTGAGTACTAATAGTAGATGGACTACCACTATAGCCCAGCATGGTGCATCATCGCCCAGCATGGACCACCATGGTCCGTCTTGAAATACTTTGGTTCAGCATGGACCACTATCGCCCAGGATGGACCATGTAGGCCAAAACGGACCACTAATACAAAGCATGGTCCACTATCGATCTACATAGAACACCATTGCCAAGTATGTAAAACAATAATCGGCCAGTATTGGCAAATATTAGCGAGAATAAACCACAATTGGCTAGCATTGACCATAATAGCCGACGGCTATGGTTTTCATCACGACTGATCGAAGTAAACGGATCGCTCGCCCAAATGATGACCAAAAAACAACCCTCTAACCTAAAAATATGGCTATACATTGTGAAGTGCACTAGTTTTATGGATGAACATAACAAAATAACCTTTGCCAACAGTTGAACATGCCGTACGTGGAGTACATTCGGTCGGATGAGCAGGAATCCAGCAAGCAAACAGACGCGCAGGCGCAGCCTCAGCAGCAAATTCAACAACAACAGTTGCAGCGAGATGATGTGAGAACCATCTATTGTTTAATAATGCTCAAAATGCAGTTTTTTTTTTGTTAGCCTGAACTGTCCCACTTCTGGCAAGGCGCAACTTCGAGAAAAATGGAAGGAATGGGGGAGCCCATACCTTCCATTTTTCTCGAAGTTGCGCCTCTTGCCAATTAATGAGGAAGCCATCCAAGTGTCCCGCCATCTTCTCCTCGGTCTGCCGCGATCGATGGAGTCTGGAGTCAGGATTTGACTCCGTGGCCGCTACTGAGAAATTCCTGATGGAAAAACCGAATAACACTTAGCCCGACCCGGGAACCAAACTAAGGACTTCACGCTCAGGAGTCGCTCTTGCGGCCATTAGACCAACAAGGCAGTCTTTTTCAAAATCTAATTGGAATATGTGCGAATAAAATGTAACGAAATCAAACGTTGCCAAAAATGGCGTGATAAACGAAGTAAGTAAGTAATTGATTGCAACCAATTTTTATTTTTCAAATGCTTACATCATCAGGAGATTCGTCGCCAACGTGCCGTGGCCAAGAAGTCCACATCAGCACCTCCTCAAGCGTACCCGCCGTCGCATCAGATCATACCGCCCGCCAACACGGATCCTGTCACCAGCAGAGTTGTGGTGAGTACTTCAATGAAGAAATTCATTTTACTTTTCTAGAAACCTTATCGACTTTTTGGCCTTTATAGCAGCATTTCCAAGAGTGTGACAACCAGTTTTACCAATATACAAGGTGGAAGTGACACCGACGCTCGAAACGGTCTGAACCCACCCCACATAGACATTTTTCGTCGGTTATTAAAAAAAACAGCTGTTTCCTACAAAACTGCAATATTTACACGATCAAAATGTATGGAACAGCTGTTTTTTTAACCGACTTCAAAAAAAGGAGGAGGTTCTCAATTCGGTTGTATGTTTTTTTTTTGTGTTGTTTACCTCATATCTTATAAAAAAGTGCCAAAAAAGTCAATGAAACAAACCATAGTCCCGAGTAACCGACTTCCGAAAGTAATGTTATTTTCCACTTTTTTAGAGTTTTTTTAGAAGTCGGTTATTTTTTTGTTTTAATAGATTGAGCGATTCAAGAGGAAACTTTATATGTATAATACATGCATATTATAATAGAGAAAACATTAGTATCTACATTGCGCCCGTGCGAAGCCGGGGCGGGTCGCTAGTTAGACAAAAAATTGTTTCAGAATGATGTACTAAATACCTTTATAACCGTTTAAGCGTCGGTATCCCTTCCACCTTGCATATTGGTAAAACTGGTTGTCGCCGTAAACCAAAATTTTCAGTACCTTGTCCCAGTCTACTGGGGTCGGCGCAGCACGTTTTCTTCTGCCATTCTCCCCTGTCAGACGTCACGGCATCATTTACTCCTTTCTCTTTCATATCATCCTTCCTCTCCCCTCTCGATCCATCAGCATTTATAACCATCACTCTTTTAGTAACATGCGTTTCATCCCTCCTCAATACATGTCCATACCAAGACAGACGACTTCCTTTAAATTTTTCTGTAACAGGCGCCACTTTCAAACTCCCTCTAATATACTTATTCCTCATTATTAACAGACTTCAAAAAGGAGGAGGTTCTCAAGTCGTCGGAACCTTTTTTTATGTATATGTATTTCCTCATATCTTCGTCATTTATGAACCGATTGAAAAATGAAAAATTCTTCTGTTATCTGAAAGGATATACATACTTCCCGATTGGTGTCATAGAAATTTCATCAAAATCGGTTCAGTAGTTTGGTTTTTAAATCAAAATAGCTGGAAAAAATATGTCATCCAAGTAAAAGAAATTGCGAAATTGATACTTGACGAGGATTTGTGTGTGATACGATAACTAAAAAGGGTAAAATAAAAACGTTTTTGCAAAAAAAACCGACTTCCAAAAAAAAAAAACACTAAAAAAGTGGAAAATAACTTTACTTTCGGAAGTCGGTGACTATTGCTTATTTCATTGACTTTTTTGCCACCGACTTCCGAAAGTAAAGTTATTTTCCACTTTCTTAGTGTTTTTTTTTTGCAAAAAAGTTTTATCCACTTTTGTTACTCCACACATCCATCTCAATATTCTCATCTCCGCTATATCATGCAATCGTTTTTCACTCATCTTCACAGCCCAGCAATCTGATCCATACAGTACGACAGGCCTAATCACGGACATGTATATTTTCCTCTAGTGTCTTCATTTCATCAAATAATGTTTTTAAAATTAAGCCCTACTGCATCATTTTTATCTTTTTTATTTCACAGTACTACACACCAAAGAACGCAGTGAGGCCTTTGAAGATGGTCCCGCATAGGTGTACTCCTAAATGCAAGAGAAGTGACGTTCTTTCACTAAAGGAGTTGAGGACTTACAACCCGCTGGCCAAACCACTACTCAGCGGATGGGAGAGGTAAGTTAAAAAACATAATATCACACCTTTAATCCCCAAAGGGTTAGGCTTAATCGTACACCCACATTTTGGCCGGTGCGAGATAGTCGAGCGTTAAAATATGTACATGGACCGAAATCACTGCATAGTATAAAACAAAGTCGCTTCCCGCTGTCTGTCTGTCCCTATGTATGCTTAGATCTTTAAAACTACGCAACGGATTTTGATGCTGTTTTTTTTTAATAGATAGAGTGATTCAAGAGAAGGTTTATATGTATAATACATGCATATTATAGTAGAGAAAACATTAGTATCTACATTGCACCCGTGCGCAGCTGGGGCGGGTCGCTAGTAGAATATAAATTGGTTTACGGTCAAGGTAATACAGTTGGTGAGATCGATAATAATATGTAGTTAAGGGGTAGTACGCTAATACAGGCCAATGCTCCACTTTGTTTTGTCAAGTGCGAGACTAATAAATACTTTTTCTTTCTTTCTTTCAATAGCATGTCACAAAACTCACAAAGGGTTCCACGGAGATCTATGGTCAACTATGTCAAGTGGCGATAAGCCAGCATACACTAGCATGGCCCACTCTAGTGGAAGGGCCAACATTGACGGCTGGTCCAATGTGTGAAGAGACAATGGCCCATTATGGCCCGCTCCTATCAGCGTAGACGCAGGCTACGCTGGAATCTTTCCTTGTGTGTTCTGTTCTATTGTGTGTTCTTATGTCATGAGCCAAATAAAATATTTTTTGTTATTACTTTTAATGAATACTTAATCATTTTATTCCAGACAAATAGTCCGCTTCAAGGGCCACAAGGACGTGATGTACCGCGCGCCGTGCGGCCGGCGCATCCGCAACATGCGCGAGCTACATCACTACTTGCGCTCCATAGACAGCGACCTGCCTGTGGATCTGTTCGACTTCCACTACTCCACGCATTGCCTGGCGGAGTTCGTGTTGAATAAGTGTCTGGTGGGCAAAAAGGTACGTCTAATACGGCATTGTTTGTTTGACAACATCTGTGACATGTGACCAAGGGACACTTTAACAATGCGACAAAAAAAAAATAAAAAAAAAAACAAATAAAAAAAATAAAGGAAATACTTAATATTTTTTTTTTTTTTTTTATTAAAATTCTTTCATAGTTAAGTGCTATATCAAAAATCACCTATCGTGTAAATGAGTCACTTTTGTAATTTTTTGACAAGTATGCTAGCCAGTGAATGTCGCGTTGGCCCAGAGATTAAGGCCTCGCCTCTCAAAAAAAAAACTTTTTCCATCGCCTATAATACTTGTACGAATAAACTTTTCTCTTCCTCAGGACCTGTCCCACGGCAAAGAGAACGTCCCGGTGCCGTGCGTGAACTACTACGACGACTCGCTGCCGGAGTTCTGTTCGTACAACACGGAGCGCACGCCCACCGCCGGCGTGCCGCTCAACCTGGAGCCCGAGTTCCTGTGCGGCTGCGACTGCACCGACGACTGCCAGGTCAGTGGACGAACATGCACCGCTGCCCAGCTGCAGTGGCCCAGCATGGATGATATTGGCTCGTAATGTGCCAGTGGCTCGTCGTGGGCAACTATGGCCCATGGCGGATGACTGTGGCCCATCGTAAATGATTGTGGCCCATTGTGGTCCATCATAGACCACTATGGCCCATCATTGACCACTATAGCCCATCATGGATGACTATGACCCACATTTATGTGAAAGGCCAGTGGTCCATCATGGAACAATGGGAAGAAAAATGGAATACTGCCTAATTCTTGGGAACGATATTAATGCCACTGGGTTGTAATATCGATAAACCATTTAATTTAATGGCCACAGTCTTTAAATTAAGTACGTTTCCGTAATCTCTGTTTCTCTATGCTTGTGTACATTGTGCATTCAATAAATAAATAAATAATATAACAAGAATAAAACACCAACATTTTACGTTTATTGCTTTAACTTTAACTAGCGACCCGCCCCGGCTTCGCACGGGTGCAATGCTGATACTAAATATACATAATATAAACCTTCCTCTTGAATCACTCTATCTATTAAAAAAAACCGCATCAAAATCCGTTGCGTAGTTTTAAAGATCTAAGCATACATAGGGACAGACAGACAGCGGGAAGCGACTTTTGTTTTATACTATGTAGTGATCAATAATATAAGCCAATAATAGAATCATCAAACTTGACACTTTGTCAAATACACCGAAAGTAGTCTCAATCGACCCAACGTGTGACGTCATTGGGTTTCAAATATTTTTGTTAAAATAAACGCCATCTTTTAGGACAATTTTAAGAACTCAAAATAGCAAAATAAGGTTTAGAAACCTATAATATTGAAATTGTTAATTTTTACTTTAAGTACATGCCGAATTGGGAAATATACAAATAATAATAGAACCCGAAATAAAAATATAATTATATACGGAAATGTTGCCATTAACATTCATGACGAAAAAAATCACTTTGGACGTGGGTACGTCATTAATCTAAACATATTTGTTTTAGGATAAATCCAAATGCGCTTGCTGGAAGATGACGCTAGAGGGCGCTCGCACGATCGGGCTGAACGGGCCCAATGTGGGCTATGTTTACAAACGATTGCCCGAACCGCTACCTTCTGGAATATACGAGTGTAATTCTAGGTAAGTGTTGTTTAGCAAACAACTAACATTGTAAATTACTACTTGAGATTGACTGCCTTGTAGGTCAATTGGCCGCAAGCGCGACCGCTGAGCATGAATAAGAATAAGAAATTTTATTTGCTCAAACATGTGTATACATACAGAATTAAAATAATACATGCATGCAAGATCTTAAACAAGATTGGCTCATCACTCATTTCTCATGGCGTGAAAATATTTTTAAGGTACAAATATTATTATTGAATCAATGATTTTTTAATATTACACTTATACATTAAATATCAGTTACAGTTAAACAAATTTCTTATATTCAATCATTTACATTGTCCAATTATCACTGTGAAGATTTACATCACTTTAATAGGCATTCAATTATAATAACATCTACAATAAAAGCATACTAAAGTTCTCCACCACTACATGACCATAAATACTACAATGTTAGTTATATTTTTTTTTTATTAAAATCACCATGAGTCGTTTAAAAATTATGTTATACTAAAATATGCTTTTTATGCCAAAAACAATTTCATTGTTTGTTTAAGTTTAGGTATAGGTCATAAGGTCCTGTGTTCGATTTCCGGGTCGGGCAAAGCCCTTTTGGGTTTTTCCATCAGGAATTTCTCAATAGCAGCCACGGAGTCCGGATTTGTGCCCGATTGATGGCAATAGACTTGCCCCACATTACATAAGACTTTAACCCTTTACCGCATTGTGGTTCATAAATGAACCAAACCAAATTATCTTCAATATTTTTAAGTTTCAAACGGATTTTCTTATTTTATGCATACTGTGTCAAATTCGTACCATACGAGCGTCAATTTATGTATAAAACCGCCATCTATGAGCAAGTTGTGTGAACTAAATCCATCATCAAAGTCAGTAAACAGGTACGATCCGGTGCGGAGCGAGTTTTTGATTTTCGAAATTGTGTAAAAAATACAAATCTCAGTGTTAGTGCTTGCAAATAAATACTCCAGGGAAGAAAGTAATCTAAATATTGGTACTAAGGTAAGCTTTTATTGTTTTATCAAGTAGTAATTACTTATAAGTGGTTCTAACTGAATGGAACATATTTGGCACATCATACAGAAATATTCTTTCTTCCTATGTACCTTATTTGTACCAACATGCACTAATATGATACTTTATAATGTAAAGTTTTTTAGCTAATTTTGTGATGTACCCTCTTATTTTCTTATTTACGTGGTTTTATGCTTATTTAATCGAACATCTATTTACAGGAAACTTGCGACATGGATCCACGTCGATTTTACGGAGGTATTCATACAATTATCCAGGATTTCCCTGAAAGTAGCAGTGACGAAGACCTGTCCGAAGATGAACATCGGGTAAGGAGAGCTCCACATTTACCTCCTCGATATATTCCTGGATCTGACGAATCCGACTCAGAATCAGACGATAATACTCCTTTGTCCCAATTGCCGTCTTCATCAAATAGAAGCGCAAGAGCTGAAAAACCTCGATGGAGGGACGGATTTCTGGAAAAAGTTGAGACCGAAACCGCATTCAGAGGTAATTTAGATTTGCCTGCAGAAATAATGAGTTTAGAAACCCCGATTCAATTTTTCAAATATTTATTTACTGACGAAATGTTCCAATACATAGAACAAGAAACCATTAGATATGCGATTGAAAAACGTCCCGAAAAGATTTTTTGTACCACAGCAAAAGAAATTGAACAGTTTGTAGGGATGTGCCTTTACATGTCTATTATACAATTACCATCGACAAGACATTATTGGAATGAAAGCCTAGGACACCCAAAAATAAACAACGTTATGGCGTGCAATAGGTTTGAGGAAATTAAAAGATTTATACATTTCAACACCAACTCGACGCAAGTACCCAAAGGTCAACCAGGACACGATCCTCTTCACAAATTACGACCTTTTTTGGAGCAACTCAGACAGAGACTTCTTACAGTACCTAAAGAAGAATACATGGCAGTAGACGAGCAAATAATACCGACGAAAAGCAGGTCAACCATGCGACAGTACAACCCAAAAAAGCCCCACAAATGGGGGTATAAAAATTTTGTGCTGAGCGGTAGTTCGGGATTCAGCTACGATTTCGAAATGTATACTGGAGCTCAGGGGCCTGTACAATCAGTCAGCAATTTGCCAAAAATTAGTATTTCTAGTGATGTTGTTGTTCGCCTTGCAAGAACTATTCCTGAAGGAGTCAACTATAAACTATTTTTTGATAACTGGTACACGTCTTTGCCGTTGCTGACTTATCTTTCTAAGAAGGCTATTTTACCCTTAGGCACAATAAAAGCTAATCGTATTCCGGGGTACAAAGTTCCTGCAGAAAAAGAATTGAAAAAAAAGGGGAGAGGTGCAACTGTTGAGAAACTGGCCACTGTAGAAGATATAGATATTTCTGTTGTAACTTGGTATGATAACAGAGTCGTGACCTTAGCTTCGACTTACGTCGGAAGCAAACCGTCTTCTGAAGTTCGACGTTACAATAAAAAGGAAAAGAGTTACCAAACTGTACCATGTCCAAAGGCAGTGATGACTTACAATAGACACATGGGAGGAGTGGATTTATTAGACGCTCTGCTTGGTTACTATAGAATCCAAATTAGATCCAAAAAGTTTTATCACCGTATATTCTTCCATATGGTCGATATGACTGCAGTAAACGCATGGCTTTTATACAGGCGCAGATTTGAAAATGCCGAGTCGTGGCTGCCTTTAGCCGATTTCAAGTGCGCGGTAGGTGAAGATTTGTGCCATGCCAATAAACCTGCAACGAGTAGTAAACGTGGGCGACCATCTTCCAGTGTCATGGAAAATAATATTCTACAAAAAAAAATGAGAGGGCCCATAGCAATAATGCCATCTCAAGACGTTCGTTTAGATAAGATAGATCATTTGCCTGTGTGGTCCACTAGACAACGTTGTAAGGTCCCTGAATGCAATGGTAGATCTTATGTGGAATGCCGAAAATGCAAAGTCAACCTTTGCCTCAACGATAAAAGAAATTGTTTCGAATTATTCCATACTACATAATATTTTGTTTAATAATTTCTTAATATATTACGTTATTTTTTATGTTCATTTTTTGCTCAATGTACCAAATGTGATCCAAAGAGAAAAAGTGTAAAAGTTTATTTTCTGCTCAATGTGCCAAATGTGATCCAAAGTGGAAAAATGTAAAATTTTCTAAAACTATTCAATAAAAAGAAAAATCCTGAAACATGTGTCCATTTATTTAGTGTTTCCTACCACATATATTTTTTCCTAACATAAATAAAAAATCATGCAGTAAAGGGTTAATATAACTGGCGAACTCCGGGTGTAGTATTAGGTACACAACTGTCTAACTATCTAAGGATTACAGGTGTGATGTGATTTGAAGTTATTTTACTTTTTTGTTGGCGTATGTGGTTCCCTAATGCCGGGTCTTCTGTGTCTTCTTCCAAACCTCTCTCTCTTTAGCGATTTCTGACTATGTCTGTCCAGCAAATATGTCTCGAACGCCGTATACTCGGTAAACTAGAAAAACAATCATCGACAGTGCAATACTTGAAACGCCGTAAAAGAAATCAAGTGCGCTGTTTGATTTGCAACGTTCAGCTCAGTGCCGAAAGTTGAAAATCAAACTTTCTAAAGGACTTTTTACACGTGAACTTGTTTAAAAGGTTGAAGGCTTCTTCGGTTTTTGCCGTCTTCGATAGATTCACCTGTTAAACAGTCATAGCCTGTGATACAGATCTAGTGGCCATTTACCAATTTTGTTGACCGTTGGACTGCCAAGTCATAGGTCTCGAATTCCAACCCAAGACACGCACCCCTGATTTTTCGAATTCATGTGCGTATTGCATAATTATCACTTGCTTCGGTGAAGGAAAAATATTGAGAGGAAACCAGCATGCCTGAGAGATATTTCTCGACGGCATGTAAAGCCAAGTCAGAGGCTTGTGGGCTGCATAAAAACTCTGATACCAGGTTAGGTACTAACCACACGATAAAGAAGAAGAACCAATTTTGTTATCATCCGCTCAGTAGGTATTTTGTTTCTAATTCAGTTAAATATGCTGTCAAAGATGATTCATGTAGACTCAATCTTAATTTTCTTTGCAGGTGTAAATGCAAGCACACGTGTCTAAACCGCGTGGCACAGCATCCACTACAATTGAAGTTGCAAGTAAGTCTCACACCATTTTGCAATATATGTAATGTACAGTCAGCCTCACGTCTGTTAAAGTAAGTAAAGTAAAGTAAAATTTATTTCCATAGATTGTAGGTACATAAAATAAGGTGTAACAATAAAATACGTGAGCCTTGTACAATCTACCTTATATTAGGCATGCAAACATTAATTAAATGAAACTAAATTGCAATAAAATTAAATAATGGTTTACAGTTAAAAACAAATAGTGCATTCATATTATAAAATTTGTTGTAAGGTTAAAAGCAAGAAAAACATTTACACTTGAATTACCCTAAACGCTACGGAATAAATGCGTTGACAAAGTAAAATTATTTGTACATGCGATTCAAAAGTGCCAAACGCGTCGACATATTTTGGGCTGACTCAATTTGGACCGCCATCGACACTCTAAGAAAAAGTCTATCTTACTAGACAATTCTAGTGAAATAATTTGTAAATGTTATATTTGATAGAAAAGCGAGCAAACGAGCGCGGGATTTGGAGCACCCCAGCCCGGAAATAAATCGTTTTCACTATCTCTTACTATCTTCCGGGATATAACTGTCTTACTTTGACATACAATATACAAGGTGTTGCTTTGCATCCTCGTCAAATTCAAGGAGCTAACTATGCTAATGATTCTCGACCCGAATCAATAATAAAATGGGTAGGTAATTTTAATATTTTTTTCTTAATATCGGAAATCGATAAGTGTACACCACCCGTATTAAAAGGCGGCCCGTCTAATACTAGCCCTATTACTGCGCTTTTACACACAAACAAACGCAGACGTTTATTCGATGAACGGGTGATTCTCCTCTTTTGAGAAGGGCTTCATTCTGAAATAGTGTAAAATTAAAACAACTAAAAAAAGCAGCGTTTATTATTATTGACCATGTACCGTAATTTATATTGATTATTTACTTCTTCTATGACAACCTCCTGAATTTTGACGAGGATGCAAAACTACACCTTGTATATTAGTAAACACTTTCTCGAAAACGGCTCTAGCGATTTCGATGAAAGTTGCAATACGGGGGTTTACGGGGTCGAGAAATCGATCTAGCTAGGTGTCATATCTGGGAAAATTAGTTTTCTCTATTTTCAACGGAATATTCGACAGCTATTTGAATTGCCAACTTTATTACAGGTATTCAAGACTCCTAACCGCGGTTGGGGTATCCGCGCACTGAACGACGTGCCCAAAGGTTCCTTCCTCTGCGTCTACGCCGGCAACCTCCTCACCGATGCTACGGCCAACCTGGTAAGATATACTTAATTCCATAATTGATGACCGAGTAATAGAGAAGTATGGAAGAAGAAGACATGCTGCGCCGACCCAGAATAAATTGGGATAAAGTGTCTGTTTGTAATTTAAATATAACTGGGGGTCTAAAATGGCCACTTCAGCAGAACATAATATGGTAATAATATTATGAATTACGTTACCATTCGTAAAATGGTCACACAACTGATAATTCAACATATTAACTGTGTCTGTGACCATTTTAAGAATTTTAATGTCATTCACATTATTATCCTATTATGTTCCGCTAAAGTGGCCATTTTAGGCCCCCAGGTTTATACTAAGTGCATATGAAAGTACACATATACGGTACATATAACAAAAACACTATTTTAATATTTTGTTTGTTTGTTCCCGCTAATCTCCGATTTAAACGGGATTTTTAACGTCAGATAGCTGATGTTATAAGGAGTTAACTTAGGGTACTTTTATTTTAGAGAAAAGATTAGGGTTACGTGCGAAAAACCCTTGAAATTGTTAACAAAATCCGATTCAAATGAGGAAGTAATATTTTTATAAAAATTTCACGCGGACGAAGCTCGCGGGCAATAGCTAGTCGCATTACAAAAACCGGTCAAGTGCGAGTTGGACTCGCGCACCGAGGGTTCCGTACAAACCTGTGGGTATATAACTTTTTTTTATATGACGAAACTAAAAATTTACGGTTTTCGTAATTTTTCCTATATCTGTACTATAAGACGTGACTTCGTACAAAATTTCAAGATTCTAAGTTCACGGGAAGTACCCTGTAGGTTTTGATTCCCGTGCGAGTTTCGAAAATTTGCGGAAATTTGCGGCCTAAGTGGCTGTATCTTTTGATTGCGTTGACTTAGAAGGTTGATTTTTCTACAGCTTCCAGGGACAGTAGAACTAAGTATCATATAGAAATTTCAGTTTGATACCTCCACGCGTTCCTGAGAAAAACGGTCTTGACAGACGGACGGACAACAAAGTGATCTTATAAGGGTTCCGTTTTTTCCTTTTGAGGTACGGAACCCTAAAAATAGCCAGTTCAAAATCCAAACGTTTTACCAAAACTCTTGATATCAAATTTACGAAACAAACTTTCTTCATTTGAATTTTTTTTTCAGGACGGTTTGAATGAGGGCGACGAATATTTAGCAGAATTGGATTATATAGAAGTTGTCGAACAAATGAAGGAGGGATACGAAGAGGACATCCCTGAGGCCGATAAGAAGTTGGACAAGGTATGTTGATATGTTGGTGTGTGTGTTGGTGAATGAATAACAAAATGTGAACAGTAGCGCCACCTATGATCTCTCTGTTGTAATTATTGTCTTTGAATGAAACTGTTAGTCGTTGTCCATTCATAGTGTGTTTCATTATAGTGTGTGTATATGTGTTGAGTTGTTGTTGTTAGTATGTTGTAGTGTTATTGGGTTTTTCCATCAGAAATTTTTCAATCGCAGCCACGGAGGATTTGTGCCCGGTTGATGGCAATAGACCCTCCCCTCCTATTACATGGGACTTAAACATAGCTGGCGAAATGCGGGTCTACTATTAGTTATACCTCTGCCTAACCCTTTGGGGATAACAGCCGTGATGTTGTTGTGTATGTTGATGTGTGTAGCATCACATCTGCTCTCATTAGGGCAGAGGTGTACCCCTTTTTTATTTTTTATTTTTTTTCGGATGGGAAATCATCAAATTACTTCTCCCGCACTGGGCTGAGCGGGAGGGAGTGTCAGACTTTTACTGACTAAAACCCACCCATGTTCCTTCATCGCCCTTTGTGTTCCGGGGCCGCGGTATCTCTTTCGAACAACCCGCAGCACCCGGCAGGCATCGGCCCTTGCGGGCCCCTTCCCTATGCTGACATCTCTTTGAGGCGCGCGTGGAACACGAACGCGCCGTCGACACGGTAGAGGTGTACCCCTGCAGTCGTCAAGTTTGGTTTTAAATTCCATGTACCGTCAACCCCAAGACGATGAACACGGACAAGACCTATTTTATTGTCTCATACATCAACCATTGTTTCACAAATTGTGTATACAATGTAAAGCTACAAAACATAGTAAATAATGACACAACATAACATCACGCTTGTAATCCCCGAAGCGTGACGCAGAGGTGTACCTAACAGTACACCCACATATAGCCAGTTATGTTTTAAGCCCCATGTAATAGGGGGCGAGCCTATTGCCATCAATCGAACACAAATCCAGGCCCCGTGGCTGCTACTGAGAAATTCCTAATGGAAAAACCCAATAACACTTTGCCCGTCCCGGGATCGAACCCAGGACCTCTTGCCCAGCAGTCCGCGCTTGCGACCACTTGTCTAGTGGTCGTTTTAATCATCTTAAGGGGTCATTGTACTCATTATAACGAACAACTTTTACTATGGGACCAACCCTGAAATCGCGAAAAAAAATCAGCTGTTCACTACATTTATGTTAGCCTAACTCGTCAAACTGTACTGAACAGCTGATTTCTTTACACGCGATTTCAGGGTTGGACCCATAGTAAAAGTTGTTCGTTAAAATGAGTGCAATGACCCCTTAAGAGGATTAAAACGAATTAAATTTAACCATGTATATGATGACATTGAGTTTGTAGTTAACTTGACAATTTTATCTAAGACTTGCGCATAATGGTAGTAAGATTTTGATACTCTTCCTTTGTCATTTCAAAAGTCCTACTCAAAATACAATTTGTCCCGCAGAAAGAACTGGGCAAAGATGACGAAGACAGCGATGAAGAAGCATCATCTACATCTGAGGATGAGGAGACCGCCTCCAAGACTGACAAGGAAGATGATGACTTCAGACCTGGGTACATTGGGCTAATAGGGGCTGGCGTTTCTGAGTTCAAGTAAGTGCCCATATTCCATCGTCTGCCCAGCCTTTTCTCAAGTATGTTAGGCTCCAGCTTAATTCGACCCAGTCGGGTAGCAAATTCGAAACTATAGGATCACATTTAAGTAGCATTTCAAGACGCTCCATGCACGCCAAGGATTTCGGTATCTAAGTACGATTTAACATAGAATAAACTGATTTTTAGCCGACTTCTAAAAAGGAGGGGGTTCTCAATTCGGTTGCATATTTTTTAAACTTTGTTACCTCATAACTCAGGAATTACTGGTCCGATTTGCGTGATTCTGTAGAGGAAGCTCGCGCGTTGGGCCCGTATTAATTTCATTAACTTTACTTCGGTACTTTATCAAATCAAAATCAAATCATTTTAATATCAGGCAACTAAGGCCCATAGAAAATACTCAAAATAATCTTATACAATAACTAGCTGACCCGCGCAACTTCGCCTGCGTAACATTTTTGATTAATGCTCCGCTTCTATTGCTCGCAGCGTGATGTTATAAAGCCTAAAGCCTTCCTCAACAAATGGGCTATCCAACACAAAAATATTTTTTCAATTCGAACCAGTAGTTCCTGAGATTAGCGCGTTCAACCAAACAAACTTTTCAGCTTTATAATATTAGTATAGATATCTCCACGACCCCCGTACTATTCAATACATCTATCAGCACATAGTTTCGAGTGTGCTAAATTCAGTCTTATCGTGACGTGACTTTTCACCCAAAAAAAAAATTGTTTCCCAGCAAAAAAAAAATCCGGTTACTTAATTTGATGTCCAGAATTCTTGGTCGATGGCTTCGTGAAGGGTTACACCTTGTATTTATCTCTTGCAGCAAACGCCTCCGTCAACGCGAAAAATCAAAGAAAGATAAAGAAAATGCGGCGGCTGACGACAAAGAAAAGGATAAAGATACGACTAAAGATATTAAGGAATCAAAGGAAGGGAATGCTGAAGAGGATTGTATTACTATTAGTGATGATGATGAAGGTATGTTACATTCCATATTGAATCTTAACACGTTTGCGTTTGCGTATAGTTTCAATTGGCCAGATATAATATGAGGTACTCAAGAATCGAATGATAAAGGTAGGTATTACTATTAGTGATGATGTTTTTCGGTTCAATATTGAATGTTAACACGTCTGTTTAAAGTATATTTTCAATCGGGCAGATAAACATTGAGATAACTAAGCATAACATATATACAGAATATTAGCTGTTGTCTGCGACTTTGTTCGCGTGGAAATTTTGATGTGTAAGTGTGAGAAAAAAAAGTATCCTATGTGCTATTCCCGACTATAATCTATCTCTGTGTGCCAAATTTCATCATCAGTTCAGCCGTTCTGGCGTGATTGAGCAACAAAAATCCATCCATCCTGGATGGAACTTTCGCATTTATAACATTAGTATAAATTATATGTATAGAATGGAAGGGACAATGGACCCCCACATAGAATATTTCGTCTGTAATTTAAAAAGAAATAACAGCTTTTTCCTACAAAAGTGCAATACTTATACGGTCAAAAATTTTAAATGTATGGAAAAACTGTTTTTTTTTTTAATAACCGATGCAAAATTTCTATGTGGGAGGGTTCAGAATGATGTTTTACTAAAATTTCACATTTTCGTCGTGGGAGGACTTTCATGGTTTTTGGGGCGCTGACAACGATATTAAGGGTGAAATAAAAATCTAAGATAGCGGACGCGAAAATTCTCAAAATTACGTCATGGATGTCGATTTCGGGGCTTTTGGAGGCGCTGATAACGATATCGGGCAAATGGCCTCCACGGCTTTGCTAACACATACGCGCTCTTGTCTTTTTCCATGCCTATTTTGCATAAATGTGGCTGAATTTCGTTGATTCAGTATTGAATCTCCTCCTTCAATGCACTGGTGATTGTGGGATGGTTGGCATAGATTTTTGACTTCAAATAACTCCATAAAAAGAACTCTAGTGGTGTTAAATCACGTGGGCAATTCAAATCACTAAAAAGATTTTCGACATGGCTGTCGTTTTCGGGGTTTTCGCAGGTGATAAAGGTCGTAAGTAAAAGAAGATATTATAGGTATTAATAAAAAAAACTTCCAATATTCGCCTCTGTTTTTACTAGTTTACAAGTAAAACAACAGCGTCAATAAAATAAATTGAATTATCGTTTCGAAATGGTTACATTTAATATCGTCGTTTCGATCTCCATAAAATTGTAAAATAAATAGGTTAAAAGTAAAATGCTTTAAACAGTGTTCTCCTGAATTCGGTGTACAATAATCCAGTATTAATGAAAATCGCAGTGTTTATCTTATTAGGATATATCACATGTACCCTCAAGTGTGCGATGAACAAAAGAGAAGCAGACAATAAAACGGAAGCTGCAAGAAAAAGTGATACTTTAGCGCCATCAGGCAATATAGAGGAACCAGTCGCTGCAGAGCAACCGAGACATGTAAAGACAATAGATGCTACTGAGCCACCACGCAATTCAGATCAACCAGAAGATGTAGTAACAACAGATGCTGTAGACCCACCAGATGATACGAAGCAACCACAAAATGTAGATAAAACAGAATTTCCTGGAAAGAGTAAAGCAAATGTTACGGCGTACAATGTTTCAATCCACAATTTGGATTCTAGGAACCCTACGTCAACAGTCGATACAGAGCAAATAGATTATGTAGAGACAACAGATTATAGAGACGACGCGCATCCACAATCAGAGGGAGACTTGATTGACCATTCTAACGTGAATGAACCATACATTATGGGCAAAGCTTTAATCCACAAGGTAGATTGGGCAAACTCTACATTAAAAGTCAACACAGAGCAACCAGGATATGAAAAGACAACCGATGCAGTAGAGCCAACAGATGATACCAATCAACCAGAATATATAGACAACAATATAGAGCAACCAAGAAATGAAGAGATAACAGATGCAGAAAAGCCACCAGATGATTCCAATCAACCAGACACTACAGCTGCTGCTGCAAATACAACATACACTGTATACGCGAATACTACAGCTGAACCAGCAACACACACAACTAAGAGACCAGAAATACAAGCTAACGACACAGGTCCTGCTACGATCAAAGTGGTAGACGCACTTAAAATACTTGAAAAAAGTAAAAGTAAATATGCTTTGGCCAGCATAGCTTTAATCCACAGGTTGGAATGGCTAAGGTCTACATATAATGTTACAGAACTCACCATTGATCACAAAGTAGACGTGCATGAGTTCGACAAAATATCGGACGCCGACGTCAGTTCAAATTCTACAAAATTTTTGAGAGTTAATATCGAAGATGGCTTTGCGTACCTTGAAAACGCTATAATGAATGTCACCTCGAAATTTAGCAAAATGATCGGAACAACCAAGTAGGAGTGTAAAACTCTCTTGTTAAATACAGCGTTAGAGATGTAATTAATCTACACAAATAAATACAATTGAAGTGTCTATATTTAATTTCAAAATAACAGCTTTTTTACTGAATACATATGAGAATATATACGAAAATAACAACAAAAACAATAATACACAAAAACAGTAATTATCACTTGCTTCGGTGAAGGAAAACAATCGTGAGGAAATGCATCCTGAGAGATATCTCTCGACGGCGTGTAAAGCCAAGTCAGAGGCCCGTGGGCGGCATAAAAACTCTGACACCAGGTTAGCCACTAACCACACGATAAAGGAGGAAGACAAAAAAAAAACAGTTTATTTATTTTCTGTGATTTTGTACGGAAACTGAAATTATAAAACTTTTGTTGTTCATTATTTAGGTTTGTAAACCTGTTCTCTTACAAAAATAACCCCTGAATGTTGCATATTTTTTTTATGTTTATCAAAAGTATTTGAGTCAAACTACAAAATGATATCAAACTATTGATTATACGCCAGTTATTTTAAGAGTTATTGTCATTTGAAGATAGCCCTGCCCCAGCACCCACAACGCTCACTGGTGACCCATTCTTTATGCGACCAGGTAGATAAGGCACCAAACGTCATGGATGTCGTTTTTGGGGTATTGGAAGGCGCTGATAATGATACTGAGGTGGAAATGAAAATCCAAGAAGGCGGGTGTGAAAATTCAGAAAAATTCGACATGGTCGTCGTTTTCAGGGTTTTCATGGGTGCTGACAAAGATATTGAATCGAGGTCGAAACGAAAGTTCAAGACGGCGGATATGAAAATTCACAAAAGGCAATGACCAAAATTGGTGCCTTTTTATTTTTCGCGGCCACGAATGAAATTTTACAAGGTGGAACGAACGCTGACGCTAAAACTGTTACAACCTATCAGTACATCATTCTGAACCCCCCCTCCACCCACATGGAATTTTTTCATCGCTAATAATAAAAAAAACATTTGTTCCATACATTTTGACCGTGTAGGTTTAGCAGTTTTATAGGAAACAGCTGTTTTTTTTTAATAACCGATGAAAAATTTCTATGTGCGGGTGTTCAGAATGATATATTGATACGTGGTAACCGTTTTAGCGTGGATGCCTTCCACCCTGTATACACTATACATATAGAAGACAATAGCATAATTTTGTGACGCGTTAAAACTAGGAACTTAGTCCGGACCGAGTTTATACTATACAGATATATAATTATGATTTTAACGTTGGCTCATCAGAGCTAAATACGAAACAATAGTTAGTTGCGCAAAAGTGGTTAAAGGAACCATGATCTAAATTTTGGAGGAGAATAAAACAGCAGTATTGTTTTTTTTTTATTAAATTTATTTTCAGATTTAAACCTATCACTGTTTGGTCTCTGCATCACCCAAAGGTTGACTGGTAGAAAATGCCTATGACATTGAGTCTGGCTCTGTGCTTGAAGTGTTAAATAAATTAATTATGATATGCTTATGTATATATTTTTTTGTTCAACAGTACGAGAACCGTCAAGATTCATGGCGCAAACAAATATGGGAGCTAACGAGTATATTTCTAAATACAAGTAAGTAATATTGACATATTATCCATCGCGCTTGTTTTCTTTGAAGGGATATCCTTTCTGGAAATTTATTCCTTGCTGGCAGAGGTCATCATCTGCCTAGCCTTTTCCCAACTATGTTGGGGTCGGCTTCCAGCCTATCCGGATACTGCTAAATGCCAGTATTTTACATGGAGCGGCTGCGTATCTGACCTCCACAACCCAGTTAGTACTGGGTCATACGATATCACTTGGTAAGACTGATTGTCAGACTTTCAGGCCACACACCTGTAACGACTGACGAAAATCTACATAATTATGACAGCCGGGCCCAACAGCTTAACGTGCTTTCCAAAGCACGAAGGAGTCTCGGTACAAATTAGGCGGTCACCCATCCACAGACTTACCTCGGCAAGCGTTGCTTAACCTTGAAGATCGACCCGTGCGGCTGTTATTCTTTACCCACGAGCTTCTTAACACACGAAGTTCAAGTCATCATCATTCTCCTGCCCTGCCTGCATATTCAAGTAGATTTTACTAGCGGATACCCGGCGTGTGCTACTACGGCATAGTGCCTAATGCATTCTTTGAGTAGTCTAAAACCACCTTCGCATTATTGACTTTCTAATGAAACTGGTTTGGGGCACATCGGTTGTATGGTTTCAAGTCTATAACGTGTCACCAGTGAGTGTCACCCCACTCACTGGCGAGCGGTCTACGGAAAGACTAAAGCTGTGGCGAGGTAGTGCATCCTTACCCGACCCATTCGTTCCACCTGCTGAAAATCTCCCACCTGGACATGAGTTGCCATGGCTGACCTGGAAGTCTTTAAATAGACTCCGGACCCAGGTTGGTCGCAGCAAGGAAAACCTGCTCAGGTGGAGATTCATTAATGACTCTGCCCTGGACTGTAAATGTGGTGCTGTTCCACAAACGATGGGGCACTTAATATCGTGCCCTGCGTGTCCTGATGGTTGTTCACTACAGGAACTGATGGACGCTACTGAAGGCGCCAAACTAGTGGCTCAATTCTGGGCCGACACAATTTAGATTGCCATCGACACGCTAAGAAGAAGTCTATAACGGACATAAGTAGAAACAATTTTTGTGTTATATAATTATAGATAGATAGATTAATTGTTGCGTTTATTTCCAGATCTGTCCGCACACTGTTCGGTAAGGACGAGGCGTGCTATATCATGGACGCTAAGGTTCAAGGCAACATTGGCAGATATCTCAATGTAAGTAGAAATTACCCTTAATAAAACTAATCTCAGGGTAATATTTGCCACAGTACAAAAAGTGGGGGGTAGAGCATATACAGGGTGTAAAAAGATAATAAACGAAGCCAAAGGTCACATGGTCTTCCTGTCACTGCGATATATTTTTGGTACTGGACATATAATTATGGTAACATTCTGGTTGCGGGGATATAGGTCAAGGTATTGTTTAGTGACCAAAAAGACGGCGAGCCAAAAATAAATTTATAAGTACGGTATACACGGTAGAAGGGACACCGGCTTTAAATCATCATTCTGAACCTCCCCACATAAAAATATTTCGTAGTTTATTTAAAAAAAACACCTGTTTCCTACAAAACTGCAATACCTACACGGCCAAAATGTATGGAACAGCAGATTTTTTTTTAAATTCCCGAATTTCCATGTCGGGGGGTTCAGAATGATGTACTGATTACGTGGTAACCGCTTTAGCGAAGGTGTCAGTTCCATCCTGTACACTTTCATATGCTTTCAGTGATAGGCTGTAATTTTGAAATTACAAACGAGACACTTCAAGTTTATTTACTTGTATAGATGCAGCATCAATGGCGTCGCTACAAGGCCCGTAATTTATTTGTTTTTCTCTTTCACAGCACTCCTGTTGCCCTAACGTATTTGTACAAAACGTTTTCGTGGACACCCACGACCCGCGCTTCCCTTGGGTGGCGTTCTTCGCGCTGTCGCACATAAAGGCCGGCATGGAGCTCACGTGGAACTACAACTATGACGTGGGTTCGGTTCCCGGCAAGGTGCTCTACTGTTACTGCGGCGCTGTCAATTGTAGGGGGCGGCTTTTGTAATTATTTTGTATCCGCATACAGTGGAGACGAGTTTGATTTTCTTTGTAAGGAAAGATATAGTCAAAAACATTGCAATCACATTATAATCTGGATCTCTTCAAAATTCGAGTGAATCGGTTTCTTCTAGGCGCGCGTGCTCCACCCTAGGCCGCATCATCGCTTCACATCAGGCGAGTTGCGGCCAAACGCAAGCCTATTTACAAAGTATAAAAACAAAAAATATGACTGGCAGTCTGTTGTAAATGATCGGAAAGAATTTAAAAAATACTTCTAATCCCTTTGTTAACTGTTTATGTCAATGTGGAAAGAAAATTTAACTTTATCTCCATTAAGTCAGTGGAGGAGGTTATCATGCCGACTGTTTTTTTTCCATGCATTAAATATCAACTACGAATCTAAAAAGTTTTCAAGTTTGACTAGAAGTTACCTATTTTGAATTGGCATTTAAAATATTTATATTCTGTGAGGATTTTGATATAAATGTTGTTGTGTTTTGATGTAATAGGAATATGCAGGTATATAATACTATGAGAATGACCGACACGTTTGTGTAGTCCTGGGTTCGATTCCCGGGTCGGGAAAATTGTTATTGGGTTCTTCCATCAGGAATTTCTCAGTAGCAGCCACAGAGTCCTGATTTGTGCCCGGTTGACGGCAATAGGCTCGCCCCCTATTACATGGGGCTTAAACATAACCGGCTATATGTGGGTGTACTGTTAGGTACCTACACCTCTGCCTAACCCTTTAGGGGATTATAAGCGTGATGTTATGTTATATTATGAGAATAATGTTGCTTAGAACCTTGTCAGTCTATGATTAGTCGTTGAGTTTGTCATACAAAAGGCATTCACTGAAAAAAAAAATGCTTAATAACGCTTTTTGTTGAGAATTAAATATATCACACAAATGTCTACTTTATTCTTGAAATAATCGCTTTTATATCAGTATTTACTTATATCGATCGAAATTATTTTGTAACAGTTCTCGATGTGGTTATAGGAAAACTTGTACTTCCTCATATGATTTCTAACTAGTAATATAATATGATCTGATAGCATTCAAAATATAAATTTGACTGATAATAATCAACTTTCAATATTTCTGCCTAACCCTTCGGAGATTACAGGCGTAATGTTATGTTATGTAATTTTCATCGCAAAAAAAAAACTGTGCTTGATTCTTATAGTATTTAGTATCAATGTAGTTAATTAAATTACAGTAAGATTATATGAATATCTAATTATTAGTTACAGTAAAATATTTAGAAAGAACATCCAATTTCTTTTATAAAGCTCATTTTAATCATTAAAATTTTGTATTTAAATTGACTGAAAATAATATGTACTTGATTTAATTTTATTGTCAAAATAGAATGACGATAATAAAATAAATATCATAAACATTGTGTATCAGTGTTAGTAAACACAAATAAGATAGTTAATACAGTAAAAATATAATGTTGTCAATGTATAATAATTGGCGAAGGGTTGCGCCACACCTTTCATCGTGGAATCGCATTTTTACGTGCTTCTATCCTTGTCTGTCGCTCGGAACCGTCATTTGCTAGAGGGAGAAACAGAGCGTACTAACCCTAAATACGGGGCGACCCTAAAACAGTTACCACGTATTCAGTACATTGTCAGAACCCCATGCCCCCACATAGAATTTTTTTTCGTCGGGTATTATTAAAAAAAGCTGTTTCCTACAAAACTGCAGTACCTGTACGGTCAAAGTGTATGGCACAGCTGATTTTCTTTTAAATGACCTATAAAAAAAATCTATATGGGGGGGAGTTCTGAACGATGTACTGACTATGCGATAGCCGTTTTAGCGACGGTTTTCCTTCAATGTTGTAAAAAAGTTCTGCTTGGTTCCCATGGTGAGTGGCCATAAAAAAAAATCATATAGGCCTACGTGGCCACTTATAAAACGTCTAGAAAAGGTGCACGCATAGTCGTAATTAACGCCGCCAGTTCTTTTTTCATAAAACTTCCATAGACAATTTTACAATTGTTTACCAGCAGCAACTGATTATTGTAATCATATTCAAGTTATTTTCTTGAAATGTAGCCGGTGTTAGTTCTTAAGATTTTCTTGTAAATATTATTCGTTTATATGAGTACCTAATACAATAAATGAGTACATAAATGTGTTTGAATGTTTTATTTATCTGTAGCTAAAAGCCTGCTTATACCATAAATTATTTAATAGTAATTGCTTATGGTATGGCGTACGCTAGAGCTCGCACGTGCGTCCTGTTAACTCTTTTAAAGATGTCGGAGGCAGAGTGATGCGTCAAATTACGTGTGTGGTTTTCCATCAACAGCACTTTCATAGTAGCAGTCCCCGAGACGGACTTGTAACACTGACTTTATAGGTAATGTTCCTCAGAAAGGTTTGTGGCGTAGAATGTGGACGAAAGGAATACGTAAGGATCGTAGCAGGTGGCGGTCTGTGATTTCTATCAACACCTTAGACTGCAGACTTTCAATCGGCCGATAGAAAGTCTGATACTACGTTTTGTTATCGTCCGATAAATCAATTTGATGGGCGATACGATTGCCTTCAAATTATAATATCGGCCAACTGCTAGATCAATATATGGCGCTCTTATCCCGCGCGCACACTTGACGATTGCTTACTGACTCTGCGAGCGCCATAAAAATATAAAAAAAAACAGGACAAGGGGGCGTGTCGGTGTCCACCGCGAGACCATATTATTGCTTAAAATAAGTCAATATATTCATGCTATTTATTTGTTATGCATGGGTGTGTGTTTGCTTTCATATATTTAACAATTTCTTTACTAACTAGGGTTTTTTTACAACAAAAAGTTTTACGCAATCAGGGCGCTGCTTCATATATAGTGAGGTTTAGAAGTAGCTTAGGATATATGTAAGTGATATTTAATTTAGAGAAAGCCTTCTGCAATACAAATAGCATCTTCTAAACTTTGGATTCCGAAAACAGAAATTATATTTAGGTTTTAAGGCAAAAATGCGATCTGCCTAGATATTGGAGTAAATTGGCATGAATCATTGCTACACTTTTTACTGAAAATTGCACTAAAACAATACTTCAAAGCTATAATTATGTTCAAAAATGAAGGACACATTACAAGTAAATTCACAGTGGCTTTCTCTTGTATCAAAATACAAAACGCCGATTTCGGCTCTCATTTTGTATATATCACAGTCATCAGCAATAACAGAATCTGATAAGAGTTTAATATATTGAGGAATTAAATCATCAGAGTATATGTTTAATGTTTCTTAAAAATTTCTGCTTTCAATATATGCTATACTGAAGAAATGCATGGCTGAATCAAAGCAACAAGTGTTTTTCAAATCCACTTTAATACTTTTGCCAACGGGTACAGCATTGCATAGATTGCCATTTTTAACTAATTTTATTTTTATTTTGGTGGACGTTACATTATTGTCGGCTTCACCCCTCCAATTTCAGTTGCAAAAACAATCACCAATTTTGATTCATACTGTAACTTATGTCGAAAATGATTAGTAAGTACTTAACTACCTTAAAGATATGAAGAATCTCTGTACATGTAAAATAAAAAAAAAAAACAAAAACTAGTTATCCTGGTTTCATTAATATAACATGGTCACCCTTAATAGCGAAGTCTGAAGGAATATCGAAAAGTTATTTTTTTTGCAGATATCAAATACATACAATGTTGAGCTGTGCATATATATTTAGTAGACATTTATACTAAATGTTAGTGTCTTTGTTTTTTTTATTCCGTTTTGATTTCAGATAACTCAAGTATCTTCTCAATACAGTAACGTCAGGATTGAGGAGCCAAAGAAAATGCGTTTATTTACTAAATTCACTCAGTTTTACTACTTTGTCCATATACTACAAATTCAATCACACTTACTAGTAAATGTTTTTGGAGTGGAATTTAAATTGACCAATTACTTTTGTGGAAATTCACGCTCTCATGTATAGATTGAGGAGCCAAATTAAAAGTATTGTATATTCTTGAATATCAACAGTACTGGAATCAGATTTTTAGTAGGCATTGTACACAATTACTACTAAATAATACAATTTTTTCAAGAATATTCATTATATACTTTCCGTGTTCCACGTGGCTCCTCAATCCAAACATTTGGATTGAGGAGCCACCTTTATGTTCATATAACTATTAAAATATTATACTACAAATTCGAGGATTCATCCTACAATATTTTTAAGCTTACTAATAAATAAGTATATTTTTAAGCTTACTAATTAATTTCATTAAGATACGAAAAGTGGCTCCTCAATCCTTACGGACATATATTTGAGCAGTATGTACTTATTCAAATATTATTACCAGTGATCGGAATAGGTAGAACTAATATGCCTTAAATTATTCCGAATGTCGGAACATTACTTATGTACAACTAAAATGAATAAAGGTAAACAACTATCGAATTCATTTAGTGTTTCTGTTTCAAAAAAAGTGCACGATTTTTATTGTTTAAAAAATAAAGGTAATATTCTGATCTTCGTTTGAACGCCGTAAGTGCGGAAGCTAATTTAATTTTCATACCAGCTTCTTTACCTGAATTAATAACAATAGACAACGTATCTACTGGCTTTTTGAGAACGTTCTCCTTGTTGTCGAAGTCGGTTAAAAAATAAAAGAGAATATTTTTATAAAAATATTTTAATACAGAACGGTCAAGTACCTACTACTACAGTGATCAGTACAAAAACAGCTGATCCAAATAAACGCACCGCGAGCGTTGAGGTCAATGCGCGCAATCGGTCAGCGAGTGTCGAGGAGCGGCCGTGCGCCCGCGTTTGTGTCTGATTTTGTACAATTTTTCGTGGAGTAATTTAATTTTTTTAAACCATAACTCAACAATCGTTTGGTTGCGTTAATTTACGCGACAGAATCCGAAAAATATATATATTTTTTAATTTTCGTTATTGTTAAGTAACACGAGGGTTCAGTTTCGCTAGCTAAATTAATTTGACGCTGTATATACAGTATGTGTTTTGAGATAGCCTTCTACATGGAATAGAGAAAAGTCGTCGAAGGGGTTCAGCCCTTGATTTAAACGTGGCCACCTACTGGGCACACACACAACTGTTTATTAAGGAAGTAACATCGATACGACAAGAATAAGTAGCCTTTGATTTTGTCAAAAAATTAAACTAGAATTAAATAAAGTAACATTAGAATTTTGAAAAATCCTTTTTCGCGGGAATCGCACTGGTTGATTAGCTAAAAAAATGGTCTAGTAGCTTTCAAGCTTGTCAGGCCATTAAATTATTTATTTGGTAGAATTTTTATTTTTGATTTTGGATCAATCAATTTCTTTCTCGATTTACAGTAATCATATATTTTCACTTCAAATAATTTTCTAATAAAAAAATCAATGTGATTAAAATCATGGTAATCATTGGGAACAATTGTTTTAAATTTTTCCACTAAATCAGACAGCAAATTGATTTTGTGAATTACGCCAATGCTATCATTAAATAAATCAAGTATTTTTTTTTACTAAATCATAAAAAATATCAACAGATTAAAGCCTTGGTGTGGTCAAATTAGAATAAGTTTTGTTAATCAACAATAATTGTTTCTTATCAGTTAGATCAACTTCATTATTAATCAAAACTAAATTAAGTGAAACGCCATCTATTGTAAAGAGCTCTAAACAAAATGATTAACCGATTCCGTGCGGATGATGCCGCACAGGCACCATGTAAATGTATTGCGTATGGCGTATGATGCCCGAGAGGATACAAAACTAAAACATAAAAAACTCGGCTAAAACGATATTTGTCAAGTGTCCCGTAAATAAATATGTCTTTATTTGTCACCCATATCATGCCCACAGTGTTCGTCCCAGGGGAATCATCTAATTCTCTGGCGCTTGGTGCCCCACAGGTATCACGGAATTTTTGTTCGACGCCAGGCACTAAAGATTGCTACAAAGACCTCCGCACGGAATCGGTTAACAGATGGCTACTTTTAACAACTCTTACGACTCTCTGAGTTCGATTTGGAATGAAAGGATAAATTTATCTTTTTTGTTGAAATTGCGCGATTTATGAGTGTAAATAGATAAATCAGCATTAAATAAGGAAGTTTTGATTTTTACTAATCTTACTTCAGCCAAATTCTACCGTTTAACGCATTTAAGTGATTGTTCATTTCCTAACTGTTACCTATGCTGCCATCTATGATTTTTTTTACAGGACTAATTATAATTTGTTCGATTTGAGACCCCATGCCCGAATAAACCCCTCGTAATATATGGGTTATTATAATGAAGGGGTAACTGGTAACTGGGCCCTTTCACGGGGTTTCTAGTATAAAACCCATTCAATGGGTTATCATGTTACCCTTTGACTGGGTTTCTAGTATAAAACCCATTCAATGGGTTATCATGTAACCCTTTGACTGGGTTTCTAGTATAGAAGCCATTCAATGGGTTACATAATCGTAGAGGTAACCTCATAAACGGCTTGCCCCTTCGAAAGGCTTAACTCTTAACCGGGGTTGTACGGTCCCTGGATGGAATAAGGTTTATAATTGATTGTGTTGTACGTTCTGTTTTAAGAGATGCAGATGTTTTTTTTTTTTTTGTGAATGGCATCTCGCAGTTCAACCTAGGAGGTTGTCGTCTGCTTAACCGGACTATCCTGTGGATGCCTTGAATTTAAGGCCTCCAGCCAGGGCAAAAAACTTACAAACTAAGCGACTACACGCTAAGGGCGCCCCCTGTGGGGCTCGGACCTCGGCTTAGGGCGTCGCTGGGGGAGGGCAGCAAGGGGACAGGCTGGATCTGAATGGTATTATTTATGGGCTGGTTTAAAACTACTGGCACAGCATCGCGGGCTGGCTCGAGCAAGGGTCGGGGAGGGCAGTTACCGGGACGTCGCGACGGACCTCGACGGCGAGGGCGGAAAGACGGCGGTTTGAACCGGGGTTTACGCTTGAGGAGCGTACTCGTTTCTCTACGGCTCTCCTGGAGGAGAGTGATAGCGTCGTCGGGAGTTACAAGTGTGTGCCTTGGACGGCGAACCTGACTGATACGCGAGGGGTCGTATCGGGCGGCCGATGCGATCAGGGGATTACGATGTTTTATTGCACGATCGAAGAAACGCTTGGTGAGGCGTTTCATGAACTGCAATAAGGTGGGCATCCTAAGGTCTACGTGGAGACGTTCGTTACGTACGTAAAACGGGGCACCCATGACCCTACGTAAGTATCGGTTTTGGAGCGTCTGCATCCTGTGGATATAGCGAGGCTTGGTATGTGCGAACACAACACAAGCGTACGACATGATGGGACGGATCACTGCGGTATAGAGACGCAACTTGCACTTGAGTGACAACTTGCTCTTAGCCGCTATCATGAAATGAAGCCTACTCATAGCGAAGGCAGCTCGGTCGCGAGCTGCTTTGATATGTGCCCCGAAGGACAGGTGTTGGTCAAGTATGACTCCTAAGTATTTGGCTTGCTTCTCCCAAGGGATAGGCTTGCCGTACATAGTGATCGGACGGGAGATGCGGATGTGTGCGCGACTGCGTATTTATTGCTTTTACTGAACTGCATGTGTAGTAGTTGCCGTGTGCTAGGGGTAAACTGGAGACACAGGTTTCCGATACATTTTCGGCTACCGGGCACATCTCCTTGTTTATTATATCTATGGCGAGCGCTCTCTTCAAAACCCGCCTACCAACTAGCAAAAAGTTCGAACGCAGCCGACAGACTGTTGGTGGTTTACGCAGTCGTCACCAACCCGATCGTTTAATTACTTATTAATTTATTTAACACTTCAAGCACAAAGTACAGAGGTGCACTTAATGCCATAGGCATTTTCTACCAGTCAACCTTTGGGTGATGCGGACACAAACAGTGGTAGGTGTATATCTGAAAATAATTATGTTTAGTTGGCCTAGTGAGTGTACGCGCTGACAGCCCTACTCGACTTGACTATCGGCCGATAGAAAGTCTGCCGTCTGCCCCACTCATGTGAAAAAAGCGTAGGTGTAGTATGTGCCACTGCACGTCTTCGTCTCACACGTCTTCTTTTTTAAAACTAAATGAGGCCGGTGTTTCGTATCCGACTACTCTGAGAAGAAACGACCGAAACAAACTCAGAGGTCACAGTCTCTTTTAAGGTCCAGACATAATCTTGATAAACTCACATGAGGACTATGCAGATGAGTGTCTGAGATGGTCTTTTGAAGAAAGACCCATACAGATTGGAGTGGGCCTGTCCAGCCAGTGCAAGCGTTTGTCAGTTATCGTGTAGCTCAACTCATAACTCAAGGAGCTCAACGAAACGACGAACAATACCAAAGAAATGACATTTGTGTAGGTCGCTTATAGTACTCAAACTGCCAGACAATAGTAAAAACAAACAAAAAACTTAAAAATCAAGAACATCTGTCTCATAGGTTAGAAGAACCAGATTTTATACTATAGTACCATAAATGTCTTTGCTAGCCGAATGTAGCGACTTTAATAAAAGAAACCACGGTTATTTTCATGATATTCCATTTATTTCATATACATTAAAAGTCAACATATACATTAAGATGTAAAAAATTTCAACTGGAGCCCTTTTTTCTCAATTTTCACAATCCCGGCATGATATAAGCTATGTTATGTAGCGTGTCCTGCAGCAGACGGGAGGGCGGCGCTATGGCGGGTATGGCGCGGCACACGCTCAGCAGCGGAGCGAGCGAGCAGAGCAGCGTGTCTAGGAGAACTGATACTGACCCGGAGACTGCGATCTGGCCCTGTTGAGAACAAAATGTTGGGTTAAACATTATATTTCGGCTAGCTGTTGTCCGCGTGGACGAGGTTTCATACAAACTTTTCAACCCCCATTTTATTGGCCCCTTAGGGGATGAATTTCCAAAAATTCCTTCTTAGTGCACACTTACGTCATTTAAGGAACGTTTTTACAACATGCTTCTAGACCCAGCGGTTTCGGCTGTGCGTTGATCGATCAGTTAGCGAGTCAGTTTGTTACTTTATACTCGTACATATTATTATTAATAGGAGCAACGGTGGCCCAATTACGAGTACGTGGTGGAATATGTCTCAGCAGTGGGAATTTTATAGGCTGAATATGATTATAATAGCATTTTTGTCATAGCATTTTTGAGGACTGATTAAGATTTTTTTGCAAAGAATAGATTTTTCTAGTGACTTTATGTCACTCTGAAAAATCCTTTATTTGAACGAGAAAGTTTCCATTTGGATGGCAATCAAACCGACGGCCGCTTGATACTGATATTTTAACACTTGCGGCGCTAACCACCCAGCATATGGGTCGAACAATAATTTGTTCGTGTGCGCACAACCCGCCTCCCGAGTCGTCGCTATGCGTAGCTAAATATCGTGGTCTTTATTATGCTGTCAGTGAGTAGATGACGCGCATACTGGTAAAAATGGATTATTTGAACGTAGCAGCGAAAGTGTGAATGATAACAAATGCATTTTCATCGCAAAGCCTTGTGAGATGCCTGTAATAACACTGCTAACCCACTCCCTTTCAAACCTCAACAACGGCACGGTTCGCGCAGTGGCTGAGCGATTGGCTGCTGCGCTGCGTGTCGCGGGTTCGATCCCCGCACGGAGCAAATATTTGTCTGGCCTACATGTAGCTTTCCCGGATCTGGCTGTTTGGGTATGTGGAGTTTAAATGGTTGTAAACGCACCCACGCTGCAGGAGAAATTCCTAGTGGGAAGCAACGTTTCTTACAACAACAAAAAAAAAATTGGACCAGCAGAGCTTCGTGACCGACAAAAGTATAAACTAGACTAGACTAAAGTAACAATGATTATAATTTATCAATATTATAAAGTTGATGAGTTTGTTTGGTTGAACAATCAAAAAATCAATCTCAGGAGCTACTACAAAAAAATATTTTAGTTTTGGATAGCGCATTTATCGAGGATGGCTATAGGCTATATAACATCACGCTGCGACCAATAGGAGCGGAGCATTAATCAGAAATGTTACGCAGACGACGTCGAGTCAGCTAGTTTCAAATAAATACTTGTACACATACCTCATGCTCCTTCAGTCTCTCCCCTATGATGGCGAGGCTCTCTCCCAGCAGGCGCAGATGCGCCGCCACCTCCACCGCCCCGCAGCCCGTCACGCGGTACATGCCCGCGCTGCTCGCTGCTGAACTTGATACCGGCTGTAAACAAGGAACAGTCATCTCAATGTAATCAAAACCTTTTTCTAATCAAAAGTAATTTACAAAGTTTTATCACTTAACTAGCTGTTGCCCGAGACTTTTAAATTATTATAAAAATATTACTACTCTACAAATTTCAAATTTTCTATTTTTCTGAGGTCCTACTACGTAATTATTATTCCTTGCTATTGACCTAAAAGAACTTCGTAAATTAAGTTTTTCTATCGTCATCTCATTTTCAAGATAATAGAAACAAGTCAAAAATTACGATTTTCTTCAAAGTTAAGCATTCACTTTAACTTTTTAACCGACTTCAAAAAAAGAAAGAGGTTCTCAATTCGGTTGCTTTTTTTTTTGTTTGTTAGCTCATCTTCGTCATTTATGAACCGATTTGAAAAATTCTTCTATTATCTGAATGGATCTACTTCCCGATTGGTCCCATAGAAATTTCATCGAAATCGGTTCAGCAGTTTGGTTTTGAAATCAAAATAGCTGGAAAAAATATGTCATCTAAGTAAAAGAAATTGCGAAATTGATACTTGACAAGAATTTGTGTGTGATGCGATAACTAAAAAGGGTAAAATAAAAACTTTTTTCCAAAAAAAATAACAGACTTCCAAAAAAAACACTAAAAAAAAAGTGGAAAATAACATTACTTTCGGAAGTCGGTGCCAAAAAAGTTAATGAAACAAACCATAGTCACCGACTTCCGAAAGTAATGTTATTTTCCACTTTTTTGGAAGTCGGTTATTTTTTTTTAAACATCACCTTCTTGGCCTTGACCCATTCTACTTGAGGGCGGCGCAACACGTTTTCTTTTTTGTCAGTTTTTTGATACAGGTATGTAATTAAATAACCTACACTTACCACTAAAGCCTGTGTAGGCGGCGCGGGCGGCGCGGCCTGCGGCTTGGGCGGCGCGCGCGGCGGCCGGCCCGGGCCCGCTGATGTTAGAGGGCGAGCTAACACACAAGGTTTTAAAGATTTTTAATAAAGCAAGGCAAGTAGTAGTTTTTCAAAATATACACAGAACACGACAGTTGGGATTTTATAACAATCAACATGTATGTATGTTCTCATTTACATGTGTTTTTTGGATGTGGTACTAGTGTGAAATAAATGTTTCTCTTTCTTCTTCATTCAATTGTGCAGTACCCAAGACTTAGTGGTACATTATTTTAATTTTATTTTTAAACTTTTCCCACACTAGGAGTTTCTCCTGGTTCGTGGGTGCGTTTACAAACATTTCAACTCGCATACACAAACAGCCAAACCCGGACCAACTACCTATAATAGGTCATACAAATATTTGTACCGTGCGGGGATCGAACCCGCGACATGCATAGCAGCCTATCACTCAGCTACTGCGCCAACCCTGCCGTCAACTTAGGTGTTTGTTATGCTTTGGGAATCTCTTTCCAGAGAGAGAAAGACATCTCCCTATAGAGCTTATATCATTTGAACTCATACTTACTTGGGTTTGATATAATAATCTTGTTCGTAGATTGGTTTGTTTGCTCCTTCTGCATCGCGAACCGCTTAGCCTTACGCTTCCATAGATAGCGTTCATTGTAGTTAACCTAGAAACAAAAATAAATCATGGTTAATTTTGTAATGCGAGTGAGTGACAGTCACATTCTAAATGTTGCTCGTCATTCTCATGCCCTTATCACAATTTATTTGGGGTCTGCGCAGCATGTCTTCGTCTTCCATACTTCTCTATTACTCGTCATCTCAGCAGTCACACCCTTTCTAGCCATATCATCCTTCACACAGTCCATCCATCGTTTCTTTGGTCTTCCTCTACTCTTACACCCATCTACATTTTTTTTTTTTTTTTTTTTTGTTAGCCAGTCATGTGTCCCACTGCTGGGCAAAGGCCTCCCCTTTCTCCTTCCAAACCTCTCGGTCTTGTGCGATATCTGGCCATGTTCGCCCCGCAAACAAGATCAGATCGTCACTCGTCTACCTCCACCCGGAGAGGTGGGCGAAGATCGTCACTCACTGGACGCCTGACGGAGGAAATCGCCGTCGAGGTAGACCATCTACATTTATACTAGAAATTTTCCTCATTCCTCCACATCATATGTCCATACCACGATGACCGATTACCACACAATTTTTCAGTCACCGGCGCTACTTTCAGACCCGTATCTCAATCAAGTTAAGTCTCCGTCAAGTTAAATAATTACTTGAGCTTAAGTAATTACTTGTGCAATTTTTTTTTATGCAATAGCCAAGAATTTAAACGAAGAAAGAACCGTAAAAGAAAGCAGAGCTAAGAATTCTAACTTTTTCCAGTTTTAACTTCAAGCAATTACTAACCTACATAATAAAAATCGTATCTTAAATAATGACATTTACTCAAGTAAACACTTTGACTTGTTTATAAATCGGATGTCAGACTTCCGTTATGTACTGACTCCTTATTTGATCCATTCCACTTTCAAAATATTGATGTGGCAATAAAAATGCTTTCATAGCATCGTCTAAGTATGTGTAAAGGATTATACCTATACGAGAAAATTTTCTTAAGAGCGTTTACGCCGTCCATGCGCTGTTTGAATCCAAAACAGTACTTTTCAAACCCTTTAATACCATCAACCCTTTATCTTACAAAAATTTTAATTACTAATAACTTTAGGAAATTTCGTTGTCTCAATAGTTATGGAGAAAAATATTTCAATGTATTGGTAAATTCTATCAAGATAACTCAACAGAGGCTTTCTTAATTTCCCTTTCAGCGTCAGTTTCAAAGCTCTAATTATAAGAAACCACTGGGAAACCTAATCAGATTTGCCAAAACAGTCAATGAAACAAACAATAGTCACCGACTTCCGAAAGTAAAGTTATTTTACCTAATAATTTTAATATCAAAACAATTTTTTTTTTAAGAACATAAATTGTTTTTAAAATTAACGCCAACCTGTTGTATTTCCCTCATAACAGTTGTTCACTAAGAGGAACATCACGTCAGGTTAAAATATAATATAAAATAAACATAAGTAAATCCGTATAAAGTGATTTATTTGAATAGAATAAAAAATCAATAATAATTAACGCAGTTTGGTTTCTTTCTAAAGTTTAGATCAACAAATTCATGTTTGAATAACTAAAAAACGACTTTAATATTAATCATAATTAAATACTTATTTTAAGCACTCTTAGTTTATTCATCCGTGTAGGTACGTTCAAATTCAAATTAAATTTTACTACAACAATTGCACTCGAACGGATCATAGTGGGTTAGTTTGACTATAGCGCAAGAGAACGCGCCAGCGCTACGCACACAGTCACGCGCGCTTCTGTGTGCGTAAAAAATGCATTGAATTAACTACACTTCGCGCGTTAGACGTAAACGCTCTTAAGCATGTCAAACGTTCATACAAATGGTACAAGCATCTCCATGTAACATTCCTGCAAATGCTCGACACGCTATTCACGTAATGCGATTGAGAATTTTATTGTAACACACTTTTTTATTATGCATTCAGTTGCTCGCTCTTGTAGCTTTACGATTAAATGTTAAATGAATTCGCTTGTTTGTTTGTTAAATCATGTCAATAAATACATAACATTTTGTAATTACAGAATATCACTTGACCTAGGCCCTTTCAGGTATTGTAAATGAGTACTTACATTAGACCACATCTCACCGAGCCGTTTCGATATTGCAGAGAAGTCCATGTCAGGATGTTTGCGCAAGAGTTCGTTACGCGCTTCTTTGGCCCACATCATATACGCCGTGATGCGAGTTTTACCTAAGATATACACATTAAATCAATACAGATTATAAAAAAATGTTACATCTTTTTTGTGTTCTAGGCCTAGAAGCCCAAATGTCTGATCAGACCACCGGGTTACCCAGTAACTGGGTCAACGAGGTGATTCTTCTGTTTCTGTTATTGCTGAATCCCAGAAAAGGAGACTGGACAACGCCACGATAAACGGAGCCACATACTGAACCCAAAAAATTAAATAAGTCGTACCACCAAGATATGTAATGGGTGGTCACTCATCCACAGACCAACCTAGGCAAGCGCAGCTCAGCCTGCAAATCGACCCGAGCATCTGTTATTAAGTATTTAGCCACGAGCTCCGAAAAAGCGAATTGTGAATGCAGATTAATAATTTTAAATTACCTTTATCTTTCCTCTGTGCCTTAGCCCTGCCAACGACTCTTCCATCTTTAACAATCAGCTTCTTCTTGCTACTCTTCTCCATCATGTACAGGGAGTTGGCAGGAGTGCGGGTCGAACCCTCGTCGGAGGCTGAGCTGTCCGATTCCATGCTGCAGTTTTGTGGCTCACCACTTTTTGGAATAAAGAAGACAGTTTTCAATGTCCACATTGAATTCACGTTCATCAAAAAAACTTTGCCGCACACTAGGAATATCTCCTGTATGGCGGGTGCGTTTACAAACATTTAAACTCACATACACAAACAACCAGACCCGGAACAAATACCTACTAACTGTAGGTCATACAATTATTTGTTCCGAGCCCGAGGTCCTGGATTCGATTCCCGGATTGGGCAGTGTCACTGGGTTTCATTAGGAATATCTCAGCAGCAGCCAAGCAGTCTGGATTTCTGCCCGGTTGGTGGCAAAAGATAACAGGGGTAATATGGGTTTACTATTAGGTACACCTCTGTCTCACCCTTTGAGGACTACAGGCGTGAGTTAGAATAATATTCCTGCAATGTTTCGGTTGCAAGGACAGGCCCTCTCTGTGACAGGAACTACAAAACAAAAGCACACAGCATTGTGGATTTCTTTTAAGACACCTTTCTTAGCAGAACTAAAAATATGTTAAGACCACAACACCTTAAAAATCATATAGGTAAGATATTATAGCTGTTAGCCCACTCAATTTTGCTCGTGCGATCGCCCATTTTCGAACTAGAAACTACAAATTGTCAAAAACCAATGTCGTGACTTTTGGAACCCAATATACCGAAGTAAGACATTTGAAACTCTTTCATTGAAGTACCTGAACACCACAAACCCATCATTGCAAGTACATGTAAGTAGATAGATGATCCTCTGACCCTTTGTTATTCTCGTTTTATCGAAAATGTGATGAAAATCTGCGGTCAGGTGATTATCTACCACTTTATATTGAGTCTTACCTGTCAGCATTTTCCCCTGGATTATCATAATAATCGGATTCACTACCAGATGCTGTGCCTGCCTCCTCAACCGGCCGGGGCGTTGCGCTCTCTTGAGGCTGAAAATCCGGAGTCTCTTCTGGCCTAAAGCCAACATAGGTCTTAACAGGCGTTTGGCGACGGAATCTGGTCTCTATATCATCTGGGGACTCAAAGTCCATCAATTTAGAACTTTTCTTTCTCACACGACCGCTACGGGATATGCCAGTCACTTCTAAATCTGAAAATTTCGACAAAATATTCTAAATTTTGGAGGGAAATTGTGACCTCGTAAACAGCTATTTGTGTTGTTGGATTTCTAGTTTTGACGATTACCTTCTTGCATTTTGATGGTGAACGGTGAATTGGAGGGTGAATTTGCAATGTTTACTTTTTATTTGACTTTGAAATCAATATTTTTCAGCAATACGATGATATATCACTGTTGGTAATAATAATTTGCAAATTGACAGTAAGTTTTTTTCATTGACATATAAATCATATGGACTTGAAATGTTTGACTATAGAAAAAATAGTTATACAAATATGAGGCATAACGACGCCAGAATCATAAAAATGCTGCCGTCTCTTTTTAACTTTATTAATTTTGCGTAAGTAAAAAAGGATAATACTATTTTTGACAGTTACTATAATGGCAACCCTTCGTTCCTAGCGTCATTGAAATACCTATTTGCGGCCGGGTCGCCATTTTATCAGCTCGCTGTTTGGTACTAAAGTTGGGTACGTCAACTGTCAAATGCTCTTGAGCTGTGGATATTTTTTGAGAATTTTGGAGGAATTTGCTGTGTTGTTGCGTTTGAACTCTATTGTTCTATAGTGAAAATTGTCAATAGCAAGATGCCCAATTGCAATATAGTCGGATGTGGCATCAAAAGAAGCGGAAATCACCCGAACATAACTTTGCACCAGTACGTACTTAATTTCAGCTGAAATATCTTTAGATTTAGATAAAAAACCTATGCTTCTGCATTCGTTTAAAAGTTTCAACAGTAAGACATTCATAATTTACGTTTTGCCTTTATTTTCAAGTTTTATTTCATGAAATCAATTTCTTGTTATTGGAGGGATAGAGTTGTGAATTTAGGCATTTTTATATTTATCGATAGTGCTATTTTATGGTTCTTTATTGGTTTTATGTTTTACTTTCAAGGCTGCCTACTAATAAAAGAAAAAAGAAAATTTGGCTGGAAAAAATTGGTGTTGAAAATTTAAAGATGTCAACAAAAACAATTCACATTTGTTCTCTTCACTTTGAAGAATCATGTTTCAACCGGACACTGAATAAAGTAACATTGCGTGACGATGCTTTACCTTCACCAACCTTATTGGTATGTAACCTTGTGTGTTCATAATTTCTAACATGATTGTGTATTAGGGTGATAAATGATAGTGATGTCCCCAATTGCAACACTTGTCTAATAGACACAAAAAGTGATGTAAAGGATGTTTTAGAGTGTGATCTTAGAATTAATTAAAATCCTATTGATATTATCAAGAAACATCAAAAATACTTATAATTTTATTGCTTTACAGCCTGCGATTCAATCAAATACGTCTAGAATTTTAATTGAAAATGATCAAAATCAGACAAACTCACAATCAATATCTGGATGTGGTGCTTCAAATACGGTAATTTTTTTTTTTTGTGTAATTAAAAACAGTAGGATTAACCTACTGTTTTTAAAGAGTCATAAAATTTTTGAGTATTTGCTTTCCTATTTCTATTATTATTTATGTTAATATTAAAGAGTGGTTTTCAGGACAAAGCTGTTTGTATGCCTACCATTCAAAATCAACCTGGACAGATTTCAAAGAGGAGTGCCATAGATTTAGCCCCTAGCACATCTGCTGCGCCAGATTTCGCCGCTAGCACTTCCGCTGCGCCAGATTTCGCCGCTAGCACCTCTGCTACGCCAGATTTCGCCGCTAGTACCTCTGCTACGCCAGATTTCGCTGCTAGCACCTCCACTACGCCAGATTTATCGGTATGACTAGCTTCAGTTTTTCTTCAATGAAACAGGAGATATCTCATGCTTGTGTTCAATATATAATAAAGCTTACTTTTATTTTATTTGATTCCAGGTTCAGACACGTCAAATAATAAAATTAAAGGACAAATGTCAAAAACAGTCCAAGAAGATAAAGAGACTTAATGAGAAAGTTAGAAGACAGACGAAAAAAATTGCTCACTTTAGTAATATTATCAAAGATTTAAAGGAAAGAAATTTATTAAATTCAGAGTCCCAAGCTTTGCTTGCAGAATGTGCAGGACCCCAAGACTTCTTAAAAAGGCAAGTGGCAAAATCTAAAGGTTTGCCAGTAGAGAGGCATAATTATCTATAATATACAATAGAAAATTGTCACGTTCATTGAAATGCGAAACTTGTAACAAACTTCTTTTTGGAGTTTCTGAGCAATTTCTCGAGGTGGTCTGGTTTATCCTTCGAACGACGTTGTAAACATTTTGAAAAATGTCGAAAAAATATTAAAAGGTGTTTTGCATGTAAAAGACAGGGAAGAAAATTACTATTTGTATATTTTTAAGTTTTTTGTAGATTACTATGCCGAACCAAATAATTTATTCGATTCTGGGGATTGTGAACATGACACAAATCATAAATATTTATTGATTAAAAGTGTAATAGAGGTACACATGAATTTGAGATACAAATATTATGGGAAGAAATCTACTGAAACAATATCATATAGAAATTACCTGAACAAAATTGTATTGTTCAGAAATGAATGAGCTTGATTTATTTAAATACATTAATAATTATAGTAATTATTGTTGACTTTTAATTAAAACCCACAATCATCCTGCAAGTTAGAAAAGGTTAAAACTTAACATTAAAGATATTAGTTACAAGCTGTGCCCGCGGCTTCGATCCCAACTGATTACCTACCTTACCCTATCTACGATATTCTACCTACCCTACCCTATCTACCATAAATCCTATTTACCCTGCCTACCTACCTATTTTTTTTTGTCGTTTTTAAACCTTCCCTATATTCTGGCAAACAAAACGAAAAAAGAATTATTCACATGGGTTAAGCAGTTTTTTGAGTTATAGCGAGACTAACGAACAGCAATAGGTTTATATATGTATGTCATGGACCAAGTGATAAATTGGGCATTATGCATAATGCCCAGTCATTATGTATAATGCCCAATATGAGAGTGCAATTTGATAATACCCCGCCATTCCCTTCATGTTAGGTTACTTTAAACCCCGCACGCAGAAATAGGAGTCCCGCGAAGCGGGGCTCCGTCGAGCTATCATGGCAGGTGGTACTTAGTTACTAGGTATATCAGTATATTTGCTTTCCGCACGCTGTATGGCGGTCTCTGATTGGTCAAAGCGTGTCACACCATGCGTGCTTCCCTCCTCGCCCTCGCACCGCGTCAAATTTAGCTTTATTATCAAATTGCCCAATTGTCATGTAGCAATATAATAATGACCGTGCAATGTGATAAATAATGAAGTTAAGAACGTAATTAATCACTTTGCCCGATAGAGCTAGGCATTTTTCATAATGACCGGGCATTATGTATAATGCCCACATTAATCACTTGGTCCATAACATACTCGTTTATAGGTGGTGGTGGTTCCGTCAACGAAGCCCGTAAAATTCTAATTTTCATACGTTTCATCAAATTGCAGCTCTATTATATAGAACTAGCGGCAGCCCCGCGTAAGTCTCGATCCCGTGGGAATATCGGGATAAAAAGTATCCTGTGTTAGTCCAGGTCATAAACTCAGTGTGCTAAATTTTCTCCGTTCAGTAGTTTTTGCGTGAAAGAGTAACAAACATCCATCCATCTGTTCTCACAAACTTTCGCGTTTAAATATTACCTATTATTTATTATATTAAAACATTAATTATAGTAGGATTACGGTTTATTAGAATTCATCTGCGCCGGGAGTCCATCGCGGATGCACTGTTATGAATTATGAAATCTTTGAATTTGTTCCCTCCATTGCGAAGTGTACCTTACGCAAGGGTCTAACAAATAAAATAAAAAAAAAAGTAATTTATTCGATTACTACTTTTCATTTTTTTTATAGCTAAACGCTAAGGTCATAAAAATCAAAACCGGCTTCAAAAAAAAATTACACTCACGCAATCTTTTATCGATGTTATTGTAAGAAATAATATCGATATGGGCTGCCCTATTATCCGCCATTTTATCCTCTCAGTAAAATGTAGGTATACACGTTTTTTTTGTAGGTATGCCAAGTCCATATGATTTCTATGTCAGTGGTTTTTTTACGTTCGATCTAATGACAGCGTCTTGTTGATGACATTCAGTCTACATGAAATAGTTTGGGTAACTGGCCTTTGAGATAGTGATACCATCCCAAAATAATTTTCTCCCAGATCCAAATATTAATGTCGGAAAAATTTACCTTTATCATGTTGTATTTTCTTTTAATTTATAAGTTTCGAGAGCTTGTGGTTTATAAAATACTACTTTAGCCCGCGACTTCACTCGAAAAATGGTCGAAAATTATTCCACAGGAACGTATTATACTCATATCACACTCGGCGATTTAATAGTTTATTAAAAAAAATTGGACCTAATTCAATTATTGACCAAAAAGACTTCGAAACAAGCCCCGATATCTCCGAAATTGTACATCATTTTGACGTAATATTTATACCAAAATAATCTTCAACATTTGCCTAAACTATAGTATTTTTTTTTAAATCGCAACTTTTATTTTTTAATGAATTAAATAAAAGAACAATTAAACCGTGCGAAGCCAAAGAAAAAAAAAAAAAAAAGAACAATTCTTCAAGTAAAATTTCACTGCGCCGTTATGAGCGCAGATGGCCGCAAGTGAAAGTGAAATATATTGTTAGTAAACATGTTGTCAATAATTGAATTAGGTCCATTTTTTTTCTTTACAATAAAGGCATTATAACGAAAATGTTTTCAATCATCAATTGAAGTTGGGGATATTTGTAAGATAAAAACAATATTTTGATGGTCTATATTCAATAGAATCTACAAATTAGAAGCGTTTTACCTACCAATAAAACGCATATTAATTTACTTACCTTATTCGAAGCTTATTTAATTTGAGATAGGCACTACGTTTCCCGCCATCTATATCCGTCTCTTTCTTCCTGTATACTTCTCTTTCTAACCCCACCACCTGGCAGAGTGGTGGCTTACTTGAGTGAGCCGCCATCATTATGCCTCATTGGCGTCTTGTTTCCCGCCGCGTACGGTTGTGTTAACAAAAACGTTACCACAATATTCAAATTAATTTTAAAATAATAATATATTAAATTCTAGAAGTTCAAGGAATTGTATTTACGTGTGGTGCATAGCAGTGTTATTAGGGTGATAATAAGAAACCTACGAGTAAAAATACCCACAAAACTACACGTGAGTAATTTCATGTTGATATTAAAACGCAGTGATACCCTGCTTAAGATCTGTGGTGTACAATTAAGTACCTACTTTTTATACTGTTTAGTTTTATACAAGATAAATAGTGTCTATACTGTGTGTAGTCGCGTGTTTTCTATTAACGGTTTATTTTTCCGTTCTTATATAATTTTAAATATTTCATTGGCTTTTTAGAACATATATTTTTTAAATTATGTGTAGTAGTCACATACCTTTTATTTTGAACTTTTGTTTGTAACGGTTTTTACCGTTTGTGTTGTTCTAAGGCCCCTTTCCTGTTTTAGAATGGATGATAGTAATAATTATGTACAAAATGAAGTGACCGAACCATTACCAGGACCATCTGGTATGCAGCGTAAGTTACGGTCTAGAAGCTCAAGTTCAAGCAGTAATAGTTCCCAGAGCAGTTCTTCATCTTCATCTTCATCAGGTTCCCCAAAGCGCCGACGGAATCATGGAAAAAAGAAGCGGGGGAGGAAAGAAAGACATTCGAAACAGGAATATCGAAAATTATCGAAGGAGGTACGTGATCTTCGTAAATCTTTGTATGCTCGTGATAATGAGCGTCAAGTTCAAACTAGTGATCACTACTATGACGATTCCATGTCTTTAAATTCTGGTGTTAGTCGTAATCTTTACAATGAATTAGGTGATAACGCGCCGATTATCGACGCTCCTAATGAAGTTATTTTTAATATTCAAACAAAACTAAAAGAACCTTCTATGCCCAAGAGTTCTGAACTCCATTTGAAATTGCTATGTGATCTTCAACATTGGGATACTAGTAATTGGAACGAAATCAGATATTCCGAAACACAAAAGGCGTATAATCACAAACCGGGTTTTACGGATATTGAGATAAATGAAGAAGTTGCAACATTCCAGTCTCCGCGCCATTTGATATACGCTGATAAAGCCTTTGCTGCCTTAACAATGTGCATTTTAAAGCAGAAGGAGTCGCTGCAAAAGGTACTGCTTGATTTTGCCCAGTGGACGAAAGAATTAACTCCAGATTATGAGGTTATTAATAATAAATTAACAGAATTTATAAATTGCGGTGATTTTCAAACAACCTCCTCAGATCTGTTACAGCTTGTTTGTGGCCATCGCGCCGAGATATTGCAAATGCGCCGGGACTGTGTAATCAAACAGGTAAAGGAGCCTTTAGTGAAATCTACGCTTAGGAAGATTCCTCCTACATGCACAAACTTATTCAACGCAGAAAAATTTACAACCGCTTTGGAAAAAGCGGGTGGAGTGCGAAAATGTTTTTGGCCGCTAAAGAAATCTAAGAACTCTATCTCGCAGATAGAGACACACAAAACTAGCGTCTCCTCGCAGGAGTACGCAACCCGAAAAAGACCCTGGCAGGGTTGTCAACATGGATCATGCTATGTGCAAGGCTGTTGTCAAACTGCACCACCCCCGCAGGGTGGTTATAATTCGCACTATCATGGACATGGCGCTCATTCGGTCGCACCGAATAATCGGGGGCTTTTTCGTGGACGAGGTTCTTCGAGAAATCACCCCAAGCACCGTAATCAATCCAAATCTGGACAGAAGCGAGCACCGTCCCCGCCCAACAACAATAGAGACGTCAAACGTCGAAAATATTGACATGATGCAGTTCAAAGCACTGCTTTAGTCCACTGGGCAAAATCAAGCAGTACCTTTTGCAGCGACTCCTTCTGCTTTAAAATGCACATTGTTAAGGCAGCAAAGGCTTTATCAGCGTATATCAAATGGCGCGGAGACTGAAATGTTGCAACTTTTTCATTTATCTCAATATTCGTAAAACCCGGTTTGTGATTATACGCCTTTTGTGTTTCGGAATATCTGATTTCGTTCCAATTACTAGTATCCCAATTTTGAAGATCACATAGCAATTTCAAATGGAGTTCAGAACTCTTGGGCATAGAAGGTTCTTTTAGTTTTGTTTGAATATTAAAAATAACTTCATTAGGAGCGTCGATAATCGGCGCGTTATCACCTAATTCATTGTAAAGATTACGACTAACACCAGAATTTAAAGACATGGAATCGTCATAGTAGTGATCACTAGTTTGAACTTGACGCTCATTATCACGAGCATACAAAGATTTACGAAGATCACGTACCTCCTTCGATAATTTTCGATATTCCTGTTTCGAATGTCTTTCTTTCCTCCCCCGCTTCTTTTTTCCATGATTCCGTCGGCGCTTTGGGGAACCTGATGAAGATGAAGATGAAGAACTGCTCTGGGAACTATTACTGCTTGAACTTGAGCTTCTAGACCGTAACTTACGCTGCATACCAGATGGTCCTGGTAATGGTTCGGTCACTTCATTTTGTACATAATTATTACTATCATCCATTCTAAAACAGGAAAGGGGCCTTAGAACAACACAAACGGTAAAAACCGTTACAAACAAAAGTTCAAAATAAAAGGTATGTGACTACTACACATAATTTAAAAAATATATGTTCTAAAAAGCCAATGAAATATTTAAAATTATATAAGAACGGAAAAATAAACCGTTAATAGAAAACACGCGACTACACACAGTATAGACACTATTTATCTTGTATAAAACTAAACAGTATAAAAAGTAGGTACTTAATTGTACACCACAGATCTTAAGCAGGGTATCACTGCGTTTTAATATCAACATGAAATTACTCACGTGTAGTTTTGTGGGTATTTTTACTCGTAGGTTTCTTATTATCACCCTACTAACACTGCTATGCACCACACGTAAATACAATTCCTTGAACTTCTAGAATTTAATATATTATTATTTTAAAATTAATTTGAATATTGTGGTAACGTTTTTGTTAACACAACCGTACGCGGCGGGAAACAAGACGCTAATGAGGCATAATTTTTTTTTTTGAATGGCATCTCAAAGTTCAACCTAGGAGGTTGTCGTCTGCTCAACCGGACTATCCTGTGGATGCCTTGAATTTAAGGCCTCCAGCCAGGGCAAAAAACTTACAAACTAAGCGACTACACGCTAAGGGCGCCCCCTGTGGGGCTCGGACCTCGGCTTAGGGCGTCGCTGGGGGAGGGCAGCAAGGGGACAGGCTGGATCTGAATGATATTATTTATGGGCTGGTTTAAAACTACTGGCACAGCATCGCGGGCTGGCTCGAGCAAGGGTCGGGAAGGGCAATTACCGGGACGTCGCGACGGACCTCGACGGCGAGGGCGGAAAGACGGAGGTTTGGATCGGGGTTTACGCTTGAGGAGCGTACTAGTTTCCCTACGGCTCTCCTGGAGGAGAGTGATAGCGTCGTCGGGAGTTACGAGTGTGTGCCTTGGTCGGCGAACCTGACTGATACGCGAGGGGTCGTATCGGGCGGCCGATGCGATCAGGGGATTTCGGTGTTTTATTGCACGATCGAAGAAACGCTTGGTGAGGCGTTTCATGAACTGCAATAAAGTGGGCATCCTAAGGTCTACGTGGAGACGTTCGGTACGTACGTAAAATGGGGCACCCGTGACCCTACGTAAGTATCGGTTTTGGAGCGCCTGCATCCTGTGAATATAACGAGACTTGGTATGTGCGAACACAACACAAGCTTACGACATGATGGGACGGATCACTGCGGTATAGAGACGCAACTTGCACTTAAGTGACAACTTGCTCTTAGCCGCTACCATGAAATGAAGCCTACTCATAGCGAAGGCAGCTCGGTCGCGAGCTGCTTTGGTATGTGCCCCGAAGGACAGGTGTTGGTCAAGTATGACTCCTAAGTATTTGGCTTGCTTCTCCCAAGGGATAGGCTTGCCGTACATAGTGATCGGACGGGGGCTGGGGGGATTGATACGCGGTTTAGAGAAAAGAACCGCCTGACTCTTATCGAGGTTAACCTCGATCCTCCACTTCCTGAACCAAGCGCCTAGGACGTTGGCTGAGGTTTGGAGCGTTTTGGCGATAACGTTCTGACAACGACCAGTATAATAAATGGCCGTGTCGTCCGCGAACAGGGCTAACTGAGCCTTTTTACTCTTAGGGATATCGCTGGTGAACAACGTAAAAATGAGAGGGGAGATGACCGAGCCCTGAGGGACTCCGGCACGAATCGGGTGAGGGGAGGAGAGAGCTCCTCCGACGCGATAGCGGAATGTGCGATTGGACAGAAAGTCTCGCAAGATGAGCACGAGACGGTCCGGCACTCCCAGTTGGTACAGCTTGTATATTAAGCCGTTGTGCCAGACTTTGTCGAACGCTTTCGCTATGTCGAAACCAGCGCTCACGTGCTCGACGATACGGTGGACCTGTTGTACGCACGAGTGTTCGGTCCTAAACCCGAATTGTTCGTTCGGAATGAGGCTCTTGGCCTCGGCATAATCTTTGAGACGCTTATAAATAAGCCTCTCGTAGATTTTGCCGAGGGCACTCAGGAGACTGATGGGTCGGTAGCTCGAAGGCTCCGCCTTGGGTTTGCCAGGTTTGGCGATACCGATGACGGTGGCCTCCTTCCATACCTGAGGGAAGATGTTGTTCGAAAGGGCGCCATTGAAGATGGCTGCCATTAACGCGATTAACTGAGCGGGTAAGACTTTAAACACCCTATTGGTGAATCCGTCGGAGCCAGGTGCTTTCCGTGGCTGAAGTCCTTTGATGATGTCGTGCACTTCTTCAGGTGTGATAGAAGGCAGAGGAGCATCAGGGTCTTCAACAGGGGGTAGGGCGGTTCTACGTTCGACCTCGGCGTCCACCTCATCGAGGTGTCGTTGGTCTACTGGTTGTAAACTGGGAGAGCACTGAGATTCCAGGCTGTCGGCTAGGCATTCTGCCTTTTCAGAGTCATCGAAAGCGACGCTCTTATCAGGACGAACGAGAGGAGGCATCGAAGCCTCTTCGGTATTGCGCATCTTTCTCTGCAGTTGCCAGAAAGCTTGGTGAGTGGGCTCAAGTTCGCTCAGCGTCTTGTCCCATTGACTAGAACGGTGCTCAATGACGCGGTTCTTTCTTGACGCGGATCACGAACACGATCGAGATCAACAATCACGATCACGATGACGATCACGATCACGATCGCGATCACGATGACGATCACAATCACGATCACGATGACGATGACGATGACGATCACAATCACAATCACGATCACGATCACGATCACGTTCACGATCACGATCACGATGACGATGACGATCACGATCACGATGACGATGACGATCACGATGACGATCACGATGACGATCACGTTCACGATCACGATCACGATGACGCTCACGATCACAATCACGATCACTATCACGATCACGATGACGATGACGATCACAATCACGATCGAGATCAACAATCACGATCACAATCACGATCACGATCACGATTACTATCATGACGATCACGATCACGATCACGATGACGATCACTATCACGATCACAATCACGATCACTATCACTATCACGATCACGATCACGATCACGATCACGATGAAGATGACGATCACGATCACGATGACGATCACGATCACGATGACGATCACGATCACGATGACGATCACTATCACGATGACGATCACAATCACGATCACGATGACGATCACGATCACGATGACGATCACGATCACGATCACGATCACAATCACGATCACGATGACGATCACGATCACGATGACGATCACGATCACGATGACGATCACGATCACGATTACTATCATGACGATCACGATCACGATCACGATCACAATCACGATCACGATCACGATCACGATCACGATCACGATCACGATCACGATCACGATGAAGATGACGATCACGATCACGATCACGATCACGATCACGATGACGATCACGATCACGATCACGATCACGATCACGATGACGATCACGATCACGATGACGATCACGATCACGATTACTATCATGACGATCACGATCACGATCACGATGACGATCACGATCACGATCACGATCACGATGAAGATGACGATCACGATCACGATGACGATCACGATCACGATTACTATCATGACGATCACGATCACGATGACGATCACGATCACGATGACGATCACAATCACAATCACGATCACGATCACGATCACGATCACGTTCACGATCACGATCACGATGACGATGACGATCACGATCACGATGACGATGACGATCACGATGACGATCACGATGACGATCACGTTCACGATCACGATCACGATGACGCTCACGATCACAATCACGATCACGATGACGATCACTATCACGATCACTATCACGATCACGATGACGCTCACGATCACAATGACGATCACGATCACGATGACGATCACAATCACGATCACTATCACGATCACGATGACGATGACGATCATAATCACGATCGAGATCAACAATCACGATCGAGATCAACAATCACGATCACAATCACGATCACGATGACGATCACGATCACGATGACGATCACGATCACGATGACGATCACTATCACGATGACGGTCACGATCACGATGACGATCACAATCACGATCACGATGACGATCACGATCACGATCACGATGACGCTCACGATCACGATCACGATGACGATGACGATCACGATCACGATGACGATCACGATGACGATCACGATCACGATTACTATCATGACGATCACGATCACGATCACGATGACGATCACGATGACGATCACGATCACGATCACGATCACGATGACGATGACGATCACGATCACGATGACGATCACGATGACGATCACGATCACGATTACTATCATGACGATCACGATCACGATCACGATGACGCTCACGATCACAATGATGATCACGATCACAATCACGATCACAATCACGATCACTATCACGATCACTATCACGATCACGATGACGATGACGATCACAATCACGATCGAGATCAACAATCACGATCACAATCACGATCACGATCACGATTACTATCATGACGATCACGATCACGATCACGATGACGATCACTATCACGATCACAATCACGATCACTATCACTATCACGATCACGATCACGATCACGATCACGATGAAGATGACGATCACGATCACGATGACGATCACGATCACGATGACGATCACGATCACGATGACGATCACTATCACGATGACGATCACAATCACGATCACGATGACGATCACGATCACGATGACGATCACGATCACGATCACGATCACAATCACGATCACGATGACGATCACGATCACGATGACGATCACGATCACGATGACGATCACGATCACGATTACTATCATGACGATCACGATGACGATCACGATCACGATTACTATCATGACGATCACGATCACGATCACGATGACGATCACGATCACGATCACGATCACGATGAAGATGACGATCACGATCACGATGACGATCACGATCACGATTACTATCATGACGATCACGATCACGATGACGATCACGATCACGATCACGATCACGATCACGATGACGATCACGATGACGATCACGATCACGATTACTATCATGACGATCACGATCACGATCACGATGACGCTCACGATCACGATGACGATCACGATGACGATCACGATCACGATTACTATCATGACGATCACGATCACGATGACGATCACGATCACGATCACGATCACGATCACGATGACGATCACGATGACGATCACGATCACGATCACGATCACGATGACGATGACGATCACGATCACGATGACGATCACGATGACGATCACGATCACGATTACTATCATGACGATCACGATCACGATCACGATGACGCTCACGATCACAATGATGATCACGATCACAATCACGATCACAATCACGATCACTATCACGATCACTATCACGATCACGATGACGATGACGATCATAATCACGATCGAGATCAACAATCACGATCACAATCACGATCACGATCACGATTACTATCATGACGATCACGATCACGATCACGATGACGATCACTATCACGATCACAATCACGATCACTATCACTATCACGATCACGATCACGATCACGATCACGATGAAGATGACGATCACGATCACGATGACGATCACAATCACGATCACGATCACGATGACGATCACGATCACGATGACGATCACGATCACGATTACTATCATGACGATCACGATCACGATGACGATCACGATGACGATCACGATCACGATCACGATCACGATGACGATGACGATCACGATCACGATGACGATCACGATGACGATCACGATCACGATGACGATCACGATCACGATGACGATCACGATGACGATCACGATGACGATCACGATCACGATGACGATCACGATCACGATGACGATCACAATCACGATCACAATCACGATCACAATCACAATCACGATCACGATGACGATCACAATCACGATCACGATGACGCTCACGATCACGATCACGATGACGATGACGATCACGATCACGATGACGATCACGATGACGATCACGATCACGATGACGATCACGATCACGATGACGATCACGATGACGATCACGATCACGATGACGATCACGATCACGATGACGATCACGATGACGATCACGATCACGATCACAATCACGATCACGATGACGATGACGATCATAATCACGATCGAGATCAACAATCACGATCACAATCACGATCACGATGACGATCACGATCACAATGACAATCACGATCATAATCACGATCACGATCACTATCACGATCATAATCACGATCACGATCACGATGACGCTCACGATCACGATCACTATCACGATCACGATGACGATCACGATCACGATGACGATCACGATCACGATGACGATCACGATCACGATCACAATCACGATCACGATGACGATGACGATCATAATCACGATCGAGATCAACAATCACGATCACAATCACGATCACGATCACAATGACAATCACGATCACAATCACGATCACGATGACGATCACAATCACGATCACGATGACGATCACGATGACGATCACAATCATGATCACTATCACGATCACAATCACGATCACTATCACGATCACGATCACGATGACGCTCACGATCACAATGACAATCACGATCATAATCACGATCACGATCACTATCACGATCACGATCACGATGACGATCACGATGACGATCACGATGACGATCACAATCACGATCACGATGATGATCACGCTCACGATCACGATGACGATGATGATCACGCTCACCATTAGTCAGTTTACCCATTAGAAGCGCATGATCTATTAGATCAAAACATTTGCTGAAGTCAGTGTATATAACGTCGACCTGAGACCTCCTGGACATATGCTCTGAAACATAGTCACTACAGACCACGAGATTGGATGTGGTGGAGCGACCTTTTAAAAATCTATGTTGGTGTTCGGAGAAACTTAATTCAAGTGAAGACGAAAGTTGTACGTGTACAATTTTCTCCATAATTTTAGCGAACACGCAGAGTTTGAGATCGGTCTATAATTTACAACGCTGTCCTAGGTCCTTTTTTATGAATCGACGTTGTGTACGCTTACGTGGGACACTGTCGACTGGCGCTTGGTTTCTGGATCGTATTGATAAATCCAGGACTCATCACCTGTTACGATGTCGTAAACATGCCGAGACGAGCCTGCTTCAAATTTGTTCAGCATATCACGGCACCATTCCACCCGGGCCTGCTTCTGAGCGTCGGTGAGGTAGTGCGGCACCCAGCGCGATACTATCCTCCTCACGCGAAGATGCCCGTGTAGAATCTCGTGAACGCTTCCCGATCCAATCTTTAATATGTGCTGAATCTCCTGATATGTAATTCGCCTATTATCTTGGATTAAAATTTTCACTTATTTGCTTATTTGTTCATCCCCCAAGGTTGGTCGACCGCGCCTAAATTCGTTATACCAACGATACACGGTTGCCTTGGAGGGGTCTTCATCCATAAATGCCATTTGAAGTCTATCGAACGATTCATCCGGTTTCAGGCGACACTTGAAACGTTAAAAATTAATACCTCTAAAATGTTCCCAGCGCAGATCCATTTTTCAGTAAGACACGATACTTTGAATTGGCTCGCAAAAAATGTGGAGGGAAATTTTGAAAATGGAACACATATTTTTACTTACAAGTAATCATATTTTCGAAAAAGATTCCAACTGGCCAGTCTCCCATATATAAAAACTATTTATCGCAATACTTTCTGAGTGGCCTGGTATTAATGGGTACCTATTTCTATAACAATCTGTAGTTGGCCTATACCTGTTAGTCATAGAGTATAGTAATATAGATTGGGAATAGAGAACCCACTTGGTTTTTTTTCTGCTACCTTCAAACGATATTTGAAGCGCCACCTGGTATCGTCCGCCTAAACCTATCGTCTGCATGTATAGGTATATATGTATATACCTACCTCACACACACTTATACACCAGTGTACTGTTTATAGATTTTCTATTTAAACCTAGGGGTATTTGTTCATGCCTACAAATTACTTTACAAAATGTACACTTGTTATTCATCTGTAGCAAATAATTATTTATTGAAATATGGAAATACAACACGGATTTTTCTAAATTTTGTACGAAGTCACGTCTTATAGTACAGATATAGGAAAAATTACGAAAACCGTAAATTTTTAGTTTCGTCATATAAAAAAAAGTTATATACCCACAGGTTTGTACGGAACCCTCGGTGTGCGAGTCCAACTCGCACTTGACCGGTTTTTTTTTTTAATTAATAAAATTTTAATGGTTGATACTCATCACTATACATAAAAGTAATTTACAGATTTCCATTATTCTAATGATATTTGTTTGTAATTGATTGGTTGATGAAAGAACCATCTATTGTCAATTAAATGTACTAATTATTTTGCGCAGACGATGGCAGATGGCGCTTTTCTAAAAGTTTTTACCGAAATCTGGTCAAGTACGGCAGTAACCCCCACCCAGTGATGCCAACTCGGCACTTTGAGTGCTATATTTAGCACTATTTTCATGTGCCTAGCACTGAAATTTAAGAAACAGCACCCAGCACTAAATCTAGCACTAATTTTGATGTTGTCTGTTCGCTAACAAAATGCAGCTGTGGCTGAAGTAACAAAACGCAAACTAGTGTAGTCTGTAATCTGCGGCACTTCGGTAGGGGATTCCCGTGAACGTGAAAATAAAGGCGTGTATGGCAGACGAGGCGAACAGTGCTATGTTTGTCTTTTTCTCTAAGATAACTCCTTCTTTGTCTTGCTTGTTTTTCGTTCATTTTTGTTTTTCATTCATCGTGTTTTTGTGCGCAATAATTATCTGATTAATAGTATTAATCATTTTATTAACTTAATTTTGTTTTGTGTTCGGTGACAGTGAGACGAAAATGGATGTTCCTTTACTTAAAAAAGGTACTTATATTCAAAATTATAGAAAAGAATGGGAAAAAGATCCAAAATACAAAAAGTGGCTTAGACCTGTGCTAGGAAATAGTTCAAAAGCGATGTGTTCCTTCTGTAAAATAGAATTTAACGCAAGAATATTTGAAATTAAACGGCATTCGGAATCAAAAAAAAGATAAATTGAAACCATTTTCTTCGGGCCAGGCTACATTAGTTGTTGAAAAAGTTGATAATGACGCAAACCTAGACATACATCACGCAGAGGGCCTGCTATCAATGTTCGTTGCCGAACACACAGCTGTCTTGCCGATTGACCACCTTAGCCAATTGTGTGCTAAAGCTTTTGCGGACTCAAAAGCCGCCTGTAATATGAAACTCCATCGTACAAAATGTAGTGAGATTTTAAAAAATGTTTTGGGGCCGCATTTTAAATCTGTCTTAAAACAGGACATTGGTGATAGTAAGTACAGCCTCATAATTGACGAATCAACAGACATAACCGTACAGAAGTACTTAGGTATCGTCATACGGTACTTCAGTTCTTCTATGAAGAAAATAACGTCAACATTCTTTGCTTTGAGCCCACTAGAGACGTCCGATGCCAGAGGTATTGTAAATGCCATTATTAAGACAGTACAAGATGAAATGGGGTTGAACCTTCAGAATTTAGTAGGATTGGGCACTGATAATGCCAGTGTCATGATTGGTATTAATAACGGCGTATATAAAATTATGAAAGAAGAACACGGTTTGCCACATTTAACATTAATAGTCAAATGTGTTTGCCATTCACTCCAATTGGCCGTTTCTCATGCTTCAGAAGAAACTATCCCTCGAAACATCGAATTCCTCCTAAGAGAAACATATAATTGGTTTTCCATGTCACCAAATCGACGTCAAGAATATGCAGACATATACGCAACTATTAATTGCGGACGGCAACCACTGAAAATTTTACAAAAATGTGCCACTAGATGGCTCTCAATCGAACCAGCAGTTCAAAGAATTTTGGACCAATGGTTGGAGCTTAAACTATTTTTTGAGATTGCCAGAACAAAAAATAACTGTTACACGGCTGAACTCCTATACGAAGCGTACTTTGATTTTCAAAATAAAGTTTATTTAATTTACATAAAATCAATACTTGCTCAGATACAATCGGCGCTAAAAGCATTCGAAGGCGAAAATTCAGATCCAACAAGATTATTAGAAACTTTGATAAAATTGCTGGAGTCGTTATGTGATAAAGTAGTAATCCCGGGAAGACGTCACTCCTTTAATATTTTTGAAGATACTGTTGCAGATTACCTTGATCCGTCTCCTTATCTCGGCTACAGTTTTGAGAACGCTATCCAAACCTTAGAAGGTACCAAGAAACAGGCACTAAGAAAACGTTACATAAATTTGATGGTAAAACTAATAAAACAATTGCAACAGCGGCTTCCTGAAAATGTTACTCTCCTGAAAGATATGAATGTCATGAGCGTCACTAACGCTTTAAAACCAAACAAAGGGCTCGTCGAAGTTGTGAAGTTAGCAGAACACTTTGTACAGAATCCAGAAACTATTGATAAAATTGTTGCCCAATGGAAAAGCCTAACTAGCAACAATTGGGAAAATGTGACTGATACAGTAAAATTTTGGGTTGAAGTATCAGATTTTAAGGACGTCAATAATGAAAATTATTATAGCGAGCTAGTTTCCTTGGCTTTTACAGTGCTAATATTACGACATTCAAATGCCGACGTTGAGAGGGTGTTCAGTGTAATGAATATCGTTAAAAATAAACTAAGGAATAAAATCAACTTGGAATCTTTAAATTCAATTATTCGTATAAGAACTGGACTCAAACATTTGAACAAAACTTGTTATACATATGACATACCTCAAGATATCCTTAAAAAAATAGGCAAGAAAGATATGTACACATTTAAATTGCAAAAATCCGCTATAAGTGTAAATGAGCCACGGCCATCCACCTCAACAGCTGTACACGGAACCACAGCAGAGACAGACGATACAAGTAGTGAGGATGATTGGATTTAAAGATAATTTTAATTTAGTATTTCCAATTTGTATGTTTTTTAATTTGTAATATTTCATGGTCACATTTTCCAATTTAACTATATCTTTGTTTGTTTTTGTTTTTTTAATATAACTTTTAGATATTAATGTAACAATAATTCGAAAATTAAAACATATTCTATTATGTGTTCTTTTTTTATTAAATTCATATATTTGGCACTATTTGAGATGTTACTTAGCACCCAACCGTGGCATTGAGTTGGCAACCCTGCCCCCACCTGACTTTTAGTATAAACTAGTATCTTGAAGCATGAAGTATTGTGCTCTGTCTATGGCAATAGGTTCGCCTTTTATTAACTGGCGGTACTTACAAATGCAACTTATTATCATCTGCCTACCCTTTTCCCAACTATGTTGGGGTTGGCTTCCTGTCTAACCGGATGCAGCTGAATACCAGTATTTTACATGGAGCGCCTGCATGTCTGACCTCCACAACCCAGTTAGTACTGGATAATACGATACCCCTTGGTAGACTGGTTGTCAGACTTTCGGATCATTGACTACCTGTAACGACTGTCAAAGATCTACAATTGACAGCCGGGACTAACGGCTTAACGTGCTTTCCGAGGCACGGAGGAAACTCGGGTAAAAATCTAGAATCGTTTGGCAGGCGGAGGGGGGTGGGAGGGGGAGGGGAGGCGAGGGGGGTACACCTTCTCCCCTGGTACCACTCCCATGAAAAGGCAATGCACCGTTCTTGAGAAAATCCAATTATTAACCTCAAAATACTTGAGGGTCGCTTAAAAGGCGTAATTGGGTAACAATTTAGTATGGTTTTGCAGGAGGAGGTGCCCCCTGTGCCCTGGCACCACTCCCATGTAAAGACGACGCACCATTCTTGAGAAAAACCAATTATTGTATCCAAACCTCAAAACAATTTATATTCGCCTAAAAAGCGTAGTCGCCCCGCGAAGCGGGGCTCCTACTTCTGGGTGGTTTATAAAAAAATAACCACGAAGGGGATGGCGGGGTCTATTCGCTCGCTTCGCTCGCTCACTCGAACCCGCCATCCCCTTCTAACCTAACCTGTCCGAGTCGGGGTGCCGCAGGTCCAGAGCTCGCTTCGCTCGCTCTTGTATCCAAATTCTCCTGGAGGCAGTAGTAACATTGCTTGTACACACATACAAGCAGTGGGGCTACATTGGGGATTTTTAACAGAACAAACTAATGACAGTGACATAACATACTTTTTTTACGTTCCGTTTTGCCAATTTTTCACGTCAATATGCACGACAATATTTGGAACAAATTTGGTTGTCAATCGCCCATTTTAACGTTCCGTTTTCGCTTTTTATCCGATTTGAGGTTAGAAACATTTTTCATTAATTTCTCGAAAAATATGCATTACCTTGTAATAAGAGTAGTAGCATTATAATCGGGGACCCAAGCCCTATCAGCTTTAACCTCTTTTACCCCCCAACTCCTGCCAAACGATTCTAGATCCAACCCGAAACTCGGCATGTATGGGTGGTCACCCATCCACGGACCAACCCAGGCAAACGCGGCTTAACCTGACGATCGACCTGAGCGGCTGTTATTATTTAGCCATGAGCTCCTCCACAAATGCAACATATGTAGGCGCAAAAATAAGACCAGTCCAATAAAAGAAAAGGGAGCGATTAAAAATGGATCATTTTATTCATTATGATATACGACACTTATTCCGTTACTAAAGAGTATGACACGTAGATAGTTGGAAGTTCACATACAAAATGATTGCCTGTTTTTCCCTCTCGTAGTAGTTGCATTCGATAAATTCCGACTGACGATTTTTCCTGGCCGATCTCAGTCGACAGGTTCCTTGTGTGGCTCATCGACTTCGGTTGAAATGTTCCATCGTTAGAAAATCTTATGAAAATGGAATCATCATGCACCAATACAAGTGTTAAATATTGTAATAAAGTGGCAACATTTATATTTTAATAATTAAATTTCGAGTATGGCAACTACTTCCTTCTTCCAACGCCGGTCAAGGCGGTGTGTCCATTTTTTTGTACTGTGCCTAATAATAAAATTAAACAACGTTTATTCCTTCTCCAAGCCGTTTTATTTCGCTCCATCCACTGCCGATAATAACTGTAAAAGGTTATGGGCCCAGGCATCCGGAGCGAAATAAAGGAATATTGACTTAAAAGCTGTGGTAAAGCGGCGCGTGGTCCTGCGGTCAAGCAGAGGCAAAGGCGGAACAAGATGGACGGCGAGGGCTATATTTTTGGAGCTTCAAATAATCGCATGTTATTAGAAGATGTCGGTAATTGGCATACATGGAAATTTCAAGTAAAAGTCATATTGAAGGCGGTAAATGTCTTTGACTTGGTGGATGGCTCATCAAAATGCCCTGAAAATGAAGATGAAAAATTAACCACATGGAAGAGGTTAGATGCAAAAGCCCAAGGAATCATCGTAGCAAGACTGGGTAACACGGCTATGCTGCATGTTCAAAATTGCGAAACAGCCAAAGAAATGTGGGACAAATTAAATACAGTTTATGAACAAAAATCTGATATGTCACTCCACATATTACAGCAGCGCTTCTTCGAAGAGAAACTTAACAGTTCGGAAGATGTATCTACGTTCATAGCTAAAATAGAAGCCATTGTGACTCAAATAAGGCAAGCAAAGGGCGAAGTTGCCGAAAACATGATTGTTACAAAAATCATAAGTTCGCTAGGTGAAAAGTTCAGACACTTTGTCTCTGCATGGGACTCTGTGCCATTAGAAAAGCGAAATCTTTCGGAGTTGACAGCCAGGCTCATCATAGAAGAACAAAGAAACAAACTGTACCAAAACAGTGAAAACAGTAGTTCCACAGCGTTCAAAACGAACACAAACTCAAGAAAATGCTTTAACTGCGGTAAAGTGGGGCATTATAAAAAGGACTGTAAGGTAAAGAAGCACAAAAGTGATAAAACTGAAAACATCCTATTTTGTAAGCAATGTAAAAAGCGAGGACATACAAAAGAAAAGTGTTGGTATAACAAAGACAATAAACAACAAAGTGAAGATAAAAAACAAAACGCATTTGTCATGTCAGTGGTGTGTGGACTTATGTCAAAAAGTAAATATAATGAGTGGTTCTTAGATAGTGGTGCTTCTGAGCATATGTGCTTTACAGTGGACAGTTTCATAAACTATAAAAAGTTATTAGTGCCTAAAGACATTGTTATTGGGGATGGGACAATAATAAAAGCATTAGGTTATGGTGACATTAACCTAGAGGCATATGATGGTGTAAATTGGATTAAAACATCAATAGGCAGTGTGTTACATGTGCCAAGCCTCAAGGCAAACTTATTTTCCATGAGTGCTGCTCTGGATAAAGGTTACAAACTGGAGTCGACTGCTAACGAGTGCCAGTTTATCAAAAACAACAGTGTGTGTGCGGTAGCCCAGAGAAATGGTAAAATGTACACAATGTTATTCAGACAGTATGAGAATAATGCCATGGTTGGAAAAGTAATGTCAAATCTGAGGGAATGGCATGCCAAACTAGGTCACCAAGACATAAACCAAGTGAAAAGCATCTTGATGAAGCAAGACATTAAGTTCGAAAATAGTGAAGAAGAAACCTGTTTGCCATGTTTGAAAGGAAAACAACATAAGTTTCCCTTCCCATCCAGTACCCATAGGGCAACGAAACCAGGAGAGGTTATCCATATTGACATTGGAGGTCCAGTAGAACAAACTTCACTAGGAGGGGCAAGGTTCTTTCTGCTCATCAAGGATGATTATTCCAAATTTAGAAAGGTGTATTTTCTGAAGAATAAAGGTCAGTCTGTAGAATATTTAAAACAGTATCTGAAAGAAATAAAAGTTAATCCTGGTCACATAGTGAAATACATAAGAAGTGATAATGCAAAGGAATTTATCGGTAAAGAAATGGAAAACTTGCTGAAATCACATGGGATACAACACCAAAGAAGTGTAACATATACTTCACAACAGAATGGTTGTGTAGAGCGTGAGATGAGGACGGTGGTTGAGTCGGCACGAACTATGCTTCTGGAGAGCGGCCTAGACAAAAATATGTGGGCTGAAGCTCTCAACACCGCTGTCTACATAATTAACAGAACAGGTCCTAGTCGTGTGAAAGACAAAACACCATATCAACTTTGGTGGAACAAAGATTTTGATGTCAACGGCCTTCAAGTCTTCGGTAGTCAAGTATCTGTACATATTCCTGATCAAAAACGGTTAAAGTTTGATAGCAAGGCTGAATTAGGCTATTTCATAGGATATGGAGAAAATACAAAAGGATACAGAATATATTTTCCAGAGGAAGACAAAGTAGACATCAAAAGAGACATAGTATTTATAAAACAGTCTATAGAAAACAAAGATAGAGACAGAAGACAAGAAAAGGAGTATCACATAGTTTCTGACACTCAAGAAGAGACAGAACAAGTTTCAGAGGAAGAAGAAAGCCAGTATGAGGATATTGAAAACCCTGAAACAATAGAAAGTGAAAATGAACAGGATTCCATTCATTCTTTTCATGAGGAATCAATACTAGAAGAAGAGGTAGAGGAAGAAATAGAAGAAGAACAGGAAAACTCACAGGAAACTTCAGGACAGACAGAAGAGGCAACAGAAAGATCCAGAAGAGTAAGGAAAAAGCCAAGCTGGTTGAAAGACTATGTACAAGAAGACGAAAACATGTTCCTGAGCTACTGCTGTGATGAACCTGTTTCCTACCAAGAAGCTATGAAAAGACCAGATAAAACTAAATGGGAGGAAGCCATAAATAAAGAGTTGAAGACACTGGAGGAAAATAATACCTGGGAGGAGGTGACAGAAGTTCCTGATGGAGAAAACATAGTGAGTAGCAAGTGGGTATTTAAAATCAAGGAGGCAGAAGGAAAATCTCTGTATAAAGCTCGCTTAGTAGCCAGAGGATTTGAACAGAAGAACTGCGACAATCAAACATACTCACCTGTCGCCAAGTTAACAACCTTCAAAGCTATGATGGCTGTAGCTACCCAGAAAAGGCAGCCAGTGTATCAAATGGATGTCACGGGAGCATTTCTTTATGGAGACATCAATGAGACAGTTTATATGAGATTACCTAGTAATAAGGTATGTAAACTAAAGAAGTCAATCTATGGTCTTAAAAAATCTCCTAAATACTGGAATGAAAAGTTTAATAATTTTATGTTGAATGAAAATTTTCTAAGATCAAAGAATGACCCATGTTTATATTTCAAACAAATAGGAAATGACTACATTTATGTGTTATTATTTGTAGATGATCTGTTGTATTTTGGTAGTAATAAAAACCAAGTAAGTGACTTTAAAAGTTCCATATGTAAAAACTTTAAAATGAAAGATTTGGGTCTAGCCAGTAATTATCTAGGAATAAATATTAAACAGGATCTTGTTAATTGTGTAACTATAATAAATCAGAAAAGATATTTGTTAAAGTTGTTAGATTTATATCAGATGTCAAATTGTAAAACTGTATCTACTCCAATAGAACAGAATTTAAATTTTGAATTGTTACAGAAAGATAAAAGTGAAAGTTTTGAAATAGAAAAAGCCTGTAGAAGTTTAGTTGGCAGTCTTTTGTATGCTACTTGCACTAGACCAGATTTATGTGTAGCAGTAGGATTTCTTAGTAGATATGTGCACTGTGCTAGTGTAGCTTTATTTAAATGTTTAAAGAGGATATTAAGATACATAAAGGGTACTATAGATTTGTCTCTAATATATAAATATGAGGAAAGTAGAAATGTATGTAAACTGCAAGGCTATAGTGATGCAGACTGGGCCGGTGATGTTGCAGACCGGAAGTCAACATCTGGTCAAATTTTTTATATTTTTAACTGTCCAGTTTCTTGGTACAGCAAGAAACAGTCTTGTGTATCATTATCGTCTTGTGAAGCTGAATATGTAGCTCTTAGCATGAGTATTATGGAAGGTTCTTTTTTAAAAATGTTACTCAAAGATTTTGGATATAATAATGTTGATTTTGAAATACTTGAAGACAACCAAAGTGTGATTAATATAGCAAAAAACAATGACAGTAACAAAAGGTTAAAACATATAGATATAAAATATCAGTATATTGTGAAAAATGTATCAACAGGTTCAGTTAAAATAAAGTTTGTTTGTAGTAATAACAATATAGCTGATTTGTTTACCAAACCTTTGGGGAAAATACTTTTTGTTAAACTTAGAGATATGATATTGTCATAAGTTTGTTAAAGCAAGTAGGCACGTACATAGTGTTGAGTTTATAACATTGTTTAAGGTATCTTGTGTATGTAAAGGTTGTTAGGTATTTCTAGATTTAAGGGCTCTGCATATTTGTTTAGAAGTTTAAGGGGAAGCATCTCAGAATTTTTTCTTAAGGGGGTGTTAAGAATAAATGTTTTGAATTGTTAAATTAAAGGGTTGTCTGGGAATTAAAATATAATGTTGAGGGGGTGTGTTAAATATTGTAATAAAGTGGCAACATTTATATTATAATAATTAAATTTCGAGTATGGCAACTACTTCCTTCTTCCAACGCCGGTCAAGGCGGTGTGTCCATTTTTTTGTACTGTGCCTAATAATAAAATTAAACAACGTTTATTCCTTCTCCAAGCCGTTTTATTTCGCTCCATCCACTGCCGATAATAACTGTAAAAACAAGCACCAAACAAATATCCAAATGGCATAGGTAAATCGTAGTTCGTTAACAAAATACACAAGTTTTTATTCAGTAACAGAATTAATAGACCGCCCAAGTCTAAAACAAAGATTTCAGTTGAAACTCAATAATGTGGGATGAAATAGTAAATTATTTCCTGGCAGAAATGCTAGTTGACAAATGACTTTGAAATGAGTAGACAATTATAATGTTTTTTTAATTATTTGTGGTATCAATGGTTTCTATGGTTTACTGAAAAGAATTTAATCAAATTGAAAATGGCTTATAAAGTGAAACCCACGTGGAACTTTTATAATCCATAGATATTCGCCATTGTGTATTTTACATGCAAATGAGGTACCACTTACTTTGCGTGTAAATTCAATAAATTATTGGAACGTTTTCTTGTTTTATGATGATATTTTCTTGTCCCAGCGATTTATCACTAAGTTCCATTTCGTAAAGCCCAAAATCTATTATTATTTCAATAGATCTTTACAAAACCATTTAAATGAATTGTAAGTTCTTGCTCTTGACCATCTTCTTATGAATCTGCTTATTGACAGCAAAGCAATTCATAATATGTGGACTATTTTACGAATCTCCATACAATACTGTCAAATCAGCGTCTAACAGATGAATTGCGTGATTGAATTGTAGAATAGAATAAAATATACTTTATTGTACACCAAAAGTGAAACAGGACGGTTTTACAATATTGTTAATTTTATGGTTACAATGGCGGTCTTATCGCTGATAGCGATATCTTCCAGACAACCTTGGATGGACTGTACGAACATGAAATAGAAAAAAGGGGGGTAGTCAGTGGTGTACTGCTAATACTATACAAAACAGATATTATAATACTACGTACAGATGTCCAATCCCATACAAAGAAATGACACCTCCCTAAGTCTGGCTATTGAGCTGGCTATTTTCCTTCCTCCATTTATTCAACAGATGGCAGTACCAGCGGCTCACTAATTGCCAGAGACAACGCCATCTAGGAGTCGGCCTAGATACTAGGTGGCATCGATGCAAGGTGGCATCGATACTACTAGTCGGCGTCGTTTTTCTATAGATTCTCAACATCGCTCCGTGTGACCGTGCGTTCAAGGACAAGTAATAACAATACAACAAAAAATGTCTCGAATTGGCGATGCCGGAAACGTTTCATTTGTGTGAGTGAGCTCGCAATTTTGACGCTGCGGCGAATGCCTCATCATATATTTTTGAGTATTTCAATGCTAAATGCGCCGCCGGGTAGCCCGCGAAATTCAATTTTTTATTACGTTTTTTCAATTTGCAGGTCAGTGTCAGCCTGTGTGTTTAACAAAATATGATTCACAACCGTAACACATATGAATTAACAGAATTTTAATAATTAAAATCATCAATACAACCCTCTAAGTTCATTTAATCCCATTGAATAACTATTTCATGAAAAAGTCATTCAATAGGATTAAATGAACTGAGACTGTCCTTTGTTCGTTATTTCATCTTATTATTTACTTGTTTAAAAATATTTCTTGATGAATATATGTATATATATATATATGTATATGTTGTGTTTTATATAAAAAAATTAAATCAACGTAGTGACGTTTGAATTGTACGTAGTTGATATTATGAATTGTCAATTTGTGACCATTTTACGAATTGAAACGTGATTTTTATCATTATCCTAATATGATTCTGTCAAAGTGGCCGACAAGCGGATCTAAATGACCCGCTTATCCCAATTTTTTTACTTCGGGTCGGCACAGCATGTATTTTTCTTCCGTACTTCTCGTTTTAGCGCTGCTCAAACTATTTTACAGTACAGACACGCGAGCGTGCACCCGCGCGAGTTTACGCGGGAGCGCGCCACCATTAACACTTTATATATTCTTATGATGATATTCAACACATTCCTCAGCACATGACTTGTGTAAAAATAACCTGTCTCCCCTCCCCAGCTGGTGGAGCGGCTCCGCGGCGAGTGCGCGACGACGCTGTGGCGATGCGCACGCGCGGCCTGGCTGGCGGCGCGCGCCCCCTGCGCCTGCGCCGCCACCGCCGCCGGGCGTTGCGCTCTCTTGAGGCTGAAAATCCGGAGTCTCTTCTGGCCTAAAGCCAATATAGGTCTTAACAGGCGTTTGGCGACGGAATCTGGTCTCTATATCATCTGGGGACTCAAAGTCCATCAATTTAGAACTTTTCTTTCTCACACGACCGCTACGGGATATGCCAGTCACTTCTAAATCTGAAAATTTCGACAAAATATTCTAAATTTTGGAGGGAAATTGTGACCTCGTAAACAGCTATTTGTGTTGTTGGATTTCTAGTTTTGACGGTTACCTTCTTGCATTTTGGTGGTGAACGGTGAATTGGAGGGTGAATTTGCAATGTTTACTTTTTATTTGACTTTGAAATCAATATTTTTCAGCAATACGACGATATATCACTGTTGGTAATAATAATTTGCAAATTGACACTAAGATTTTTTACGTTCGATCTAATGACAGCGCGTCCTGTTGATGACATTCAGTCTACATCAGGGGTACTTAGACTAGGGAAAAAAGAATGGACTCGGCATAAACATCTATACGAACAGTAGGTTATAGAAATGTGATGTATTTCTTATGCTTATTAATTACGAAAATTACAGTGTGGGCAGTTGCTTTAACCGGAAAACTAAGATGCGTGGGGGTTCAATAATCTTAGTTAAAAATTGTATTAAATTTAAGTCTCGTAATGATATTGTTGATCTATCGGTTGAGCATAATATTGAACTGTCTTGTGTTGAGCTAGATAAGCATGTAATAGTGTGCGTTTACAGACCCCCAAATTATCAGAACTACTCTTTATTTGAGTCAGTAATGGAGGATGCTTTAGCAAAACTTGCTACTAGTAATAAATCACTCGTTATCTGTGGTGACTTTAATGTTAATATTTTAGAGAAAAATTCAAATAGCAGTAGATTATTACATCTTTTTAAATCATTTAATTTGTTAAACGTGTTCTCGGAACCAACCCGAATTACTAAAAATACTGCTACATGTATTGATAATGTTTTTTGTTGTTGCGACTACTTAGATAAATCCATTGTAAATTACCTTCCTTCTGATCACAGTGGTCAAACCGTTGTTTTCGAGTCCTACACACCATTACAAAAAATCCAGATAAAGTCTAGACAAATAACACCCAGTAATTTGAATAATTTTAATAATAACTTAATTAGTAATTTAGGCATTCCGGGATATATTATTGAAAATGTAAATCAATTTTATGAGGAATTCTTTTCGGTAGTTTACACGGAGTTTAATAATACAATAAAAATGAAAACTAAATCTATTTACCCAAAGTTTTTGTTCAGTGACTGGGCAACTAAGGGTATTAGGAAAAGTAGGGAGCGATTGTTTGAGCTGTACGGCCTCAAGCCTTACATTAATTCAGAAACTTTTAATAAATATGTTGCAACATACTCAAAAATTTTTAAAAACACTTGCAAGGATGCTAAAGCCTTATTCATTAGCAACAAGATTAAATCCGCAGATAATAAAATAAAGACGGTTTGGAAAATTATCAATAGTGAAACTAATAGAAATAAAAAATACAATAATGATATCACATTAGAAACCTCACGTGGTCTTCTAAGCTCTAAAAATGAAGTTGCTCAAGAATTTGTAGATTTCTTCACCAGTATCCCACTTAAAACTACCGAAACCTTAAATTCCTCACCCTTGCTTTCTATTGATTTATTAAGAGCAAATGTTTCAGCCTGTCCGGTTGAGTTTCAATTTAAACATATAAACCCCATAGCTGTCATTAAAGCCTTTAAGGAAATCAAAATCAAATTAACAGAAGATCTATGGGGAATGTCTATTAAAGTTTGTCAAGCTATTATTGAGACTATAGCACCGTACTTGGCTTTAATATTTAATTTGTGTGTGGACCAAGGCGTCTTCCCGGACCTTATGAAATACAGCAAGGTAATACCACTTTTCAAATCCGGGGACAGTAAAGATACGAATAATTATAGACCCGTATCCGTATTGCCGGTTTTCAGCAAGGTGTTTGAAAAGGTAATGCTTAATCAGATGCTTAACCACTTTAATACCAATAAGATCTTACATGAGAAACAGTATGGTTTCACCAAAGGACGTTGTACGACTGACGCCGGTGTCACATTATTAAAACACATATTCACTGCGTGGGAAGAGGCACAAGATGCCATAGGAATCTTCTGTGACCTCTCGAAAGCATTTGATTGCGTAAGCCACGAAACCCTACTCTTTAAACTTGAGCATTACGGTTTGGGGAAACTTGCACTCAGTTTAGTGAAATCGTATTTGAACGATAGACATCAGCAAGTACAAATAAATGGTGTCAATTCAATGGGTTTAAAAGTAAGGATGGGTGTACCACAAGGCTCTATATTGGGTCCTTTCCTCTTTCTAGTCTATATTAATGATCTACCCCATTTATTTAAAAACCAACCTCAAATGGTGTTGTTTGCCGACGATACTTCTTTGATATTTAAGATAAACAGACGTGCCACAATTCTTGACGACGTAAATAGCGCCCTACTGCAAGTCCATAATTGGTTTACCGCGAATAATTTAGTATTAAATGGGAAAAAAACTAAGTGCATAAGATTTGCCCTACCAAATGTCAAAACTAGTGATTGTGACATAGTATTGAATCAAGAGAAACTAGAATTCGTCGATGAAACTGTTTTCTTAGGGATCACGCTCGACTCAAGGCTACAATGGGGTCCTCATTTAACATCTCTTGCAGGACGGCTGAGCTCAGCAGCATATGCTGTTAGGAAAATCCGTCAATTTACTGATGTAGATACCGCGAGGCTAGTCTATTTTAGTTATTTTCATAGTATTATGTCTTACGGTATTTTACTATGGGGACGGGCTGCAGACATCGAGTCTATATTTATTCTGCAGAAAAGAGCCATCAGAGCCATATATAATCTATGTAGGCGCGATTCTCTAAGAGAACTGTTTAAGGAAATTAACATCATGACAGTACCTTGCCAATACATCTATGAAAACATCATGTACGTTAGGAAAAATCTGCATTTATTTAGTAAAAGAGGCGACAGACACCACTATAATACTAGAACCAGGGACCATCTAGTTCAGCCAGGTTTCAGGCTAGCTAAAGTAGACTCATCTTTCATGGGGTACTGTTTAAAATGTTACAATAAAATTCCTCCCGGCATTCTACAACTGAATGAGACGAAATTTAAATCTTGTATAAAACGCACACTATGTAGGCAAGCATACTATAAGTTGGGAGATTACATTGATGATAAAAATGCTTGGCTCAATGCTGGTCCTGCTCCACAACCATAGGGGCAAACTAATTGATTACTTTGTGAAGTTATTGTGGAAGCTGCAGAAGATTGTAATCATATCTTTGCATTGTATAGATTCAGTCTCTTAGTATTATATAATTGCATAGCACATGTGTGAGTTCTATGTACGATAAAGCTACCATTTACATCTTTTACTGACTCGAATTTGCCCTGGCGGTTGAGAGAATGTCATGCTCACTCAAATGTCTCGCTGATGGTGGCGCGTGTGTCGGGTCGTTTAGTTCCCTCCAAAATGGTTGAGTTGAATGATGGCTGATCCATGCGTCATGTTCGTGAACGGGCGCTGTCAGTTGTGACTGGTCATCTCGCAGCTGCCATGGATTATTGTATTTTTGAATTTTTAATTTTATCTTTTTATTCTGGACGCTCTTACTCGCACGTCTTTCTACATCGTTCTCACATGTATGTTTAATCTCGACATGAATGATGTAACCGAGACTTTGTAACAACATAATGATTTAAAAGAGTGTCCATGGAGTTTCTTGCCCATTCTTCTCCATAGAGATCTACGCTTTCGAATGGGCAACTACAGTACTTTCACAAGTTATTATGCCCTGTGACTGGGACTGTAGCTTAGTTTATTTTTTGTGTTTTGACATTCAAAAGTGCCTGTAATGGTTTAATTGAAATAAATGCTTTGAGTTTGAGTTTGAGTTTGAGTTTGAGTTTCGACGGCATAGTTACTAACATATCGGCATCTCTTTTTAACTTATGAGAGTAATCATAAATAAAAAAGGATAACTGTAGTTTTATCAATACTAAAAACGGCAACATTATCTTGGTGACGTCACAAAATATCTCGCTGCGGCCGGTCGCCATGTTTTGTCACAGCCAACATGAACAACAAGTACATCAGCTGTCATCGCGACTTGTTTGTTTCAGTGTTTTGAAGAAAATTTTGTGATAATAAGCGAAAATTGTGCTTGTGTATAGTGTTTGAACTTGCATAATACTGCATTTATTATGGGGAGGTGCAGTGTGTCAGGCTGCCGCATGAAAAGCAACAAAAAACATCCCAATATAACGTTGCACAGGTTAGTAACCGAATTCATTCAAAATATCTTGTTTTTTCTATTATTTTGAAAGATTTTGCTATTTGTAAGGAAGTTTATAAAGACAAACTTGCTTTTCTGTAATCATTTACTGTTTTACTATTAAAATTAATGATTTTTAAGAAAATCATTCGTCAATCATAAATAGAGTTTCGGTTACACATTTTCAGTATATCGATATTACTTATATCGATAGGTGAATAATAATTAAACTTGATTTCTTTTTTATGATTTTAGATTACCAACATGTAAAGAAAGAAAAGAACATTGGCTGGATATACTTGGGATTGAAAATTTGAATACTACAACCAAACATATTTTTATTTGTTCCCTGCATTTTGAAGAGAAATGTTTCAACCGAACTTTAAATGTAACAAGACTGCGCAATGATGTTTGCCTTCAATATATAATGCTTTGCCTTCAATATAATATAATAAATAAATGGGATAAACATACCATAGTAAAATTAGTTTTATTATGTACATGTACAAGTACAGAATATAGAGGATGATAATTTTATTGCAGTAGCATCTATTCATTATCCATGTGCCCTGCCATATAAAATGACACTCTGAGCGTGTGCGTTTTTAATGCTCGCATTACCACGTAAATAAAACTGAAGAAAGCTAAAAGAAACTCATTTTCGGAAATTTTGAATTCTATAAACACCGTGCAATTCAACCGATCGATAATAAAATGCGCGCAGCTCTACGACAAGCCGCCATCTTTATGCCAGACTCACATTAGGTATGCACGTTTTTTTCGTAGGTATTTCATGTCTATTCTTTTTTCTATAGTCTAAGCCGGGGTAGGACAGTTCCATACATTGACAGAATTGGGTTTTTTTTTTCAAAATGCGACATCTGTTATCCCCATCCTAAACAATTAGTTACTTCCCCATCCTAAACAAGTCACTACAGATGGCGAAACCACCGATACAAATATAATTTGTGACTACAAAATTAATAAATTAAATATAATTGAATTACCTAATCATTCTATTTAACAAGTATTATAACTATTTTCAAATATTTGTGTAGATAACAAGCAGCGTAATAATTACAATAACAACAGTCAATTATTGATCTGGCAATGATTGTTAAATTGTCATTTGTCACAAATATGGCGATTACTCCTTGCGCTTGCGCTTGTTTGTAATTTTCGTCCCATGTTTGTGCCTTTCTTCGTGAAATAAATCCGCCGATCGTTCAATTAACCGGATTTTGTTTGACAAAATCACATACCATGGTGAGGATGCAACTAAAACAGCAGTGCAGGCTTTTATAATAATAACACAAGAAAAAATAAATAAATAAGTAAGTAATTTTGTAAAAGAAAAGTTTTTTTTTTTTATGAATCCCCTGTGTACCTGTTAAGCCGGGCGCATACATACTGATTCCGGATCAGGTTTCCGTATCAGGGTTTCAGATTCGGAAACCTGAATGGTCCGCGTGCATACAATTTGTTCGACAAGGCGCACACCGTTCTTACTTTTTCCGGACAGAAAAAAACCTGACGTTCGGTTCGGAATTTCTCCGTGCGTTCGTTTTGGAAGGACGGAAAAAAACCTAATGACGTCATCCCGAACGCAGCATTCGCATACATTTTGGCTCGATCGCCGCACACGTACGGAAATTTTCATTCAGAATCGCGTTGGCGCTGTGCCGAGTAGACGTACGACGAGTAACGCTCTCCGTCCGCTGTCAAAAAAAATGTGCGATGCCGAGAATTTGATAATGAGTGTTGAAAAACACCAATGCATATGGGATATAAATCACGCGGATTATCATAACCGTGATATGAAAGATTTATTATTATAATGATTTATTATATTTGTGATGATTATAATGATTTATTTTATTTAAAGAATTCTTCTGGGTATGCCCGTAACTTTGCTCTTTTGACATAGAATTGACTCTCAGTTAATCTTTGGGTATTCAGTGGATGCACCCAATAACGACGTTTTATGCCCTTTTTATCTAGCGCCAATAAAAGAGCAATGAGCATCAATTCGTCTTCGTCGTCCATACTCGTGCGTTATCAGAAGCGTCTATGATCGAACTGATTCGTTTAAATTCCGAATGCAAAGAACAGAATGTGTGCGCTCTCCACACGGAATTCTTGATTAGGAAACCTGATCAGGATTTCTGATCAGGAATCAGTATGTATGCGCCCGGCCTTAAAATTGATGCTTCCTTACTAATTTGCTAGTTTTTAATTTGATAAAGTTTTACTATGATTTTGTTAATAAAGAGAAAACAAAATTAAGTAAAAGTTTATCTACTTGAAAACAAGTAAAATAGTAAGGAAGCTTAAAGTATAGGCACCAATGCATAGGTAGTAACTGTAGCTACTAGCTAGTTATAGCTATATATATCACAAGTTTGTGGATGGCGATAATAGATGGCGCTATTTATCCGATCAATTGACATTAGCGGTCTTCAAAAAAATCTGCGAGGGGGCTCTCTATACCCGTTATATTACTTTACTCTATGGTCTACATGAAATAGTTTGGGTAACTGGCCTTTGAGATAGTGAATAGTGATACCATCCCAAAATAATTTTCTCCCAGATCCAAATATTAATGTCGGAAAAATTTACTTTATTTTTCTTTTAATTTATGTTTCGAGAGCTTGTGGTTTATAAAATACTACTTTAGCCCGCGACTTCACTCGAACAATGGTCGAAAATTATTCCACAGGAACGTATTATACTCATATCACACTCGGCGATTTAATAGTTTATTAAAAATAATTGGACCTAATTTAATTATTGACCAAAAAGACTTCGAAACAAGCCCCGATATCTCCGAAATTGTACATCATTTTGACGTAATATTTATACCAAAATAATCTTCAACATTTGCCTAAACTATAGTATTTTTTTTTAAATCGCAACTATTATTTTTTAATTAATTAAATAAAAGAACAATTCTTCAAGTAAAATTTCACTGCGCCGTTATGAGCGCAGATGGCCGCAAGTGAAAGTGAAATATATTGTTAGTAAACATGTTGTCAATAATTGAATTAGGTCCATTTTTTTTTCTTTACAATAAAGGCATATAACGAAAATGTTTTCAATCATTATTGAAGTTGGGGATATTTGTAAGATGAAAAACAATATTTTGATGGTCTATATTCAATAGAATCTACAAATTAGAGCTCCCAAATCACGTCTCCTTTTGTTTTTGTCTAAAAATGCATCGGGAGAATGAATATTACTGAATAAATTCATAATTTATCTAAAATTCGTTTTATATTGTAGTAGAGGAAACGAACTATTTTTAACAAGTAATTGTTATTTCAAACCACGAACGGATAACATACAATTTCAACGAGAAAACCTAGCAATTTCGCGTTTTTTTGTAATAGACCTCTTAATAAATCTCTCAGATTTTCGTACCTGGAATATTGATAGAATTAGGTATAAATAAAACAGATCTCTTACAACAATCACATTTAATTCAGTAACACTGTCTTATTAAATGTACATACATATTGGAATATTTGGTTACTCTAAAACAATGCAAGACAACGAAGTCTTCTAAAAATGGATGCTGGGTGGCTTAATAATCTGATTTCAGTTAAAAAAGCGATCTCAAACGCATAATATTATTGAGTCGTTTCAATTACACTACTTTACTTTGTAGTTGTTTAAAAATTGAATAGGAACTATTTAATTATATTCCATGTATAGAAGACTTTAGAAAAACATTGGTAAACTCAACAAAATTGACGTAGACGCACTGAAAGACACAAATTAATAAATACACATACAATTAACATTTTATTAAAACCTCTGAATTTCTTTTAAATATTAAAGCATTAAATTCCAAGTTTCTGGAGCGAAACAACTAGAAAAACCAAATATTTTTACCCTTAAAAACATTACTTTCGAGATCGCAAAGGTTAAAAAAAATGTATCAAGCATACGAAAAGTTGAGATGTTCTAGAAAATCAAAAAAAAAAGTAGTGGACAAACAAAATAAGGCAAGAAATTATAACCGAAAGTTACTTTACTTGTACGAAATTGTAGAAATTATGGTTATATACTACATAATTGTGTACTAATTACACAGGGTTTCCAAAAGGCTAAACAATACGTTTTCAAACTCTTGTTTCGGCTGTTATTGGTTGAACTGAAATATCAACAGCCCAAGTTGCCCGTTTCTTCTTTCACTAGTTAGTGGAAAGAGTTAGCGTTTTGAGGGCTGTTTCTATTTTGACGTTCAAAAATTACTGATCCTCAGTCCAACTTGATAGCTTCACATGAAATTTGACAACAATCATTTCAATGGCTTTTTAGAAAGCGAGGATTAATAAATATTTTCATGAAATTTCTGCGACTTACACTGTAAGATAAAACTAATGGCGATCATAATTAAGTAGTAAGAGGTTCCTGCATTAATATTAAGTACATGGAATAAATATCTGTGGGGATATTTAACTCTCAAATTGCGTTGGAAGTTCAACAATTCTTTCAAAGTATAACCTAACCGTAAATAGTGATAAAGGACTGTTGCTTTGCAGACTAAATGTAGTAGTATCTTGTAAAGAGTTCGAAATATTTTGTGTCTAATTTAGCTAACTATTGCCATAAATTGGGACGGATGGCAGTCTTTGATCGAGAGGTATAGGTTGCGTTACGGCCGATATTTTGGTAAAGTGTCTTTATCCAAAATTGGATTAAGATCTATCCTAATTTGAAGCAGGCCCGACCCCCAACAATGTGGGTGTACGATAGTACACCCACTTTCCATCAGTTATGTTTAAACCCCATGTAATAGTGCCTATTGCCATCAATTAGGAACAAATCCAGACTCCGTGGCTGCTACTGAGAAATTCCTGATGGAAAAATCCAATAACACTTTGCCCGACCACTAGACTAAAGAGGCATTACAAATATATCTCAGGTTAAAATCGGCCTACAGTCGCATTCAGTTACATATCTCCACAGAATACTTACCCCAAGATGCTAAATAATATTGTATCAAAAATAACCTTTTTCTGTCCGTTGTGTATAAGAAGTAATAGTGTATTTATTTATATGATATAATTTATGTAAAATTCAATGGCATTGACTAGAATCATTTACTACCGTTCTATGTAATTCTTTAAGTATTCTGAATTCCAACTCTTAAAGCCTTTTGACAAGCGGCGTGATCGCTTTTAAAAAACTTAATTTGTTACAAAATAAGTTGTTTTAAAAAATTCCAAACAAAATACATACCTTAATTTTTTGCCTTTATTTTAAGAATTAATTTAATCAAGGATAGTTACTTTGTTTAGGGTAATGTAACACACCGACAAATCAAAGAGTTTACAGAACAAAAATAAAAACGAGTTGAATTCAGGGCGTTTCGTACAGTCATTGGTTTTACTGTTTTTTATTCAATATATCATCGGGACTATCAAACCGTGCTTCCATAAAACACTAAATACATATATAAACATAACCGTACATAATTCTTGTAACATCCACAACTACAATTTATTCGAAGATTCCACCTAGAGACAAAAGCAGGAACCTCGTACACGGAAATCTTGCGACTAAATCAACTGACCCTACCAATGATGTTGCCGAAAATAATCGCCATAGCCATTATGACACCTATTCCAGTCAAGATCTGATTCGGTTCTAGTAAAACCTTGTTTTTGTCAGTATCCTTTACTTGGTCGACGTCTTCCAAGTCTTGGTGGACTGCGGATAACGCTTTGGTGATTTCTGCGTCGGATTTGAGACTGGATTGAGAAGCGCTTACGATTGCGCGTGTTAAGTCGCGAAGATGTGAGTCAACTGTTCTTTCACGATGTTGTAGATGTTCTGAAAATTACGAAATATACATATTTTTAAAATTCCTGTCACTGTTAGCCTGCTTCATCCCACTGCTGGGCAAAGGGATGACAATGATTTATTTACAATTTTATAGCAAATAGTCACGCTTGATGAAAATAACGAAATGTGTATTTATCATTAGTTTCAGTCTCGCCTGTATTCACCATAGGTGGTGTTAGCGAATACGGGCATAAGTCTTTAGTTTTAGGCTGCAGACCTTTTCTCGTCAATAAGGAACTGTAATCACTTCAACCCACTAAGATGGAAATAACCAATAACAATTTCCCAACCTGGGCAAACTCAGCAATCAAAGAAGTCATTGATAACATTTCAATTTATTTGATGTTTTTTTCTTACCTATCAAACTTTCCTGTTTGTCGACTAGATGGTTAATGTTATCCTGCATTAATTCTAAGTTTTTCGCGAGATTTTCCTGTAAAAAAAATTTAAAAAAATGGTAAAAATAAATTAAATACGAAGCCGTCGACCAAGCATTTTGTAACACTAAACAAAGCTTGCTGGGAAACGACTTCATTTTTTGGTGTGAAAAATCACAATTCACGCGTAATATAACACACTCGAAATACTGTGCTGATGGCTGCATTGTTTACAGTACAGTTAATAAAGTTAGAGCACTTCAAATTAGTATTTTATTAAAGTTTGAAAAGGTTTGAACTTTGACCTTTGATATCTTCGAAATTAGGTTTTCAGGAATGGTCTAGAACAAAAAAAAAAATATCGCAATGACGGGTAGATCAAGTACCTTTCGACTTCGATAAGGGCCTCTTTATGCTTGTAAATGCTTTCTGAAACGGAATACACTGCTAGCTCACGGGCATTATTGCCAAGCATTGTGAACCATAAAATGAATCTTTATAGTTTTGCTTGTCTTGATGAAATAATGTATATTACACAGAAAATATGTGCCTATGAATATATGTGACCAACAGTCACCGTTCAAACTTGCACATCGCGTATTCGTGCGAGCTGTTTGCGTATGTATTCGCAACTTTGCATGCCCAAGTATATTGCACTGCGCCTTGTATTACTTAAACTCTCTTTAAATTACGTCACACGAATTTCAGTTTTTGACCCCCCGTCTCCGTCACAACTAGTCACATTTGTGAGACTCCCCCCTCCCTAGTGTGACGTCACATATTTAGCAATTTTACATGTTCATACAGATAGAGTTGAAAATATTTTTAAGTTTTTCGTACATCGTTCAATTTTCGTGTTTTAATACTTGGATATAGTATTAGATTCTGAAATGTGACGTCACGAAATTCAGGATTCCTCCATCCGTCACATTTCGTCGACCCCCTCCCCCCTCTTAACATGTGACCCCTATGGATTATGAATGGTCCCTAAGGAGAAGGGAAGAATGGTCTGTACCCCTTTAAAGCAGCAAGTGTAATTTCCTAAGTACCGTGTCTTATTCACGCCATAGATGCCCAGCTATAGAAACTCACCTGATAAGCAAACTCGGTCTTCATAGCCTCAGTAATGTCAGCCCTGCTGGCACTACCCCCACCTGCGACGGTATACAACACGCTGGCACTTCGAGCCATCTGCTGTTCCATCATTTCGCGGAACTCTGACATCTTCAGATGATTGTTGATTGATGAGCCGGCTATACCGAGCACTGTGCCTGAGGAAGGGATATGAGAAATGGTTAAATCCGTAGATCCATATTATTATTGTAAATGTAGTAACTCTGTTCGTATTTTACCTTTATCATACCATTAACGGCTGAACGGATTCGGATACAAATTGGCAATTGGATAGAGTCTATCCAATTTTCTAACTCATTATATATGAGTCTATCCAATTTTCTAACTCATTATTATGAGTAGCAATTAAATCCTGAAAGTGATGGGTAAGGACCCGAATGCTCTTGTACTGAAGCATCTCAAGCACATGAAACACTTAACACACATTTCATTGACATTTCACTGTCCGCATGAAATGCCTCGTAAGTACATGACTCAGTACCATTTCTGTTTTTCTTAAATTTGTTACTAATCCTAGTGTATAAGTTGTAGTATCTAAGGTGTGTATTAACAATAACGGTTCCTATGTTGTCCCAAATAAAACAATTTATAGTTAAATAAACCCGTAAACTACTAGAAAATAGTATACCTTTTTGTTAATAAGTTTTCGTACGATAATTTCTGACGTCCAAAATTAAAAGCAAAAACACTCTGCTTTTGAAATTCTAACGAAACTTGTAACACATCAGATCTATTCTGGTTTATGAAATTTTTTCTACAGCAAACTCTATGACGAAGATATTGGAAGACAAAAGTGCATATCGGGAACTAGCATATGGTCAACAACAGAATGAGTACTACCGCACCAGACGAATAAGACGAGTATGTACATTAGTAATGACGTCATCCGTAATTAATTATCACACGAATTTGCAGTGCTGTATATTTGAGCTAACTCCGTCCCTAAGACGACCCACTGACCAAGCTTTAATTTAAGTGTTAGCGAAAACAGCCATAAGAAGACTGGGGCGAGATATGAGCGAAAAGTGGGAGCATAGTTGTCAATTTTGTTTTTTACACTTACCAAAAATAGAGGCAACAATATACCAATACTTGTTGCGCTCAGCGTGTGCTCTTTCCCGCTCATGACCCAGCTTGACGGCAGCAGACATAGTGGCGAAAAGTTCCCTTTCCTCGCGCTCGGCGTCGCCGAATAAGGCGCGAAGGGCACGTTCTTGTACGATAAACTGAAAAAATGTCGAAGTCATAGTGTTAATATGTTATGTTAATGTTGTTAATAAAATGTACTTTGTTTCACCCTGAATTAAGTTGCGTATTTGTTGACAACAAGGTGTAAATTTCGGTAGTTTTTTCAATATTTTATAGATTAGATGTTGCATTGCATTATCAAATCAAGTGATTTTTTGTAATGCAATTTACCCACATTGTATGGGAAAACTTGAGCGCTGGTAACATTTTTAAGCCGAAAGGCTTGTTTTCAAATTTGAACAGCACTTTTTTACTTAGATTTGGATATGTACATTTAGAAAAGATCAAAACATTGGAAAAGGGTAGAGACTAGAGGGCAGGGTAGAGCATTATAAAAGCAGCCTATAGCTAGGTAAAGGTCCCCCCACCCATAAGAAATGTTGGCTTTTGCAGGACTGACATCATCTGAGGGCCTAGACAGTGACAATCTATCAGGAATAATTGGATTGTTTTAAGTGGCAAGTGCCAGGGTAGCCCGCGAAATTCAAATATTCTTTGGTTTCTTGCAATTTGCAGGACAGTGCCAGGCTGTATGTTAAACAAAATATGATTCGCGACGGTAACAAATATGGCTATTAGAGTTACAATCATTAAAATCATCAATACGACCCTCTAAGATGAAAGAAATATGACACAATTTAAAAGTCATTGCTACTTTGTCTCGCCCTCTAGTCTATTCTAGGTCATAAATGTCGACATCAGAAGTATAAGTTCGGATGTACCAATACAGAGAGCTTTGTACATACGACCTTATGCTTCTGAGCATAAGGTAGGGCATACAAACACAGATAGTATTTTATATCGGACCTTATGCTTGCCATGTCCAGAAATATGTCATGATGTAGCTTTTGTTAAACAATAATATACCTTATGCTCTTCAGTACACAGATGCAGGTATTTGTCATCTCCCTTCATAGTGTTCTGCATCTCGGCATGTAGCTCTTTCAGCTTCATCTCAACATCAGCTACCTGACGTCCAAGCTCACGCCTCCTATCTTGTGCCGCCATGAATCTTTCCTGGAAGTTGTTGAAATTAGGTTTGTTAGGTACCAGAAATATTGTTTTTGATGTATCTTCTATTTTTCCTTTTTCCTGTGGTTAGTGCCTAACCTGGAGGTCTACTCTCTAAGCACGAAACCCGCAGTTTCGGCCGAAGATACGGGAGTTTCCTACTCCGTATCACTTATGGACATACAATTAGTGAGGGACCCGAACTAATAAAACGAATGACAACACGATTGGACAGTTGTCCCTACTCCTTATGTATTTTCAAAACTCATGAATCCGAAAATAATAGGGCGTAGGATTCATTTCGAAGTTTCGATCTTCTTTCGTACGGGCCTGTATCTTCGTTGACGGACATAGAGAGTAGGCCCCCTGGTTTCAGAGTTTTTAAGCTGCCTATGGGTGTCTGACTTGTCTTTAGGTACATGCCATCGAGAAATATTTCTCCGGTATGCTGATTTGGTTGCCCCATGATGTTTTCCATCACTAAGCCACCTTGCAAGTGATAATTGTGTCGCAGGAGAGGTAATATTGTAGGCTGATTATGCTGAGTGGTAAATGGTCAAAAGGACATCATGCTACCCGATAACTGGGATTTGATCAAATCGGCTGAAGCTCCATGTAAGTTACTAGTATTGAGCTGCATCCGGTTAAACTGGAAGCTGACCGTAACATAGTAGATAAAGCAAAGTAAATGACCACAGAAACTTTCATGGAATAACATAACATAATTTAGATTAGGCAGAGGTGTATCTAATCATACACCCACATTTAACCAGTTATGTTTAAGTCCCATGTTGTAGGGGGCGAGCTTATTGCTGTCGACTGAGCATGAATCCAGACTCCGTGGCTGCTACTAAGAAATTACTGATGGAAAAACTCAATAGCACTTTGCCTGACCTAGGAATCAAACCCAGGAACACTCAATTTTGTTGGTCTTATTGTTCTGGATCATAATCAGCCTACGACATTGTCGCTGCTGGGCCTCATCTTTATGATAGGGTGTGCGCCAGAATCCACCATTCAGACCCATTGCAGTTCTTGGTTCTAGAACATGCTGGTTGTCTCTCAGTTTGTTTTTTACAAAACTATCCTAACTAAAGAGTATGCATGATGTCATAGGTACATTAATATGAAAGGTTAAAATCTCTGCAAATAAGATACCAAACAGAAAATTCTACATAGAAATTATCAGATAAAAACGTCTACAGCACATCATCTATGTACAATGATTAAGCGTTATTTACTTTAATCTACATCTATAACAGTGACTATTAATAACTACCAAATGATTTTAATTGTATGATGTAAGCATGTAGAAACAATGTATGAATACCATGACGTTACTCATTTAAAAAAAAAACAGGCATAATAAGCAATGACCTTCCGCTGGTCTTCATAAAAAAAAATAGATGGGGGTTTCTTACCTGTGCATCAACGACGGTGTTTTGCAGAGCCATAATTTCTTCAACACCAGTGAATTTCTCATATCTGTTAACTATATCTCGTACTCTCTTCGTAACAGTCTCGTATTTAAGCCTTTCTGCAATTTCTGTAACTTTTGCCGCTGGTACATATCTAGTTACCATTTGCTCGACTTTGTCACGGCCAGTAAAATTTGGTAAATGCACTTTGTCTTTCAGCTTTTGCGCTATCTGTCTGAGTTTGTCTGCTGCCATATTTACATGTTATTATTGTTGTAGATTTTACGAAATTTATTAAATAAATATCATTTTTCGGTGTAATGATTTCATTCCCAGATACCCTAGATGGGTTGGGATTTGACAGTGACAGATTTGACATTTGACGTTTGTTGAAGGTTGATGCGATTTTATTTTGTGTTCGGATACGCAGCGGAAAGCTATGTACATGGTAAACGAAAGGTGTATAGTGTTGGCGGCAATAGCTGGCAAGCATCTTTGCCTATATAAATGCTGTTTCTTCTTTCGGTGCGTGGTGTTACATTTAAATTAAACAGTTTTGAGCCCAGTAGTTGGCCAAGTTTATTCTAAAAATGCTAAATGTACCCGGTCGAGCGAATTAAAAAAATAGTCTTTTTTTGTGGAATAGTAGGTACCTACATACTATTAAAACGTACTTCGTACATCAATAGGACTTCCAATTCGATCGATAACACATACGCAATTACAATTTACATTTTAAAGTGCCAAAAAGTTTATTAAAAGTTTATTTTATTTAACAACAAACTGAAAACTTCAGATAATACTAATGTTTATATAATACTATACCCATTTACAATATTGTCCCTAAAGTATGCAAGCATGAAACATTTAAAATTTTTACATGAAACGACTATCAATCTGACCTCCACATCCCAGTTACTGCTACCGACTAAGGGGCCGTCCTTTAATCACGTGAGATTTTTTAACCCCCCTTGGTTATACGTCCGCGTCGTGAGGTTCATGGCTACCCCTCGTCCCCCCAGTATCACGTGTATTTTTTATTATTGAAAAGACAGATAGTTTCAAAAACTGTTTTATAACGGATATTTTAGAGAAAAATTCACTTTGTCGGGCTTTTTAGACCAAAAACCGCTTGCTCGGGACAAAATACAAAAAATATTTTACACGTCACACAGAAAATTCATATTTTTTGGTCCCCCGAAAAAAATATACGTGATTGTCACATTAAGGCCCATCGTAATTAATCGTGATTTTTTTTCTAACCCCCTCCTTCCTTTTCATACATCACGTGATTAAAGGACGACCGCTAAGTGAGTACCTGTAACGAATGTCAAAAGTCTACAAGACCGCATTATCATCCTTTCCGAGTTACAAAATACAAATACTAAAAAATATACAAAAATATTTATTTCTTCTCAAACATTGTGTCATACATAAATTGAGACAGCCCCAGTAAGTTACAATAGTACCTACTTGTGTCGGAGCTATCTCGCTCTTCCTTTAAGTGTTATCTTATCAATGAAAATGAAGTTATGAAAAATGTAGTTATGTTACCAGAATAAAATAAAAAAAGAAATAAAATTAACTTTGCCCAACTGTGGGATGATACAGGCTAACAGCAACAGTAACAGGTAGTTAATTAAGTAGCTCTCAATGTGTGAGGAGTGCACGTATTTGTATGTCCGTAGGTGTGAGTTTTGTGCGTGCGTGTGTATTTGTGTGCGTGTGTCTGTGTTTGTGTGCGTGTGTGTGTGTTTGTGCGTGCGTGTGTGTATGTTTAACCACTGAACTGATGTGAGGAATTTCATTTTGGAAGCTGCACCCCATATCGGAATGCATTAAGTTATTACGGATTGCACCAGAGCTATGTAGATCTTGTTTATAAGTTGGGCGGACATAACATGATGGTTTTGAAGACTAAAATGAGCTTCCTGATCCTTTTCATGAGGATCTCAATGTGAGGGTGCCACGAGTCACGACAGTCTTTGGTCGACAAGTATGCCTAATTGTTAAGTAGATCTGACTTGTTGTATATTCTGGTAGCCACAGTTACTTGTAAAGTTAGAGAGGGAATAATTTGGACAAACATGAATAGTAATGCCAAAGTCAGTTCCAGGTTGTGATCTTTGGCTTGGGGAAAAACAAATAAAATTAGTTTTGTTGTTATAAAGGGTTAAAAAGGTTTGCTCTAAGCCAGCCAGCTATCTTAATCAGACCCTGTTCAGCGACACTTTTCAGGTTCCTTGACTTTCCCGAAGAAACAACCGCACTGTCGTCTGCGACACAGAAGGGTCTCGGATTGTAAAGAATGGTCACCCATCCACGGACTAACTTGCAAGCATGACTCAACCTTCGATCGGTACGTGCTGCTGCAATGATTTTGCCATAGACACATAACATACGTTCATACCTAACATAAGGAATCCCCGAAAGATAAGGAAGAGGTGTACCTATTAAGACACCCAAATTTCGCCAGTTATGTTGAAATCCCATGTCCATGTCCATGTGTGTCATGTGTGTGGGAGCGAGGGCCTATTGCCATCAGCTGGGCAGAAATCCAGACTATGTCGGTGGGAAATGAAATGAAATGAAATGAAATGAAATTATTTGCTAGAATAGTAGTACATTATAGGTGGCCGAGTTTATACACAGAGGCTCAAACAATTCGCTAGATCTAGCATGCAAAATTATAAAATACCTTAAAAAATAATTGAAGCTAAAATAATTAAAATGTTATATTAATAAGATGTCAATGATTTGTCAATTAATAATAGTAAAATGTCAACGTGACTTTTTAAGATTAAGATACTCATTCACAGAATATCAGAATCAGAATCAGAATCTTTATTTGTAAAACATAGGTATTTACATAAAGGTGATAGGTTTTAGATATTTGAGCGCTATGTTTTGCCGCGAGGGCATACAAATTTTAAATAAAATGAAATGAAATTAAAAAACAAAAATACTTAAAAAAATAACTAAGAAAAAAAAAAGAAACAATAACACATCATAAAATAAAAAAATTATCATTTATAAAATCCGGAACAGCATAATAACATTTTTCTATTAATAGAGACGAGAGAGCTTTTTTAAATTTTGATAGGGGCAATGTTCTTATACTATAATTAAGGTACCTTATTATAGATTTTTGAAGCCATTCCAAAAAAACTCTTTTTCATCAAAGCAGTTTTACATTTTATGTCGCACAATTGATTTACATATTGAGAACGCATTGGAGTTTTTAAAATGATTTATCAATAAGCCATCAGAATAATGCCGTTTTAAAACGATTGATTGGCAGTTCCCTATATGTTTTTGGTAGTTTATTATATTCTGTGATATAAGAGGCTTTCACTGGAGGAATTATTAATTCTATCAGGATATCTAGTATTAAACTTAACAGTGTCTCCAAGACGTTGAAATAAGTCGAAGTGGGTTTTGACAAATTTACAACATTCAAATATGTACATTCCAGGAACAGTTAATATATTTAGTTCTTTATAGAGAGGTATACATGAGGTCAATGGTGGCACATCGCAAAGAGCACGGATACATTGTTTTTGGGCCATAAATACCCTATTATGTGTATAGAATTCCCCCATTGCACAATGTCATATCTAATATTAGAAGCCACGTAACCATGATAAGCTAAGAGGGCTGATTTGAGATTGGCTATATTACAAAGTCTCCATAATGCAAAAGCGAAACGATTAATTATCTTTGTGACCTTTACGCGGTGTGGTTTCCATGTGCAACCGCTGTCCACTGTTATGCCAAGAAAAGTGACTTCGTGGGCTTCGTTAATTCTTTCGTTGATTCAACGAGGCCGACAAGAGTCTATAAAACTATCTTCACAATCTTTTAAGAACCCGTAACATTGTTATGAAATTACATGCGTACAGAATAGATAAGAACTATTTGTACGCAATATTAAAAATGTTGATAAATAAAAATATTGATGATAAAACTGGCAGAATTTTATGAAAACATCCCTGGATGTCACGGTCAAGTTCACGAAAACAACGTACGATCATTGACCAGAGATAACAATCGATGTGTACGCCTAAAAGAATTATGAACACGTAATAAATATAATAATTAAAGGAAATAATAATTATAAACCTATTTAAAACACAAAAATTTCGGCGAAAATTCCCTCAAGGCGGTATTTTAACCGCATCTTTATTCTCTATTTTTATAGACCTCATAAACGTCTGTCACATAAATTTTTTCGTGACATTTTCTTGTATGCTGCACCTACTATGTTTTCTCTCTGCATCACCCTAAGGTAGACTGGTAGAAAATGCCCAAGGCATTACGTCCGCCTTTGGACAGTGTTTTCTATACTTGCGTATAAAGTTTTAATAAATAAGTAAAAATTGTTTCTACCTATGTACGTTATAGACTTTGAAACCAGCCAACCGAAGTGTCACAAAACCGTTTCATTACAAAGGCAACAATGCGAAGATGGTTTTAGACCACTAAAACCATGCATAAGGTACTATACCGTAGTAGCACACGCCCCGGCGATGAAGATAGTTTACAAAAGCAGTTGGCAACACGGTAAGGTTGCGTTCGGAAATAAGTTTTTTTTCTTTAAACTTATGTGTGACGTCGCAGACTAAAGCCGAGACCTATCTTCATTAAGATAGTTTACAGAAGCAGTTGGCAACACGGTAAGGTTGCGTTCGGAAATAAGTTTTTTTTTCTTTAAACTTATGTGTTTTATAAATAAGAGACTATAGATTCAATAAATTACTGACCAGTACAGTAGTGACCCAATTACGAGTTTAAGGCTGAAATTCATTGGCCTAGTTTAGTTAATTATCTTGCCCATTTCCTAATTCATTTGGGGTCGCCGCAACATGTCTTCTTCATCCATACTTCTCTATCACTCGTCATGTTAGCAGTCACCTTCTTTCTAGCCATATCATCCTTCACACTTCTTTGGTCTTCCTCTTCTCTTATAGCCTTATATTCAAACTCAAAATTTTCTTTACCACATTGTCCACATTCGTCCGCATCACATGCCAAATACTTTACTCAACTTTTCAGTCACCGGCGAGGAAGTCTGGAAGTGGCGCCGGTAACTGAAAAGTTATAAAGTCAAATTATTATTTTACCCATCCGCTTTACACCGCACGTCCCCAATGCTCTCTCATCTCAGCCAAATATGCAATTGCCTTTCATTCGTTTCTTTTCAAGTCAAACATTCTGATCCAGGTAAGACGGTAGGTCTAACTGGCATGCCTAGATCTAAAACTAAAAATTAGATGACACGAACGTGACAATCACCAAACCGCATTGAGAAGCTTTGGTTAACCAGTGATGTCACGAGTTATTTGAACATGTTGTTGTTTACAAGGAAGTATTTACAATCTTATAAATAACCTGAAGATGTTATGCATTATTAAAGTAACATACCTACAGACTATCAAAGACATCAAACAAATTGATTGTTAATAAATAAACAGTAAAACATTGTAAAAAGGATTGTAAAGTGGCTATTATTTTATTTATTTTATATTAATGGAGTGCTAATACTCTGTAGGTAATCATTAACTTACCTGTTTGAATAAATATTTAACTGCAATAAATATGTAGTTAGACAACACGACTCTATACTCAAAGGTGAACAGAGGTGATCAGTGGAAGTGGACCCACATTTCGCCAATTAGATTTTAGTGATTTGTCATCGCCATCTTGTTTTTCTATACAATTTTCACAAACAATTTTAACAAATGGCTTCCAGCAGCGCCCAGCTGACAATGTCATTCAAGTCCCAAAAGCAATCACTCGCAGCTAACTTCCGAGCCGCCATAAAGTTTGAACCGGCGCGGCGGCGGCGGCATGAGTTCTCACTATGGCCGCTACATCGCTGATAGAATTTCACTTTGTCTAGCCTCAGTGAAGCTGTTACCTAACCTCACGTAGGCTAATGAAATTGAACTAAATCATTGTCAGCAACACTTCTGAAGCTGCTCACGATTTTATTACAAGACGTGCCGACGCATTGGACAAATATCCTTCTTGGTTTTCCCTCTGCCATATACTTCGATAGTGATAAATTGCTTTGTAATGTGATTGCTAACAGCTGGTGTCTAACTTTGTGCAAATTGGGGTGTTGTTTGGAATGAAGAGTTGACATCGCATGTTGGGTAAAGGCGTCGACATTGGATGCTGCCTTGCAAAGTAATGCGCTAATCGGGGACCGATTAATCGGGTTAAAAGGTTAACCGGTTAGTTAGACCTATAAATTGACCATTCATTAATTACATTATTTGAATTATAATATAAATTTTCCATATATCCCTAGAATTAAAAGATTTTATTTCAGTAATTGTACATTATGGCGTTTAACATTTTTCTCTCGGCGCAGATTTGCTTCTGTCCTTTACAAAAAAGAAACCCTCTTTTGACAAGCTTTAAATTGACGCATGTCTTAATCACCGACGCTATTTGTAATGAATGCAATCGTTAACTACATAGTTCATTGTAAATGATGAATAACTTTTTTTTCCATAGAGCAATCTTTTTGGCGCCATAACAAAAAAGATGCTCTTTCGATCAGCTTTAAGAAAATATAGGCCTCGTTCACCGACGCCACTTGGACCGCTTCCGCCCGATCTCCTTTCATGATTTTTTGAGCTAGACTTTTTGACCCCGTCCTTGTCACAGCTGGTGGTAATGAGGATGGCACCTAACCCGTATGTTTGCTTAACCATTAAACGGTTTAGCTCTCACAATATGGGTTAATATTGCTGATTAATCAGGATAAAAGAGACAAAGCACACGACGCAAAAAAACTCTGCCCATGAACGGGTTATTATAGACCGATTACAAATAAGTATTTATTAAGTATTATAACCAATATTAGGTTGCACTAACAATAATTGCAATTTACTAAAGACTTTAGGTCAATACACATTGTAAACGTGTGCGAATATTTCGACGGGCTGTCAATTTTACTGGACTGGGCCCTTATTTTCGGATATAGGTAAGGGTCAGGATAGCCCGATTTATTAAATCTTTCTTGTTGTTCTAAGCATAAAATTAAATAAAAAAAAAAAAATATTGTCATAAAACATTGTACACATATGCAATGGAATTCCCTGACTCCTGCGATAGTTAAAACTGGGTTGCAGGACCCAGTGTCCTCCCCTAATAAAAAGAAACATAACAAATATTTATTTTTATTATGACACTGGCTCTGGCGTATGACAAAAAAGCAAACAAACGAAAACTTCTACTTTGCTTTGAAAAGAGAGAAAAAAAATATACAAAAAATAAAATAAAATTAATTACATTCTACTAGAGGGCGTGTTTTTGTTTATGTACGGGTGTGTGTGGGTGTGTGTGTGTGTGAGTATGTATGTGTGTATTAGTGGGTGTCAGTGAGTGTGTTCAGCCTTGAATAAGTTCAAAAAAGTTGAATAAGTTAAAAATATTATTAGTTGCAGGAGGTCAGTTATCTCTGACCTAGGCCACCTCTCATCACATTTAGCTGAAGTAAATGTTACTTAGTTTATGTTATCTGTGCTTTAAGTAGCATGTCGTGATTCGTGCGACACGCAGTGCGCGTTGTTGCGTCTAGAGCTCTAGCCCTTGATACGGGAAACCAAGCGAAACGACCACAAAATGATCTCGCTAGTATTCTTAGCCCTAGGTGCTCACCTAGACTGAGTAATTTCCTCTTAATGGATAGTCCCATCCACAAGGAAAGTACTCACCGGGAGCATACAATACGCACGATAATTATACAATACGCACATGAATCCGAAAATTCCGAGGTCCCTGTCTTGGGTTCGAACTTGAGACCTATGACTTCGCAGTCTGACGGTCACACCACGATGCTTGATGCTTATGCATTGGACCCGTGCAAAGAATTCTTTAAGAAACTCTAGTCCTTGATTTTACATAACATCCAGGACTTTTAGTAGACAAACGAGATGTTATTGACGAATTGTGTAGGCCACCATAATCATTATTAGGAATACAATGTGTTGCTTTGCATCCTCGTCAAATTCAAGGAGGTAACTATGCTAATGATTCTCGACCCGAATCAATAATAAAATGGATAGGTAATTTTTATATTTTTTTTTTAAATTCGGAAATCGATAAGTGTACACCCACCCGTGTTAAAACGCGGCCCGTCTAATACTAGCCCTATAAACGCGGTTTCACACACACAAACAAACGCAGACGTTTATTCGATAAACGGGTGATTCTCCTCTTTACAGAAGGGCTTCATTCTGAAATAGCGTCAAATTAAAACAACTAAAAAAAGCAACGTTTATTATTATTGACCAGGTACCGTAATTTATATTGATTATTTACGTCTTCTATGACAACCTCCTGAATTTTGACGAGGATGCAAAACTACACCTTGTATAGTGGTTTTATTTTATGTTAGTTTAATATCACCATCAAGTAATGTTAATTTCAACTTGTTAATTTTAGTTAATTGTATATAAATTTAATAGTTTAGTGATTGTGGCACACTAATTTACGGGGCATGCGTTGTTAACCTGTAAGAAATTGTTACACTAATATTAGATTATGGTAGATATTACTTTCAATATTTACAGTTTAAGTGTTGTTGTTGGCCAATCCACATTCAATTATAATCCACATCACCGAGCCTGGTCGCGGCATGCCGGTTATTATATAATCTTAACTAAATACAAACTTAAATTGTAATTAGTCAACGGGTCGCGTCAACTCCTGTCACGCACGCCGCGACCTTCTGCGCGTGCGCCTACTAAAGTTCTAAACTGTTGCATAGCGTTATTTATATGTGTCGGTGGCACCGTGGCGACGTTAACGACAGTTTAAGACCAAGTATATTAACTCGCCTCGACGGCCTCTTTGGAGCAGTGGTCGCAAACGAGACTGCTGAGCAAGAGGTCCATTCCCGGGTCGGGCAAAGTGTTATTGGGTTTTTCCATCAGGAATTTCTCAGTAGCAGCCACGGATTTGTGCCCGGTTGATGGCAATAGGCTCGCCCCCTATTACATGGAACTTAAATAAAACTGGCGAAATGTGGGTGTACTAATGGGTACACCACTACCTTAGCAGCCACGGATTTGTGCCCGGTTGACGGCAATAAGCTCGCCCCCTATAACATGGGACTTAGATAAAACTGGCGAAATGTGGGTGTACTAATCGGTACACTTCTACCTAAACCTTCGGGGATTACCTACAGGCGCGATGTTATTTTATGACTTATCTCTTCATCACACCGCACGTAAATCTCTCAAAGCAGACAGTTTGACGCTTCTACCTACATGGCCACCAGCCAATAGCGGCAAGCGAAAGGAAAGCCTTCACAGATATCATGGCAACTAACCTACAGTCTGATAAATTCATCAAAAAGCCATGAACTCTAGAAACATTTATGCAACTTTACGGAATGGAATATACCAAAATTATAGGCAATACGCCAGCTAATCATTGAAATTAAATAAAGGTAGTATAAAGGCGCTGCTCTACTGCAATCGAAGGCTAAGCTACGCACGTACATATGTACATAAGTAAGGCACATGCCCCACCGCTCCAGCGATAAGCGAGTAAGAGCTAGCAAATAACGAGTTGTTTAGCCAAATTTTTGAAAAAAATTGCCTACGCAGACGATTTTTCATTTCATTTTTGATATTTTAATGAATTTTTAGTCACTACACTCATGAATGTGGTTTACTTAAAAATATCAGTTACCATGAAATCTTAGTCTTGAAATTCAGTATTTTTAAAATAAATGAAGAAAATAGGAATTTTAATAAATAACTTGAAATATGCATAATTCATCGACAACAATGAACAAATAAACAGACCAAATTGGCATTAAATGGATCCACACAAGCAGCCACAATATAAATTCGTCGAATTTCAAGTTATTCATAAACGAAAAAAAAATATGCTCAAAGGGAAATTAAAAAAAGTCGCGAAAGGTGTTTTTTTTATTTATTGTTTTACTTCTCCACTCCTCTAGGAACTCAATAAAAAGTCCCATGTAAATGTTGGTCACATTTACATGGGACTTTTTATTGAGTACTATTAAACTTCGTTCATCCCATTAACTATTTTTTGTCTAATTGCACTCGACTATAAAGGCGTCCGTCGCTTCACAGCAGGGCCAAAGCTAAGCTACGCACGTTTTGTATGCAAGCGAGATTGTCCACTGCGACTTGCGACCCATGCCCATGGCTACGAATGGTTAGCAAAAAAATGACAATGACAGGAGGGCGTTGCTGGTAAATATTCGTGTATTGGAAGCACAAGATGGCAGAGTTGGTTCCGGTTTTGGCCACCACGACGCACCAAAATATTGTAGCGGCACTACAAAAAATACTACAGCGCCATCTATGACACAAGTGAAGAACTATTATTCTAAATCGCGAAGTTAAAGTTAAAACTTGACAACAACTGTCGGGCAACACCAGTCTTGTTGGAAGATCCTCCATTTTCGATAAGGGATAAAGAACTTTATACCCTGTTCTTTAAAGTTCATACTCCTGTAATATCAAGTCAAAACTATAATGTACATATAATGTGAGAATACCTCTCCGTGCACATCCTACATAACAGTGGACGTTCGACTCAATATTTGTGTATGATATCTCATTTTAGGCTGACCCTAACGCAATACAAAGTGAATGTAAGTAATTTAATCTATAAATCTATACAAATAAATAAAATTTTAGTGTCTGTTTGTAATTTCAAAATAACAGCATTTTACTGAATGCATATGCTGCTTATAACAAAAATACAGATTTTTTTGTTTTTTGGTATTTTTGTCTGTTGTCTGTCTGTTTATTCCAGCTAATCTCCGAAACGGCTGGACCGATTTTTACGGGATAGCTTATGTCATAAGGAGTAACTTAAGATTAACTTTTATTTCAGAAAAATTATAAACCGTGCAAAAAAATACCCTTATTTTAAAAAATCCGATTCAAATCGGGAAGTAATATTGTTATAATAATTTCACGCGGACGAAAGTCGCGGGCAATAGCTAGTCTATCAAAATGTACTTGAACATGTATTGCACTGCGAACATGCTTATTTCGTTCGTCCAAAACAACTTGAGCAATCGTTTGCAATGCGCCGCTGTGCATTTCATAAAATGTACTTAGTCTTAAACTTGTGTGCTGAATCATATTTGGGTTTCCTAATTATTGTTGCTACCAAAACAGCTTGCAGAGTAAGCTAGTTAAAGCGGCAGTGGGCTGGCCTTGTTTCTAAAACCGATGGCCGATGTAGCAAACAAGTCCAGTGGGGTCACATTGACGCCTTAATGCAGGAACGTTTTAGTTCTATCCCAGTGTGGGAAAGAGATGGCGCTAGACAAATGGAATAGAACATAAATATTCCTGCATCAAGACGTCATGTTAGGCCACCAGAAGTGGAGACGCTCCCCAGAAAGTTGAAACGTAAACCTTAATGGGGTGGAGCTCAGCTTTGGGGAGGCCAACAGTGGATTGCGACAGGATGAGTTGATTCAATCTATACTAATATTATAAAGCTAAAGAGTTTGTTTGTTTGTTTGAACGCGCTAATCTCAGGAACTGCTGGTTCGAATTGAAAAATTCTTTTAATGTTGCATAGCCCATTTATCGAGGAAGGCTATAGGCTATAACATATCACGCTGCTACCAACAGGAGCGGAGCATTAATCAAAAATGTTACGAAGACGAGGTTGCGCAGCTCAGCTAAATCTCAATCAAACTTTAAATCTGTGATATCTGGGTTGCAGAAGACAGGTAGGCAGTCGCTTTATTTGAAATATTGGTTTGTAGCTGCATCCATTAGTTTGGATGAAGCCGACTGCCGACACCAACATAGCTTGTGAAAGGCTGAGGAGACGATGATGAACACACAAACTTTCACGTTTAAAGTTATGTTCAATGTTATAATCAATTAAAATAACTAAAGATCGCATGTTCGTAGCTGATCATTTTATCTATTGATTCGCTGACCTTGGCCCAGAAATACAGTACCCTTCTTTTGTATGTATGTAATAGAGGGCGACCCTAGTGCCATAAACCGGGAACAAATCCAGACTCCGTGGCTGCTACTGAGAAATTCTTGATTAAATAAAAACTTTTTTGCAAAAAAAAACCGACTTCCAAAAAAAAACACAAAAAAAGTGGAAAATAACTTTACTTTCGGAAGTCGTTGACTATTGTTTGTTTCATTGACTTTTTTGCCACCGACTTCCGAAAGTAAAGTTATTTTCCACTTTTTTTGTGTTTTTTTTTGGAAGTCGGTTTTTTTTTGCAAAAAAGTTTTTATTTTACCCTTTTTAGTTATCGTATCACACACAAATCCTTGTCAAGTATCAATTTCGCAATTTCTTTTACTTGGATCACATTTTTTCCAGCTATTTTGATTTCAAAACCAAACTGCTGAACCGATTTTGATGAAATTTCTATGGGACCAATCGGGAAGTAGATCCATTCAGATGAAAGAAGAATTTTTCGAATCGGTTCTTATATGACGGAGATATGAAGTAACAAACAAAAACAAAAAAAAAAACAACCGAATTGAGAACCTCCTCCTTTTTTTGAAGTCGGTTAAAAAACCAATACCAATTTGCCCGTCCCGGGTATCGAACCCAGGACCTCATGCGCAGCAGTCGCGCTTCCTTAGGTACACCTCTGCCTAACCCTTCGGGGATTACAGGCGTGATGTTATGTATGTGTATAACACTTCTTATCTAAACACACGTCATTTTCTATTTATTGATGATACCTTCTTCAAAACAGCTTCAACAAAACATGCATTGTTAGTCTGTTAAACAAAACAAATAAACAGCCAATCAAACTAATCTAAGTTTAACTAAACATTTGGTGTCACCTGTCCGAATGATCGATGGCGTATGTTGTAATTCGGCGCGCGCGCAGAACGCGTGTCTAATTCTAAACGAAGGATGGGCACTGCGTGGAGTAAGCAGAGCTATATATTTTTTAGGTTCGATAAATAGCTAGATTTGTAGATTGCTGCATTAATCTAGTGGTCGTAAACACAACTGCTGAGCGTGACGTCATGGGTTCGATTCGGAAGTGTGACTCTGAGGTGCTCGCGGCTAAAGTAGCCCACCAGCCACAACACCCAACTGGTCCGAGCATCTTCCCTTTTCTAAGGAGTATTGAGGATCTTTACACCCTGATCTAGCTAGGTTTTGGCTAATCAATAACAGCCGCATAGGTTTTTCAATGTTAAGCAAGGCTTTCCGAAGTCTGTCTGAAGATGGACGAACATCCGTTACATACCGAGAACCATTTAAACTCCAGGGTAGCACTTTAAGCAGTTGGTTCCGATTGCCATTTGTAGATTTTTAAATAAATAATAAATAAATTCATTTATTTCAGGTAAATAACACCCATTGCCACACATACATTGATATAAACTGAAGACATAATAAGATCCAATAAAATAAAATATAATAAAAACAGACTAAATCAAATTGTATCAATAATAAAACAAATCACAAATTAAATATATATAAAATATATTATTATTATATTAAAAAATATCTATATATTATTATTATTATTATATATTATTTCCTTTATTTATTTTTCTTACTTACTTATTTACATTTTTAAATATTCCTATAAAAAAAAAAAACATTTAAAAATATAAAAAATAGTAGCCCACCGGTATCGGGAACAGGGTCCAAGCTACCGGCGGTCAGGGCTCCAGAGAGAGGAACCTCCTAACAATACGAGCCGTGTCCAGGAGTACCGCTTTCTGAATCAAGCTCTTGATCCAGCCGCCTAACGAGAGCCTCCTCAGGTATTGGTCGAGGCTCTTGGCAATTAAGCCATGTGCTGAAACGACTATCGGCACAATGATCGCCGTGTCCACTTCCCACATGTCGACAACCTCGCGAGCCAAGTCAAGATACTTGATTTGTTTATCTTTCTCGGCTTTCACGAGGTTCCCGTCATGCGGGACCGTTATGTCAACAATCATTGCGCGCCGCTCTGATCGATCCACCACCACTATGTCAGGCTTGTTGGCCACAATAGTCCTGTCAGTGATGATGGATTGATCCCAGTACAGTGTGATATTGCCATTTTCGAGAACTGGGTCGGGCACATACCTATAGTACGGCACTTCCGATTCCACAAGGTTGTATTTTAGAGCAAGTTGCTGATGGATAATCCTGGCTACAAGGTTGTGTCTATGCAAGTACTCACCGTTAGCTAGACGAGAACACCCGGAGATAATGTGACGAATTGATTCGCCCGGACGGTGGCATGCCCGACATATGTCAACCGTGCCGTCCTTCACAATAAATCTGCGGTAGTTATTCGTCATCATAACTTCATCCATAATTGCACAGACAAAACCTTCGGTTTCTCCGAAGAGGTCGCCGGAACGTAGCCAGGCTACGGACGCTGATAGGTCTACATCGGGCCCATGAAGGGCCCGGAAAAAGCGTCCGTGGAGCTCCTTACTCTGCCATACCTCCCTGCGGTCGTTAGTGTCAAGTACTACAGGTTTGCGCCAGTTCTCTTTAGCCAAGGAGAGCGGGGTGAGGCCCTTGTCCACCGCGACCACATCCCGATGCATCCCCACGTCGGTTTCTAGGAAAAATTCCCTGAGACTGCATATCTCGCGATTGTGGAGAGTCTTAGCGTTTAAAAAGCCTCGACCTCCGCACCTCCGCGGGATATACAGTCTCATAACCGAAGATCGTGGGTGATGCATTCGATATGCCGTCAACAATGTACGGACCTTTCTATCCAGGGCGTCTAGTTCTGTTTGTGTCCATTTGAGTATGCCAAAAGAGTACATCAAAACCGGCATGACCCAACCGTTGAAGGCACGCACCTTGTTCCCGCCTGATAAAAGACTATTAAATACTTTTCTCAGGCGGCCAAAGAAGCGCTCCCTCAACGATTGCTTCATGTCAGCTACATTGATGCCCAGCGCTTCCGACATACCCAAATACTTGTAGGTTTCGGTTGCTGAAAGGGATCTAAGATTTATGGAATCCGAGAGTTGGGTTCCCACAGATTCCACAATCTCCCCTCGCTTTACATGCATGACCGCACATTTGTCCACACCAAATTATTATTATTATTATATATATTTTTTTTTTTTTTAATATATATAATATATTTTTGATAGTGGTTACGGGTAGTCAGAAAAATCAAAAGTGGGTCATCCAGTTCTTGCCAATCGTAACGTGTTACCCAGTAACTGGGTTTGAAGTCAGTTGCTACATGTAAAATACGGGTATTCTTAACTTAGCTTGAATTGAGTTGACTGGCATTGGCGTATGATTGGAGAAGATTATCTCCAGCAATGGACTCTAATGATGAATCTAACGTACGTTAAACTGGGAACATCTAAATGTATAATTTGGAAATCCAACAATAGAAGAAGATTACCAAACACACACATTAGTTTATTGTTCGAAATATCGTGGTTTTTACACAATGGCAGGGTTCACACAATTTTGTGCCTTATTAAGAAATTAATGTTGGTTTAATTTTCTCAAGAAAGATATATTAAGTATAATTATTACCTATTCTGTGGTATGAGTGTGTAATGTTTTGAAGCTTCTAGTGGTATTAGGGGCCATCCATAAATTACGTCACGCGAATTTCATGATTATTTGACCCGCCCCTCGTCCTTGTGACAGCTGGTCACATTTGTGCGACTCCCCCTCCCTAGTGTGACGTCACATAATTTCCAATTTTGCATGTGATGGAGTTGGAAATATTTTCAAGTTTTTCGTTAATAGTTCAAATTAAGTTTCTTAATACTTAGATTTTTAAAATGTGACGTCACGAAATTTGGGACCCACCTACCCCTTGTCACACAATGTCACACTTCGTCGACCCCCTCTCTCCCCCTTAACGTGTGACGTAATTTATGGATGGCCCCTTAACAGTCGGGGAAGAAATAGGGGGCGGGCGCTATTTAGACTAATTCCCGTATTAAAGTTCTTAGTAACACTAGAGGAGACATTTAGAGGAACACGAGCTCGTGGCTAAATAATAACAGCCGCTCGGGTCGATCGTCAGGTTAAGCCGCGCTTGCCTGGTTTGGTCCGTGGTTGGGACCACCCATACATACCGAGTTTCCTTTGTCCCTCGGAAAGCAGGTTAAGCCGTTGGTCCCGGCTGCCAATTGTAAATCTTTGACAGTCGGTACAGGTAGTCAGTGGCCCGAAAGTCTAGTCACAGCTGTGTAGTGTACCTACCGTTTCGAGTTGGTATGACGTTTTCTCTTAGTAAAGTTACCTACGTCCTCTTGTCGCTCCTCGTCATCAAGCTATATACTTAAAAGTATTTTTAAATTGCTTAGAGTTGTTAACCATGGTTATACACAAAGTAGGCTAGTACTTCCATGGTTACCAGCTCTATCTTCCTCCTCTTCTTTCGTGTCGATGGCACGACTCCTTTCAATTACTTGGGCCCATTGTGTGTGGCCACGCTAATCGTGGCGTGCTGCAGGTGTTTGGACACTTCGGACACTTCAGCAAGTGGGACATCGTCTGGTCGGAAGCACCGCATTCACACTGTGTGTCCTCATGTAAACCTCTCTATAAAGAACTAAATATATTAACTGTTCCTGGAATGTACATATTTGAATGTTGTAAATTTGTCAAAACCCACTTCGACTTATTTCAACGTCTTGGAGACACTGTTAAGTTTAACACTAGATATCCTGATAGATTAATAATTCCTCCAATGAAAAGCCTCTTATATCACAGAAGTTGCTTTCCAATGGTTGTAAGAATATATAATAAACTACCAAAAACATATAGGGAACTGCCAATCAATCGTTTTAAAACGGCATTATTCAGATGGCTTATTGATAAATCATTTTATTCTGTGAATGAGTTTCTTAATCTTAAAGAGTCACGTTGACATTTTACTATTACTAATTGACAAACCATTGACATCTTATTATTATAACATTTTTATTATTTTAGCTTCAATTACTTATTAATGTATTTTATAATTTTGCATGCTAGATCTAGCGAATTGTTTGAGCCTCTGTGTATAAACCCGACCATCTACATATATGTATAATGTACTACAATTCTAGCAAAATAAAAATTCATTTCATTTCGTTTCATTTCATGTCGGAAGGATATTTAAATCCCCATTTTGCCAAACTGTGTTTACATCGGCCTACTTGGGTGCGCAACCGGTTAAGTCCTTTCCAAACAGGCCACTGCAGATCATGTCCCGGAGGCAAATGTTCCTGGGGTTTAACGAAATAGGGAGGTGGTGGGCGCTTCTCTTCCCACAGTTTGCTTCTCACCTTTGGTGGTTTGTCTGAAATAGCCTGCGTGCGCACCAGCTCCATATTGGGTCTCATCATCGCGAGTTCGTATTTCCGAAGATAGACGAAGATAACCGTTAATGATCCCATGAAGTAAGGTCTCTAGGTTAAGCATAATAAGCCGTTGGTCCCGGCTGTCAATTGTAGATCTTTGACAGTCGTTACAGGTAGTCAGTGGCCCGAAAGTCTGACAACCAGTCTTACCAAAGGGTGTCGTATTACCCAGTACTAACTGGGTTGTGGAGGTCAGATAGGCAGTCGCTCCATGTAAGCATGCAGATGACGAATGAGACAAAGATAACCAAGCGCATATACGTTTCCTGGTTGATCAGTACCTATTACGTAGAATAGATTAGATTGACGTAGTGAACTGAGAAACAATTGATAACGAGAATCTTATTTTAAACTCTGAGGCAAAAGGTGAAAGTCATTAGGTTTATTTTTAATCGCTGTCTGATAGTTTTATCAGAGTCCCAGAGGTCAGACAATTCACGTCGAATAGACTGCCGACTTCACAGATAAGGAATAGACCACACAGACTCCTGAAACGGGCAATACGCGATTCGACGCCTTAACCACCGTGCTTCTATCATTTCATACATGCCAGTCATCTCCGAAGGTTAAGGCAGAGGTGACCTATAGAACAGCCACGTTTCGCCAGTTATGTTTAAGTCCCTGAGATGGTGGGCGAGCTTATTGTCATCAAACTGAGCATAAATCTAGCGTCCGTGGTTGAAACTGAGAAATTCCTGATAGAAAAACTCAATAACACTCATTTTCCCGATCTGGGAGTCGAACCCAAGACTTCATGCTCAGCGCTAGCGCTTGCGGTCACTAGATGAATGAGGCAGTTGACTTATATAAATGCGAAAGTAAGACTGCCTGTCTGTCTGTCTGTTACTATATTAGGCCTAACCAGACCTCGGTAAGAACATAAGATACGCGAAGAATGATATGGCTAGAAAGAAGCCGCCAGTCTGTGGAATTTACTGGCAGCTTCTCTGTTCCCTGATCATTATAATCTGGATCTATTAGAGGGAATCTGTTTCTTCTAAGCAAGCGAGCTCCACCCTAGGCTGCAACATCGCTTTACATACGTGTACGTATAGTGTCGTTATTTAGTATAGTATAAAAACCAGCTTCCAAAAAAAAAACACAAAAAAAGTGGTAAATAACTTTACTTCCGGAAATGACTATGGTTTGTTTCATTGACTTTTTTGCCACCGACTTCCGAAAGTAAAGTTATTTTCCACTTTGCTTTGTGTTTTTTTTTTGGAAGTCTGTTATTTTTTACAAAAAGTTTTTATTTTACCCTTTTTAGTTATCGTATCACGCACAAATCCTTGTCAAGTATCAATTTCGCAATTTCTTTTACTTGGATGACATGTTTTTTCCAGCTATTTTGATTTTAAAAATCAAACTACTGAACCGATTTGATGATGTCATTTCTATGGGATGAATCGGGAAGTGTACTTATCCATTCGGATAAAAGAAGAATTTTATAAATCGGTTCATAAATGACGAAGATATGAGGTAACAGTTACAAAAAAAAAAAACAAAATAAAATACAACCGAATTGAGAACCTCCTCCTTTTTTTGAAGTCGTTTAAATAGGATATGCCTGCTGAGGTGACGAGTAATAGAGGAGAATGAAAGAAGAAGACATACTGTCTCAAATTAATTGTCTGACCTCCAGTCTTATCAAGGGGATTATGTTACCCAGTAGTAACTGGGTTGTGGAGGCCAGATAGGCAGATAGGTATTCAGCTGCATGCGGTAAGACTGGAAACCGACCCCAGCATAGTACCTATGGATAAAGCTAGGCACAGAAGAATGATGTGTACGTTCTTGTGAAATAATCACACAGATGCAAATAAATCTAAATGACGAACCGAAACTTGGTATTCAAACCGACCCTGCATTTTACGCAATACACATGAAACGTTTAAACATTAGTATTAGATTCACATGTTGATTGATATCAAGGAAGATCTAAACACAAATGCTATTAGAATAGTAAACTACCTAAAGCAAACGTCTCATCTGTCAGTCATTAAGATTACAGAAATACTATACAAGATTATCGTCTGCCTAGCCTTTTCCGAACTATTGTAACAGACCCGGGGTGTGTGTGGGATCAAGTGTAAGATCCTATGTAAGAAATCATACAAGAGCAAAAAAAGAATGTGTGTGTGTGTGTTCTCCTATTAAAAATTAAAAAAAAGATGTATGTGTAACAATAAAAGAATTTCGGGCGCCTTGGGAACGCACACTACATTTAAAAAATACTTGCCAGATAGAACAGTCCGGAGAGTCGGACCTCTAATCTTCCGGGGGTGACTAAACTAGGATAATAGAAACAATTGAAATACCTTTGTTAATACCCTGTTTAATATATCAGTAGCTTCCTTTTACTTTAAATATTAAATTACTAATTTGAGATTATCCTTATTGTTGCATCTTTATATGAAGAAAGTAAATTAAGTTTGGGCCAGATGTCTGGCTAAAAAAAATGTTAAATTAGACCTCAAGATTTCGGCGTCGAAGATGAGAGAATCCAGAATCCATGAAATGGAAAATTATAATCAGACGAAAGAAAAAGAAAAAGTAGAAGAAAAACACGAAAAACGCCACAGCAGGGCTGTAACAAAATTTTAAAAGGTTAATACACAAGTCTATTAGAATTTCAACACGTGGGGAGCATGGCGTCCCAAGAAGGAACTTACCGTTTTTCCGTTAATAAATGACTTTTCCCGTGTGCACCGATAAATCCAAGTAGGTGAAAATCACGCTAGAGCATCGTCCAATATTGAAATCCTGAAACATCAATTTGACTTAAAACACGAACCTAAAATGATGACCACATATTGGTCTGGTAGAAATAAATCTTACCGAAGAAATTAGGGATCCCTCCTTCTGAACACCTTGTCCTGGGTGTTTAAGGCAGCGATTATGGCATCATTTGGCCTAAAAATATCCGTGATTATACCGGATTTGTAAGATTAAATTGGCGAGATAAATGCCTCGATGACGAAATCAGGTCGTAAAGTGAAACGTCAAAAAATGACAGTTCCGAACTCAACCATAGCCAATAAAAGACAGTATAAAAATCGTTCCGAAATCGACTAAAATATGAAAAGCATGTAACAGTTTAAAAAACACGTTACATTACATCCCTCCCCGAAAAAATAAAAGAAAGCAATTTCTTTTATGCTAAAAACAAACAAGGTAAAAAAAACTTTTTTTTTAAAAAAGACAGGAAATATAAATTCCAATAAAACGTTTCCAAAAAGATCCTGGAAAAGAAACAAAACAAAAAAAAACAATAAGTGCAGTCAAGCTACATGCACAACCGACCTATAATACTAAAGAACCACATGAGTACAGTTAAGCACCTTCGCCACTGACTAACAAGTTAAATCCAAGAAATATTACAAGTACAGTTAAGCGTGGTAGTCGCTGAACAATATGTATAAGAATACAACAAAAATACCAATATGAGTTCGGTTAGGCACCATAGCCACCGACTAACAAGTATATAATAGGAAAAATATTAAATTAAAAGTACAGTTAGGCGCAATTGCCGCTGTCTAACAAGAATAATCCAAAAATATCTATATGAGTACAGTTAGGCACCATCGCCACTGACTAGCAAGAACGAATTACAACTGTGAGACACAGTTTAAAATCTCCACATCTCTAAAGATGCAAAAAAATAAAGAAGAATGTTGTGATCGGCACAACTCCACCAATCTTCCCGAGCACAATAGCGGAAAAAGAAATGCATTCTGTGATCGGCATAACACCACCAATCTTCCGGGCACAGAAGCAAAAAAAAACAACGAAATCAAGGAAAAAATTATACCGAGATCCGTAAAAAAAGAAAGATAGGTAAACCTCTACAAGCGAGAACAGAGTGTACAAAAGTAGTAGGTACCAATGCAGAAATTGTATACAAGAATGTACAAAAAAAATTGCATACAAGACTGCATAAAAAATAATAATACTTAGAAATAATAATAAGATCTTTCGATATGAAAAATGTAGTCGTGTGGGTAGAACAGGTTATTAAAAGGTCCTAAGTTGTGTTTTAGAATGTTAAGGTCTCAAATTCAATAAATTTATAAGAAGTTACCTAACATACATCTTCATTTAAAGTGCCATTAACCTATCATCCATCCCATCTTACATCACACTAATAAAAGCACCCTTCAAACAAAATCATTAAAATCAAGACCAACACTTTGAAACCAAATTAAAATTTTATTATATCCTTAACATGATAACGACCAGTGGTACCCTTATTAAGGTCTTTCAGAATATAAACATTTTCAGAGATCTTTTCAATAATTTTACATTTAATAAACTTAGGAGCAAGTTTTGCCGAAAAATAAGTAGGTGCATGAGATTGAACAAAACTTCTTCTCCACACGACATTCCCCACATCAAAAGAAATGACTTTACGACCCTTATTATAATAGCGTGCATTACGCTGATAAGCTTTTAATAAATGAGTTTGAACTTTAACAAAAATATCACTAAGTGAATTAAGAGAATCAGCATAGTGAGTTCTATTGGAAACTTCCAGTTCACTCAAATTATCAATAGAGTCACTTAAACGATGTAAAGAAGCATCAAAAAGAAGTTCTCTACCAAACATCAAAAAATTAGGGGTGAAATCTGTAGCTAGATTAACACTATTATTCAAAGCTAATTGAACATTAGATAAATACTTAGACCAAGTTCTATGATCTTCTTTAACAAAACAAGCTATGCAAGTTTCAACAGTTTTATTGTATCTCTCAACTGTATTGTTTTGAGGCGTGTATAAAGTATTATAAAATATTATAGTGATATTAAAACCTTTCAGAAATTCTACGAAATGTTTAAAAGTAAATTGTGTACCAATAATTCTCTGTGAAGAACCATCAGCTATATAAGCAGCACTAGAAACAGAATTTATTTTATAACCTAACTGTGAAAATTGTTCATGACTATTTGAACCCAGAATTAATGAAATCATGATTAGAACGAATTATATCTAAAATATGTTCTATAGGAATAACTATTTTCCAATTAAGATTACTATTAGAATCATACTTACATTTACAAAATTTATATAAAGTTTTATTTTCTACTCCAAAGTTCTTTTGCAAGAACAAGAAATTGCTCTACAGAATCAATACGCTTACCAAATAAAAAAAGGTGTGTAAATAGGCAACATGTTATGTTCAATAATGTTAATCAAAACCGCACCAAACAATGGCAAAGAAAGACGACTAGCCATGTCCATTATTTCTGTAATGAAATCTGGAAGAGATTCAGAACTCTTCTGTTTCCTCGTACGAAGGTCATGTTCCAGAAAATAGTCAAAATCCGGCCTGTCAAAACGTTTAAGTAAAGCAAGTTTAAGCTCGTGCCAGGATGGAATACGAAAGCGAACTGTGCGAAACCATTTCAGAGCAATACCACTAAGCAAGTCCGTAAATGAACCAACCAACAAAATTTCATCAAAATTTTTGTATAAAAAATATTCTTCAACTTCAGTAATAAATTCTCTAACACAAGATTTCCCATCGAATTTAATTTTACTCTTTTTTAAATCGGGCAACTTAATTGCAGAAGGAAAATTCTTTTTAATATGTTCACTAACCAAAACATTCATTGAATTAAATGAAGGCAAAGCGTTCGTCGCAAAAGCTGAGGAAGAGTGTGCAATCCTGTCATTATGATCAAAAGAATGTGGTACATCTGTCAAATTAATCATGTCAGGAACAAAAGGTGCAACATTAGGAACTGTGCATGCACCATCAGTTTCTATGTTATCTTTAGCAAGAGGCAGAGAAGACTGAACTTCTTTATCCATTTTGAACAAACAATATGATTATAATTGATGAGCAAAGCAAAATGCAAGACTTCAAAAGTTATAAAATATTTGAGGTTAAGTTGAAATATTTTTAAAGTTACAAGTTGTTTTTTTATGAAAATATCAAAGTGTTAAGCAATGAAAAGATGCAGCAATAATTTACAATATAAGTTCAAGTCACATAAAGTATGATTATTAAGTTAAACCAAAGTTCACTTAAAATTAAATATGAAATCAAATTACACCGCACTTAGTTTTACAATGTTGAGTTACTTATACAAAACAAAACTGTCTTACCATACAAATGTTGGTTTTGCAAGAGTAAATGGGTAATGCTGTAACCATAAAAGTTAAACATACACAATAGTACAATAATGTTACTAGGAAATATTGTTTACTTACAAGGAAACATCAAAAAAAAATTCAAGTTGTAAATTACAACAATAAACAATAATGTTTTACAGAAACTATATAATGTGTTCTGTAAACAATAATACAAATTATAAGATGCAACAATAACTAACAAGATCAGGAAGCTACTTCAAGTCCCTGTTCGCAGAGCGACAAACTGTTCTTTTGTGAAAAAAGTAAATTAAGTTTGGGCCAGATGTCTGGCTAAAAAAAATGTTAAATTAGACCTCAAGATTTCGGCGTCGAAGATGAGAGAATCCAGAATCCATGAAATGGAAAATTATAATCAGACGAAAGAAAAAGAAAAAGTAGAAGAAAAACACGAAAAACGCCACAGCAGGGCTGTAACAAAATTTTAAAAGGTTAATACACAAGTCTATTAGAATTTCAACACGTGGGGAGCATGGCGTCCCAAGAAGGAACTTACCGTTTTTCCGTTAATAAATGACTTTTCCCGTGTGCACCGATAAATCCAAGTAGGTGAAAATCACGCTAGAGCATCGTCCAATATTGAAATCCTGAAACATCAATTTGACTTAAAACACGAACCTAAAATGATGACCACATATTGGTCTGGTAGAAATAAATCTTACCGAAGAAATTAGGGATCCCTCCTTCTGAACACCTTGTCCTGGGTGTTTAAGGCAGCGATTATGGCATCATTTGGCCTAAAAATATCCGTGATTATACCGGATTTGTAAGATTAAATTGGCGAGATAAATGCCTCGATGACGAAATCAGGTCGTAAAGTGAAACGTCAAAAAATGACAGTTCCGAACTCAACCATAGCCAATAAAAGACAGTATAAAAATCGTTCCGAAATCGACTAAAATATGAAAAGCATGTAACAGTTTAAAAAACACGTTACACTATGTTGGGGTCGGCTTTCAGTCTTACAGGATTCAGCTGAATACCAGTATTTTACATAGGAGCGAAAGCAGATCTGACCTCCACAACCCAGTTAGTACTGGGTAATACGACACCCCTTGGTAAAACAACTGACTCCCTGTAACGACTGTCAAAGATCTAAAAATGACAACCGGAACCAACAACGGCTTAAGAGCGTGTACGCCGTACGGCGTTTCATACAAATTTTCAAGTCCTTATTTTTCGATATGACTGAACCGATTTTAATGAAACTTCATACCCATAAGCAGGATACTTAGGTCTAAAAAGTTAGTGAAAAACATTTTCGCAAAATTGTGTAACAGTTAAATTAGACCGATTTTAAATTTTCCATAGAAACAGAAATTTCCAATTATCTTTTCTTAAATAAGACATTTCGAAAATGTTTTTCACTAACTTTTTAGACCTATGTATCCTGCTTATGTGTGTGAAGTTTTATTAAAATCGGTTCAGTCGTTTCGAAAAATAAGGACTTGAAAATTTGTATGAAATGCCGTACGGCGTACACGCTCTTAACATGCTTTCCGAGGCACAGAGGAACCTCGGTAAGTAATAGGTGCTTTGGCTATGCGCGCGCGGCTTAACCTGGAGATCGACCTGAGCGGCTGTCATTATTTAGCCTATACGTTATACAAGATATAACTTATTAAACACACGACCTCTCGTCTGATGTCTCGGACCATGAAACTGAACATCTTTAGCTGCTTGGGAGCGGTGCGGTTACTTAACTGCTTTAGGCCATAGCTCCTCCGGCATGCGACAGATGTTGCCCAGTTGCATTTAAGCTTGGCAGCCGTGTGACCTATGTATATCTGCGACTAGTAGTTGCCCGCGACTTCGTTCGCGTGGACGAAGTTTCATACAAAATATCAACCCCTATTTTAAACCCTAAGGGAATGAATTTCCAAAAATCCTTTCTTACTGCACACTTACGTCATTACAGGAACACTGTAGACCGAGCCGATTCAGCTGTGCGTTGATCGATCAGTCAGTGAATCAGTAAGCCAGTCAGTTTCATACTTTAGGTATATTTATGGAAGACAGATTTGCAGCTTTGGAAATTAGCTCCTAAGATACTGCGCTCCATTGCTCGCTGACAGACCCAGAGTGCGAACTCTTGACGCTTGGTTAGTGGACCATGTCTGCGCTCCATAGGTGAGGGTAGGAAGACTGCACATGACCATGAGTTAGTGCCTAGTCTTATTTTATTGTCGTTCAACCTTGGCCATTGAGTCATCTCTTAACCTTGGGTAAACCCATGAAGTTCTTTCCAGGTATTAAATAATACTTCAACAACATACGTGTATTAGTGCACCATCACGGACTCGAACCCGGCAAACGACAAGGGTCACCGATGCCCATGCCTGCACATAAATTCATATAAGTCTAGGTTGTTTATGGTCGTTCATAAAACTGTCATGTATCATCTTTTGTAGATTAATTGTTAACTCGTGGACAGGGGCTTTAATTAATGTGGAAAATGATATGGTATGATGTTATCTCATCAATTTCAGCTACGCAGTACCTATTACAGTATCCAGAAAGCATAGCAAATTCAGCCTATAACGCTCTAAGTGCTGGGTCACTGCAGGCCTCTTGTCTATGGTAGGGAGTGGGCCAGCTTCATTTCACCAAGTGGATTGCCGGATGCCACATGTCTTCTCATTTTAGCGTCTAAATCTGTACTACTATATATATGTACTAATATGTATACTACTATACTATTATCTCTACTAGTATAGAATAGTAATTATTATAATCGTAAAAATATAATGAGGAGGGATGAAACGCATGTTACTAAAAGAGTGATGGATATAAATGTTGATGGATGGAGAGGGAGAGGAAGGCCAAAGAAAAGATGGACGGATTGTGTGAGGAATGATATGAAAGAGAAGGGGAGTAAATGATGCCGTGACGTCTGACAGGGGAGAATGGAAGAAGAAAACGTGTTGCGCCGACCCCGCGTAGACTGGGACAAGGGCTGGAAGATCTTTCTTTCTTCTTTATCGTGTGGTTAGTGCCTAACCTGGTGTCAGAGTTTTTATGCCGCCCAAGGGCCTCTGACTTGGCTTTACATACCGTCGAGAAATATCGCTCAGGTATGCTGGTTTCCTCACGATGTTTTCCTTCACCGAAGCAAGTAATAATTGTACAATACGCACATGATCCCGAAAAATCAGAGGTGCGTGTCCTGGGTTTGAACTCGAGACCTATGACTTGGCAGTCCAACGGTCACACTACTAGGCTATCACGGCTGGAAGATGATGAGTATAGAATAATAATTCTAATAGGCGCGTCTGGAATCTCATCTTAATGATCTCTCGCCTTTAATATTCTAACTGATTAAATCCTAATTCATTCTTTGGGAGAGCAACGCATTTGCGATCATAAATAAACTATTGACACAAATCAAACGACATCCTAGACCCACTTAGTAATTCTGCTCAGCATTCAGCTGAAATTGAACATCGTACATTAACATCACTACATAGTATAAAACAAAGTCGCTTCCCGCTGTCTGTCTGTCCCTATGTATGCTTAGATCTTTAAAACTACGCAACGGATTTTGATGCGTTTTTTTTTAATAGATACGAGTGATTCAAGAGGTAGGTTTATATGTATAATAGCATTGCACCCGTGCGAAGCCGGGGCGGGACGCTAGCACATAGTAGATCTCTTTAAATCTACTGAATTATTGATCTCGTTATGTATGACATAACATCATAACAATACATCGAACAACAATCTATAATACCCATATTGCTAGACCATAACATCACACCTGTACTCCCCGAAGGGTTAGGCAGAGGTGTACCTAATTGTATAGCCACATTTCGCCAGTTATGTTGAAATCCCATGTAATACCCCTATTACACGAGCCTTAATCCATCAACCGGTACAAATCCGGACAGCGCGGCTGTTACTGAGAAATTACTTATGGAAAATCCCAATAACACTTTGCCTGTCCTGTAAATCGAATCCAGCACCTCATGCTCAGCATCTCTCACTTGTGGCGACGAGACCAACGAGCCAGTCGTGCATGACGTACTTACTTTAAAAGGAGGCTTTGTTTAAGCTAGTTAATTTGATATTCTAATTGCATATATTTTCATCTTCCTTGTTGTCAATCATGGCGTGTGCTTAATACTAAATAATGTAGATTTGTAGTATCGTTTAAAGTCACTGCCTTGTTGGTTTAAGGTCGCAAGTCCGACTGTTGAGCGTGAGGTCGGGTGTTCCATCTCCAAGACGTATAAAATTAACAGAATTTCTCTGTAAGATTGTTGAGTCCCGCCCGATTTATGACAATATTTGCTCCCGGGATTTAGAAATAAATGGTGAAATGTATAACTACTTAATAACTGCTGCATGGGTCGTACTTCAAGGTGAAGCCGTGCTTGCCTTGGTTGATCCTTGGATGGGTTACCATCCATTACATGCCGAGCTTCATCCGTGCTTCAGCACGATCTTGACAGTGGTTACAGGTAGTCAGTGGCCAGAAACTGTGACAACCAGACGTCTTACCAGGTGGTATCGTATTACCCAGTACTAACTAGGTTATGGAGGTCATATAGGCGGTCGCTCCATGTAAAATACTGGTATTCAGCTGCATCCGGTTAGACTGGAAGCCGACCCCAACATAGTTGTGAAAAGGCTAGGCAGAGGATGAAGAAGTGCGCTATTATAAATAAGTTCTATAACACCATTTGCCTATAAGTAACAAGTTACTTTCTAACAATCTGTTGTTAATTTAGACCGCCACTGGTCAGTTATCAGTCACTCTGTTATCACCAAGGGGTCATAGAACAATACGATAATTTCTATTGAGGTTTAGAACAATCATTTGCTTTCATTTTGCATTTTGTGATAAGTCATAGGTACCTATGAAGTTCGAACCCAAGACACGCACCCCTGATTTTTCGGAATCATGTGCGTATTGTTTAATTATCACTTGCTTCGGTGAAGGAAAACATCGTGAGGAAACCAGCATGCCTGAGAGATATTTCTCGGCGGCATGTAATGTAAAGTCAAGTCAGAGGCCCATGGGCGGCATAAAAACTCTGACACATGGACTGCACTAACCACACGATAAAGAAGATTTTGCATTTCATGATGACAGCGGGAACTTCTGGTTATCTTCTGGCCAGGAGATACGACGGGATGAGTCGCTCTTGAAGGACATGCTATACACCGACCTTATTGGCGATGTACGGTACTTCAGAAAATTCAGGAGCGCATAGGGTTGCCATACGTTCGGAGTTGTACGGACAAGTCCGGAATTCAAGCTTCGTGTCATGAGCACTAACGCGATCACTGGCGCGGTCACTGGTGCGAGCACGAGCACAGGCAAAAGAACTGGCACGAGCACTGGTGCGATTACTTGCTTTTAGCACTGGTGCGAGCACTGGCTTACAGCAGTGGTTCGAGCACTGGAGCTACAACTGGCGCGATCACTGGAGCGATCACTAGCGTGAGTAAGACTGGTTGTCAGACTTTCGTGCTTTTGACTACTCATAACGACAGTCGAAGATTTACAAATGACAGTTTGACAGGCTTTCTGAGGCTCTGAGGTAACTCGGTACGTAACAGATTGTCACCTATCCACGGACCGACCTCGCCAAGCACAGCTTAACCTTTCAGATCGACCCGTGCGGCTGTTATTATTTATTTATCATTTTCTACGCATACTTAGTTAAAAAATGGCCGCCGTGACAAAAAATCGGTCAAGAAAATATGAAAATTACTCACTCCAATCGATAAGTAACTTCTTACCACCGTGCGTGCTTAAAAACACTTTATTAAAATGACCTAAGTGTCTTAAGAATAGATTATCTAACATTTAAGTATGGACTAGAGCCGTGGGTCAAAGCTAAACCAACCAGTTTGGTTGGTGCTAGGGATGCGCGATACCTACTTGCATTTTATCGATACTTTAGGTCAATCTACGGAGTCTACTCTCTTAGTCCGTCAACGAAGATACGGGTTCGTTCAAAAGTAGCTCGAAACTTCGTAGTAAACCCTACTCCCTATTATTTTCGGATTTAAGAGTTTTGAAAACACATCGGTACTGGTAGTAGGGACAGCCGTCCAATCTTGTTGTCATTTATTCCAAGTTCGGGCCCCTAACTAATCTTATGTCATGTCCGTTGTGATAAGGATTATGAAAAAAAGACGCCCGTAATTTCGTCCAAAACTATAGGTTTCGAGCTTAGAAAGTAGACCTCCAGATCGCAACTATGCGATACGATTCTAGGATCGTATCAAATTTATTATAAAAGAAGTAGTTTAAAGGAATTTAAGAATCTAGGTAAAATTTCAGGAATTACATTGTCATCTTTTGTTTTCTTTTAAATTGACTGATCATGCAATTTAGGACAATACATAGTGTAAACGGACCCTTCACGAAGCCGTTATCCAAGCATTACAAAACTACTGCCACGCAAAAATCATTGCTGAGAAAGTTCATTTGTTTTTGGTAAAAATCACGTTAACAGTACACTGTAACGCACTCAAAATATTGTGCAGATAGATGCATTAAATACTACGTATTTAAAGTAAAGTTATGACATTAAAAACAGTATTAAAACTTGAGAAAACGTTAGACCTGGACCTCCAGTTTCTCCATAGCAAGAAGGTTCCCGTATTTATAATAGATAAACCTTCTTTTATCTGTTCTGTGGTATACCATAGTGTGCAATATCGGAGTACCGCATTCTGTTGTATCGATACTATGAAGTATCCGATCCATCGTACATCACTAGTTAGTTTTAAACGGCTGAAAAAGTATGTTACTGTGCGGCTGTCATTGACCGATAGATAAACCGACTCATACGGGCTGTTTAAGTTAAATTTAAATCTAAACTAATATTCTAAAGCGGTAAAAGTTTGGAAGTTTGTTACTTTGTATGTATGGTGTAATCTTCGGAACTACTGAACCGATTCCGAATTGTTTTTCACTGATAGAAAGTTACATTATTCCAGGGTGTTATAGGCTATTTAACTATACATATAAAATTCAAAGTCCTGACTGACTGATATATCAACGCACAGCCCAAACCGCTGGTCCTAGAGGCATGAAATTTGGAGGGTGTATTCTTTGTGAAGAGTAGGTATCCACTAAGAAAGGGTTTTTCAAAATTCTACCCCTAAGACGATGAAATGGGAGGTTGAATTTTCTGTGAAACTTTATATTCACTGGGTCGATTGACTCGAAAATTGGTATGCACATTTTTCAATTAAAATTATGAGACGAGTGTATCACAGTTTTTCCAAAATCATCCCTCAACGAAAATCGTAATAAGTCAGTGGACTCAGTAATAAACAACGATGACGCCATACATTACCCGGTTGAATTTCTTAACACAATATTGAAGCCTCCCGGTCTGCCAACTCACATATTAAAATTGAGAGTTGGCGCCCCAGTAATCTGTGTGAGAGTCTGTGTATATTCCGAGGATTGCGTCTGCTTTGCCATGACTTAATTTAGCAGGGGTAGGTAAACTTAAGGGAGAACTGCTTTTCACACGGCCAGTTACACTTGGCCTGCGCTAGAGTAAGCTCCTGGAACAGCCTGGTGATTTTAGCACCTGAAGGAATAACAAAAAATATTGTTTAAGTACAAAAAAATACAGCGGTAGTTAAAGTATGTCGTTGTAAACAATTTATTCTCCACTTCTGGTTGTCTCCTTTTCACACACGCTTTGAGTTCTGTTAAAACCATACAGTTACTCTCATCCCAGAGATTAGTTTAGTTTTACGGAGAACTTCGTCCTTATTGCTTTGTTCGGGGTATGTTCAGTTGGTGTGTTCAATGAGAGGGAGTGAGAGCGATTTTTATAATTATTGCTGAAAAAAAAATGTTATTTGTTTCATGAAGGCCACGCGGGCGAAGCTAGTAAATTATATTTCTATCATGCATCATCATCATTTTATAGTAATAAGCAGTGATTGCCTAGTGGTGTGATCGTTGGACTGCCAAGTCATAGGTCTCGAGTTCGAACCCAAGACACGCACCTCTGATTTTTCGGAATCATGTGCGTATTGTGTTCACTTGCTCCGGTGAAGAAAACATCGTGAGGAAACCAGCATGCCTGAGAGACATTTCTCGACGGCCCATAGGCGGCATAAAAACTCTGACACCAGGTTAGCCACTAACCACTCGTTAGAGAAGAAGAATCATTTCATAATTCGGTTATGACATTTTAATGTGGCCGCGAAATAATAACAGCGGCACAGGATGATATTCAAGGTTAAGCCGCGCTTGCCTAGGTCGGTCTGTGGATGGGTGACCATCATATCATACCAGGTTTCCTCTGTGCCACAGAAAGCACGTTAAGCCGTCGGTCCCGGCTGTCATTTGTAGATCTTTGGCAGTCGTAACAGGTAGTCAGTGGCCCGAAAGTCTGACAACCAGTCTTTCCAAGGGATACCGTATTACCCAGTACTAACTGGGTTGTGGAGGTCACATAGGCAGTCCATGTAAAATATTGGTATTCAGCTGCATCCGGTTAGACTGGAAGCCGACCCCAACATAGTTGGGAAAAGGCTAGGCAGACGATGACTGCGATTTACTGCGATATTAATAAATATGACCACAGAAACCTTTGTGTTTTTGTAGACGCACGTGTATTCGAAGATTACGGAAATGAAGAAAAGAAATTGAAGGCTAATGTTATTAATTTAAGGTCGACTGTTAAAACTGTTGGTTTTTGTATCTTCGATTCTACATGCACGTGTAGGGTCTGGTCATAAACAATAAACATCCTTGTGGGAAACTTAAGAAAATAAAATAAGAAATGAGTACATAAGAGCGAGTTTGAAAGTGGCGCTGGTGACTGAAAAGTTGTGTGGTAATCGGTTGTCGTGGTATGGGCACGTGATGCGGAGGAATGAGGAAAATGTCGTGAGGAGAGTTTTCAGTATGAACGTGGATGGGTATAAGAGTAGAGGAAGACCAAAGAAACGAAGGATGGACTGTGTGAAGGATGATATTGCTAGAAAGGAGGTGTCTAATGACATGACAATAGAGAAGTATGGATACTTCTCTAGTCCTGAGACACGAGGAAAGACGATGTCATGAGACAAGAAGAAGACATGCGGCGCCGACCTCAAATGAATTGGAATAAGGTAGGAGAATGGTTAATCTTTGTAGGAAACTTCTTTTTCTCATTCTCTTGCTTCGTGAAGGGTCAGTCTTCGGCTCGTGGCTTCCGAGGGATTGCTGAGCATGAAGTCCTGGATTCGATTACCGGATCGGGATAATTGTTATTGGATTTTTCCATCAGAAATTTCTCAGTCTCAGTCTGGATTTTTGCCCGGTTGATGGCAATAGGCTCGCCCTCTATTACATGGGACTTAAACATAACTGGCGAAATGTGGGTGTACTCTTAGGAAGGTACACCTCTGACTAATTCTTCGGGGATTACAGTCGTGATGTTATGTGAAGGGCCCGGTTATACCAATTATAAAACTCCATGATGACAAAAAGAAGTTCCCGAGGCGCTCGTGGCTACATAATAACACTCGATCTATCTTGAAGGCTAAGCCGCGCAAGTCAATGTTGGTCTGTGGATGGGTGACCATCCATTACCTTCCCAGTTTCCTCCGTGCCTCGGAAAGCACGTTTATCCGTTGGTCCCGGCTGCCATTTGTAGATCTTTGACAATCGTTACAAGTGGTCAGAAGCCCGAAAATCTGACAACCAGTCTTCCCAAGGATCGTTAATCCACCCACTAGGTTGTAGAGGTCTGATAGGCAGTCGCTCCATGTAAACTACTGGTATACAGCTGCATCCGGTTAGACTGGAAGCCGACGCCAACATAGTTCGGGAAAAAGACTAGGCCGACTGATTTTGAGGATGCTTGGATCCAGCTATGCTAGCGCCAGTATTTTCGCAGAATTCTTCTCCAAACTTTGAATAGATTTACTCTCACCATCGGGTCCAGTCAAAAAACTAGCCAGTTTCTTGGTTGTTAAATGTAGATCTTTGACAGTAGTTGCAGGTAGTCAATGGCCCAAGAGTCTGACCACCAGTCTTACCAATGGGTATCGTATGAGCCAGTACTAACTGGGTTCAGCAAACGGTCAGTACTAGTTTGCTGGATTTTTGCTGAATTGGGCATATTTTGCGCAGCCGTGAGACTCACAATAGTAACTTGCTTAGTAATATATGTTTTTTTTTGGATTATGTGTATTTGTGGCATGTGCCAAACAAACGTATTTTTCAACCGACTTCTAAAAAAGGAGGTGGTTATGTATTCGACCTGTATCCTGATTGCTGTGCCGATTTAAGTGATTCTTTGTTCATTTGGTAAAGGAAGATTGCGCGGTAATATAAATTTTATTAACTATGCTATGGTACTTTTTGGGTTATCTTCTATAATACGTTTTTCTTCTTTTTTGTCTATTTGAATGATGTGCTAGCATTTTTTCTGGATCCAATGTAAAATTGATACTTGACAAGGATTTGTGTGAGATACCACAACTAAAAAGTGTAAAATAAAAACTATTTTGCAAAAGCAATAAAAGTGGAAAATAACTTTACTTTCGGAAGTCAGTGGGTGGCAAAAAGTCAATGAAACGAAACAAAAGTCGCCGATTTGCAAAAAAGTTTTTATAGTGGGAAATCAGTGTTGGATGACGTCAAAATAAAAAAAAATCCTTTACAAGAATGATTCGTTTTTAAAATGACTAAGAAACATAATATACTGAGACGTGTGAGCTCGTCGAAACTAGGTTTAGAAAGTCTAGCTCAAGTCCTTGATGGCTCTATTTAGGACCTAGCGGGTTTAGTGCAAGGTTATGCTGAATTTGAGTAATTGTATCGTAAAAACGTTACAGCGGTCAACCACCTAACCTCCTACCCCTTTACACACAACATTACGCCTGTAATCCCAGAAGAGTTAGGCAGAAGTGTACCTAGTAGTAAACCCACATTTCGCCAGTTGTGTTTAAATCCCATGTAAAGAGGGCGAGCCTGTTGCCAGCAACCGGGCTCCAATCCAGACTCCGTGGCTGCTACTGAGAAATTTCTGATGGAAAAACCCAATAATATTTTGCCCGGGTCGGTAATCGAACCCAGCACCTCATACCTCACCACTAGACCAACCAGGCACTTCTCACACCTTATTCCTAAATAATTCCATCCGTTGTTGGTGCCCCGTTGGTCTCGTAATTGCAAAAGCGACTGTTGAGCGTGGGGGAGTTAGATTCCTGGGTCGGGCAAAAAGTGCTATTGGGTTTTTTCCACTACTCAGTAGTAAATTAAATAACTCAGTATTAGCCAGGAGTTTTGATTTGGTATTTGGTAAAAAAATTAGCTCTTTCCTAACAAAACTGCAATACCTACACGGTGAAAATGTATGGAACAGCTGTTTTTTGTTTTTTAATAACCGACGAAAAATTTCTGTTTCAAAATGGCGTACCTACTGAGCACGTGGTTTCCGTTTTCGGTACGATGTCCCTTCCAACCCGTATATAAATATTATGTGTTTCATAACATGAAAGAAATTACAGAGAATGAAAATGATGTGCAATTAAATTAAGCTTTAGGTTTAGAAATGTGGGTCATCCGGCTGGGCAGACGACATAGTTACCATCGGAGGGAAAACCTGGATGATTCTGGCACAGGACCGTGGAGACTGGCACAAGAAGAGAGAGGCCTGTACCCAGCAGTGGGAGAATTCAGGCTGCGGATGAGGATGAACCCGGAGTTTGGAAATTAAGTTTGTTTATTTTCTCATCACAAACGTAACAGTGGACAGGAATTATTCAATCTAATTTACAAGGTGAACATTTGTGAGAGACTGGCGCCCGAAACAGGCATACAATGCCTGTGTTACGGGTATTTAATATAATTATAATTGGTGGAATGATACTCCTGTGTTTACGTTAAGCCGTTGGTCTTGCGCCTGATACCTGATTTCTTTTCTTTAGGCGTTCTACTGAATTTCTTTTGCTCTCAAATTATTAATCAGTACCACCTAAATAACAAAAATAACCGACTTCCAAAAAAAAAAACGAAAAAAAATGGAAAATAACTTTTCTTTCGGAAGTCGGTGACTATTGTTTGTTTCATTGACTTTTTTTGCCACCGACTTTCCATTTTTTTTTGTGTTTTTTTTTTGGAAATCAGTTTTTATTTTACCCATTTTAGTGATCTTATCACACACAAAGCCTTTTCAAGTATCAATATCGCAATTGCTTTTACTCGGAGAACATATTTTTACCAGATATTTTGATTGAAAAATCAAACTACAGAACCGATTTTGATAAAATTTCTATGGGACCAAGGAAGGTATATCCTTTCAGATAAAAGAATTTTTCAAATCGGTTCATAAATGACAAAGATATGAGGAAACAAACACAAAACCAAAAAAAATACAACCGAATTGAGAACCTCCCCCTTTTTTTGAAGTCAATTAATTAATAAATAAAGATGACCTTGATTATCTAAGTTTATTGCCCTACATGCACACTGCTATCCCCGATGGAGCAACCTTGAATCATAAGTGTGTTTTTATTAATTTAGTTTTACGTAATTAAATATTATGCAAATTGTATGCGGCTTTACTTTCGGCCAAAGAATAAAATAATATAGAAGCGACACTCGCGCTTCAAAAGCATTATAATATTACTAGCTGTTGCCCGCGACTTCGTTCGCATGGACAAAAATACCCTATGTGCTATTTCAGACTATAATCTATCTCTGTGCGTCCATAATTCAGATCCGTTCAGCCGTTCTGGCGCGATTGAGTAACAGACCTCCATCCATCCATCCAAACTTTCGCATTTTAAGTATAGCCTGCAGCTTCGGGGCGAAAACGCATGGTATAAAATCCTTCAATTATTTTATCTCTGATTTTGCATCACTGTCAAAGTCATAATGATCATTATTCTTGTTGCTGTAAGGTTTTTGTTGTATTGGTGCTTGGGTTACTGTCATAGGGTAAAATAATTGTAAAAGGACTGTGCCTTCGAATCTGTCATCTGTCAAACTGACATCATCAACTCCGTAAACGTGTGTCCGTTTCGGTAGAAGCGACTGAAGTTCATTGTTCTGACCTTATCTCAAATTTTTTGACAGCGGCGCGGCATGTCTTCTTTATCCATGATTATTTCTCGGTTAGTCGTCATCTCTCTAGTCCCTTTCTAGCCATATCATCCTTCACACAGTCCATCCATCGTTTCTTTGGTTTTCCTCTACTCTTATGCCCATCGACATTCATACTCAAAACATTCTTCACGACATTTTACTCATTCCTTCACATCACAATGTTCGCTTCATCGAGCCCTAGTAAAAGGCTACTGTAAGGACGTGAGTTGTCACTTCTATACAATTTAATTAGTCTATGCCCTTATGCGATACAGCCAGACCTAAATCGTTGAGTAATTAAACTTTATAATAATACATATAAATGTTAATTTTATGACTAATATTACTTTTTAATTTGCCTAATTTAGAAAAAAAAAATGCTCCACTGAAATTGACCTTGGTCGTAACGTAAAGTACCTACCGAACTTTTTAAAGAGATTTCTAGCAAAACGGTAGTCTCGTCGATCTAGTGCAAGGGTGCTCAAACCCCAGGCCCGCGGGTCAGCATGTTGCCCGCCAACGCATTTAAATTTTAAATTGGCCCGCCGACAGTGACCATCAGCTGACCATAGTATTTTGAGAATAGATTTCGTGATTTCCTGGATTTCATTATAGGAAGAATAAAGTAAGAATGAACATTTTAGAGGAAGCTTAAGGGTCTATAGTAGGTCAGATGGCTTAGCATGATCCTCCGTTATGCCGAAAATACTGCAGCATTAATTTTGAAATAAATATACGGCAAAGTTGAGGATTAATGCTAGGTCCTATGTTTGACGAAAACACGATTCCATAAAATTTTCTCGATAGAAAAAAATTCCAAAGTTACCTCCAAACCGAACGATAAACCGCTGGTATTCAAAAAATACATAAAATTAGATCATGAAACTTGGCATACTAACTGAACTACCTATAAAGCAGGTCTTATGTTTGTTATTTTTTTTAAATTCCTGTTATTTTCAGCTTAAAAAGAAAATACCTAAACTATCGGCGTCTTGAAGTTGGTTCTCTGCCGCCCGCCACCCGCGCTCAGTCTCGCTTCGGCTTTCGAACTGGAGAGCTGTGCCGCTTGCGCTCAGAACAGACATTACGCAACAATACGACGTAAAATTAAAATTTATGTACTTAGGTTTATAGTGTGGCGCAATGGGAAATAACGGTTGGCGTAAAGAAGCAGGCAAACATAAATATGATAAACTTAATTAAATAAGTATCTATTCACCTATCTACTATTTATATACAAACATATAGGTAGACAGCATACGACACGTTTGGTGCAGTGGCTAAGCGATTGGCTGCTGCGCTACGAGTCGCAGGTGTTTCTGCATGTGAAGATTTGTGTTTGTAAGTTTCAATCACAAATGCATCGTCCACGATTCAGGAGAAATGCAGTGTGGGGCAACTTTTATAAAAAATAAAAAGATAAAAATTACCTATATAGTTTTGTTTTTGTTTTGACAATATATGTATATTACAACAAAATATAGGTCCTGTATCTACAGTAAGTACTTAGTAATTGTTTTTTATAATGTTGTCCCACTCCAGGATTTCTCCTGAATCGGAGACGGTGCGATTACAAACACAAATCTTCACAACTATCGTTAGGCTATAAAAATATTTCTTCCGTGCGGGAATCGAACCCGCGACCCGCAGTGCAGCAGCCAAGCGCTTAGAAATACCTAATAAAAATATAGGTATGTTCGGAAAGTACCTACCTATCTAACTACAAGAAACAAAACTGTAACTTACTTATCCGACTGTAGTGCTACCTACCACATACATAAAATGTATGAACTTACTGACGTACCTTGGTAGTTTAGCTAAATAATTATAATGTATCTTTCTAGAAGACGTCGATTACACAGTACTGAAAACGATGGTGATAAAGATGATGTTCCGGTAAATTCGTCAGTATCTTCTACCTACCTAAAAATGTAACTGATCTGTTATTCGTACCCACGGCTACATAATTATCAAACTATACATTTCCAGTATAAGCTGATCTCACATTGTATAGGCATTCCGTACAATGAGAGGTCAGCTTATACTGGAAGCTTCATATGTAGTAGTACACATCCGCATTTCTTAAAACAGAACGTACTACACGATCAATTATAAGCCTTATCCCATCAATCACAGCGTGTATTATACCATGCACCGTACAACTTACCCACACAAAAACATCGGTTGCTATTGTTGTGCTGTGCAAAAGCAATTTATTTTACATATACGCTAGTGATTGACTAAATCGGAAATTTATCGAATCTTACGTTTATTATTGTACAAAAAAAAAATGGGTCCTCAAAATAAAATAAATAATAAACTGCATGTCCAGAAAATATTATAATAAAAATAAACAATATGTAGCTAAAAAAAATATTATTAAGTAAATTAACACAATCAAAAATCCGGTTACGTTGGTTTAAGCTGTCATAGCGTATTGAAATTGAAACAGTAGGTATTGTTGAACCCTGCTATGGTGTTTACTCACTGACCTGTAAAGTGGAAGTATTTGTGCAGAACTTGCCGCTTTGACTGGGGTGGCACATTTTGTCAAATAGTGTACTCTTAAATTCATATATTTTTCCATGACAGATTTGATAAGAAATAATTTATGTCATTATTCAATGGGAACTGCTCAAATTGGTAAAACATAATATTATCAAAGAGATCTAATCCTATCGATCGATCGATAGCCTACGTTAGTCGATCTGCACAAGCACATCACTAACTTGCTGCATGACGCCACGGCTGCGATGCATCCACTTAGTAAAGTATCGTTTTGTGATGTTTACATTGCTTGTCCAGTCACTTAGCGGCAAACTTAGGTAGTGGTTAAGGGGCAATGTATTTGTTGCAAAAATAGTACAGTCGCTGTGATATTTGAAAACAAAAATAACATAGTAAGAGCAAGAAATATTTTACGATTTGTTGTTTTTCATGATTTTAAAGACAAATATAGTAAAATACTTGTACTAACACATGGTAAGTGATTCCATTTTGACGTTAGTAGGTACATTGAAACTAAATTTGCGATGTACAATTTTATGTTCATATAATGACAAGTTAATATTAAATTATGATTGATAATTTTATTAAGTACTTAGTACTCGTCCGATAATAGTGTAGTTTACTCTAACAAAATCGCTTCGACTTCGTGTGCCCGCGCGCGTCACCGCGAGCTGTGTGCGATCGCGCCGATCGCGATAAAAGAGTGAGGTGGTGGCGCGGTGAAGTGGGGGCCAAATTAGAATTTGAGCTGAGGTTATATAGACTCTTAAAAGTAGCGCCTGTTACAGAAAAATTGAAAGGAAGCCGTTTGTGTTGATATGGACGTGTAATGAGGAGGGATGAAAGGCATGTTACTAAAAGAGCGATGGATATAAATGTTGATGGATGGCGAGAAAGACGAAGGCCAAAGAAAAGATGGATGGATTGTGTGAGGAATGATATGAAAGAGAAAGGAGTAAATGACGCCGTGACGTCTGACAGAGGAGAATGGAAGAAGAAAACGTGTTGCGCCGACCCCGAGTAGACTGGGACAAGGGCAGGAAGATGATGATGATTTATGAATACTTTTCTTGTTATGATCCCGTTCTCAATAAAGCAATCCAGTAGAAAATACAGAAAACCTAAGCTAGACTTCCTTGATACAATATTAACTGAACATATCTTCACAATCAGCTCAGCAATCTTCAGAAATTGTTAGAAAAGTAAGCCAGTAAAGAAGCTAGGAAGGAAGGTTTAGTAAAAAAAAACTTTTTTGCAAAAAACAAAATGACTTCCAAAAAAAACACAAAAAAAAGTGGAAAATAACTTTACTTTCGGAAGTCGGTGACTATTGTTTGTTTCATTGACTTTTTTGCCACCGACTTCCGAAAGTAAAGTTTTTATTTTACCCTTTTTAGTTATCGTACGAGTAGGTATCACACACAAATCCTTGTCAAGTATCAATTTCTTTTACTTGGATGACATTTTTTCCAGCTATTTTGATTTCAAAACCAAACTGCTGAACCGATTTTGATGAAATTTCTATGGGACCAATCGGGAAGTAGATCCATTCAGATAAAAGAAGAATTTTTAAAATCGGTTAATAAATGACGGAGATATGAGGTAACAAACACAAAAAAAAAACATACAACCGAATTGAGAACCTCCTCCTCTTTTTGAAGTCGGTTAAAAAGGGCTTCATTGCAACGTCTGATCTTGTTTTTCAGTTTTTATGCAGATTTGGACTATCGACCTCAGATTTGTTGCAGTACTGGTTAATACGGCTACTGTAGGTAAGACTGGTTGGCTTTGACATAGTCAGATAATTATGTCATAAGACATAACATGACGGAAACAAGTTTTAATAATGGTATCATAATTTAATATTGATTTTTATTTATACGTTATTGTTGTTCATAACTGTGGTTATTTATAAATGCCCTTAACCCACTGAAGGTTGCGGCTTAAAATCTTAATAAATGTATACCGGAAGACAGATAAATCATATAAAGAAACATAATTATTATGTATTTAATCGTACTTGTATTTCGTTCGGATGATTTTTTTCAATTTATAACATAACATCACGGCTGTAATCCCAGAAGGGTTAGGCAGATGTGTACCTAATAGTTCACCCACATTACGCAAGTTATGTTAACTCTACTAAACTCTTTTAATTTTGTGTATTCATCTGGAAGCAGACCCCAACATAGTTGGCAAAAGGGACAGCCCAAGATTCATATTTCTTTTTTTTATTGTTTGTCACCGGTGAAAAGACAGTTCTTACAATTAGCATTATTGTATCACTGAAACATACACATACACATGGGGTGTACAATATTTTTATGTAAGTATGTCAATCTTATTTGCTATGTTAAAAATAATGAATAATAATACAATTACACTCTTAATTGTTGGTGGATGTTATCTATTGCATTTTTTGTTATAGTCAACCTCATTTTACATTAATTTTTATGACCTATACAATTAATACGGACATACAATTTACGCTTAATAAGTCAAAATAAATCCGTCCTATCCCGTCCTATCCCGTCCTATCCCGTCTTATCCCGTCCTATCCCGTCCTATCCATTCATATTATATATAATTTGTAAAATATACCTAGACCAACAAAAAATGTTGGTACTGTCAATAGCAAAAGTAGGTTAAATAAACATTTATTTAAAATAATTCCCAAGACTCCAAAATAAATACACCTACATTAAAATAGAAACTTAAGTGCATCGAACCATTCTGGGTTATTTTAAATTAGCAGGGTCAACAAAACTTGCTGACCCTACCGATCATGAAAAAAAAACACTCGAATAACAGATTAAAAATATATAAATTGTTATGTCTACGGTCTACATAAAAATACGGATAAGAATATAATCGGCAAAGCTAATTACCTACATGTAAACAAATTGGAGGTGCGACATAGGAGTAGAATGTACTTATTTTTAATATTTTTTTTTGAATGAATTTGGTTTTTTTTTTGTCAAAGCAAAGTAGAAGTTTTCTTTTGTTTGCTTTTTTGACATAAAACAAATGTTTCTTTTTATTAGGGGAGGACACTGGCTTCTGCAACACAGTTTTAACTATCGCAGGAGTCAGGGAATTCCATATGTATGTGTACAATGTTTTATGTCAATACATATTTTTTATTTATAATTATTATGATAACAGGTGCCTAAGTTAAGAATTATTTATTAAAGTTGGATAATATTTTTTTTTATTGAGAAAGGTCAGTGAAATGTAGATGTAATCTAATCACCAATATACAATGCAGTTATCATTAGTTATCATATACCTACTTGTTGTCGTATGTTATTGTCACTCTTGGATTCGTCGGGGGCGTACAAAACATCGCATAGGTTGACGCAATTAGTTGAAAGAGTCCAAGAGTTCAAAGAGAGTCCAAATTGTTTTTTTTTTTACTTCCTAAGGAAAAGTTGTCCCGGGGGTTAAAATGGCCACTGTAACAGAACATAATATGATAATAATATGAATTATGTTACAATTCGTAAAATGGCCACAAACTGATAATTAACTGTGTCTGTGACCATTTTAAGAATTTTAATGTGATTCATATTAAAGACCCCCAGTTTGTTGGTCTGAATCAATACCTACTTAAGAGGTATTGCGCTTATTTTTTTGCACTCTGTATATTACGGTGAAAGATGGGTGCGTAAATAAACTGATTAACCAGTTAAAGTACACAGTAGCCTAAATGCAAATAATAGAATAGAATAGAATATACTTTATTGTACACCAAAATTGATACAGAACGGTTTTACAAAAATTATTAGTTTTATGGTTACAATGGCGGTCTTATCGCCGATAGCGATCTCTTCCAGACAACTTTTGGATGGACTGTACGAACATGAAATAGAAAAAAGGGGGTAGTCAGTGGTGTACTGTTAAGGTTCATAAGTATTCGATCTGATTATCATTTCATATTTTTATTAGGGTTAGGTAGGTTAGAACTGTCACCAACCATGTGCGAGTCAAGATGGACGCAGTAACTAAGCTAGGGCACCCCGACCGAATGGGTTAGGTTAGGTTAGAACTAAGACTAACGTCGCGCGAGCTGAGCGAGCGAGCGGTGCCGCGGTTGCGACCGGAGAACGATACATCCAGGTTGGTGGCCTCAAATCTCCAGTAACAATTGTATTTTCAAGTCGCAAATATTTCAAGACCCATCTTTAGCCGTAACATAGACAAAACGCCTATTTTTTACAGTGACATTGTATGTTAAAAAGAAACCTTTGCTTCAATATGGTCTGGGTAAGAGATGGCGCTAGACAGCTGTCTAGCGCTGTCACTTTCCCACTCTCGGAATAGTCCCAAAACAGTCCTGCACTAACAGATCATGGTAACCAGAATATTTGAAAATACCATTGAAGACACCACCATTCCTTTTAAAAACTTTTACAGTTATTATCGGCAGTGGATGGAGCGAAATAAAACGGCTTGGAGAAGGAATAAACGTTGTTTAATTTTATTATTAGGCACAGTACAAAAAATGGACACACCGCCTTGACCGGCGTTGGAAGAAGGGAGGAGTTGCCATACTCGAAATTTAATTATTAAAATATAAATGTTGCCACTTTATTACAATATTTAACAAAAACATAATTCGAAAATACATTGAATCGCATTTTTGCTATTAGAAACAGAAAAAAAAGACTTAATTATGTAAGTCGATTCTACTTTAATACAATAATAAGACAGATTGAACACTTTTCACTTTTAATTAATAATTAATTACAACAATTCTGACAATAAAGACTATATAAAAGTTATCTCTACGACGAGGCGCGACTGAAAGATCCTCGGCCAACTGAGCTCGGGGTTTTTAAAAGCTATTCTCCCGCCGAAGTGACGTCAGCCGATGCAGGTAGCCAATGACTCGTCAGCAACGTTCCAACGTCCGGTCTAGGTGGCAGCACTGGACCCACGGTGCGTCGCTTGACTTGTTAGATATTGGCGCTATGTTTGGTCGCCGGAAGCAATGGCGCCATCAGGTAGCCAATGACTCGTCAGCAACGTTCCAACGTCCGGTCTAGGTGGCAGCACTGGACCCACGGTGCGTCGCTTGACTTGTTAGATATCGGCGCTATATTTGGTCGCCGGAAGCAGTGGCGCCATCAGGTAGCCAATGACTCGTCAGCAACGTTCCAACGTCCGGTCTAGATGGCAGCACTGGACCCACGGTGCGTCGCTTGACTTATTAGATATTGGCGCTATGTTTGGTAGCCGGAAGCAATGGCGCCAACATCCGGCCCTCCTGAACTGTGTCTGTCCCTAGACACATCGTTATCTGTAACGTGAAAATAAACATGTTAGCTTTGAGGACTATAATAGGTATTATGTTACTTTATGTTGAATGAGTTCCCACCACTGAGCCAATGGATAGCACATACAAAAGTGTGATCCCTGACTTCGCACCACCATGCTCAGACTCGCAGTCCACATGATAGTCGAAGCTTTCCAGTTCATCCACTTTTAATGAGTTCCCACCACTGAGCCAATGGATAGCACATACAAAAGTGTGATCCCTGACTTCGCACCACCATGCTCAGACTCGCAGTCTACATGATAGCCGAAGCTTTCCAGTTCATCCACTTTTATTTGCATGAACCACATTTTCAGCCACTACAAGCTCAAGGTCGAACCTCACTTGTTTCTGTAATGGAAACGCCATTACAATAGCAACATTTCTATTCCATAAAGTGTGATTTGTTACAGTATTATTGCAGAACAAAATATTGTACAAGTTTCATTCTCATATTAGAGAGTATTTAAAACCAAAATGTAAGCTGTATTATTAAATTATAAATAAACAATAATTTTACCATTTGATGTTTCATTAAATTAGGATTTTGTACATACCAACCACGCCAACATCCTCATCCCAATCGGTTATCTTAATCCATGGTTTCATGTTTTCTACACAGGTAGTCCCAGAATATTTCTTGTGTGATCGCTCGCTGCCTATTATATCAACTATGTGGTATCTATCTTTCCCGAGTATTTTTGTAACTTTGAAAGGGCCCTTGAACACCGGTAGGAGTTTAGTACTGCTGCCATTACCAGCCTGGCTAGACACTTTTACGAGAACCAAGTCCCCAATCTCATATTGTTTGGCCACACATCGTTTTGCATCAAAACTTTCTTTTTGATGTCCAGCATCCAATTGTATGCGCGTGTCGATATCCCGTCGCAGCTGTGTGACATCTATAATTTCTTCTTGCTCGGGTAAAAATCTGTCACTCTCTGTTCTAAGGCGGTACCCAAAAAATACTTCACTGGGGACTGCATTGATGGTTTTCTGCAAGGTGCTATTCATACCTTGTTGTAAACACGTTAAAACATCATCCCAGTGTGTGTAGTCTTTGTCTGCACCCAATGAACGCAGTGCCTCTACTATTGTTTTATTATATCGTTCGACCTGTCCGTTCTACCTCGGCATGCCAGTTGCTATAGTGTGTGCACGAATGTTTTTGCTATTACAATATGTTTGAAATGCCTTTGCCGTAAAAGCAGGACCAGCGTCAGTAATGAGTCTTCGCGGATTGCCAAAAATCTTAAACAAGTGGTCTAATTCTTTTATGACACAAGCAGTGCTTGTATCACGCACCGGAAATACAAAGACGAACTTTGTAAATGCATCAACAAGTACTAGAATATGACAATTGCCCTTTGATGATTTTACAAATGGACCCACATGGTCCATATGGAGGGTATGAAAGGGGCGAGCATATTTTGGAATTGGAAACAACTGACCTTCTTTTTTACCACTTTTATTTTTATTGTATAAGCAGTGTAAACAATTTTTTATGTATTTAGTTACTGTTTTTTTCATTTTAGGAAACCAATATTTATGTTTAATTCTTTCTAACGTTTTGTCTACAGCGAAGTGGCCTATTTTGTCATGATTGTACATAATTACTTGCCAGATACAATTTTTTGGAACAACCCATCTTCGACCTATTTCAGTGCGGCGGTAGATTTTGTTTCCAAGCAATTCGTATTCGTTAAAAACATTCCGATTCGCATCGGCCTCTCCTGATAGTAAAATATCTCTGATTTTACATAGATTTGGGTCTTGTTCCTGAACACTCAAAAGCCAGTCAGCTTCGGTGATAGACATTACCATTTGTTTTTCACAAACTTCACCACTATAAGAAGGGTTTCTACTAAGTGCATCAACATGCTGCATTTTAGCGCCGGGTCTATGACAAATCTCATAGTCAAATTCTTGAGTCAGGAGCACCCACCTGGCTATTCGTGGCAACACTTCTTTTTTTGTTAGCGAGTATCTGACGGCATTACAATCCGTAATTAATTTAAACTTACGGCCCAGCAAATATAAACGAAATTTTTGAAATGATGCCACAATAGCAAGAAGCTCGAGCTCAAACGAGTGGTAACGTAATCTTCTACCCAAACTACAGAACAATTTGAGAATCCCTGCAAATTAATCGGTATTGCCAACTTTAGTTTCGTTAATTTTAATTGTTTTACTAAATCCGCCGTTATTAAAGAGCAATCACTGCCCATGTCAATAAAAACTTTTTGAGAAAAGCCCCCTATACAGGCCACTTTATTAAATTTATTTTTATTTTCACTAGACTTTACAAATTTTACTTCTTTTTTTAATTCGTCAGATTTTTTGTTCGACAATAGTTTTCTGAATGCCCTTTCTTACTGCAATATTTACAAATTTCTGTACACTCATTTCGTTTGTGATTACCCCCACATCCAAAGCAGGTTATCTGCCTTGTGGTCCTGGCAGCCGTTAAACTTTGATTTGACACAGCAGTACGACTAGATTGTTCAGATTTCAATGAATTTCCTAGATCGTTTCGTTTAAACGAGGATTGAGGCACCTTATGTTCACTGATAGCGCCTTGACTCGTATTATGAGAACTACTTGACCGACCGTGGAGAAAAGATGCAAGTTGGTCGCATGTATTTATACTTCCAGCATCTACCGACGCACTTATGTTAGGATCGTTGATGTTGCCCGTAATAATAGAAATAATGTCCCTATCAGAAAAATTCACACTTAACTTGTCGATTTTACATTTTTGTTGAAAGTAAAATTCATACAAATGTTGATGCGCTGTAGGTTTACTATCAATGATTTCTCTGAGTAACGCGAACATGTTACGTTTTGTTTGAAATGTAAACGATATTTTATCTCGCCATTGTTTCCATTTCCAACTTGCCCAACTACTCTCATTTTTTAAAAATGAGTCATACCAAGTTTTTGCAGTTCCTTTGAATTTATTGACAGCCTGGTAAATTATCACTTGATCCTTCCAATTAAATGTTTTAGCATGCAAATCAACAATATTGAGCCAATTGTTTACTTTATCTGTAAGGGGGTCAAATTCTGGTACCATTGAGTTTAAAACCATACTGTTGCAACCCGCTACTTGACTATCGACTGATTTATTTGCTTTTTTACGAATGGGTGAAGGCGTATAGCTTCTACTGGACTTACTGCTTAACGATGATGATGATGATCTTGTACGTTTCCTCCTTTTCCGTTCCCGTTGACGGGCACGTGACTTTCGGCCCATTTGTAGGCTTGAATTCGAAGCACTTCTGATGTAAGTCGATTCTACTTTAATACAATAATAAGACAGATTGAACACTTTTCACTTTTAATTAATAATTAATTACAACAATTCTGACAATAAAGACTATATAAAAGTTATCTCTACGACGAGGCGCGACTGAAAGATCCTCGGCCAACTGAGCTCGGGGTTTTTAAAAGCTATTCTCCCGCCGAAGTGACGTCAGCCGATGCAGGTAGCCAATGACTCGTCAGCAACGTTCCAACGTCCGGTCTAGGTGGCAGCACTGGACCCACGGTGCGTCGCTTGACTTGTTAGATATTGGCGCTATGTTTGGTCGCCGGAAGCAATGGCGCCATCAGGTAGCCAATGACTCGTCAGCAACGTTCCAACGTCCGGTCTAGGTGGCAGCACTGGACCCACGGTGCGTCGCTTGACTTGTTAGATATCGGCGCTATATTTGGTCGCCGGAAGCAGTGGCGCCATCAGGTAGCCAATGACTCGTCAGCAACGTTCCAACGTCCGGTCTAGATGGCAGCACTGGACCCACGGTGCGTCGCTTGACTTATTAGATATTGGCGCTATGTTTGGTAGCCGGAAGCAATGGCGCCAACAATTATTTCGGAAGTCAGTGCTAATTTCTTTTTTTTTATCAAGCCCAATAAAGGCAACCACTTCCGAAATTGATTCACAGAATTGTTTTTTTCAATAAGTTTTTTTTTGTTTTATATTACTTTAATGCTTATTTTTTTATATTGACCATGGCCTTCTAGATTTTAAATAAAAGGGTCGTATGTGACTTCCTTCTTTTCAATTTAAAATGTTGATTCTCGGAACGGTATTGCAAAAAGGGTCTGTTTACACGAGGAGACTTTCTCGCTTCGAATTGACGAAACAGTGAGTACGTTCGATGACCCACGTGTTGTAATGAAAATAAAGAAAAAGTCGGTGTGAACAAAAAGTATTTCAAGTTGCCAAAAGCGTAGTTTGGGAAAATATCCTGACAAGTCTTGTAATCACATAATCGAAGGCGAGTTTTTGTCTCTCTTGTACGCAAAAAAAAACAGAATGCAATAAAAAACATACACTTCAACCAACTATATTAAAAGTTTGACATGAATATGCAAATTTTCTTGGCAAGCAACGCCACCTTCAAAAAAAATCAAAAAATCAAAATCAAAGCATTTATTTCAAGTAGGCCAATTACAGGCACGTTTGAACTGTCGAAACAAAGCCAGCAATAAAAAATGAAGCTACAGTCCCAGTCACAAGACATAATAACTGTGAAAGTACTGTAGTTGCCCATTCCAAAGTGTAGATCTCTATGGAGAAGAATAAACTGCACACTTCAAGTGGGCACACTATATTTCTGAAATTCTGTCATTTGATTGGCTGTTGACATTTTAGTCAACCGATTTTAGCACATGACATGAGATAAGACAGCGTGCTAGATATCATTTTATCAATCAGCCTCTAGGAAACCAAGTTTGACATCGACATTCTCGCCTCATAGTAGTCAAAACAAGCGAGAATATTTCCACATGTAAACGAGCCTTCGCGATATCGCTCCAATTTTTCGCTTATATTTTGTTGATTATTGTTAATGGCCAAGTATTTGGCGCGTTTAAGGTCAGGCTCATGAGAAACCTGATTATCCGACTGCGCATGCAAGGAGTGTTATGTGTTTTCATTATTTTCACTATCATTGCGGCTTTTTATGAAGTGGTTCGATCATTACAATTTTTTTTTCGATTTTTTTTCAGACCTCCCGTTTGTTATCTGGTTTCTGGACAGTGACTGGGTTGTGAATGGCGGATAGGCAGTCGCGTCATGTAAATACTGTTATGCAGTTGCATCCGGTTAGACTGGAAACTGACCCAACATACTTGGTTGGGAAACCAACATCATCTTAAATAACATGACGGCTAAATTTATTCTTTTTAAACACTGTGTCTATGTTTCATACCTACTTATCTATCCTGCCGCAGATCCACTGGAAGAGATTTCTAAATGAAATAAGCGGTACCTTTGTGCTGTGCCGAGCTGATGATTCATCACCACCATCATCAGGCAGTGGCAGGCTTGTTCCAGCTACTGCTGAGTATAGGCCTCCTTCTGAAGATGATCTTGTTGTTAGGGTTCCTCATTGTCACAACCAGTTTAGGTATTGCTGAACGAATTTAGAACATCGACCTATTTATCTATTAATTGTTACAAATACGTTTGAATGATGTTTTACACAACGTTTAGTGCTAAATACATGTAGTGATTTGTTGTGAAAGTGGGACCTAGCCTTAATTTGAATTGAAAAAAAAAAACAAAATAAGTAGTGAAGTTGACAAACAATGATTTGAAAAGAGAATTGAACTTGAAACGTATGTAGGAAAATAAAGCGGTCTTGTAAAAGTACGTAAAAATAAAATAAAGATAATGCTTCTTATAATTTTTGAGAAAGTAGTGCGTACCTATTTAATTACAAGTAAGAAATTATTTAACGGAAAGCTGTTCCTTACGAATTAAAATTAGTCCGCGGCTGTCAAAAGGGCTGTCCAAAATTCAATTATTTATTGGAGTTTCATGCAAAAACAGTTTAAAAGATGAATATATTAGTTTTAATAGTAATTCACCTAATATCATTACTATGAATTGCCTCGAGGGTCTAGTGAAGTGTTATTGAGTTTTTTGTCAATTGCTTTTTTAACCGACTTCAATAACTCCGTAATTTATGAACCGATTTGAAAAAAAACTTTTTTTATGTGAAATTATATACTTTCCAATAAATAATTGGTCCCATAGAAATATCATCAAAACCTAGTTTGGTTTTTAAATCAAAATAACTGAAGAAATAATTATGTCATCCAAGTAAACGAAATTGCGTATTTTGCTACCCAGTCGTGTTTACAAAAAAATATAAAGTACTTAAAAGCGTAAAATAAAAAATAAAACATTTTCGCAAAAAAATGATCGACTTTAAAAACAAAAAACTAAAAAAGTGTAATGTATGTAATAAAACAAACAAAGTCATGTTGTCTTTTGCGATTTATGGACACAGTCCGCAGCAAAAAGAAATGATAAATTTAAAATCGATTAATATTTTTCTGTCGCTCAGATCTGAACCGTCATTGTGCGAGAACCGCCTTCTGAATGTTTATTACAAGATTTTGTAAAGATTGAGTCGTCGGTCGTCGTACCTAGCAGTAATTATTCCGTTCTACAAACATATCCTTACATTATAGAACCTTGGCATTATTTTGGGATCACAGTGTGAAGTGACAAGACAAGTAAATAAAATAAACGTTCGTTTTTTTTTACTTATCTATTTTACACCTACTGTTATTATCTGACAAATCTTTTACTAACAATATTGGGATCAGTTTCCAGTCTAACCGGATGAAGCTGAATAGGTACTTGCTAACATTATACCCCGTGGTAAGACTGGTTGTCAGACTTTCCGGCTTATGACTACCAAACGACTGTCAAAAATCTACAAATGACAGCCGAGTGTCAGACTAAGATCGAGTCTTTTATAAATAAAAAATCAAAATCAAAAAATAAAATTTTCTTATAAATTATTCCCAACTTAATATATTATTTTATTGACGCCAATGACATATTATACAGGGTGGAAGAGACTCTGACGCACAAACGGTTACCACGTATTCAGTAAGTACATCATTCTTAGCTCTCATATAGAAATTTTTCATCGGTAGGTAATATAAGAAAAAAACTTCTGTTTCCTACAAAAGTGCAATACCTACACGTCAAAATACATACACGGGGGCCCAGAGTGATGTTGTGAAAATGCGCCGTTTGTGCGTCAATGTCGTTGGGCATTCGAGCACCCTGTATATTTAGGCAAACCGTATTTGTAAATAAAATATGACCTAACGTAAAGTAAATACAATGTAACAGTAAATACACGTAAAATACATGACAAGATGAAAGGATAATAACTACGTTAACGTTAGACGTGACAAGGACACGAGTTCAAGTTGATTTCAATCTTTGATGTAATATTGTGTGCCTTCTCATATTATGCCTACATAACACTCGCCAACGAATCACTTAATTTATAAAAACATGAGCAAAAATTCTTAAAAGATTTTTATTTGACAAATAAAACAAAAACATATATTTTAATTAGTTTTATTGTATCGAAGCATTTTACAATATATACAGAGTGAAAAAAAAACAGCTGTTCCATACATTTTGACCGCGTAGGTATTGCAGTTTTGTAGGAAACAGCTGTTTTTTTTAATAACCGGCGAAAAATTTCTATTCGGCCTCAAAATGATGTATTGAACACGTGGTTAGCATTTTAACGTCGGTGTCCCTTCTACCTTGTATACATTATTTACAAACTAGACATACAGACCTAAAATAATAATAAAACATTACTGAATCAAAAGCAAAAAAGAATTATGGTGCGTCAAAACAAATCAATTTTGAGAATTAATAAGAAGCAAAACCTTTACCTACAGTTACTTAATAATGAGATTCCGATTAAAACACGGAAGAAATGAAGGACTTTCATCCCTTATTTAACAACCCCTTTGGAGGATAATTTTTCAAAAATCTTACCTGAGTGTTCCCATTCGTTATAATCGGAGCTCATGGCAAATGGTCAAGCTTGCATTGTCAGCCGTTGAATTAATTTAAGATTTTATCAAAAGGTTCCCAAAAATATTCAAAAATACACAAAAGGGAATTTTTGTAAACAAAACCTAGTTTAAACTCAAACACAGATGGACAAACGTTTAAACAACAGTAAATCCATAAACATTATTAAATTCGTCTTGAAAATTATTATTGTAACAAGGTTCTTATAACATAAGTACATCCTCAATTCAAACAGTGCCAACTTGTCAATAAAAAAAAAACAATTCTATTACCAAATTTAAACAGACTTTTAAAAAAGGAGTAGGTAATTTTTTTCTCAGCCCTTTGCCATTAAAATTCACGTCCTTAACCGAAGAATATACTACGTAGCGGTTCGTGGATTAAAATTATAAGTAGAGGCCGTTTGACAGATGAATGGTACTGAGCTAAGGTTAAGCGCAGCATTTCGCAATAGACCACGGCAAGGCAGGCCGCGCGCGCGCGAATTCGAAATTTAAATACTTTAATCGAAAATACGATTTTATATTTTTTATTTGTGCTACGATTGTTTTGTTTTTTTTTTGTGATGTGCATGGACTTTTTGTTGTAATGACTGTTTTGTGAGTTTGGTTTTCTGTTTTGTTGGTGTTCTTTTTTTGAAAGGTTAGTTTTCTTTTTCTTTTTATTTTTAGTTACTTACTAGATTTAAATAGTTGTGTAGTTAAAAAAAAATATACTAGTTGTTTTTTTTCGAAATAAAATAAAAATATATTAACTATTATATTATAATTATAATTAAATATATTATAATTAAACCTTTAAAATCTATTAGTAGTTATTTAGTACTGAGATAAAGATTAATAAATAATCATACAAATTTTCATTACGTTCATAAAAACGAATCTTATAGCTACCATAAACGTAATAGCTCTAATTTCCATTAACATTTAATAGATCCATGAACCTACATAGAAACTATGGTAAAATATACAGTACAGGACAATCAAATCGTGCAAATGTATGTAATACAATGTTAAGTCAATGTAATAAGGTAACATGAAAAATATAAGTATCTATGTACACATTACACATCAACTCGAGGCGTTCAAAAGTACTTCACAAAATTAAGAATGGTTATTTACCTAGATTTGTATTTTGTAATTTGATGGGTAAGTAAAACAGTACCCTACCTAGTTACAGAACGTTTTAAATTTCAAATTAAAAACCAAAAATAATCATAGACTAAACTAAACAACAAACCTATAGACCTACCCACATTTTTGAATCACAATCGTCTAGGATTATTAAAATTATGGTTCAATACTAAGTTTTATTATCAAAATAAACTATATAAAAGTTATTGATTTATTACATAGTTTTACAAGGGAACATAACCGAACCACATACTTTACTTTGAAGAAAAAGGGTGATTTTTAAAGATTAAAACAAAACAACAGCAACAATATAACGTTTTGGGACTTTACCCACATTTTACCAGCAGGTAATGTTTAGGTCGCATGTCCCAATAGAGGGCCATCAACCGGATTCAACGGGGTACGATTCCAGAATCTTGGCAGATATTCGTACCGGCCTATTTGTAATAAATAAACTTTGGTAATAGTATTTTGAAAAATACTTATTTGTAAATAGTACAGCAAAATGTTGAATATGATTAATTACGAATGCGAAAAGATCCTTCATAAAAACTTGATTAGAATCTAAAGTAAACTAATTATACTTAATGTTCTCATGAAAATATGTGTAGTAGAAATACTACTTGCGGTATTTATGATTTACAAGTGTAATGTCGTGCCACCTATTGCTATACCATTTAACATAAAAGGATTAGACGGATATTTGGATTGCAACAACGCGCAAAGGTCTTACACATTAATTAAAAAAAAAAGTTTAAAAATAATGTTCTGTAGGTACTGTCAGCGCCAAAATTAAGTGTTAAATGAAAGTTTTTGTTTTAAATTTGACGTTTTATGAAACATAAGTAACTAAGTAATGGGTAATATTCTTTCTAGACAAAGATTATAGGTACCTATTAAAATAAAATAATACTATAACAACATTAGGATTGCAAATGAAATTTAAAACGCATCACACATTATTTTTAAAGAAAAAAATATACTGTTCAAAATTCAAATGAGCTCTTACTCAGCATGCAAAAATTGATTTTGCAACAAGGATATTTTAATAATTTCGTAATCCCACTGTGTTTCTCCTTGAATACACATATGTACATACATCCTGACCCGGAACGCCTGTTTGTAGGACATGAACGACCATTTTTAAGCCTGTAGGGCATATCGATATTTGTTTTTGGGTTTCCCAAAGCGAAGAAAGTCAATAATTCAGTCACAGCATGGCGTAACGCCAATCGTTGACAAAGGTCTTGTAAAATGAGTAAAAAATCACCTGCTCAATACCATTATACAGCATGTATCAGAAATATTGTGTCATATTTTTAAGGATGTGATAATGTCATCCAACTCATCGTAGCTAAGTAATAACAGCCGCTCCGGTCGATCTTCAGGTTAAGCCGCGCTTGCTTAGGTTGGCCAGTGGATGGGTGACGACCTATAACATACCGAGTTTCCTCCGAGCTTTGGGAAGCACGTCAAGCCGTTGGTCCCGGTTGTCAATTGTAGCTCTTTGACAGTCGTTACAGGTAGATAGTGGCTCGAAAGTCTGACAACCAGTCTTACCAATGGCTATCGTATAACCCAGTACTAGCTGGGCTGTGGATATCAGATAAGCAGTCGTTCCATGTAAAATACTGATATTCAGCTGCATCTGGTTTGACTGGAAGCCGACCCCAACATAGTTGGGAAAAGGCACAAAGACAAATATGAAAAATGACTTTAATTTGTAATAAGTACCTATACATTTGGGGGTTTATTTTAAAAGCTGGTCGTAAACCTCTTAAACTACATATTAACACGATGTTTTAACGTTTGACATGCGTGACTTGATTACGTATAATCATTAGGTATGTTTTCCTAATTTTAAACGTTAATAGATAAGCCTATATGTATATCGTGCCTATTTTTCCCAATTAAAGATATGTAACATATTTGTTTTTCTTCCGCGCGATAAGGTTAAAAATGTTTGTAATGATTGGGCCAATTATTTTTGTTTAGAATAAGAATAAGACATATTTAAACTTTGCTTATCGCAGTAATAGTGTTGATTTATAAGTGAAGTGAAAATCGACGAAAACATATACTCGTGAAGGGTATCTTGCACCCCATAATGCAAAACATATAGGTACATGAACGAACCACGATTTATCATCATTCTCCTGCTCTTATCCTTTTTGAGTGGGAAAATCCTCATGGATAACCTACGTCTGGGGCGAACGGAGGGTTATGTCGGACTCTAACCGACTAAAAACCCACTGTTCCTACCACTACCATGTGCCGGGGGCCCGGGAGATACAAGTACATTGCCGCGCACCCCCGACTGGATGATGCCCGCCATTTCCGGGGGGCCCATCACCAAGTGCGGCCTGTTTTCCTGCCCTCATCCAAATGTATTTGGTGTCGGCGCAGCATGTTTTCTTCTATACTTCTCTATTACTCGTCATCTCCTATTTGCAAAAATTACGAACATCCATACAAACTTTCATCCCGTGCATCTCCTTTAGGGGATGATAAGTAGCTCCAATTCTATTTCCGTGTGAAGTTTGACTTTCAAAAAGGTTATTAAAATAGTGTAATTGGAATAAAATTGTGCCAAATCCTTAGTCCTAACATACGCTGCTCAGACCAGTTCACTCACTGAGTCTTAGAAGTTCCGCCTTGGAGTTTGCCAAAGGGATATAGAACGCAGCATTCTGGGTGACAAAAGACAAGACAGGGTTCGAAACACCACGCTGCGTTCAAAAACGGGCATAGTTGACGTTGGTAAGAGGGCTGCTAGGCTTAAATCGATTTTGATGGAATTGGGCGGGTCACGTCAGAAAGTCTCCACACGATGGTTGCCGGAGGACGAACGGCGTCGTCGAGGCTGGTCCAGAAAGAGCTGGTTCGAGGAGGCACGAGAAAAGAGCACATGGAAGGAATTGGGGGAGGCCTTTGTCCAGCAGTGGGACAGTACAGGCTAATGACAAAAAAAAATCCTTATAGTGCTTGTTCATTTTCGTTAAAATGTATCAGGATTTTCTGTGCTAAAGTTCATGGTTCCAGACCCAGCGGTTTAGACTGTGGAACACATGATTTTGTACAGTAAAATCTGACTACAAGAAAATGACGTTAAGAGTCAAGACCTTCGCAGCTTCGCCATTAAATCATGAGGTCTTAGGTTTAACTGGTGAAATGAGCATAATACCTTTATCTCAGACAAAAAGGAACGTAATGAAATGTTGCAAGAAAAAAAAAGATTTTTTACAGAAATACCCATGTTACATACATCGTGGAGGCTGATATCATCATTTTCAGGTATGAAATATGTACTCGTGTTGTTGTTATCTTCGAAATAATCATCACGATTGGACAAGGTTTGAGAAGCCGACGGTTTATTGAGATCTGCACGTCCAATTTCAGGTCATAAATAGCAATTGCAATCGTAAAAACTTAATCATCATTCTCTTGAGTTTATCTGACTTTATTTGGGACCGGCGTAGCAAGTCTTATAAACTTTTAATGCATACTTCTCTGTAAGTCGTCAACTCTTGAGTCAGCTCCTTTCTAGCCATATCATCTTTACGCACTCCATCCACCGTTTCTAATCGAAAAAAAAAAACAATTTAAAAAAAAAACAGTATCTGTCCAGCTCTTTCCGGCTTTGTTAAGGACGGCTTCCAAGTTCCAGTATAACTGAATAATAAATACCACTATCTAGAAATACCTAGCAACATTATTTAGACTTTAACTCATTTTATTTGTCAACTATGTGATATTCGTATTATACGTACCTAATTATGAATACATTTCTTTCTTAATAAAATGTAAACATTCTACAACTTTTCCTTCCACTAATCATCTAATGTCATCTTTTAACTAAAAATAAAGTTATCTTTAATTACTGCGGAAACATAAATTTATAACTGGCTTATATTGATAACAATAATGATTTGCTCATAGAAGAAATAGATACCTCGTTTTTTTCATAAATAATAGTTATCTATCTAGGTATGACCTTTTAGACGTTTTGTTGATAAAAATGGGTAACATTTACGATCGAAAATAAATACCTACAATATTATGAAAAATACATAACTCCGCTTTTCACCTCGATTGCAATCGGGTAATACTTAATAATGCGCCAAAAATTATGGGTCCAGCAGGTTTCTTTTACTTTCTGAACGAAACTTGTTTTAAAAAGCGAAGTTGGTCCACAGTATTAAGTACCTACTAATTTTGGTCAATGGGCGATCAATGGATACGCCTTGTAATTTTTTTGTTTACACTCCGGTGAAACTTTATGATTTCATCTTTTTTTTTGTGCATTTTGAAAATGGAAAGGCATTTTTGAGAGGAAAAGTGATGATGTTTTTAATTGTATTTTTTTTATTCAATTGATTGGCATGGTGTTTAAGTATTAAAATTAACGTAGACGATTTTCTGACTTTTATGACAAAATATTGTGCCGCTGCGCGTTTGTACAGTTGGCACCAAAAATATGTGATAATTGTAATAGAACGTAACTAGTATTCCAATGTAAAATAAAAATATAAATACAAAAAAATATTATGCTCATGTTACAGTTTTGACGTGCTACATTGTTACTATTATTTGTTGTTTTCGACCATCACGTATTATTGTTGACCTTACAGCTCATTCACACGAGGACGATTCGTTTTTTTTTTTGACGAATCGTCTTTTTTCACGATTCGTCATTTTTTTGACGGTGGCAATGATTTTTAAATGCCCATGTTCACACGCATCATAAATCTTGAAAAATAACGGACACGTATTACATCACGTATCGTCTTTTAAAAATCAGGTTCGTCAAAAAACACGGATCGTGAATTTTTGTGACGGATTCGCTGATGCGCTCGCTCCCAAAAAATCACGAAAATAACGTGAAACACGATTCTGTATGCAATCCGTCATGACGTATCGTGTTTTTTGACGAATCGTCAATAACGGAACCCGTGTGAGTGAGTCCTTACCCAATGAATAATACGTTAAATTAATGATTGTTTAATTTATATAAAAGCCAATTGCTTACGTTAATCTATAATTGTTATTTTCGATAGTTTTTTTTTTAATTAATTCTGAGGTCAACAATCTATGTATGTGAATACCTTAAAATGTATACAAAACAATAGATATTTAGTTAGTTTAATGATCCTAATTCAAATCCTACTATAATGAGTTCATTTGTTTTCTAAGGAATGTGAATAAATAAATAATAATAAGTACATACTTAGTAATCGTAATTACTATGAACCAGTGATTTAAGGAAATAATTACAATCATTAGAATTATCACTACTGTGAATAATGTTAATGAGTGCTGTGACACAGACCTTCTCGGAGAGGTAGTAGGCTGTAGGTACTATGATCCACCACGCGGGCCCAATGGGTGATGGTGGATGTCACAGATTTGAGAGTGGTGGTGGTGAAGTGAATAACAAAATAGACGCGCCTGTGCGCCGCCATTATTAATTCATGAAAAAGTCATTCCAAAATTGAATTTCGCGGGCTAATTTAGCGCATCCTCCATAATTCCAGTCAGATACTACTGAACAACCACTGCTGTCTCCTTTCCATGAGAGGAAATGCTTGCTGCAACTGTCAGCGTTTTTTACAAGCTTACACAGCTAGATACGGATTAAATCGTGTGTATAGTTGAAAAAGTAATTTATGGCTCGTGGTCAAAATAAAGACTAACATTGCCATCTTGCTTTATTACAATTTTCACAAAACGTGAACCAATCAACCATCAAAATTTTTTTTCAATACATTTCCTCGAAAACTGGCTCTTGTCGCACTACGATTAGGTTCAACATGCTATGGATTTCTCATTTCACCCTCGTAGTTTTCTTCTTTTATTCCCGCACTATAGTGCGGAAATAAAAGTTCCACACGTGGTGAGGCGGCTCGGCCCCACACGCATTTTTATTTCCTATTCCATTGTATGACGTGCCGTAGGGCGTACACGCTCTTAAATTAAATCACTTTTATGTTTTCGCCAACTGGACACACGTTCGGATTTGACCCGAATTCATGACAAAGTGCAGTCAATGTAATGGTCGCAAGAAGGTCCTGGGTTCAATTCCCAGGTCGAGCCAAGTGTGATTGCGTTTTTCTTTTTCCATCAGGAATCTCCATTCTCTCCAGTCTCCTCTTGCAATTACAGAGCTTAGATATGTGCCCGATTTACGGCAATAGGGTCGCCCCCTATTACGTGGGACTTAAACATAACTGGTGGAATGTGGGTGTACTGCTTTTGTATCGTGTGGTTAGTGCCTAACCTGGTGTCAGAGTTTTTATGCTCCCCTTGGGCCTTTGACTTGACTTTACATGCCGTCGAGAAATATCTCTACGGCATGCTGGTTTCCTCACGATGTTTTCCATCGCGCAAGCAAGTCATAATTATACAATTCGCACATGAATCCGAAAAATCAGAGGTGCGTGTCATGGGTTCGAACTTGAGACCCTTGAATCTGTGGGTGTACTGTAGGTACAGTTCTGTCTCTCTCGAAGATCACAGGCATGATGTAATGTATTGTTATCAAGCAATTCAAAAAACTTGTCATCAGGAAATGACGTCTAATGCTAGACAAACAGCAAACAGTACGTATCATTGATTCGTCTGTCACGGACATCGGAACGTTATCGAGAAGATAAAATTACCAACAGTACAATATTAATTCGTTGTTTGTATTTCCAATTAATGCGATTGATTGAGATTGATACGGCTCCACTTATTGCAGCTGAGCATTGATAAATGAATGATTTGAAAACAACTACGAGAAATAAATACGTCATACATAAACGTACATTTTGAAATTCAAAACTTCTTTTATGACTGTCAAAACTGCGTTTTGTGTCCTAATTAAAAACTGGCCTTAGAGTTTATTTACCCATTTTAATTCTAATATTGTATACAAGGTGGGATTGAAACGGACGTTTAAGCGGTTAACTACCTCGTATTCAGTACTTTCATGATTGTAAAACCCTCAAAAAAAATATTAAAAAAAATTGCTGTTCCATACATTCTGACCGTGTAGATATTGCAGTTTTGTAGGAAACAGCTGTTTATGTTTTCAGTAACTGACGAATCATTTCTATGTGGGGTACATGGTAACCGTTTTACCGTCCGTGTCTTCTCCAGCCTGTAAAGTTAGTTTATTAAATAAAAAGTATGGTTAGAATAGTTATCGAACCATATCTTACTGGAAAAGTGTAATTAAAAATAAAATGGAAATTTTAAACCATTTTATTACTTGGACTTTTTCGCATTGGAGATGACATGTGACTCTCAAATAAAAAATTTGGTACAGTCCGCGAAATAGATAATTAATCCAGTAGATAATTTCGGTGTTTTACTTATTTCTAGTCCACTAGTTCCACTTTACTAAAAAATTAAGTGGTATGTTATTGTCGTTGTTGTCAATATCACAGAAAATTGAGAATGGTTATCATTATTTTATTTTTATTATTAAGTACCTTAGGTTAGGCACTAACCACACGATAAAGAAAGAAGATTAAGTACCTTGACAATGATATTGGCAAAAAGTTGAAGTTGAAAATATCTGTCGTAAACTTTTGATTTATGATGTTACTCGTATATCCATCTCCTGTAAAAAGTTGTTTGCTTTCTTGAATGTCACTGAAAACTCTAAATTAGTAAGTACCTCAATTATTTTGTCATCGTCAACACTGGTGCCAATTATCAGTAAGTATTAACATTAAGAAAAATTGTTTTTTTTTTTTAATTCGAGGTTAAAATTCGTGTCCTATGAGTTCATGACGTTTTTTTTATACTTAAAGAATTATTTTAAATAAATACAATAATATTTACCTACATTACGTAAATTGTACGAAAGCAACAATTTTTTACTTCTTATCTAAAGTGTTCACCACACAAAAAAGTATTTACTCGTATACAGTTAATCATTCCGAACTCCCCTACATGAATTTTTCCATCGGCAATTAAAAAAACCGGCCAAGTGCGAGTCGAACTCGCACACACAGGATTAGCACCAAAAAATATAATTACAATATTTTTAGCCCTCATTCGGATGTAAAATTTAAAAATTTGGTACAGTCCGCGAAAAATAGTAGATAATTTCGGTATTTTACTTATTTCTAGTCAAATTTCCACATTACTAAAAAAATAAGTGGTATGTTGTTGTCGTTGTTGTCAATATCACAGAAAATTGAGAATGGTTATCATTATTTTATTTTTATTATTAAGTAAGTACCTTGACAATGATATTGGCAAAAAGTTGAAATTGAAAATATCTGTCATAATTTCCTTTATTTATTTTTCTCACTTATTTTTATATTTTTAAATATTCTTGTACAAAATTAGTATAAAAAAAAACATTTAAAAATATATAAAATAGTAGTCCACCAGCACCGGGAACAGGGTCCGAGCTACCGGTGGTCAGGGCTCTTGAGAGAGGAACCTCCTAACAATACGCGCCGTGTCCAGAAGTACTGCTTTCTGAATCAAGCCCTTGATCCAGCTGCCAAGCGAGAGCCTCTTCAGATGTCGGTCGAGGCTCTTGGCTATTAAACCATTGGCCGATACGACTATCGGCACAATGACTGCCGTATTCATAATTTTTTTATTAATGTTGATGTTATTTCCATGTCCTGTAAAAAGTGGTTTGCTTTCTTGAATGTCACTGAAAACTCTAAATTAGTAAGTATCTCAATTATTTTGTCATCGTCAAGACTGGTGCCAATTATCTGTAAGTATAAACCTATGAGTTCTTGGACGTTTTAATATAATTAAAGAATTCTTTTAAATAAATACAATAATATTTACCTACATTACGTAAATTGTACGAAAGCAACAATTTTTTACTACTTATCTAAAGTGTTCACCACATAAAAAAGTATTTACTCGTATACGTATTCAGTAAATCATTCTGAACTCCCCTACATAGAATTTTTCCATCGGCAACTAAAAAAAAAACCGGCCAAGTTCGAGTCGAACTCGCACACACAGGGTTAGCACCAAAAAATATAACAACAATATTTTTAGCGCTCATTCGGATGTAAAATTTAGGGCTTAAAAATGATGTACTGAATACGTGGTATTCGTTTGTGCGCCGTTACATATCGGCGCACAAACGACACCCTATATATCATTATTATAAGAAAACAAATAAGAAGCCAATCATAGATTAAACACCACCTTTGTTTGTTATTTGCTTTCGCTATCTATAATTTTTAGACATTGAACTACCAAGTATTGTGTTTACAGTATTTATTGATCCATCAGCAGACGATAAGTTTACAAATAGTGATAAAGATTATCACAAAATCAATGACACGAGTGCCTTGTCTAGTTCAGTGTCAGTTCCACGAATTATCTTGAGAAAACACAAAGAAACGCAATGAGAGAATTGATCAAATGGTGAAGTCCCACTGCTTGGAAATTAGATATCCTGCGGTGTTGGTCAATAGAACCAACGGTGTAATACCGGCCGGTGGTGTTCATAGGTTCATAGAATCACTAGTTAGAGCTTTGGGTTCAGAATAAAACTACCAGAGTATTAGTAAGTAGAAAACAACGCATACTGAAAGTCCAGTCCAGAGCTTTCCACTCTTCCCTGTGTGTGGTTTTCTTCGACTAATCTTCCATGAACGAAAACAAAAGTTCCATGAAATATAATTAAAATAAGAACAAAAAAACTTTTGATGCATCTGACATACCATAACTTCTGTAAAGGCTGTGTTAGACAGAGGTGAACCTCCACAGCACTCACATTACGCCAATTATGTTTATGCACGGGGTGGAATGGACATCGCCGCGCAAACGATTACCACGTATTCAGTACATCATATTGAACCCCCCACATAGAAAACTTTTAAACGGTAATTTTAAAAAGAAAACAACAGGTCTTTACAAAGAGTTTACAAAAGTGCAATACCTACACGGTAAAAATGTATGGAACAGCTGTTTTTTTTTTTTAAATGCTGTACTGAGTACTCGATAACCGTTTTCGCATCGGTGTCCCTTCCACCTTGTCCTTTTTCGCATCGGTGTCCCTTCCACCATGTCCATGTAATAGGGGGTGAGCCTATTGCCATCAACTGAGTAAAAGTCCTGACGAGAAAAAACCGAAAAACACTACTGATCCGAACCGATATTGACAAAATTTTGCTGAGACTACTTACTTAGGCTTACTTAGTGCATAAAGAATAGACAGAACTAAGTATGACACTATCACTTAAGTTAGAAACGCGAGACCCTGAGAAGTAGTAGTTTTGCAAGCCTCATATAAAGGACATAATGCAAATCAAATAACATAAAATAACATTTAAGAATTTTAAAATTAATTGCCATCTGAGGCACAACCAATTTATCATCATTCTATTTAATTCTTATGCATATCTAATGAATGCAAAAAACCTTTGTTTAATAAAACATTAATTGAATCTTGAAACGATCATCACTTATTTTTAACAAAGAGTGTACATTATCATATAGGTTTATAGTAATCTTTTCAAGAGCGAAATTTTTATTAGATAATTTATTCTATCTATTCTGACAATGGGTCCCAAACAGCAGCAAACGACAACGCGGCAGGCCCAGAAGGAGATGGCGGGCGGAACTCGACTCTTTTTACAAGTATTGGCGAATAATAGCTATGGATCGGGATAAGTGGAAGGAGGGAAAGGGGGGGAGGGTCTTTGCCCTGCAATGGGACACAAATGGCTGACAATAATAATAAAAAACTATCCTCTTCGAAAGCGCGGCAAAAATCTCTAATAATTTTGGAACAAAGACGTAAAGTTGTCATTCTATAATCTCTTCATTAACTTCTATTACTCACTTTTCTCGTTGACTGTACCCTTGATGAAGTCTTCGTATAAGATTACATCTCCATAATAATATCAACACCATCTATTAAAATAAAATAATATTTTGCATAGCAGAGAGCAAAGATTTAAATCAATGGATTCGCCCGACAGCTACAAAAGACAATAAAATTTGTTTTATTGTCGTATTTGTTTTTTGTAGCGGCGACGTTCATTGTAATGGCAGGTCCATTGCAGACACTAACCTGCATGGTCCTCATGTGATTTGCCCAAGATGATGTCTGGACTTTAACCTCTGAGTTTGTTTCGGCTGTGACTTCTCAGAATAGTCCAATAGCAAGCTTTGATCTCAGCTGGTTCAAAAAATAAGTTTTGACGTGTAAAGCTGTTTCATAAACTACATTACAGAAATAAATCTTAGGTAAGTGTTTTTTGTCTCGGCGTTTTTCTGGTGGTCGCCACTGTTGATTCTGGATTTCAGGAGTTGTAATAGTTTGGGAATATTGTGGCGGACTTGTCCCAAAAAAAAAGTGTTCGTTTTAGTTTATTTCTCGTTCACTCACACCAAAATCTGTATCTATCGTTTAACGTCGAAATGTGACTTCACTCTTCTCAGTGTTAACACACATTTCGCACGACCTAAGTGGGGGCACATCTATGATTTAAATCTTTGAGTTGGAGTGACAATGACCGCGATATAACAATGAAAGATTATTATAAGGTAAATACCGACATAATAACTGACTACAATAATGACAGAAAATTTTTTGCATAACATAAGTACATAACGTAATGTTTGTAGTTAGTAAGGGGGTAGATGGCTAATGGCTCATGGTATTATACCTGCAAGGTGTAAACGGACCCTTCGTACTTCGTACATCAAGCTATGCAACAATGCGCAAAAATTATTGGTGAGAAACAACTTTTATATTGTTGTGAAAAATCACGTTTACAGTTTAGCGCTCAATCTACCGCATTTAAAACATTGAGCTGATGGATGCGTTGGATAGTACAGGGGTCATGGAGGTATTTAAAGCAAGGCTATAACATTTAAAACTCTTAATTTTTTTTAAACGTGTGTAAAGGTTGGAATTTTGACCTCCAATATCTGCGTAACTAGAAGGTTCCCAGGTATGGTCCAGAACAAAAAAACGATAGCAAAGACTGGGAGAACCAGTGCCTCTCGGTTTCATAAATGGTTTTTTTTACACCCTTCATAGTGGTAGTTTTTCCCCGGACTAGCTCCTTTTTATTTTAACACTACATTGATGATGAATTGATGGCAAAACGTTCCAACGAAATGATGGCCCCGTGGTTACGATCATAGGTCGTGGTTTCGAACCCAAGCATGCAATCTACTTTGCGTTAATGATTTCATCACATAAATAATCGAATCACACACTGCCAGTCATTTTCCTGAGTATTTAATTATTGACGTAATGTTTAGAATAATAATTAAGTTTTATACAAGGTGTAGTTTTGCATCCTCGTCAAATTCAAGGAGGTAACTATGCTAATGATTCTCGACCCAAATCAATACTTAATAAAATGGGTAGGTAATTTTTTATATTTTTTTCTTAGTATCGGAAATCGGTAAGTGTACACCACCCGTATTAAAACGCGGCCCGTCTAATACTAGCCCTATAACCGCGCTTTCACACACACCAACAAACGCAGACGTTTATGCGATAAACGGGTGATTCTCCTCTTTTCAGAAGGGCTTCATTATGAAATAGCGTCAAATTAAAACAACTAAAAAAAGCAACGTTTATTATTATTGACCAGGTACCGTAATTTATATTGATTATTTACGTCTTCTATGACAACCTCCTGAATTTTGACGAGGATGCAAAACTGCACCTTGTATAGAGAGGTAAAGTGAGGAGCTCGTGGCTAAATAATATCAGCCGCACCTGGTCTACCTTCAAGGTTAAGCAGCGCTTGCCAGGTTTGGTCCGTGGATATGTGACTATCCATTACATCCCGAGCTTCCTCCGTCTCGGAAAGCACCGTTTGTATATCTTTGACAGTCGTTACTGGTATTCAAAGGCCCGAAAGTCTGACAACCAGTCTTACTAAGGAGTATCGTATTACCCAGTACTAACTTGGTTGTGGAGGTCGCTCCATATAAAATTAAAGATACTCAACTACGTTCGGTTGAACTGGAAGCCGACCCTAAAATAGACCTGAAGGCCGACCGGAGCGGCTGTTATATTTTAGCCACGGGCTCCTCAGCCGTGGGAACCTCATAAACTGATTATGCAAGAAGGGTTGTGTGACCTTCAACTCTTGGGGTCATTAAGACAACTAGGTTAGGTTGAACAACCACACAGCCCATCAACCAGTCGAGGCCAACCACTCTATGAGCAATAGATTGTAAAGTTACTTACGATGAACTGTTCTTATGTGTTGTGCGCGTAAAATATTGAGGGCGTTTTGGTGAAAAAATCAACACCGTAACAAAACATCACGGCTGTGTTCTGCAAAGGGTTCAACAGAAGTGTGTAGTACCACTCACATTTGGCCAGGCATATGTCATAGGGGGCGAGTCTATTGCCATTAATCTGGCATAAAACCTGGACCTTGAACCCCCTATAACACTTTGTCCTGCACGTGTAGCATGGACTACCGTAGAAACGGGTTTTGTCGAAAATGACAGATTCCTTTTGTCAATTTGTCTATTCTTCCGTCACAAAACCTGCTGAGAATCGCTCCCGGACAGTAACGGAGCGGTGATAGTGCAGTGGTAATGGTTCTTTTCTGGACAAACTTCTTATCGTATCATACCGCCAACTTCCAAACTCACAGGTATTACTGAGAAATTTCTAACGGAAAAACCCAATAGCACTTTTTACCCGACCAGGTAATCAAAGCCAGGACCCCACGCTCAGAAGTCGCGCTTGCTACCACGAGTACAATAATATGAGTACGAAGAATGAAAGTCCGTCGGTCGGTTCATCGCGAACGTATAAATTGCCATTGAAATAACTTGAGCAAACCGGACTTTTGGAAACAACTTACTTGCTCCAGATATCGTTTTCACCTTCGTCTGAGAAACAGGGTTGTCAACGTCGATTTTTTTATAATCTTTTGTTTTTAAAAATCATCTTTTTCGTGTGGTTAGTGTCTAACCTGGTGTCAGAGTTTTTATGCCGCCCATGGGCTTCTGACTTGGCTTTACATGCCGTCGAGAAATATCTCTCAGGCATGTTTGGTTGCCTCACGATGTTTTCCGTCACCGAAGCTGGTGGTAATTATACAATACGCACATGAATCCAAAAAATCAGAGGTGCGTGTCCTTTTTATTTATTTATAATATTCGAGCCTGGTTGGGAGGGAATAGTGAGAGGATATGGGGAGGCATTTGCCCAGCTGTGGGGCATACAACGCTAATACAAAAAAAAAACTTTAATCTACCTTAACTTTGACAATGATGGAAAACATTGTAAGCCAACACAGGCATCGCCTGAATTAAACGGCAGAGCTTTAGCAAGAAATTTTTCATCTAATCTGTGTGGTTCTTTCTTCAAAAGACCATCTCAGACACTCATCTGCATAGTCCTCATATGAGTTTATCAAGATTATGTCTGGACCTTAAAAGAGACTATGACCTCTGAGTTTGTTTCGGCTGTTTCTTCTCAGAGTAGTCAGGTACGAAACACCGGCCTCATCTAGTTTTAAAAAAAGAAGACGTGTAAAAGTGTTTGTAAAAACCTATTTGCAAAATAAACATCATTTTTATCATTTATCATCATATTTTTTTTTAAACCAGCTCTTGCATAAATTTTGACGGTGTAGGTATTGCAGTTTTGTAGTAAACCAGCTGTTTTTTCTTTATTTATTTATTAAAACTAAAAGTAAAAACTATACAAAGGCGGACTTAATACCTTTCGTGATTATTTTTTTAATAACTGAGGCAAAAATTCTGTTTTCAGAAGGATGTACTGAATACGTGGTTACCGTTCTAGTGTTGGGGTCCCCTCCATCTTGTATAGGCTGACAAACACATTACCTTCCGCAGTCGGGTAAAAATGGGAATACAGTGGAAAATCCGCTAGACCGAACTTAGTTTATTTGGCAATGCTTTGGAGAAACGAAAGATGTGTAGTGTCCAACACTACACATCTTTCGTTTTAATTATCGTGATACTTTTTAAAAACATGCCTTGAACTAGGATTCGATTCTTTTACAAATAAATGCTCATTCCTATCTGAATGAGAAAATGGGAAACAGCCAATAATTAAACTAACAGAAATTATAATTTTCATTTTTGGATACTGACAACCCTAACCGAATCTGTATCAGATGTAAAAAAAATAAAGGAGTAAGGTAAAAGGTAACTTGTATAATGTTAAGGTTACCGTTGTATGGATATGACGCATTTAACAACTATCTGACAGTGACATAAGATCATCATCTGCCTAGCCTTTTCCCAACTATGTTTGGGTCAGCTTCCAGTCTAACCGGATGCAGCTAAATACCAGTATTTTACATGGAGCGACTGCCCATCTGACCTCCAAAACCCAGTTAGTACTGGGTAATACGAAATCCCTCGGTAAAACCTGTTGTCAGACTTGCGGGCCACTGACTACCTGTAACGACTGTCAAATATCTACAATTGACAGCCGGGTCCAACGGCTTGACATGCTTTCCGAGGCGCGGAGGAAACTCGGTATGTAATGGGTGGTCACCCATCCACGGACCTACCCAGGCAAGCGCGGCTTAACCTGACGATCGACCCGAGCGGCTGTTATTATTTGGCCTCGAGCTCCTCAATGACCTAAGATGTCTTCGTCATAAAATATGACCCGTAGCAGTCTACTGACGAACATGTACTTTTTTCAGCTGTACTTTTATGTATGTACAAAGATATTGGGGACCGAAGTTCCAAAGATATTGGGGACCAAAGTTCCAACATTTACACAACTTCACTTTTTTTCAGCACCATGCTGAGATAGGGCCTTTTGGCCTTGTACAAGACCAGTTTAGTTAGTTTTATTTTAATTTGTTCTTAAGTTTACTTTTTTAAATCTCGTTTTATTGTTCAAGTTACCATTTTGTTTTGTCTAGTGCGAGACTAATAAATACTTTTTCTTTCTTTTAAATATCTCTACGACCCCCGTACTATTCAATGCATCCATCAGCACAATGTTTTGTAAATAGTGATTTTTCACACCCATAATAAACTGATTTCCCAGCAATATGCTTTGCGTAGGGTTACTTAGTTTGATGTACAGAATGCTCGGTTGACGGCTTTGTGATGGGTCCATTTACACCCTGTATAGGAGCCGTTGTTACCATAAACAAAATAGATACTCGACCGAGGCATATCAAACAAATAAAATCGCAATGCATCATTGCCGAACCTACCTCCTCATTACAAAACAACCATGGGAACCTATCAACTCTTAAATAGTGCCAATTTAGTTGCATATCAATCGCCGATGCTTATTAGCGCGACCCCAATAGGAAATTGGCCCAAATTTTATATGCAACAACCAATTTAGACAATCATCTTTCCATTTGTTTGTGTTATGTCAGTTGATGCAATGGCATTGGGTTAAATGGATGTGTCTTTGGTTCCGGTCTTCTTGTTTTAAGGTTTCTCTAGCCATCGTCAATGGCCCTTATCCCAATTTATTCGGGGTCGGCGCAGCATGTCTTCTTCTTCCACACTTCTCTACTACTTGTCATCTCAGCAGTCACCTCCTTTCTAACCATATCATCCTTCACACAGTCCATCCATCGTTTCTTTGGTCTTCCTCTACTATGCCAAATAATGCAAATATAACCCTTTAAATTTCTTCATGTCAGCCAGACAGATTGATATTTTGCTCTGATACAATTTGCCCGAGTCGATCTTCAAGGTGTAGCAACGTTTACCGAGGTTAGTTCGTGGTTGGAAGACCTTCAATAACATACCGAGTACCTCCGTGCCTTGGAAAGCACGTTAAGCCGTTGGCCCAGCTGTAATTTTTAGATCCTTTAAAGTCGTTTTTAATGTTAAAGCTACCAGACATACCAAGAGGTACCCACTAACTGGGATGTGGAGGCCAGATAGGCAGTCCATGTAAAATACTGGTATTCAGCTGCACCCGGTTAGACTGGAAGCCGACCCCAACGTAGTTGGAAAAGGCTAGGCTGATGATGAGCTGGCGGTAACCACTTTCCACCAGAAGGGACGCCTTTCTTCGATGCCCTTAATCAATTAAGACCACTTTCTGTCTATCACCTTTATGATTCGATTTTGAACGTTATGTAATCTGCTTTAGGTACACTGTCCATCCGCGGATACATAATATGACGTCACGCCTGTAATCCTCGAAGAGTTAAGCAGAGGTGTACCTAATAGTACACCCATATTTCGCCAGTTATGTTTAAGTCCCTTGTAATGAGGGGCGAGTCTATTGCTATTAACCGGACACAATCCGGACTCAGTGGCTGCTACTGAGAAATTCCTGATGGAAAAACCCAATAACACTGCCCGACCTGGGAATAGAAGCCAAGACCAGATGCTCAGCACCCACGTTTGCCAACCACCACTAGATCAACGAGAAATTTGTGTTATTTTGGAATTAGGTTGATATTTTTTTGCACAAAAAATCGTTACAGTTATCGGGTGTAGGGAAGCGCGTCATTTTAAAACAATCGTTCAACTTAGCTGAAATCATTCCATCAAGTCATGGTAAGGTCAAAGATAGTTAGTCAACGGTCTCTAACATACATTTATTATCACTTTCAACACTAGCTATCGCATGACCTAACTCTTGTTAGATGAAAGTAAATATCATACAATGTTTATATTATATTATGTTAATAAAGCTGTGCCCCGCGACCTTTGTCCAAGTGAAATCATTATAAAAATATTACTTCCGTATTTGAATCGGATTTCGTTAACAATTTCAATAGTTGTTCCTGTTAACCCAGTTACTACTGGGTCATACGACATCCCTTGGTAAGACTGGTTGTCAGACTTTCGATTTAATAACTACCTGTAACGACTATCACAGATCTACAAATGACAGGCAGGACAGGCTTTACGTGCTTTCCGAGGCACGGAGGAAACTCGGTATTAAATGGGTGGTCACCCATCCACGGACCAACCTAGGCAAGCGCTGCTTAACCTAAAGATCAATGAGTCCATGTTGTTCTTTGGATAATGTAATCGCCCTTTTATTTTTCAACGTCCGGGCTACGGGGCTCCTTTCTATGAAAAAGACGATGGGCCAAAACCTAAAACATCTCTAGAGTTGACACATGTATTGACCAACAAGCAAGCGCGGCTTAATCTGTAGATTGATCCGAGTGGCTGTTAATATTTAACCACGAGCTCCTCAAACACAGATTAGATATAAATCTTGAATATCAACTTGTGCGGCTGTTATTATTTAGCCACCAGTTCTTTTGCATTCGTTTTATAATTTCAATGGCAGAAAGAAAATTAAAGACTAGAACCATCATTGACGATGTGTTTTGTCATAAGCACAGCTGTTAGTGATGTAAAGACTAAATTGCTAAATAAAACAAAGTTTCGTAATGAAAACTTGAATGAAATAGTTATTGTATCTTTAACGCACGTGCGATCATACAAAGCTAGTTTTAAAATAAAATAAAGTGATGTAATAGCCCCGTGTTAGGACAATGCAGTGGTTGAATCTATACAGATAAATAAAATTGAAGTGTCTGTTTGTAATTTCAAAATAACAGCTGTTTATGAAGCAGTGTAGGGGTTGCAATAAAAGCGAATACACAGCTTACGGAAAGGATACGTATATTTTTAGAAGGCGAAATGAAGAGCACAGAAAGAAAGCGATAGGCACAGTAGAATGACGTAGCACGTCTAGGTACAAGTCTTTAGAAGCACTAGTTTAAGTTCATACATAAATATATACGAGGTATTGCCGAATGTTTACCGGATACGAGCGGGAGCGACATGCGCATCGACCAGTGAGGTTTCTCGACTGATGCTTGCGAGCGGCGCATGTTTGAAAGAGATAGCTATACAAGGCGCGTGCGCTCGCTCAGGTAACCGGTCCGCATTCCTAATAACTACATAAAAAATATCTAATAACAAAATTGTCTATTTGTACTGGCGTCTTAATTTTTAATTTGTACTATAATTTAACTTATATAATATTAGGTTAGAATTAAGTTTTTGCTGTACTTGTACATATATTTAGTTATGCCTACACGCTACACCACCCCCCTCCAGAGACCGTCCTACGGGCGATAATAGTCTGGGAATCTCACTCTACGGCCCGAACGAGTTACTCTGACCGTGCTCTCTTTGGCTTCAGGTAAGTCTTCGTCACTTACATTGTGAGTGGGAGTGTGAGTGAAATTTTGTGGTGAGTTAGTGATTGGGGCGTGTGTGTGAGTAGAGGTATGAGGTAGTGGAAGTAGTCTTGAGTGTGTTGTGGTTTCAGGATCACGCAGTATGTAGGCAGGTTTTATTCTGTCAATCGATACTGTGACCATCTTACCTTTCACTATTAGCTTGAAAGCTTTGTCTCCACGTTGTATGACCTCATAAGGACCAGTGTAGGCAGGCTTCAATGATCCGGCCACAGTGTCATCGCGAAGGAAAACGTGTGTTGTTGTGGCCAAATCCTTATAAACGAAGGGTGATCGACGTCCACCATGACGTGACGCTGGAGTAGGTTGCAAATTATTTGCGAAATTCCGTAGGCGCGCAATATAACTGGTGACGTCAAACGAAGTTTGGTCCTCTGGGCTGAGAAGGTCTCCTGGTAAACGCAGTGTTTCCCCATACACCAGTTCAGCTGGCGTTGCCTTTATGTCCTCTTTGAAGGTACTGCGCACACCTAATAGTACAAGGGGAAGGGACTCGACCCAGCTGCTATCAGCGTGACAGGTTATAGCGGCTTTGAGCTGCCGATGAAACCTCTCCACGAGCCCATTGGAGGCTGGATGATAGGCCGTCGTCCTTTTATGCTGAAAATCAGCTATCTGCGATAAGTGGCAAAACAAGGCTGATTCAAATTGCCCCCCACGGTCAGTAACGACGTTCGTGGGGCAGCCGAAACGGGATATCCAGCCGCTAAGGAGGGCTTTTGCTACCGTCTCGGCTGTAATATCCTGTAAGGGTATTGCCTCAGGCCATCGAGTAAAACGATCGATTGCTGTGAGGCAATACCGGTATCCCTGCGATAGTGGTAGGGGTCCGACGAGGTCAATATGTAGGTCCCTGAACCTAGCGCGCGGAAGCTTGTACGTACCCAACGGTGCTGACACATGTCTATGAACCTTTGCCCGTTGGCATGCTAAGCAAGTACGCGCCCATTCCCTACAATCCTTCCTGATACTAGGCCATACATAGCGGTCGGTGATTAGTCGGATGCTGGCGTTGGCACCGGGATGGCTGAGAGAGTGAAGGCTCTCAAAAACCTGTCGACGTAACTCCTTCGTCACATATGGTCGTGGCGTACTGCCACTTACATCGCAAAACAGCTCTAAATGTGTGCCAGGTAGTTTAACCTTCTTCAAGTGTAGTGAGCTGTTACCGTTCAACAGTTGTTTCAGCTCTGGGTCGGTGTTTTGTGCGGTAGCTAGCTTTTGCAGATCGAGAGGTAAAACGATCTCATCGATACGAGATAAAGTATCAGCTACCACATTATCCTTCCCTGAAATATGCCGAATGTCAGTACAAAACTGTGAAATGTAATCTAGGTGGCGAAATTGCCTGGGAGAGCATTTCTCTTTCCTGGAATGAAATGCGAATGTAAGTGGTTTGTGATCGGTATAAATCACAAAGTCACGTGCTTCGATCATATGACGGAAGTGCTTGACCGCCTCGTAGATCGCCAAGAGCTCACGATCATATGGGGAATATTTGGTCTGCGAGGGAGTCAGCTTTCGTGAGAAAAACGCTAGAGGTTGCCACGTATTGTGTTTTAACTGCTGGAGCACGCCACCCATAGCTACATCCGAAGCGTCTATAACCAAGGCAAGTTTTGCTTCGCAGTCTGGGTGAGCGAGCATGGCAGCTTGAGACAGACCACGTTTGCACGCCTCGAAGGCTTCTTGTTCTCGTGACGTGAAATGTACGGGATGGGAACCCTTAACGGAACCTGTCAAAAGAGCGTTCAATGGTGTTTGGTGTGTGGCAGCGTCGGGAATGAACCTGCGGTAAAAATTAATCATTCCGAGGAACCTGCGTAACTCTCTTACAGTTTTTGGAACGGGGAAATTGTTGATGGCCAGTACCTTGTCTGGCAAGGGCTTAGTGCCATTCACCGAAATGCTGTAACCCAGAAATATTACCTCCGCAGCTCCAAACACACACTTTGCTGTGTTGATAACCATACCATACTCCGTCAACCTGGAGAAAATTTGATGCAGGTGGTCGACGTGGGTCGCCTGGTCTTTTGAGAAGACCAAAATATCATCGACGTAAGGGTAGGCAAAATCTAGGCCGCGCAGCATTTCATCGACGAAGCGTTGAAACGTCTGTCCGGCATTTCGAAGTCCAAACGTCATGAATGGGAATTCGTATAAGCCGAACGGCGTTGTTATGGCGGTCTTCTCGATGTCACAGGGATTGACACGAATCTGGTTATACGCCTTCACCAGGTCTATTGTCGAGAAGACGGTGCATCCTGCAAGGTTGTGGGAAAAGTCTTGGATATGGCGTATGGGGTACCTGTCCGGGACTGTCCTGGCGTTAAGCATCCGGTAGTCACCACACGGGCGCCAGCTGTTGTCCCGCTTGAGAGCGAGGTGAAGTGGAGAGGCCCATGGAGATTCTGATGGCCGGCACGTACCTATTTGTAACATGGCTTCAAATTCTGATTTAGCAACCTTTAACCTATCTGGCGCTAACCTGCGTGGTGTGCTAGATACTGGTGGTCCTGGTGTAGTTCGAATGTGGTGCATTATGTTATGTTTAGGTGTACGGTGCATTCCTGAGGGTCGAGTGATGTCAGGGTACTTTGCTAGTATAGCATGGTACACAGAATCATTTTTGTCACCCGACGTTACCTTCACCGAAGATACATCGTCAGAATAACTAGCGACCGAAGCCGCGGTGGTGATCATAGTATTATTATCTATTAAACATTTATTACGAACATCTACAATTAAATTATAATAGGATAAAAAATCTACACCTATTATGGCCCGCGTTACATCTGCCACAATGAATCGCCAAGCAAAGTCGCGGCGCAAGTTTATATTAAGAACTAAATGAGCATAACCATAAGTATTTATTACAGACCCATTAGCGGCAAACAGTTGATAGTTCGTTTGGCTTTGTTTACCTTTTGCTAATGTTCGAGGGAAAACACAAATATCACTGCCAGTATCTATTAAAAACTGCACTTTTGTCCGCTGGTCGGTTATAAACAAGCGACCGGGATGTGGGCAGGCGTCGGTCGCCATCACGGACTGCCCTATTCTTTTCCCTTAGGCTTATAATCGCACGGTTTTGCACAGCTACTTGCCTTCTCTCCGAACTTTGCGTGGTACCAACACACGGGGTATTTCCGGTAGTTGGACTGGGAGCGGCTCGAACGGGAATTGCTGCGATCGCGACTTCCGGACCTGAATCTTCGTGTCTTCGCCCGTGACATCCTGTCTAACTTGGTCGTCAGCTTCTGCACCTGGCGTGTGAGTTCCGCTACTTGAAAGTTTAAATCCGGGGAAGCACCTGATGTTGTTGCTGCCGCTACGTGCGGGCTGGGGGCTGCGATGTCGTGGATGCGGTCAGCCAGCTCTGCAACCTCGTCCAGAGTAGCCCTCGACTGCGAGGCTACAATGGTCTGGATATTATTCGGCAGGCGGCTGGACCACATGGTGCGCAGAAAGTCCTCCGGGACGTCTGGCCCCGCAAGATGCTGGATATGGCGCAAGAATTGGGAGGGCTTTCGGTCGCCCAGTTCCTCACGCGTGACCAGCTGGAGGATCTTTTTCTCCTTGGACGCAGAGAGTCGCCTTATGAGTTCGGACTTCAGTCGCTCGTACTTATTGGGTGCTGGTGGGCCAGCTATGATGTCCTCCACTTCCGATGCGTAAATGGGATCCAACTGCCCCATAGCATGATGGAATTTGGTGGTATCGGCAGTTATGTTGGCCAGAAAAAATTGACTTTCCAGCTGGTAAAACCACAAAGCCGGTTTCTCCGGGTAAAAAGGAGGTACTCGTATGCCAACTCGCTGGATGTCATGCGACGTGCTAGGTGGCTCGTTGGAGCCGCCATTTTGTGTGTCTTTCGGCTCGGTCGACATGTTTCGTGTTCGTCGGGGTCACCAATGAAGCAGTATAGGGGTTGCAATAAAAGCGAATACACAGCTTACGGAAAGGATACGTATATTTTTAGAAGGCGAAATGAAGAGCACAGAAAGAAAGCGATAGGCACAGTAGAATGACGTAGCACGTCTAGGTACAAGTCTTTAGAAGCACTAGTTTAAGTTCATACATAAATATATACGAGGTATTGCCGAATGTTTACCGGATACGAGCGGGAGCGACATGCGCATCGACCAGTGAGGTTTCTCGACTGATGCTTGCGAGCGGCGCATGTTTGAAAGAGATAGCTATACAAGGCGCGTGCGCTCGCTCAGGTAACCGGTCCGCATTCCTAATAACTACATAAAAAATATCTAATAACAAAATTGTCTATTTGTACTGGCGTCTTAATTTTTAATTTGTACTATAATTTAACTTATATAATATTAGGTTAGAATTAAGTTTTTGCTGTACTTGTACATATATTTAGTTATGCCTACACGCTACATTTACTGAATGCAAATGAAACAATATACGGTACTTATAACAAAAAAAAAACATGTCTGTCTTTCTGTTTGTTCCGGCTAATCTCCGAAACGGCTTGACCGATTTTGACGGCACTTTTACTGGCCGATAACTGATGTTATAAGAAGTCACTTAAAAAAAAACGCTTTAAATTGAAAACAAAATCCGATTCAAATAGGGAAGTAATATTTTTATAATAATTTCACGCGGACGAACATCGCGGCGTATAGCTAGTAATTCATAATCAGATTATAATGTCCCCACAGCTGGGATACAGGCCTACTCTCTATCACAGGGAGTGGACTGTCGATGTCGTTTGAAATCCAACACGCGTGCCCACTACAGGGCTGATGGATGTGACATATATTACCTATCTTTGAGTTTTTGGTCTCACGACATGCCAATTTCCTCGCGAGATTTTCATCCATCGATTTGAGAGCAGTAGTTATGTAAAAAAATAACCGATTTCGAAAAAAAAAAAACGAAAAAAAAATTGAAAATGACTTTACTTTCGGAAGTTGGTGACTATTGTTTGTTTCATTGACTTTTTAACCGACTTTAAAAAAAGGAGGAGATTCTCAATTCGGTTGATTTTTGTTTTGTGCTTGTTACCTCATATCTTCGTCATTTATGAACCGATTTGAAAAATTCTTCTTTTATCTGAAAGGATACACTTCCCGATTGGTCCCATAGAAATTTCATCAAAATTGGTTAAGTGTTTAGTTTTTAAATCAAAATTGCTGGAATAAATATGTCATCCAAGTAAAAGAAATTGCGAAATTGATACTTGACAAGAATTTGTGTGTGATACGATAACTAAAAAGGGTAAAATAAAACCTTTTTTGCAAAAAAATAACCGACTTCCAAAAACAACACGAAAAAAGTGGAAAATAACTTTACTTTCAGAAGTACTTTTTTTGATGCCGGTTAAAAAGTCCATGAGTCTGAATTCGAACCTAGGTAAAAAATAAATAATAAATCTAGGTACAACTTTACATGTTTTGGCATTTCCACTAAAGAGTGGAGGGATGTATATGGGTTCACTTCCCATTTTAATACAAGTAGGGAAACATTGTCATTGCAGCCTAGGCGGAATTCACACCCAAGCCGCAGGCGAGGATAAGGCTGGAAATAAAAAACTGATATATAAATAAAAAAAAACCATGAGTGTGAAATACACTGTATACTGAACTTAATAGCAGTGCGATAAGAGCCAGTTTTCGAGAAAGTGTATTGAAAAAATATTACTGGGTTTTTTCATCAGGAATTTCGCAATAGCAGCCTTGAATCTGAATCTATGCCCGTTTGATGGCAATATCCTCACCCCCCGTTACATGGGACTTAAACATAACTGGCGAAACGATGTGTTAGGCAGAGGTAGGTACTGCCTAACTCTTTGGTGATTACTGGCGTGGCGTTATCTTGTTGCTGTTAATAATAAGGCTGGTATTAAGTCATAGTTGCGATGTTGTTTTTACTTGATCCGATGTGAACGAACCGGTCAGTAACGTTCATTTTGTAAGGCAAGTTAGAAGCAGTAGGTTCACACCTCTTTTCGAAGTCTGACATGGGACCACTTTGTTGTCCGTCTGTCTGTCTGTCAAGACCCTTTTTGTCAGGAACGCGTAAAGGTATCAATGTATATCAAACACTCGGGTCTACGGTCTCTTTCAGTTGTGGAAAATCAAATTTGTAAGTCAACGCGATCCAAAGATATGAACGTTTGTTTCGCATAGTTTGCGATTTCACAAGGGAATTAAAACCTATACTTTCCGTTGACCTGGAATCGTGAAATTTGGCAAGAAGCAATCTGAAAACCGTAAATATGTAGTTTAATAACAAAAAACCAAGGTTGTACGGAACCCTCGGTGCGAGAGTGCAACTAGCGCTTGGCTGGTGTTTTAGTTCTCATCTTGCGTCATAGACGTTGCTAGCGTTCTTTTTATCAACTTAATGATGACAAAAACACAACACCACACAGTCACAGTCTTACAGTCACAGACAGACAGTGTGACAGTGTGTGTGTGTGTGTGTGTGTGTGTCGTGTTACAGTCTTATGTGCTGTAGTCACACCTGGTGGGTTACCATGATCTATTAGTGCAGGAATGTTTTAAGACTATTCCGAGAGTGGGAAAGTGACAGCGCTAGACAGCTGTCTAGAGCCATCTCTCTCTCTGCCCTGTACTCAGACCCTTCAAACCGGAACACAGCAACACTGCTTGGCTGCTGAAATAGGAATCCCCGAACGCCCTCACAAAAGAGCTCCAATGCCCGTTTCCTGTAACGCTCAAAAAGCCCAAACAACCCATCGCATTGCAACAACCCATCCGCGGCGCAAGAAAATACAACAGTGATGCCTCTGAAAACAAGGACATACCATCATGATTCCCCTGCTTTAATCTAAGGATACTTCCTTAGAGGTCGGCGCAGCATATGTCCATACTTCTTTATTACTCGTCATCTCAGCAGTAACCTCCTTTCTGGCCATATCATCCTTCACACATTCCATCCATCGTTTCTGGTATTCCTCCACTCCTACAGCCATCTACCTTCGCACCCAAAACTCCCTCACCAAACGGTCTTCGTTCCTCCGCATCACAAGCCCATACCATGACAGCCGATTACCACACAACTTACTTAGATAACTTTTCTATTACCGGCGCCACTTTCAGTCCATACTTAACATACCAAATGTGAGTGAGACTTCTGTTATATTCTTGTCTTGTTGTACAAACATAGTGGTTACAAGGCCACCTCAAAGTTTCGATAGAATATTGCAAAACCGATGCAATGTGTCGATTATACTTTAATTTATGTAGCTTTACCCGCAGCTCCTTTTAAAACAAAATGAATATAAATAAGCTGAGACCCCGCTCTTTTTGAACGTCAAAAATTACATTAGTCCCTCAAAACGCCCAAATTTTATCCATAAGCTTATACAAGGTGTAAACGGACCCTTCGCGACGCCGTCAACCAAACATTCTGTACATCAAACTAAGTAAGTCGACGCAAAAAATATTGCTGGGAAACAATTTTTTTTTTTTGATGAAGAATCACGTTTTACTGTAGATCTCAATGTAACGCACTCAAAACATGGTGCTGATGGATGAATTGAATTAGAGTTCGTGGAGGTATTTAAAGTAAGTAAGTTATCACATTAAAAACTTGCATTGGAAAAGTTATAACTTTGACCCCCAATATCTCCGTAACTAGAAGGATCCCAGGTATGGTCTAGCTTCTGGAACAAAAACAAGTGACTTCGTTAGAGGTACTTTTACACCCATTATATAAAAATGTATTCTTTGCTTGTAAGTGTAACCTTCTGGAGTAACTCGAGTCTCTGGGATCCCGCGTGTCCTACCTCTGTAACAGCAAAAAGTAAAAAAAAATAATTAAACGATCCCCCGTTACAGTCAAATTTTTTTTAATTTTTTGTTGACTAGCGACTCGCCCCGGCTTCGCACGGGTGCAATGTAGATACTAATGTTTTTTCTACTATAATATGCATGTATTATACATACATATAAACCATCCCCTTGAATCACTCTATCTATTAAAAAAACCGCATCAAAATCCGTTGCGTAGTTCTAAAGATCTAAGCTTACATAGGGACAGACAGACAGACAGACAGCGGGAAGCGACTTTTTTATACTATATAGTGAAGTAAGTCATGTATTCTGGTTAGGCCATATTATTATAACCGTATTTTCTTTGAATAGGATTGACATAGTGTGTCACTTCGACAAGGCCTCTAGCAAATCTGTTCTGAAGGTTAGTTCACTTGGAAACTCACTCAAGTAAGTGAGCTCACACAATTTGTAATCGAACTCATTTGTTTTTAAAGTAATCATCGCGGATTCACAACGATACACCGTTCGAATTTCGAAGTCACGTTTAAAAAGTAATTTTGATAATGGTCAGGCTGGTGGCAAAATAATAACAGCCGCAATGGTCACAAGGTTAAGCAACGTTTGCCGTAGACCGTAGATGGGTGATCTATTACATACCGAGATCCCTGCAAGCCTTGGAAAGCACATTCAGCCATTGGACCCGTTCAGCTGCCATTCGCAAATATTTGTCTGGCGTTATTCGCCGTTACTCCATGTAAAAAACTGGTATTAAGGCTGTATTTTTTTTGCGACAAACAGAATCAACAGTGGCGACTCCAGAAAAGCGCCGAGAAAATGAAGCTCGACGAAGTACCAGAGAAACGATTTAACTGTCTGAGATCTCGCAACGAAATAAATCACTACATAGTATAAAACAAAGTCGCTTCCCGCTGACTGTCTGTCTGTCCCTATGTATGCTTAGATCTTTAAAACTACGCAACGGATTTTGATGCGGTTTTTTTAAATAGATAGAGTGATTCAAGAGCAAGGTTTATATGTAATTATAGTAATATATGCATATTATAGTACAGAAAACATTAGTATCTACATTGCACCCGTGCGAAGCAGGGGCGGGTCTCTAGTCAGAAATAAATTCAGCTGTATCTCGTTACCATGGAAACTGACACAAACATAGTTGGGGAAAGGCTAGATAGATGATCAGTCACGGGGGCTGATGGCCCAAGGTGTACCGGACGTAATTAAAGCATTGCTTCTTGTGAAGGCCTTTTATTTGGCACCCATTTTGATTTATATCCCAAAAATAATAATTAATAATCGTTTAATGCATTTCCTGGTGTTTCGGTCATTATTTTTTTGCAAAGTGCAAACCGCAAGTAGTAAAATTTTAATCAAATTAATCTTAATATACGGAAACTACAGATGAATTAGCCAAAAAATCTCTTGAACATTACGATTTCCGGGTACCTCTAAGCAATTAATTAGAAGGTCGAATGAGAACAGAATAACAACATGCCTATAGGAATGTATGCAGGTGACTAAATGACCACCATGTATTCTCCAAAGTCTAGAAAAGCATTGGTTCCCAGCCAGTGGTATGGCCCGCGGACCACGGTGGTCCGCAAGAACTTAAAATATGGTCCGCGCACAGAAGGTGCATGTTCAACCTTATTATTTAAAAACCTATCAGAGGCTAAAATGTTCGAGCTTGCTAAGCTCGCTCTTGGAAAATTATTCATTCAAGCATTTCTGCAAAATCGAATAACTTATTCCTGTTTCTGTACGAATTATTGCTAAAGTTTTCGAGCTCACTTCGATTGCTCTTATATACAAGGTGGCGCCGACAATACGACAATAAATGAAAACACTCGTAATACTAATTCATAGAATTATTAAAAATATATTTTTTCAAACAAACTAAATAGCATAAAACTGTTAAAAAAATAGAACACCATTTATGATGATTGGTTTAATAATCTTGGGTATAATTCGCACTTATTCACATCTATAAATAAGATTCAAGGAACGATTTTGCCGAAGGTTTTTGAAGTAGCGAGTTGGCAACATGTGTTTAGTGTTTATACCGCTGCGATGTGAGGGTTAACCTGTCGGTGCTAGCCTAATAATAAAATCTATATCATGTAAATGAAAAATAATGTCCTGTGACTAAACTACTGGATACATTCGCTTGATTTTTTTGTATGCAGACTGGGAACGTCATGAGGTATACGCAGTTTAACTTACTGTCGGCGCCACCCTTTATATCCTTCACTTTCTTAATTATAAAGGTTTTCAACTCATTTTCCAAAAAGAAAGGAAGGATATACACTACATTTGGGTGAATATCCCGGCGGCAAATTTTACTTGTGCACGCTGAGAATCGAGGTGTAAAGTGATAGGATGTTTCTTATTTTTATAGTGAACTACGCAACTTGCTTCAATTAGGGCCACATTCTTTTTTATACGTGTATGTAAATAATCAGAAAAAAAACAAATAGCCTTAAAATTCAAGTTAGGTGGCTTGACCCAACTCCATTTTTTTATATAATTGCATTCACCAAAGTTACAATTTAAGGTACAATAAAAAATAAACAATTTCGTTAGTATATGCATAAGATAAATTATCTAAAAAGAATTTAACTATATCAGAAAACCTTATTTAAAAGCTCAGGACACCCGATCATGGTTTGTCCAAGCAAAAATCAAAATTTTGGTGGCACGTTTCCAACTTGCTATAACATGAAGTTTCGTATGTGTGCAGTTAATCGTGTTTTTTTATTTCGCATCTCTCAATCGTGCACATACTTGCGCGTAACAGGTGTGTGATTAGCAGTGATCGGAATAGGTAGAGCTAATTTGTCTAAAGTTCAAGGAACAGAAACGAAAAGTGGAGACTTGATTACGACATTTTTTTTTTTCGGAATATTTGTTCCGAATGTCGGAACATTACTTAAGTAGAACTAAAATTAATAAAGTAAAACAACTATCGAAATCATTTACTGTTTCTGTTTTAAAAAAAAGTGCACGATTTTTATTGTTTAAAAAATAAAGGAATCTCCTTATCTTCTTTTGAACGCCGTAAGTAAGTGCGGAAGCTAATTTAATTTTCATACCAGCTTTAATAGTTAGAACTAACAAGGTAAAAAAAACAATTTTTAGGTTTTCATACCATTTATTCATTTTGTACAATTATTGCAACTAAACGTAAACAGAAATCAACCTCAATAATTAAGATAGTTACCAATCTTAAGACTCAGTCAGTATATTATTTCCGTTGATGTTGAAAGTTGTCCCTTAATCTGAATCGGTACAGTTTTCATCAGGAAAGGAATTTTCTTTGTCATCGCTAAATTTATCTTCTTCCGGAGAATTAAAATAAATTATCAGCAGTTTTTCCGTATTATCTATCTTCAAACGATTTATTTTTGCACTTAAAATCCATTTATAGGTACAGAAGGCCCTTTCAACATCAACTGAAGTTATAGGTACATATTTATAGTACGACATGATTCATTTTCATGGTCAAGTCCTTTTTCTATATTGTCACAAATGTCTCTCTCAAAAAAAAAAACAATTCGCGTACACAAATTGAGAAACTACAGGAGTGAATGAGGCGCGCACGACGACGCTTTTAATGCGAAACACCCCTCTACCCTTCAACCCTTTTGTCATTGTTTACCAGCGACAAACAAAAGATAGAAAGAGACATCAAGTTTTGACTATTCTGGGAAACGAAAACATGAGGCGGGGGGTCTGCCGCGTTCTTTACCTGAATTAATAACAATAGAAAACGTATCTACTGGCTTTTTGAGAAAGTTCTCCTTGTTTTCGAAGTCGGTTAAAAAGGAAAAACAATTAATTCAATTAGTTTACTGTACTGATTAATAAATAACATTATTATACTTAACCGATTCCGAGAAATTTCCGAGTTTTAGAGGAAGTCCCCACTTTTCGTTTCTGTTCCTTGAACTTTAGGTACATTAGCTCTACCTATTCCGATCACTAAATTAGTGCTGTAAAAAACGGTAAGTATGGTATAATTTTAGGTGGCACGGGGGACAAGAATTGTTAAATTTTTGGTTGATCGATTTTATTTTGAAAGTGATTTAATAGTAAGCTACACGTTATAACTAGTGATTTGGGTCACGTATAAATTAGTGATGTTATTTTAAATTTAATCGTAACTTAAAATCTCTTATTTTAACGATTTTTTTATGTCTGGTTCCAATTTTGGTGTTTTTGGTGGCGTTTTCGTGGTGGAAATGGTGTAAAATTGAAAACGAGCCTACAAATTTGAAGTATGTATTGTATATGTATTGTTTGTACCTACATATATAGCCAGTTTTTAAATAATTTTGTTTACAATAAAAAGATTACTGTTTTTTTAAACAAACATGAACTCATAATGATAGATCAGATAAATAATAATAATCTTTTTTTAGCAAATAATAAAAACATAGCACCTCTTTGCTATGAAAAAAAACAATAATCACCACCGACTCTGTGGCAAAATCAGGAAAGATAAAACCCTCGCGTGTAAAAAAATCCACGTGTGAAATACATTGCATGTTGAACCTAATCGTAGTGCGATAAAGCCAGTTTTCAAGGAAGTGTTTTGAAAATTAAATTCTGGTGCCACTGATTTTCAATTTTGGAGGTCACACTAGACTTCGAACTAAAATACTCAGACCTCTTGAAGATCCTTATAGCTTGGACTTTCTATTCATAGACCAGGTCGTTTATTTCACGAAAACTGAAGAAGAAATTTCGCCACCGAAATGGAACAAAAATGCACTCTGTTGATTTAATTAACATATTGACAAATAAGCAGCATCGTCGCAGGAATTTGCATTTATCGCAAAAACGATATTTAATTCAAATCATATGAGTAACAGTAGTTTACATAAATTTATATGCTATTTTATTACTTGCTCAATGCAATGGAATGCTAAAATTAGTAAGCACAGTGAATTGTTAATTATTAATCGTATTAATTTAGTGCGTAATTAAAACTGTGAAGTAGGTACTACGAGTACTAGGAGCTCGTGGCTAAATAATAACAGCCGCACGGGTCGATCTCCAAGGTTAAGCCGCGCTTGTATAGGTTGGTCCGTTGATGGGTGACCATTTATTTAATACAGAGTTTCCTCCGTGCCTCGGAAAGCACGTAAAGCCGTTCGTCCCGGCTGTCATTAGTAGATCTTTGACAGTCATTACAGGTAGCCAGTGGCCCGAAAATCTGACAACCAGTCCTAAGAAAGGTTGCAAAATCACGTTTTTCGGTAGAACTCAATGTAACTCGCTCAAGATATTGTGCTGATGGATGTATTGAATAGTACGGGGGTCATAGGTATTTAAAGTAAAGTACATACAGGCAACTATAATTCAATAAAGCATTGACGATACTCACGGGAAAGAAACAAATGAAACGCGAGTGTGCTGTCGGATATCGTGAAATGAGCGTACGAACTACGACGTGATATTTTGTTACCTCAAGTGTTATGATCAAATCTGATCTACAACCAGAAATTACTCTACCCCTAAAAATATACTTAAATCCATATTTTAATGATTAACCCCGAAACTAGGACATGACCCGTACTTCCAAACAGCGAGCTCTGGAACATAGCCAAGAAGCTATGGGGCTGTTAAAAGGAGGCTAAATCAATAAGGTTCATAGCAGTTCAGTTAAGGATAGCAACCGTACCTTGTGGCCTTCTGTAAAGTTAACCTGGACCCTAACTCAGGTGAGCGCACATAATTCGAAAGCGAACTCATTTGTTTTTAAGGTCAGCGCCAGGGTAGTCCGCGAAATTCAAATTTTCGTACGTTTTTTGCAATTTGCCGGTCGGTGTCAGGCTGTACATTGAACAAAATATGATTCGCGGCCGCAATACGTACGTATTTACAGAATTATAAATCATTTAAAGCATCAAAACAACCCTCTACGTTCATTTAATCCCGTTGAATGACTATTTAATGAAAAAGCCATTCAATGGGGTTAAATGAACTTTGAGGGTTGTATTGATGATTTTAATGATTATACATCAGTAAAGAAACATTAGTTACGGTCGTTAATCATATTTTAATCAACATACAACTCGACACTGACCGCCAAATTGCAAACAAACGTAAGAAAATTTGAATTTCGCAGACTACCCTGGCGGTTTAACCTTGTAGTAAATTATAGCGGATTTACAACGACACACCGTTCGAATTCCTCAAGTTCAAGTCGCGAAACAGTCCAGAATACGTAAGACATTGGCAGCTATTAATTCAAATAAATAACACAACTTGTGAATGTATTTTAAATATACCGGGTAAAACGGGGTGAATAGACACGCAGGGGTGAATCGAGACAAAACTTTAAGGGATTTAGTCATTTAATTCATATGATATGTTACCAACAAGTAGTCATTCAATTTACTTAATTATTTAAAGAAGTTTTACGGTACAGTCACGAGCGAGATATGTAAACACTTTCCTTTAATGTAAAAGCAATTTTCGCGAGAAATAACGATTGTAACTTGGAGATGGGATATATTTCATAAAAATATGAGTTCCAAAATGCTATGTTCGTAACAACATGACATTTTAATCAGAACAGTAGGAGAAAATCAGTTTTAAAAGTTGGTAAGTGTTTACATATTGGTGCTCGTGACTGTACGTATAAATTTTCAAAGTGTAAACTAGGCTTCACAATTTTTTTTTAGCTTTGTTTACGCTTGATCGTTTGTCCCCGAGCTACTCTTTCAAGCAAAGCGTGTGTGGCCACAGCGGGTACGGTGAAACAAATGACAGTAGTTAAGGGGCGTCCATTAATTACGTGAGCCCATATTGGCAATTTTATCGACCCTCCCGGGGGGACCCTTGGTGAGATGTCGTGAGATTTGACTTTACCCCCTCCCTAATCTCACGTGATATTTATCGAAATGCGTAAATACGCTAATCTGTACTTTATTGCGTTGAATTATTTAAAAAATATAATTTGTTTAATTATTTTCATTGAATATTTATTAGTAAATATTATTGTGTAGGATTTAGCCATTTTTAAGTGGAGAAACATGTCTAATTAAACCTAATTTTCACGCAATTTTAGACTGTTAAAACGGGAAAAAAAATTACCTACGTGATATTTGCCGAAACCCTCGTGAGATTGGGTGAGATTCGGCTCGACGCTCCCCCTGAACGCCTTACGTAATTAAAGGACGCCTGGACTCCTTGATTGGAGCATAGCACTGAAACGCGACGGTACTCACACGAAGGAAACAAATGGCGCTCGTGCAATTCGCTTGGTGCAAGTCACAACGCCTGAGTTTGACAACGAGGTTTTACAGTTGCCAAGTTTTCGATCGCGGTACAAAATCACAACCAATGCATCTTCTAGACGTCAGCAACCCCCAATCTTGACACGACTTTACATTCTAAGCTATGTTTAAATGTTCATCATGTTTCTAACTCTCAATTTTCTCCTTTACAGAATCCAAAATGTCTTCGGAAAAGATTCTTCACGAAGACAATGGGTCTTCTTCAGGCTCCCTAAGGTCTGAAGACAGTGATTCTACACCTGAAAGTGCTACGGACTCGCTAAATAGTTTATTCCATGATAAGACCACGGAAAATACTTGCGTGGAGAATTGTATAGAGAAGACGCAATGCGAGGGAAATAGGAAGAGAGGAACTTGTTGCAGTAAGTTGGCTATTTTATCATTTTTAAGGTGCATTTCCAAAAGCTACTGCAACCACTAACTGCATCGTTGACAGACGACAAACATCATCATTCTCCGGCACTTATCCCAATTTATTTACTGTCGGCGCAGCATGTCTTCTTCTTCCATACTTCTCTATTACTCGTCATTGACAGTCATATGTCAAGTAAATTAAACTTTTTTTTTAAACAAGCTTTTTTAAACTGAAAAGAAGGAAATTAGGTTTATATATCAACATTGAACGCGTGCACAATGTTTCGTGTCCGTGCTATTGACCGTTGAGGAGTTCTCTAGTGAGGAGGCGATTCTGGCTGCAGGATCAAGTCATGTCTGTCATAAAAATGTATTGTCACCAAAACCAAAGATGTGTGCAAAATTTCAGCTCAATCGGTTGGGCGGAACTGGTTTGAACTTCAGGTACACCATTTACTTACTGACTACCCAACTAGCTAGCTAACAAGAAGTCTTGTCGTTCTGTTGGGGTAGTCAGGAGTCGGCTTCATTTGCACGGCGTTGATCTGAACATTATTTTGCTATATAATTTTGGGATCACATGATAGTTTCATCCTGTTGAGCGTGAATATAGATGGCTATAAGAGTATAGGGGAAGACCAAAGAAGCGATGGATGGACTGTATGAAGGATGAATATGGCTAGAAAGGAGGTGACTGCTGAGATGACGAGTAATAGAGAAGTATGGAAGAAGAAGACATGCTGCGCCGACCCCAAATAAATTGGGATAAGGGCAGGAGTATGATGATGACACATTCATCCTGCTCTTATTTTTCACCCTGTGAACATATGGATATCGAAGTGTGATCACAACTTTTTATCGTATAAAATATCGTGCAGTATAACAAAAAAAACAAAAAACTCAAACCAACCAAAAGATCGCTAGATGACTTGCGAGTCCAATATAATAATGTGTTTAGGATGCTGTTGAAACTGCCCCGTTTCTGTAGCGCATCGGATGTGCTCAGATGTTTGCTCAGAACCGAACTGACGGCTTCCATCCAGTGATTCGCTAAAAAAGTCGCATCACTGATGCGTAGAATGCGGGTCAGTGACAATAGCGTCCTGAAAACAGTGGTGGAGAGTCCTTACACCCCTATTCTGAGGCACTATGTGGGGAGAATGGTCAGATAGCCTATTCCTGGCATTATCGTTCTCTGCACATCCTGCCGCGGACACCTTGCTACCTGCACCTGCTTATTGTTTGTTTTTATCTTTTCTTTGTACTACTAACACTAGTTATAAGGTATTCTACTAACAAAATGGACTAATGTTGTCCGATGTAAATAAATAAATAATAATAACGCCTTGTGAACTCGTTGCGTAGTCTTGGCTAGCTCGCTACACACCCGCAGAGAGTACGTTCACAAAACATAGCCTGACCTGGCGTTCAATCGCAAAACCACAAACGTTCAGCAGTCGCGCTTGCTACTAAATAAACCAATGAAGCAATTACTTAAACTAGTCACAAGAAAGAGTTGCTTAAAGAAAAACTTTATTATTTATTGTACTTAACAACGCACGTCAATCCATAAAAGAAAAACAAAACCATAAACAAATTAAAACTCCAAACTTCCTCGTCCCATCTTTGGCAGTCAATAGACAAACTTATTCTATTTTTAATCTATGCATTGCCAAAGACATCGTTCGCATTCAGCCTAGTTACCATAGTTACGTACTTTGACAATGAATGTCCTAGGGCTTCAAATACATATTTAGTGTTGCCATCATGTTTTGAATATTAAAAAGAGGGCCAAGATAGAATTACACAAGTATTTCGGGTTCCGTATGTCTAAATATAGTTTCTGTGCTGTTTATGGAGCTACAGGATCATAATATGATAAGATTAGGGTGTTATCTAACCTCTACATCTCATTTGTGATTTTCCTGTACAGTGTTCTTGTTATTGAAAAGGAACGGCTCGTGATCAAGGCCAATGTAGTAGCCAATGTTGATGTGTGACACAGTTTGCGAACGTTTGGTCGTAGAACCGGTGAAGGGAACCATTGGAACAATACTGCGGCAAGTTTTGTTCCAATGGTTCCCTTCACCGGTTCGAGAGTACTGGTTTAAGAATTATTGCATTTTTTTTCTCATCATTTGCCAAACCTTTTCCCAACTGCATTGGGGTTGGCTTCCAGTCTAACCGGATGCAGCTGAATTGTTGTTTGTTATAGTACCTATTTTACGTGGAGCGACTGCCTATCTGACCCCCATAACCCAGTTAGTACTGGGTAATACGACACCCCTTGGTAAGACTGGCTGTCAGACTTTCGGGACACTGACTACTTGTAACGACTGTCAAAGATCTACAATTGACAGCCGGGACCAATGGCTTAACGTGCTTTAGTGTGCGTAATGGGTGGCCACCTATCCACGGACCAACCCAGGCAAGCGAGGCACCTAAAGATCGACTTGAGCGGCTATTATTATTTAGCCACGAGCTCCTCATTGCTATGTCTTTCTAAAACTCGTTATTTGGGACCAGGGGCCTAAAATAGCTGCTAGCTACCGTACCCTGCCAGAAAAGAAAATGGTCACAAAGTGTCAATTTAATGTATTAATTGCGTCTGGGACCATTTTTGGATATTGACTTTAAAAATACGGCAACTATTTCTTGATTTTCAGCCTGATTTCCCAGTATTTTTACCCAGTAACTGGGTTAAGAAAGTCAGACGGGGAGTCGCTGCATGTAAAATACTGATACTCAGCTGCGTCCGGATAGACTGGAAGTCGACCCCAACATATTTGAGAAAAAAGCTCAGTAACTTAGGCAGATGCTGATTCATTTGAACACGGAACCCAAAAAAATAACCTTAAACCGCTCCCAAAATGATCTATTATGCAAATTCATTCCCTAACACAACACCATAACGATCTTGCATAATTTCGAAAACAGTTTCCTTTTCAACAAATATAAGTTTGCCAAGTACTGTCCACGTCACGTCAATTCTTCTAAAGGTGCTTCCACGTCATGGATATGACGTAACACGTGGTTTAAAAGGATATTGAGGTCAGGATACTATTAATCTTTATTGATGAGCTTTTAAGGAAAACTGCGGTCGTCCAAGCAAAGAATAATACAGAAAATCGGTTTCATACAACGAGTGAAAAAAAGAGTGAAAAGTTATTTAAATTAATTCCCTAACAAAACGCCATAAAGATCTAAGATCTTGCATAATTATCTTCAACAACAGTTTCCCTCAAGCAACATGCTTCACGTACAGCGAGTGCAAGAGTCATCATCTGTCTAGCCTTTTCCCAACTACGTTGGGGTCGGCTTCCAGTCTAACCGGATGCAGTTGAATACCAGTATTTTACATGGAGCGACTGCCTATCAGAACTCCACAACCCAGTTCGTACTGGGTAATATGATACCCTTTGGTAAGACTGGTTGTCAGACTTTGGGGCCACTGACTACCTGTAACGATTGTCAAAGATCTACAAATGACAGCCGGGACCAACGGCTTAACGTGCTTTCCGAGTCACGGAGGAAACTCGGAATGTAATGGGTGGTCGCCCATCCACGGATCAACCCAGGCAAGCGCGGCTTAACCTGACGATCGACCCGAGCGGCTGTTATAGTACAACTTTTTAATGTTATATCATCATCTTCCTGCCCTTGTCCCATATTGCTTAGGGTCGGCGTATTTTGTGGAAGCTGCAGAAGATTGTAAACATATCTTTGCATTGTATAGATTCAGTCTCTTAGTATTATATAATTGCATAGCACATGTGTGAGTTCTATGTACGATAAAGCTACCATTTACATCTTTTACTGACTCGAATTTGCCCTGGCGGTTGAGAGAATGTCATGCTCACTCAAATGTCTCGCTGATGGTGGCGCGTGTGTCGGGTCGTTTAGTTCCCTCCAAAATGGTTGAGTTGAATGATGGCTGATCCATGCGTCATGTTCGTGAACGGGCGCTGTCAGTTGTGACTGGTCATCTCGCAGCTGCCATGGATTATTGTATTTTTGAATTGTTAATTTTATCTTTTTATTCTGGACGCTCTTACTCGCACGTCTTTCTACATCGTTCTCACATATATGTTTAATCTCGACATGAATGATGTAACCGAGACTTTGCAACAACATAATGATTTAAAAGACTGTCCATGGAGTTTCTTGCCCATTCTTCTCCATAGAGATCTACGCTTTCGAATGGGCAACTACAGTACTTTCACAAGTTATTATGCCCTGTGACTGGGACTGTAGCTTAGTTTATTTTTTGTGTTTTGACATTCAAAAGTGCCTGTAATGGTTTAATTGAAATAAATGCTTTGAGTTTGAGTTTGATTCATACATTCTCCTCTGTCAATCGTCACGCTATAATTTACTCCTTTCTCTTTCATATCATTCCTCACACAAACCATCCATCTTTTTATTGGTCTTTGTCTCCCTGTCCATCTATCAATATTTATAGCCATCATATTTAATCATTAGGTTTTAAATGTTACCTATCTATAACACCATGACCCGTGGTGGGTTACCATGATCTGTTAGTGCAGGAATAAGAAGAATAAATGAGAACAATTAAGAGATGGCGCTAGACAGCTGTCTAGCGCTGTCACTTTCCCACTCTCGGAATAGTCCTAAAACATTCCTGCACAAACAGATCATGGTGTACCAGTACCTACAATTCAATGCATCCATCAACACGATTTTTTAATGCCCTACATTGAGTTAGGCCTTAAAAAACAAGTTTCCAAGCAACATTTTTTGAGTACAGTTTCTTATAGTTTGATGTCCACAATGCTTTGTTGACGGCTTCACGTGAAGGTCCGTAACACCTTGTACACTCAAGTCAGGAGGTCTACTCTCTGAGCACGTAACCCGTACTTTCGGCCGAAGATACGGGCGTTTCCTACTCCGTAACACTTACGGACATACGATTAGTGAGGGACCCGAACTAAAAACGAATGACAACACGATTGGACAGTTGTCCCTACTCCCGATTTGTTTTCAAAACTCATGAATCCGAAAATAATAGGGCGTAGGGTTCATTTGGAAGTTTTGATCTACTTTCGTACGGGCCCGTATCTTCGTTGACGGACTTAGAGAGTAGACCCCCTGGTACTGGGCATATGTTACCTACATCGAAACGCATACAACCACTGTCAATATGACAAGTACCAGTCGTAAGTGGCTGTCTCAATGGTCTGGTGGTTGCAAGCGCGACTGCGGAGCATGAGGTCCTGGGTTTGATACCCGGGTCGGGCAAAGTGTTATTGGGTTTTTCCAGCAAGAATTTCTCAGTAGTAGCCACGGAGTCTGGATTTGTGCCCAGTTGATGGCAATAGACTCGCTCCTATTACATGGGACATAAACATGACTGGCGAAATGTGGATGTACTATTAGGTACGCCTCTGCTTAACTCTTCGGAGATTACAGGCGAGTTGTTATGGTATGTTATGCAGTCGTAAGTGCGCTTGCACTCGCCGTACGTGAACTGGGTCTATCTGTGCGTGCCTTTTTAACCGACTTCAAAAAAAGGAGGAGGTTCTCAATTCGGGTATATGTTTTTTTTTTGTGTTTGTTACCTCATATCTCCGTCATTTATAAACCGATTTGAAAAAGTCTTCTTTTATTTGAATGGATCTACTTCCCGATTGGTCCCAAAGAAATTTCATCAAAATCGGTTCAGCAGTTTGGTTTTGAAATCAAAATAGCTGGAAAAAATGTCATCCAAGTAAAAGAAATTGCGAAATTGATACTTGACAAGGATTTGTGTGTGATACTATAACTAAAAAGGGTAAAATAAAATCTTTTTTGCAAAAAAAAACTGACATCCAAAAAAAACACTAAAAAGTGGAAAGTAACATTACTTTCGGAAGTCGGTGACTATGGTTTGTTTCATTGACTTTTTTGGCACCGACTTCCGAAAGTAATGTTATTTTCCACTTTTTAGTGTTTTTTTTGGAAGTCGTTTTTTTTTTTTGCAAAAATGTTTTTTCACACGTCGTTTTAAACCTAACCTTCTGTTGTTTTCTGTCGTCTAGGCTTGTAATAGGATGGGTGACATTACCATATAATGGCGGTTCGTTTTTGAATCAGCTGTAAGTTGTGTGTGGATGACCTAATGGGATTGGTTTTGTAACCTTGAACCCAACTTGGTTGTAGTTGTGGCTGGTCGTGAATTCTAGTTTATAGGTTTTGTCAAACTAGAAGGTACAGACTAATTGCTGACGCAGCTCTGGACACCGGGCCCTGGAGGTCTACTCTCTAAGCACGAAACCCGGAGTTTCGGCCGAAGATACGGGCGTTTCCTACTCCGTATCACTTACGGACATAAGATCAGTGAGGGACCCGAACTAAAAACGAATGACAACACGATTGGACAGTTGTCCCTACTCCCGATGTATTTTCAAAACTCATGAATCCGAAAATAATAGGGCGTAGGGTTCATTTCGAAGTTTCGATGTACTTTCGTACGGGCCCGTATTTTCGTTGACGGACTTAGAGAGTAGACCCCCTGGTTTGGGGTCGGCGCAGCATTTCTCCTTCGTCCATACTACTCTATTACTCGTCATCTCAGCAGCTAGAAAGGAGGTGACCCTCCTTTCTAGCCATATCATCCTTCGCACAGTCCATCCATCGTTTCTTTGGTCTTCCTCTACTATTATAGCCATTCACAGGACTCAAACAGATAGTATACTGAAGTATATGTTCGTTATTTTTTTTTTTTTTTAATATTTTATTATGTTTAGGGGGTTTACAGCTAACAATACAAAAAAAAAATATTGAGGCAATCAACGAAAAACCATTCTTCATTTTTTTTTTCTTTTTTTTTTTTCAATCTATTCTTTCTTTCTATATTTCCAATTCGTCCGTCCCATTTGACAGACTTTTAAGGGAGAACAGGTGGGTTACAATGATCTGTTATTGCAGGAATGTTTTAGCACTATTCTGAGAGTGGGAAGTGACGCTAGATAGCTGGCCCGTAAAAAAATATTAGTAATATTTACTACTGCAATCAAAGTAATGAATAAATAAATTACCAATTTTATCATAATTAAAAATGTTTGATTAAAACTAATTATTTTCAAGGTTCAACTTTTATTTATTATTGTGTATCTCACGGCTACGCCAAATAGGCCCAGTTCAGCAAACTGCCGAGTAATCAAAATCGGTTCATCCGTTCGGGGCTACGATGCCATAGACAAACACACGTATCCACAGATGCACACGTTAAATAACACCCCTTTTTGGTCGGAGGATAAAAAAACTGGTGTTCAGGTGCATCCGATAAGATCGAAAATCGATAAGAAGATAGACGATCAATGCATTATGGATCTGTATAATTCTTACATCGTCAAAAGGCCTGCCGAGGTCGTACACTCAATGGGCACATCATTATGAATAAAGAATGGACAGTTTCACAACTGGATACATAATAATTATTAACTGCCTCTGTGAGCTAGTGGTCGCAAGCGCTACTGCTGAGCATGATAGTCTGGGTTCGATTCCCAGGTCGGGCAAAGTGTTATTGGGTTTTTCCATCAGGAATACCTCAGGAATAGCCACGGAATTGTGCCCGGTTGGTGGCAATAGGCTCGCCCACTATTATATACGACTTAAACATAACTGGCGAAAGGTGATTTTACTATCAGGTATACCTCTGCCTAACCCTTCGGGGATTACAGGCGTCATGTTATTACACCATCTATATAGATAAATAAAATTTAAGTGTGTTTGTAGTTTGAAAATGACAGCTTTTTACTGAATGCAAATGAAGTTATATACGGTACGCAAAAATACTTTTTTGTCTGTCTGTATATTTGTTCTTATGTTCCTGCTAATCTCCGAAACAGCTGGACCGATTTTGACGGGACTTATTTTTTGTAGATAGCTGATTTTATAAGCAATAACTTAGGCTAATTTTTATTTTAGATAAAGGATTAAGGTTCCGTGCAAAAAATTAACACCCTTGTTAATAATTTCTTCAGTTCCTAATAATTTCGCGCGGACGAAGGTCGCGGGCAGCAACCAGTACACAAATTTAATTAAGGCACTACCTAGCTATCTTCAGCTAAAACATAGAATCTATCATTTTCGGGTCAGTAATTAATCACATCTGGTTAAGTAACTTTTCCTTCGCGCGGCCGTGAAAACTTGATAGTGTGGTAAACATTAAGAAATACGTTTTAATGCATTCAAATTTCAAGGGAAATTGCAAATTGAGCTGTCTAAACACATCTTTTGGTCAAATTTACATAGAGAGGTAAATATTTACATAACATATACATGATAATCGTGGTTAAATAATAACAGCCGCGCGTGACGATCTTCAGGTTAAGCCGCGCTTGCCAAGCGACCTCCGTGGATGGGTGACCATTCATTACACACCGAGTTTCCTCCTTGCCTCGGAAAGTACGTGAAGCCGTTGGTCTCGGCTGTCATATGAAGATCTTTGACAGTCGTTACAGGTAGTCAGTGGCCCGAAAGCAGGGTTGCCACCTTTATGAGAAAAAAAAACGGGACATCCATAAGAGATGTTGGGAGTTTGTTGAAAAAAAACATTACCCATGAGACAGTCAAAGGAAAATGAAACTTTATTGTGTTTATATTTGTATTTATTTTATATAATTATTTTTTCCATGTGTATTTCTTATTGTTACGAGCCGCTTTTAGTAAATCTATAAATCATTGTTGTATTTATTTATGAAGTCTGAACAATACATGTGCATATTCAAAGAAATTAGCAATTCTGCTTTTATCAAATCTAACGAGCAACGATTTCTGATATTAGACCATTTCATGGTCATTTGTGAAAATACGCGCTCAACATACGCATTTGAAGGAGTTATGCTCAAAGCACGAGATACAACACTAAATAATGCGTTCAACTTCTGCTCCTTTGCTACTTTAAATACTTGGACACATTTTTTATCAACGCTTTGACTGACTTTGTGACTGGGTTGGGTACCCGTGAATGAATTGATTGAGCCTGTCGCATATTGTCAAAAATCGGGACAAAATCGATAGGCCGTCGGGACGCGGGACAATGTCTTCGAAATCGGGACTGTCCCGGCAAACTCAAACTCAAACTCAAACTCAAAGCATTTATTTCAATTAGACCATTACAGGCACTTTTGAATGTCAAAACACAAAAAAATAAACTAAGCTACAGTCCCAGTCACAGGGCATAATAACTTGTGAAAGTACTGTAGTTGCCCATTCGAAAGCGTAGATCTCTATGGAGAAGAATGGGCAAGAAACTCCATGGACACTCTTTTAAATCATTATGTTGTTACAAAGTCTCGGTTACATCATTCATGTCGAGATTAAACATACATGTGAGAACGATGTAGAAAGACGTGCGAGTAAGAGCGTCCAGAATAAGAAAGATAAAATTAACAATTCAAAAATACAATAATCCATGGCAGCTGCGAGATGACCAGTCACAACTGACAGCGCCCGTTCACGAACATGACGCATGGATCAGCCATCATTCAACTCAACCATTTTGGAGGGAACTAAACGACCCGACACACGCGCCACCATCAGCGAGACATTTGAGTGAGCATGACATTTCTCAACCGCCAGGGCAAATTCGAGTCAGTAAAAGATGTAAATGGTAGCTTTATCGTACATAGAACTCACACATGTGCTATGCAATTATATAATACTAAGAGACTGAATCTATACAATGCAAAGATATGTTTACAATCTTCTGCAGCTTCCACAATAACTTCACAAAGTAATCAATTAGTTTGCCCCTATGGTTGTGGAGCAGGACCAGCATTGAGCCATGCATTTTTATCATCAATGTAATCTCCCAACTTATAGTATGCTTGCCTACATAGTGTGCGTTTTATACAAGATTTAAATTTCGTCTCATTCAGTTGTAGAATGCCGGGAGGAATTTTATTGTAACATTTTAAACAGTACCCCATGAAAGATGAGTCTACTTTAGCTAGCCTGAAACCTGGCTGAACTAGATGGTCCCTGGTTCTAGTATTATAGTGGTGTCTGTCACCTCTTTTACTAAATAAATGCAGATTTTTCCTAACGTACATGATGTTTTCATAGATGTATTGGCAAGGTACTGTCATGATGTTAATTTCCTTAAACAGTTCTCTTAGAGAATCGCGCCTACATAGATTATATATGGCTCTGATGGCTCTTTTCTGCAGAATAAATATAGACTCGATGTCTGCAGCCCGTCCCCATAGTAAAATACCGTAAGACATAATACTATGAAAATAACTAAAATAGACTAGCCTCGCGGTATCTACATCAGTAAATTGACGGATTTTCCTAACAGCATATGCTGCTGAACTCAGCCGTCCTGCAAGAGATGTTAAATGAGGACCCCGGGCCGGGACCAAAATCGGGACGGGTGGCAACTCTGCCCGAATGTCTGACAACCAGTCTTATGAAGCGGTATCGTATTACCCATACATATTATATATTGGGTTGTGGAGGTCAGATAGGCAGTCGCTCTTTGTATAATACTGGTATTCAGTTGCATCTAGTTAGACTGGAAGCCGAACCCAACATAGTTGGGATCAAGCATTTAATCCCCGCGCCACAAGGCAGATTTCATTGAGCTATTTGTCCATACGAGTAATCAGAGCTAGGTACTATAGGTAGGTAGGTATATCTGTCATAATTTACCAATTCACATCGCCGTGTTTACAAGTTTGAAGTTGCGATTGCTTTGTTTCCTCTAATTGTTTTACAAAACATTTAGTTTTAATACCGCTAAAAAGATCCAATTGCAATGAGGTATTTTCTTTTTAAACTCTTCCCTAGTCGCTGGATAGATGGCGCTGAACTTGGTAAGTTACTGCAAGGAACGGAACGTCACATCATTTCACTTGGATGTAATTTTAATTATTAAACGTTCAAGTGTCAGTCAACGAGCGTATATTGTGTCGTGACGCATGTTTTTTTTCCAAGCGTTTTGGCTTTGGCACCTAGTAACGTAGTCAGTTAAACGCCATCTACAGAGTTCTTGGAAACTATGTTTTTTTTTAAATACTCAAAAAGAAAACCTCTCATTGAATCGACATCTCCTGGCGAAACATTGTGTCGAGTATAATAATAATAACGATTTATTTCTCCCACAAAGTACAATTACAATATACAGATGTCACAAATTGGAGTTACAAAGGTTTGTGCCAGGAATCCAAACTAGAATACCCTGTGCTATGGACTCCTGCCAGCCCTGCTCTCACGAACTCAAAACTCGGTATGTAAGGTAGCCATACCCATCAACGGACCGTCTTCGGCAAGCGTTGCTTTACGAGTACCTTGAAGATCGACCTGTAGCCCTGCCATGACGCGTTAAGGTGGAAGCGCCAGGTTAGCCCGCGAAATTCCATTTTTTTTACGTTTTTTGCAATTTGTCGGTCATTTGTCAGGCTGTACATTGAACAAAATATGATTCGCGGCTGTAATAGGTATTTAGTTACAGAATTATAATCATTAAAATCATCAAAACAACCCTCAAAGTTCATACAGCCCCATTGAATGACTTTTTCATGAAATAGTTAGTCAATGAGGTTGAATGTACAGCCTGACAATGACCGGCAAATTGTTAAAAACGTAAGAAAATTTGAATTTCGCGGGCTACCCTGGCGCTTCCACCTTAATGCAGGAACGTTTTAGTTATATTAAGAGAGAGAGAGAGAGGGTTAGCGCTAGACAGCTGTTTAGGGCCATCTCTCGTTACCCCTAGGCATGGTAACCCACCTTTGCGGTTGTTAATATTAAGCTACGAGCCCGATGCAGGGGGTCTACTCTCTAAGTCCGTCAACGAAGATACGGGCCCGTACGAAAGTAGATCGAAACTTCGAAATGAACCCTACGCTCTATTATTTTCGGATGAATGAGTTTTGAAAATACATCGGGAGTAGGGACAACTGTCCAATCGTGTTGTCATTCGTTTTTAGTTCGGGTCCCTCACTAATCGTATGTCCGTAAGTGATACGGAGTAGGAAACGCCCGTAACCGTAACCGTAATCTTCGGCCGAAACTACGGGTTTCGTGCTTAGAGAGTAGACCTCCTGAACTATAATGTCGACATATTATTTAAAAAAAAAACTGTGTTACTGAACTGTGATTCTTCTCCATAGGATCTACGCTTTCAAATGGGCAACTTCAGTACTTTCACAAGTTATTATGCCCTGTGACTGGGACTGTAGCTTAGTTTATTTTTTTGTGTTTTGACATTCAAAAGTGCATGTAATGGTCTAATTGAAATAAATGCTTTGAGTTTGAGATAAAATATTTTTGCAAAAAATCATGATATCGGCACAAGTTACAGTAAAGATTAGCATTTAAATAATTACTTAATTATACAGGATTACTCTATTACATTCTTGAGTTCTTGACCGACGTTCACGAAATTACTGTCGAAACACACCGGAACCGATCATTAACAACGAAAAACGGTTCCGTATGATAATTAAATTAGTACCTTCTTACATAAGGACGTTTTACATCTTCAACTTCCCATCGAATTTGCAAATTCAAGGCCAGTAGCTGCTCTGGACGTTGGAAATTAATTAACAACATATTAGAACCAATACATAGTTTACTCCCGGAAAAACTCCTGGATACAATTTTTTACAATTGCAAAAAGGGGGTGTCATGCTAAATGCGGCTGCAACAAAGTTGCGATTGTTTTGTTCATTAGCGTGTGCTGGTTGTCAGGGCCAGTCGTGTTCCAATTTTGAATCGTATATCCAATAGAAGAGTATTCCGTTTACTTCTGTACCTTTAAAATTGCAACTGTGTGGAATTTGCCAGTTCAGCAGTATACACTGCGTTATTTACTTTGCGGAGCAGCCCAATTTTTCAAGCATTTGTAACAATATACTAGGAATGTCTATCAAACTCTCACAGATTGTGATGCAGCGTTGGGATGCAGGGCATAAAACGTGTGAGTGAGATGGCACGAGATAACTTTCTACTCACACATTTTATGACCACGACATCCACTAGTCTTTCTTTGGCTTTTTGAATACGTCCAATGATCGAAGGACCTAGGCAAAGCGTCGTTTTATGAGCGATAAAGATGATGGGAAAGTCAATTATGTATTTTTATTGTTATACGAAACCATGTGCATTCCGCCCACCCTAACCTAAGGTGCTCAAACTTGGTCACTGACTGAGTCGCAAAAGTCCAAACTCAAGGTTTGCCAAAGGGCGATGGAGCTTAGCGTATTGGGTATTAAACTCAGCGACAGAATTCGCAATACCACAATACGCTCAAAAACTGGAATCGCTAATGTGGGCCAAAATACTGCTAGGTTGAAGTGGGATTGGGTGGGCCATGTCTGTAGAATGCATCTGCAGGACCGATGGGCCAAAGTCGTCACGCAGTGGGTGCCAGAAGACGGGCGTCGTCGCCGAGGGAAAATACAAAAATACTAAAATTCTGTTTACGTAATACTTAAATGGCCCCAAAGTCGTTGTAGAAACTAATGCGAAACGGTGTAATAGCGACTACCGTCACGTCTTTATAAATCTGCCGTAATTTCGTTCCCACGGAACCCTAAACAAAGAAGTGATTGTTATAAATGCAGTTTTTTGTTTGGATTTTTTTGCTTCTTGCACTAAGTTGCATTATTCGCAAGGTTGTTCCACACAATAATGTATGCAAAAAAAAAAAACGTACATACTTACATACGATTAAGAAATGTAATTAATCTATTAGGAGATTGACCTCGGTACAATTTCAGTAGGGTCATTCTCCAAACTGAAATAATCATTTCAGAATTCGAACGGTGAGGTTGGGAATCCGCGATGATTTACTTTAAAAACAAATGAGTTCGCTTTCGAATTGCGTGCACTCGCTTGAGTGAGGGTCCACTGTGACGTGCCTATTAGGGGCTAATACGGCAAGCCCCTAAGGCATGCAGACTGTTCGGAAACCAGGAGTAGTACCTAGGTCATAAGGACAAGCCATGCTTGTAGACTGGTATGGAAGTACTGCCACTAGTTTTACAGAATAGCACTTCATACTTCAAGGAATAGAGATGTATCTATGTAGGTATATGATGATGTGGTGTGTTGTATGTGTGTGTGCTCGCCCCCTATTATATGGGACTTAAACATAACTGGCAAAATGTCGGTGTACTATTAGGTTCAACTCTGACTAACCCTTGGGGCATAACAGGCTTGATGTTATGTAAGCTATAAGTAATGCTTATTTTGTAGGAAGGCCATCTTCACACGCGCTTTCAAGATTTACTCAGTAAACGTGTAAGAATTTGAGCCTATATTTAACTTAGTACTAGTTAGACAGAACACGTACCCTCCGTGGAGGAAAGCCAACCTATCCATCACTTGGACTCCTGCTATACACCGTTACGAAATACGAGCATGACGATAGGAATTTTAAATGGAATGGTTTCAAATTAGCCTTGAACTTCATTGTTTTAGTTTATTTAGAATAGGTGGTTGTCTCTGAACATTTTCGAAAGGGACCAGTGATGACAATAGACTCACCCCCTATAACATTGGACTTAGGCAGAGGTGTACTTTAGAACACCCCATTTCAAAATATATATATGTTTAAACTAGCTGTTGCCTGCGACTTCCTTCGCGTGGAAATTTTGATGTGTAAGTATGAGAAAAAAAAGTATCGTATGTGTTATTCCAGATTATAGTCTATCTCTGTGTCAAATTTCATCCAGCTCCGTTCAGCCGTTCAGGCGTGATTGAGTAACAAACATCCACCCATCCAAACTTTCGCATTTATAATATTAGTATAGATCTCATGTTATTGGTGGCGAGTCTATTGCCATCAACCGTGCTCATAATCAGACTTCCAGCTGCTACTCAAAAATTTCCGATGGAAAAATCCAATGCTTAACGCTTTGCCCGACCTGGGAATCGAACCCAAGACCCCATGGTCATACTCAGCAGTCGCGCTTGCGAACACTCGACACATGAGGCAACAGTTACAACGCATCAAGGGAACAATTAGTGATGGCAATAGGCTCTCATACACATTGGACTTAGGCAGAGGTGGACCTACTCCAATAGTACACCCCCATTTCGGCAGGTATGTATAAGTCCCATGTAATAGGAGACGACCCTACCACCACGAATTGGGTACATTTTCAGACTCTGGGTTCAGGGCTGCCACTGTCCTGTACATAATGGAAAAATCCAGTAACTCTTTGGCCGACCTCTGAATGGAACCCAAGGTCAAATGCTAAGCTGCAGCGCTTACGACTGCTAGACTGCAATCATCATCTGCCTAGCCTTTTCCCAACTATATTGGGGTCGGCTTCCAGTCTTACCGGATTCAACTGAATACAAAGTTTTATATGGAGAGATAGCCTCTCTGACTTCCACAACTCAGTAAACACTCGACCAATGTGTGTAGATTTAGATATAATAAATAAGGGGAAAGATTATTAATTATTTTTATGTTTTTGTTTCAGGTCCCGTAGTCCAGTGCGTGTGGGCTATTCTGCTGATACTCTTGTCAATAGGAAGCTTCATATTCACTCCTTTAGACTTCATGCTACTGGAGAAACTGAATATGAGACCAGGTGAGTTTAGATAATTAGTTATAAGAACCTGAAAAGCCGAACCAGCTTTCTGAAGTGTGTCACCACACTGGTGAGCGGTCTACCGAAAGACTAAAACTGTGGCGATGTAGTGAGTTACCTAACCCCTTCGTTCCACCTGCTGAAATTCTCCCACCTGGACATGAGTTGCCATGGCTGACCTGGAAGTCTTTAAATCAAAGACATTCAAATATTAACGAGCGATAGATGAGGCAAGACGAACAAAATCGTAATCCAATACTTGTTACTAATTAGTAACAAATCGTTCTGTCAAGTGTCATATGCTCGCATGTCAGCTAGCATTCGTGTGTCAAAATTGAAAATGTACGGGATCAAAATTTTTGTATGAAAATATTCCCAATGTCCGCTCTATAATTCTTTTAAATCTCTTTGCTTTAAATAGACTCTGGACCCAGGTTGGGTGCAGCAAGGAAAACCTGCTCAGGTGGAGATTCATTGATGATGACTCTGCACTGGAGTGTAAATGTGGTGCTGTTCGACAAACGATGGGGCACTATATCGTGTCCTGTTGTATCATTGCAGGAACTGATACGATACTGAAGGCGCCGTTCTGGGCCAACACAATTTAGATTGCCAATCGACACGCTAAGAAGACGCTTATTGTACCTAAGTATTTAACCCTCTGGTCCGTGGATAATCACCCATGATCATCCATTATATCCGAGTTACCTCCGTGCCTCGGAAAGCACGTTAAGCCGTTGGTCCCGGCTGTCATTTGCAGATCTTTGTCAGTCGTTACAGGTAGTCAGTTACCCGAAAGTCTAACAACCAGTCTTACGAAGGGGGGGGGGGGTATTACCCACTACCAACTGGGTTGTGGAGCCTCCACAGTGGAGGTCAGATAATCAGTCGATCCATGTAAAACACTGGTATTCAGCTGCATCCGGTTAGACTGGAAGCCGACCCCAAAGTAGTTGGGAAAAGGCTAGGCAGATGAGGTTCAATATTTTTTGTAGGTCAAGCTGGCATGAAGGTAGATTTTTGAAAAGGACAAAAGTATTTTCCGTCCAAAAAATGAAAATAAAACTCAAAAATGGCCAATTTTGAACAAGGCTAAGTAAGACTTAGTATCTTCATTATAATTGCTAATGTTTTTTTAATTTGTTTTTTTTTTAATTTCAATTACCCTTGGTAACCAAAAGGCAATACATTACCCTCCTTTTTGGCATGCAGTCGGTTGATAACAAGCAAATTATTAATTGGCGATTGATCGATTTTTAATTGATTGATGACACTCACCATGACAACGCAACTGATTAACGGTAGTACTACTGAGAAGCTCCTGATGAAAAAACCCAATAACAATTAGCCCGACTCGGGAATCGAGCCCAGGATCTAATGCGCAGCCGTGCTTACGATGACTAATCCAACGATGCGAACTTTGCATAATAATTTATAACTTTCCTACTAACTGAATTTCGAACTCAGCCTGACCCTTCATTGATTACAAGCGTAATGATACGGTAATACGCCCCTCTGTTACGTAAATACACCAAAACTGTCAAACTCACGAAAATACAGTCACATTACTTAATACTGACATTGACTCAGGAAGTTGCATAAATAAGTACTTTCGTTATGATGTCGCTTGCAAGTTTAAGGTCATCGGCAGTGTGTCTAGGTCAACCATTCAAGTGAGGTCGGATTTAAATGTCGTTTAAGGACGATTCTGGCCTGAGATAAAGATGACTGTCGCTGTCATGCTATTATTAAATTAAAAAGTATGATTACAAGGAATTGTACACAACATAAGTTGAAACGACAGAGAACACCGAAATTCAAATTTTCTTACGTTTTATGCGTGATGCCCCAGAGGTAAAGACCTCGCCTGTCATGCATGAGGTTTGTGGGTTCAAATCCGAGCAAGTACGAATGTGACTTTTTCAATTCATATGTACTTTTCTAAGTTGATCTCGGACAACACAGACATCGTTGAAGGAAAACATCGTGAGGAAACCTGGACTTATAACTCATATGTCTGAAATCGCCAACCCGTCTTCAGGATCAATGCTGGTGCCTTCTCTGTATGAGAAGAGGCCTTTGCCCAGCAGTGGGACAGTTATAGGCTGGTGTTATTTTATGCAATTTCCAAGAACAGTGTCAGGTTGTATGTTGATTAAAATATAATTCGCGACCGTAACAAATTAGGCCTAACAAAGTTAAATACATTAAAATCATAAAATTCCGTTGGTTACTAAAATTTCATGAAAAAGTGATTCAATTAACTGAGAGGGTTCAGAGGGCTGTATTCATGATTTTAATGATTCCTAAGCCTAAAAGCTTGGCTTACCCCTTCATGATGTAAGGGTTTCTGAACAGTCTGCTCGCCTTATGAGCTCGCCGTATTGTTGGACCCTAGCCACCACTGGGTCAGCTTCAAGTCAAACCAGAATGTAGTCTTCTTCTTCTTGTCGTATCGGTGTTACTTCCGTTTGATACAGTTTGGTCCCAGTAAGTGGCCACGCATATTGCGGCGTCAGAGGCGTTATTCAGCTCGTCGAGGGTGCAGGTAAACGGACACCTGGGGCACTCCAGCAGGTGGCATGGTTTGATCCGGAGCGCTGCACTCGCAGTCGGTGTTGTAGGAACCAATAACACCCCATTCTGCCAGATTATGTTTGCAGCGGCCTACTTGGGTACGCAGTCGATTCAGAGCTAACCAAATAGCCAGGTGATCTTGGAGCTTCACGAAGTCGTTGGATTGGATGCCAGTATTTTACTTAAAGCGACTGCCTATCTGACCGCCACAACTCAGTCACTGGGTAATACGATACCCATTAGTAAGACTGGTTGTCAATTAATATTGGTATAATACACATGAATCAGTAATCCCCGAAGGGTTAGGCAGAGGTGTACCTAAGAGTACACCCACATTTCGCCAATTATGTTTAAGTCCCATGTAATAGAGGGTAAGCCTATGGCCATCAACCGTCCACAAATCCAGACTCCGTGGCTGCTACTGAGAACTTCCTAATAGAAAAACCCAATAACATTTAGCTCGACCCGGGAATCGAACCCAAGGACCTCATGCTCAGTAGTCTTGCTTGCGCTCGACCAACGAGGCACTCTAGTAGTTGGTATGATAATTATAGTATTGTTAATTAATATCTACATAATCAAATAAAACCAAGTGTTTGTCCATCTATAAAGCTTCCTATATTTGATCAGTCAACATAAAGTTATCACGTCTATATTTACTAAGTCAATATTGAAGAATCAATGTTTGTTTAACGCGAGTGAACTTGGTTTTAAGGTCTTCGCACATTGAACATACTCGACGACACCAATTCGACTCACAGTAAGGTCCGGCGCACACTGACGGCACACCATGCAAGGCAATACCTATAACTTAAGAGTATGACAGTAAAGTTGAAATTTCAATAATGATGGTCGTAGGACCAAAAAATTGCCATGATATGCTGAGGCATGGCGTGTGTCAACAGCCGTTGGAATGCCTCGGCTTCACTCGGGATACTTCGGCAGTCTTCGGGATGACGGGTGGCAAGACATTCTTTCGCTTAGCGTCAATCAGCATGCTTAAGATGAAAGCGCCAGGCTAGCCCGCGAAATTCAAATTTCCTTACATTTTTTGCAATTTGCAGGCCAGTGTCGGATCGTATGTAGATTAATATATGATTCGCGAGCTTAACAAATATGGCTTTGCTGAGGTATAATCGTTAAAATCATCAACACAACCCTCAAAATTCATTTTACCCCATTGAATGCCTTTTCCACGAAAGTCGTTAATTGGGGTAAAATGAACTTCCTCGAAGTTCATTTTATCGTATTGATAATTTTAATTATTATCATTGTGTAAATACCTACGTATTACAGCCGCGAATCATATTTTGTTTAACATACAGCCTGACTCTCTGACCTGCGAATTGCATTGAACCTAAAAAAACTGACACTTCGCACAATGACGTCGCGATACAGCGACAAAGTCACTGTCAGTATGCGCTTACATGTTGGGATGCCGAAAGATACCTGCTGTGCCGTGCCGCCAGTATGCGCCGGGTCTTCAGCATTGAAATGCGTCGTACACTTCTTTCAAGCACTGCTAGCCTAGTGGTGTGACCGTCGGATTGCCATGTCATAGGTCTCAAGTTCGAACCCAAGACACGCACCTCTGATTTTTCGGATTCATGTGCGTATTATATAATTTTCACTTGCTTCGGTGAAGGAAAACATCGTGAGGAAACCAGCATGCCTGAGAGATATTTCTCGACGGCATGTAACGCCAAGTCAGGTTAGGCACTCACACGCTAAAGAAGAAGTGCGTAAAGATCACATTTTAAGTCGGTGTCGAGTCCGTGTAATGTGCGAATACCTTTATATTCCATGTTTATGGTCAAAATTTGTGTTTGAAGACGTGTAACCAATGTAATGTAACTATGTATGTAATTTATCAAGGAACTAGTTTAACTGGCTCGGTGATCTAGTGGTCGTAAGCGACTGCTGAGCATAAAGTCCTGGGTTCGATTCCTGCGTCGGGCAAAGTGTTATTGGGTTTTTCCATCAAGAATTTCTCAGTAGCAGCCACGGAGTCTGGATTTGTGGGCGGTTGATGGTCGTGTCAAAAAAGTATGTCAAAATAATTATAAGATAATAAAGATGAAATAAAATACAACGTGGAAGGGACACCGAAGTTAAACCGGTTCCCACGGATCCAGTACATCATTCTGAACACCCCCTTAATTTAAATAAAAAACTCCTCCATAAAAAAACGATGCTTGATCAGGGGAGACTTTAGTTCAGCTGCAGACGTCTTTCGACTAAATGTTGTTAACTTAAGTTCCTACTTCTGTTCCCAGGTATGCCACCATACGAATGGTGGTCGGACCCCCCCGATGAGGTCAAGTTGAGGGCCTACGTGTTCAACGTGACGAACCATGAGAGATTCTTGCAAGGTCTGGATGATAAGCTCAATGTTGAAGAGATTGGGCCGGTGGTTTATTTGTGAGTATATTTTTCTATACAAGGTAGAAGGTACCTATACCGACGCCTAAACGGTAACCACGTATTCTGTAAGTACATCATTCAATAGAAATATTTGGTCGGTTATAAAAAAAAAACAGCTGTTTCCAACAAAACTTTTAAGTAATCCCATTTTAAGCTTTCAAGGGTTTAGTAGCTTCGATATTTCAAGATCGTGGGATGAATGACGCTTACGCGAAATATCGGGAGCGGAAGACATCCCGTCTAAGTTTAGCTTTTTTTTTATTAAGTAATGCGCGAGTGACGTTCTGTAATACGGGACTTGCACATTGACGAACATATTGGAATTGTAACCTCAATCAAGGTTCGCTCGGTAACTCGGTAAGATATATTAACCACGCAGCAATAAAAACAATGACAACAACCCATCACACCATGTCGTCGCGCCTAACGATCGTAAAATTACACATCATTTTGATAATTACACGCTCTTTAAGTCTTGGTTATGTTTGTCTGCAAAATTTTACTATGCAAGGTCGAAAATTGGGAAAGGTCTTGAGGAATACCGTTGGTTCTATTAACGAAGAAGGTTTAATGTCAACTTGGTCCTGCGGGCGACTAACTGAGGACTGAGTCGTCGCCAGGCTCAAAGAGGTGGCTCGCAGTGGTTCCTGCGCGCCTTCATGGAGAACGTGCGGTCGCTAAATAGGCCGCACTTGGTGATGGGGCCCGCCGGCAATGACGGGCTGATTCCAGTCGGGGGTGCGCGGCAATGTACTTGTATCTCCCGGGCCCCCGGCACATGGTAGTAGTAGGAACAGTGGGTCTTTAGTCAGTTAGAGTCTGAGATAACCTTCTGCTCGTCTCAGACGGAGGGTATCCATGAGGATTTTCCCACTAAAACAAACACTTGTAAGTCTTATAACCATCGTCGCGACACTGCCTCCGTTCAGGATCAGCGGATCAGCAGTAGAATTGAAGTGAAGTGATAGCTTACTGCCTCCTGTGTCAGTCGCGAGCCCTGCTAATGAGCATGAGGTCCCGGATTCGATTCACAGATCGGACAAAGTGTCACAAAAAATGAAGAGGTGGAAGGGACACCGACGTACAAACGGTTACCACCACGTATTCAGTACATCATACTGAACCCCCCACAGAATTTTTAGGTATAGGTAATTTAAAAAAAACAGCTTTTCGTTCAACAGCACTTTTGTAAGAATCAGGTGATTTTTTCGGGGGTTCAGAAAGTTGTACTGCATACTTGGTAACCGTTTGTGCGTCGGTGTCCGTACCACCTTTTATTTTATTTTTTTGTTAGGAAACGGATAAGTCGTGGACAGCTTCAAAAATAAGAAGAAGCATTTGGTATTCTCGATGTACTACTTCCTTGTTTTTTTTTTGTTTAGAGTTTGAATACATTACGAGTTTTGATACGATTAGGGCGACTGTATAGCGCGCGCTATGATATTATTCAAGTTACCATGATATTTATTGGTTCGTAACCGTATGATTTATTCAAAAATGGAAAAATTTAAAATAATAATGTACAGATAAAAGAAGAAAAGTATTAAAGGGCGTCAAAAAATTCGTCCAAATCGCTTCTTTTTGTTCGTTAGTTAGTATGTGTTGGTCAAATCTAGCAACTGAATTTCACACCAGCATGCCCAACCGATTGAGCTGAAATTTTGCACACAGACACTTGGTTCTGGTGGCAATACAATTTATGACAGACAAGGCTTGATCCTGCAGCCGGGATCGCCTCCTCACAAGAGAACTCCACAACGGTTTATAAGTACGGACCCTAAACTTTGCATAAGCGTTCAATGTTGATAGATAAACCTTATTGTCAGCCTGTATGTTGAACAAAATACGACTTGCGGCATGTATTTACGGATTTCTAATCATTAAAACCATCAATACAACCCTCGTGGTTGTACTGATGTCTTAATATTGATTAATTTCGTGGGCTACGCTGGCGCTTTTAGTTTAAGATAGCGATGTTTTTACATCGCTCAAGCGCTAGAAAGCGATTGTTCGCTTTCTATGGCTCACTATCCTAAAGCCATTGAGCATAGCGATCATATAGTTGCATCATCGACCTTAAACACTACCATCCGTAACCCGTTATGTTGTTCGTCGTAACAATCGGAGAACGTGACGTCATTGTGCACCATCTTTTATTTTGACTAGAATACAAAAAGTTGTTTATATTTTGATCACATCACTTCGCATCATATCGCATCACGTCACGTCAATCCTGTTTGATAACATAAAATACATAACATAACATAACACCACGCCTGTTATCCCCGAAAGGATAGGCAGAGATGCACCTAATTGTACACTCACATTTCGCCAGAACTTGTTTAAGACAATGTAGTTATGCGTTTGTTTATTTCATGTTTATGTTGTGTGAGTGATTCGTTGGTCTCGTAAGTCGCAAGCGCGACTGGTGAACTTGAGGTCCTTTTTTTTTTTCGGATGGGAAATCATCAAATGACTTCTCCCGCTCTGGGCTGAGCGGGAGGGAGTGTCAGACTTTTACTGACTAAAACCCACCCATGTTCCTTCATCGCCCTTTGTGTTCCGGGGCCGCGGTATCTCTTTCGAACAACCCGCAGCACCCGGCAGGACGAACTTGAGGTCCTGGGTTCGATTCCCAGGTCGGGCATAGTGATATTGGGTTTTTCCATCAGAAATTTCTCAGTAGCAGGCTCGCCACCAATTACTGGGGATGGGACTTAAACATAACTGGCGAAATATGGGTATCCTGTTTGATGTCATTCTAGAAATACAGAACGATTTGAAAATGATCGCCAGTACCTTATTTTTTTTTTATTAAGAAGTGAAAATGCCCAACTCATACCGCACCGTGCGGGGAGAACAGACTTTTCTTTCGGATGAAAAAACAAGTTTTACGGTAGGACTCAATGTAACGCACTCGAAACATTGTGCTGATGGATGCAAACTCGTTTTATTTTTGTTAAAGTTGTGGAAAAGTTTGAACTTTGACCCCCAATATCTCCGTAACTAGAAGGTTCCCAGGCATGGTCCAGAGTAGTGATGTGCCTGGTGGCAATATTACCACTACCGGCAATATTCCCAATGTTGCCACTGCCGGTAAAATACCAATATTGCCAGCAACATTGGCAATATTGCCAATGTTGCCTGGTCAAATTGTATTGGTATCATAATTGGTGGCAGCTATTTTTTCCTAACACGCGTTTAGGGAAAACTGCGGTGAAAAGTTTTATATATTCCTTCGACTTCTGCTTCTGTGGAAAGGAGTTTTTCTACATTTTTAACCGACTTCACAAAAAGGAGGAGGTTCTCAATTCGGTTGTATTTTTTTAATCTTCGTCATTTGTGAACCGATTTGAAAAATTCTTCTTTTATCTGCATGGATCTACTTCCCGATTGGTCCCATAGAAATTTCATCAAAATCGGTTCAGCAGTTTGGTTTTGAAATCAAAATAGCTGGAAAAAATATGTCATCCAAGTAAAAGAAATTGCGAAATTGATATTTGACAAGGATTTTTGTGTGATACGATAGCTAAAAAGGGTAAAATAAAAACTTTTTTTCAAAAACAGACATATTTTTTCCAGCTATTTTGATTTCAAAACCAAACTGCTGAACCGATTTTGATGAAATTTCTATGGGACCAATCGTGAAGTAGATCCATTCAGATAAAAGAAGAATTTTTCAAATCGGTTCATAAATGACGAAGATTAAAAAAATACAACAAGAGCTGTGATTTTATAATGATTATAAAAACGACTAAGTTGTTACTCTAAACGGTGATTTACTGATTATGTAAGGATTACCGAAACAAGTGCATTAAAATATTAAAATAATGTTATTTTTGTTGATTATTTGTAGTTTTGGTAGAGATTTGTAAAGATTTACACTTTGTTATTTCCATATTATATACTTATACTAGTTGTTTTTGTTATGTGATTTTGCATGAAAAACAAGTACAACATTTAAAGGAAATTATTCGAATTTATGCCTTTTATTCAATACACAACGATCGTCAATTCGTATCTTAATATTCATGTGTTATTTCTTATATTCACTATCGTGTGCGGCAACATGGGCAATATTGCCGGTAAAATACCGGAAAAATTGCCAAAAATGCTGGCAGTATTGGCAATTTTACCCAAAACAATATTTTATTGTATATAATGTAGATTAGGGCCTGTAAATGCTAATTTGGAGTATTGTACATAGCTTCCGTACTTAATTTGACTTATAATTAAGCAATATTCCCAAATATTTCCACTCCCGGCAATATTGCTGGCAATATTGCCACCAATATTCCCACTTTGAGCAATATTGCCGGCAACGGCACATCTCTAGTCCAGAGCAAAAAAAAATCGCAATTACAGGGAGAACAAGTGCCTCTCGGCTTCATTAATAGGTCTTTTACACTCATTATATTTGGCCATTGCTATCGCTGTTATTAAAGCGATTTTATTGCGTACATTATTAGAACTGTTACATTTAATGATTTGGCGGGAATTTAGTGTCACACTGTGACACTTTTTTTCTTAATGTTTTTTTTTCTATTATTCCAGAGAGAAACTCCTCCATTCGAACGTGTATTTCAACGAGAATAACACGATGACGTATACAGCGAAGAGGTTTCCTATATTTCTGCCTGAACTCAACACTATCGATTTGAACGCTACTATCATAGTGCCGAATGTTGGAGTTTTGGTAAGTGAACATTTAACCATACCATTAAAATGCGAAACGTAACTCTCTTTATCGATGTGTATGTTTATTAATTACGTAAGGCGTTTGGGGGGGAGGGCGTCGAGTCGAATCTCACCCAATCTCACAACGGAGAGAGTGGGTCTCGGCAAATATCAAGTATTTTTTCTCACAAGAAACGGTGTATAATTGCGTGAAAACTAGGTTGTTTCTCCACTAAAACATGGCTGAATCCTACATGATAATATTTAATTCTTCTTCTTTATCGTGTGGTTAGTGCCTAACCTGGTGTCAGAGTTTTTATGCCGCCCAAGGGCCTCTGACTTGGCTTTACATGCCGTCGAGAAATATCTCTCAGGTATGCTGGTTTCCTCACGATGTTTTCATTCACCGAAGCAAGTGATAATTATTCAATACGCACATGATTCCGAAAAATCAGAGGTACGTGTCCTGGGTTTGAACTCGAGACCTATGACTTGGCAGTCCAACGGTCACACAACTAGGCTATCACTGCTTCCATAATATTTAATAATAAAAATTCGATTAAAATTATTAAGCAACATGTGTTTTTTAAATAAATTCAGGGCAACAAAGCACAGATTAGCGTATTTACACTAAACTGCGCATTTTCATAAATTTCACGTGAGATGAGAGGGTCCAGTCAAATCTCACGACATCTCACGGTTCGAAAAGTTGCCAAAATGGCCTCTCGTTATTAATGGACGCCCCCTATGTAGGTTTTCAGATTTTATGCATTTTCAAATTCAGTCTTAGGTAAGCACGATCTTGCAATCTTAGCAAGCGCCATTCATTTGTTTAAAAAATTACCTTATTAAATGAATGGTTGCACAAGGACGTTTGTTTTAGTAGTGAGTGATTTAATGATTGTTTTGGCGGCTGATACCTAATTTACTTAGATAAGGTTACAACAACATAATCATCGTGCATTACTTATTGGTTCATTTCCGCGTAGTACAGTTGTGTAATTCTGTTTCTTAAAATCCGGATGTAGATTTGACTAGATAAAGAATAAAATTTGAAAGCGGATACTTTGTTAAGGTTATTTAAATCTTCCTGCCATAGACAATAAATCCTAAATAAACTAGGCACACTGTACTTTAATTGATTTCGTGAATATGGCGCGATCGTGCTTGGATCTTGTCAGTTTTGCTTTTTACTATTATATAGTTTGTGGTGTTGCTGGAAATTGTTTAAAAAAAAAACAAAATGAAGCAGTTAGTTCTGATTTTAGCCACGCGACAAAAGATCCAAATAAAACTATAATTCATTTAAATCATGACTTTTGTCGAGGTATCAAGCCAAAGTTGTGATTATTAAAAAGTCTGTCTTCTAAAGCTTAGTAAATAATAAAGACGTTATCATTAACACATAAAACGAGATATTTACTATGTTTATTATTTATATTGAGCTCCCGAAGGATTATTAGAAAGACATAATAATAACCTTAACAAATGCATTCGCAAAATGTTATTAACCATAAAACATCAGTACTTACTTAACCTATGCTAATAATGCCAAGGACTCAAAAACAATTTAAATAATAATAGATTTATTTAGAAACAAAGGTTTTATGACGACTCCACGACATTGATGTTCGAAATTAAAATGGTGGTAACGTTTCCGTGTAATAAAATTGTTATTTGAATTGTTTATTATTGTTTTTAAGTGCTTTATGAGGATCTATAAGTACTCACTGAACACTGACTGATTGCGGATAGGTACTAAGTGTCGCTCGGTCCCCAACTCGTAACCGTTTTTAAATATTTTTGGGACAAAATATAACATGATATAAAAATTATTGGAATCGATTCAGTTACTTATTCTGAACATATTCTGGTTTCGCATATATGTACTAAAAATAATGTTGTATAAAAAAAAAACGTGCGAAAAAGTTGTAACTTTTCTCCTTCGACCAGGTATGGTCAAGAATAAAAAATATCACAATGACGGGAAAAACAAGTGCCTCTCGACTTCGATAAGAGTGTTCTAGCACCGGTTACATTTAAGTACACACTATTTATCTTGACAGATTTTTCTTTTATTCCAGGGCATCTACTCCTACCTCCACGACTCGAACTACTGGGTGAAAACCGTGCTAAGATCCCTGGTCAGCATGTACAATCCAGAACCGTTCGTCAAGAAAACGGTGTACGAATACCTGTGGAACTTCACTGATCCGGTGCTGGACGTGTCCAGGAGTCTGGTGCCCGGACTAGTGCCTGTTAATAATGCTGGAATGCTAGATAGGGTGAGTCCAGGGTACTCAAGAAGTTATACTAAGGAAGTTAACGAACTATCAATCCTTGAAGATTTGCAAAAGTCGCACCCTTTCCTAATTGTGGCGTTGCTTGGGCGAGGCAAATCAAGATCGATTATGCGATGATGATTGCAACTGTTATACAGCGTGAATCAGAAATGTGTGATCATATATTTTATGGGTGTGATGCAGACCATCAAACTTGGCTACTTTCTCCATGGGAACAACATTGTAATCGCGAAAAAATATTCAGCTGTCTTCGGGTAGCGATTTTTCGCAATTCCGATTTTGTCCAATGATTGTGTAGTTCAAATAGGCTGTCACTCCATGAAAAATACTGGTTTTTAGTTAGCTGTATTCGATAAGACGGTTTCTAACCGACCCCAACATAGTTGGGAATCGGGAATAGACTAGGCAGATGATGATGTCAATAGCAAGTATTTTAAGAATGTGTAATTATTTTTCCAGATCTACTCCGACTTCACAGACGAGATGACGGTGAAGATAGGTCCTCAGTGGGGCCACAAGGAGTTCTTCCAGATCGATCGGTTCAGAGGAGAACCACAGCTGCCTGGATATGATCCTGAAGTAAGTACCTATTACATAAAACCACGCCAGAAATCCCCGAAGGGTTGGACAGATGTGACCTAATAGTTCCACATTTCAGCAGTGATTTAGGAGGCGACCCTAATTGACATTGACATCAATGAATCCATGTTCATCATCTGCCTAGCCTTTTCCCAACTACATATGTTGGGTCGGCTTCCAGTCTAACCGGGTGCAGCTGAGTACCTGTATTTTACATGGAGCGACTGCCTATCTAGGGGGTTACCATGATCTGTTAGTGCAGGAATATTTTAGGACTATTCCGAAGGAAAGTGACAGCGCTAGACATCTGTTTAGCTCCATCTTGTACCCACTTTCGGAATAGTCCTAAAATATTCCTGAACTAACAGATCATGATAACCCACCTGACGTCCACAACCCAGTTAATACCTACTGGGTAAAACGATACCCCTTGGTAAGACTGGCTGTCAGACTTTCGGGCCCCTGACTACCTGTAACGACTGTCAAAGAACTACAAATTACAACCGGGACCAACAGCCTAACGTGCTTTCCGAGGCACGGAGGAAACTCGGTATGTAATGGGTGGTCTCACATCCACGGACCAACCTAGGCAAGCGCTGCTTAACCAATCAATGAGTCCATGTTGTTCTTTGGATAATAAAATCGCCCTTTTGTTTATCCACTTCCGGGATACGGGCTTTCTTTCCATGAAAAAGACGATGATGGGCCAAAACCTAAAACGTACCTACGTAACGTATTCTTACAGGTTATACCGATCAACATTATTACCTACTATGAGCTTTTATTTAACTTGCTTTATTAGTTGGGTATGCATTGGTCAAATCTTGCAACTGAAACCAGTTCCTCCAACTGATTGAGCTGAAATTTTGCGCACAGCTTTGGTTCTGGTGACAATACAATTTTATGACAGTCATGACGTGACCCTGCAGCCAGGATCACCTTCTCACGAGAGAACTCTTCAACGGTTAATAACACGGACACGAAACGTTGTATACGCGTTCAATGTTCATAGATAAACCTATTTTTTTTCTTTTCATTATAATAAAACATTGTTTGTTTAAAAAAAAAGTTTAATTTATTTTGAATTGTTAATCCGACTCCCATAAAAATATTCTTAAGTTGGTCGCACATTTTTCAGGTTTGTCCAGACCGTATCTTCGGCTCCACTGAAGGTGTGATGTACGCCCAGCGGCTGACGAAGCAAGACGTACTGAAATACTGGAGGAAGACTGTTTGCAAGCTCATGCCGCTTTATTTTGATAGTAAGTTGAGTTCATCTCCTTATTCATTTATTTGACTCATTTTCCGAAGAATCGTGCTGGCACACAGGTCTCAACATATCTGTTTCATGCCAAGTCATGTCCAATTGTCTTGTAGAAACTAAGTGGCCTCTCTGCTTCTAAATGAAATTTTATTATGCTACGGTAAATTGAATAAAATACATTTTTCAACATCATAACATCACGCCTGTAATCCCCGAAGGGTTGTACCTAATAGTACATCCACATTTCGCCAGTTATGTTTAAGTCCCATGTAATAGGGGGCGAGTCTATTGCCACCAACTGGGCACAAATCCAGACTCCGTGGCTGCTACTGAGAAATACCTGGTGATAAAATATAGTAACACTTTGCCCGAACAGGAAATCGAACCCAGGACTTCATGCTCAGCAGTCGCGCTTGCGACTATTTAACCAACGAGGCAGTCAAATACATTTAAAAAAACACACATTTAAAATACAAGAATGCGAATACGTGATGTTTCTGAGTAAAATACATTCATGTCAAAAATAAACTGACTTAAAACTAGATGAAGTTTGTGTTCCCACATCCGAAAACTCTACTGGAAAAGACACCGAAGCTCTCTCGGAGGTCAGAGTATCTTTAAAAGTCCAAACATAATCTCGTCTAAGTCAAATGAGGACCATATCTTTCAATGCATACAGAGTAGTGTCTGTGAAAGTCTTTTGAGGACCACTATGATCTACATGAGCATTTGCTTAAGGGGGCGTTTACTGGGGGGGGGGGAGGGCGTCGAGCCGAATCTCACCAAATCTCACGAGTGAGAGAGGGGAGGTCTCGGTAAATATCACGTAGTTTTTCGCCATAACAAACAGTTTTAAATTGTTTCTTAACTAAAATATGGTTAACTCCTACACAATAATATTTATTAATAAATATTCACTGAAAATTTAAGCAAATTATGTTTTTTAATAAATTCAAAACAATAAAACAAACATTAATATATTACGTTTTTACACTAAACTACGAATTTTGATAAATCTCACATGAGATTAAGGGGAGAGGGGTTCAAGTCAAATCTCACGACATCTCACCAAGGGTCGAAAAATTGCTAAAATGACCTCACGAAATTAACACCTTCGCTTCTAAGTTTAACCTTTTGACCGCCACGGTCGGCTATAGCCGACAGATGAAAACTACTTGAAAAATGACGTTTTCTTGTCGGCTAGAGCCTGCGGTGACGTGTTGGGTACTTTTTCATTTGTCGGCAATAGCCGACCGTGGCGGTCAAAAGGTTAAATAATCCATTTTTACTCGTATGCGCGTCATTTAAAGCTACGTCCTATATTAATACGACTTTGGGTTGTGCGCACACGAACGAATTATTGTTCGACCCATATGCTGGGTGCTTAGAACCGAAAGTGTTAATGGACTCCCCCTAATCAAAGTCCTTCATAAGCATATAATTAACCCAAATATCTTTCTCCGTTCCAGGCGAGCTGACGATGCACAACGTTCCACTCTACCGCTACAACCTCTCCGAGAGTGTCTTCGACCGCGTCAAAAACGGCACTGACTGTTACGACACCGACCCCAGTCTTCCACAAGGACTCAGCGACGCATCGAAGTGCTACTTTAGTAAGAGTTATCATTTGCCTAGCCTTTTTCCCAGCTTTATTGGGGTCGACTTCCAGTCTTAACGGATGCAGCTGAATATCAGGATTTTACATTGAGTGACTGCCTATCTGACCTCCACAACCCAGTTAGTACTGGGTAGTACGGTACCCGTTGGTAAGACTGGTTGTCAGACTTTCGGGCCACTGACTACCTGTAACGACTGTCAAAGATCTGCCATACTTGACTACTACAAATAAATATGTCTGAACATACTGTGACCACTTTATGTGTGCAGTTTAGGTGGCGTTGCTTGTCAAGAAAATTTGCACCGCGTCAAACTCACGCAATACGTCAAATTTGATACATTTATTTTAGTTCTGTGTTTTCGCACCTACACAGATACGTTGGGACTTTGTGGAGCCCTATCGTAAGCTTCAACACATAACATAACATAACATCAAGCCTGTAATCCCAGGGTTAGGCAGAGGTGTACCCAATATAGTACACCCACATTTCGCCAGTTATGTTTAAGTCCCATGTAATTAGGCGAACCTATTGCCATCAACCGGGCACAAATCGACAACGTGGCTGTTACTGAGATAATTCCTGATGGAAAACCCTAATAACACTTTGCCCAAACCGGGAATTGAACCCAGGACTTCATGCTCAGCAGTAGCGCATACGACCACTCGACTAAGGAGGCAGTCAAAAGCTAGCTATAAAAGTAGAAATTTATTTTTAACGTCTTGTTTCAGACTTCCCAATGGTGGTGTCCTACCCACATTTCTACGCGGGTGGCGTTCCGAAAGACCGCTTTGTCACCGGTCTCACACCAGACAGACTCAAACACAACTCTTATGTTATTTTGGAACCAGTAAGTTGTACTATATCTCATTTCTGAGCGCTTTTTTTTTGTTTTTGGCGTTGCACTATTCCAGCTTATTGCCACTGATAATAACAAAACGTAAAAATCGATTACTCGCGAAAAGAAAAAATAAGTCTTTTTTTATTTAATTACACACTATAAATGGTTAACCAATAATTGGTACGAGACTGCGTCAGTGTGCAACTAACTACATCGTGAGGAAACCAGCAAACCTGAGAGATATTTCTCGACGGCATGTAAAGCCAATTCAGAGGCCCTTGGGCGCCATAAAAACTCTGACACCAGGTTAGGCAATAACCACACGATAAAGAAGATTTCTTCCCATTATAATCGCTATCTTCTCTTACAGTACACCGGTACGCCGTTCGAAGCCGTGGCCAGAATGCAGAGCAACCTTAGAATCCATGACCTAACAGGATTCGATGATAAGTTCACTAAGCTGTCCAATAGTGTGATACCTTTATTCTGGGCTGAGTATGTGAGTATTAAGCATAAGATAAACTTTTGTCAGTGTTCAAAATCACCGAGCTAGACTTTTTTTTTTATTTCGAACTTTATTTCGACGGAGGTAAAGTTCTTTAAACAAAAACTTGACTCCTTTATAACGAAGTCTAAAATGAAAAAAAAAATTATAAGAACTTTATTTTGTTGGTGTAAAGTTCAAATGTCATAAACGGGCTCGGAAGGATTGGTTGGTAGGCAGTTCTAGGCAGGTCTCCCAAATTGGACAAATGTTCCCAACGTCACCTTTCTATGTACAGTCCTTTAACGACAATTTTACTTCTGACAACATCAACTCTAGGACAACCTTATTGCTACGCAAATTAAGATCACTGTAATTTTGACAGTGATGCAAAGTCAGAAATGAAATAACTGAAAAATGGCTGTACAGTACGACCACTTTAAGTGTGCGGTTCAAGGCGGCGTTACTTGTCAAGAACTAATGTATCGACATGTCAAACTTGGTGCATTTATTTTAGTTCTGCGTTTTCCCGCCTTCACAGATAATTTGGTTGAAGTGAAACTATAATCCTCTTTAGTTTACTAACCGCCATTTTTTGTTACAGCATCAAGAAGGCTTGCCATCACACATCAGGACGGCCATATTCTTCACCAGAGTGATTCTGCCACCTTTATCCACAATAATATCAACGACTATGATACTTCTAGGCATTTACCTAATAACCAAACTCATATACAGAAACAATTTAGAAAACGATAGCCTAAAATCCATACTAATATTTAAAAGTAAAAATGCAACTAAAAATAAAATACTATCCTTTGAGAAAGAATCGTTTTTGAAAGCTAGTTAATTTTTTTTTAAGACATCTTTTATTATGTATGTCTTTGAGTCGATATTTTTTGTACAAGGATGTTTTAATGCGTGGATATAATCGGAACAAACGCCACCATCTTGTTTTCTAAATGTCAGTCGACCGCCAAAACATTCTTGTAGCACTGTAAATGAGTTTACACTGCAAAAAGGCTTGTTTCACAAAATAATTAGTATGTAACGCAGTAGACAAAAATTAGATTTAATTAAAGCTACAGCAAAGATTAGATTTATTAACAATTTATTTATAGAGAATGTAAGGTCTGACCATTGCAAAAGTTTACATTATGTAAAAACAAACTGAGTTGGCCTTTTTATGCCGTAAAATTCAAATCACATTTCCCCAGTAACTGTAAAACTAATGGCGCTAGCATAGCTAGTTCCAAGCATCGCATCATTGGTTAAAAATCTGTTAATATAATTTTATATTTCAAATAACTTGACCTCATTGGTCAGAAAGAAACTTAGCTATAGTCACGCCATCTACAATGAGCTTTGACAGGCCTTATCAATACATTTATGCCGTAGGTACTTACTGCAAAACTTATAAGCTGCTAAGATCCTAGGCACACTGTATTTTTTTTTTTATTATTTCGACTCAAGACATGCAAATCTTTTTTTATAGGGGAAAAAGGTTTACAATGTAAATAAAGACTGAATATCATAATTTTCATGACATGGCCAAAGTATACGCGAAATTTTAAATAAATTGAGATAATAATAATGTTTCACTTTTTTTCTTCTTATTAACTACCTCAATTATAACGGATCAGTTGAGCTGGTAACAGTGGACATCTGACTTTGACAGATAATTACTTTATAATTGTAATAAGTCCGTACCGGTTCGACCGAGCCTTAAAACAAGTTTTTATTCTTGTATTTCAGTATATAAAAAAAGAAAAAACGTTGAAATTAAATTACTGTCATCATAATATTTTTTAGTTTGTTTTTTTTTTTAATGTTTATTTCGACATTTTTTTCTTTTTTATTAATTATAATTGCTGAATTTTATTATTGTAAATTACTTAAAGTCGTTTCACACTTAATTTATCTCTGATTTTGCATCTGTCAGATGTAAAATAACGGTGAAAGGGACTATGCTTAGCCCAAGCTATATATTTTTTTTAATATGAAACTTTTTCTATTGTACAGTTAAAAGGTGTATGTTAATTTATTAATAATAAAAAAATGCATTCGGGGTAGTTTGTAGCTGTGATTGTTCCTAAATTAAAATAGTAGCATCAATTTTGCTCACGGTAGCTTTAAGATAATTTTAAATAAACAAAACATTTTTAAATTACTGTGTTTTATTTGTCGCCCATTTAGGGCGTAACTGTCCGGTGGCTTGGGAAAGTGCTTCAAATAGTTGCCCAATTAACACATAGTAACATAATATATAAAATTCATATTTAATAAAATGGCATAGGTTCACTTACAATTCAACTTATTTTAAAGGTGTCTGGCGAGGGTTTTTAACTACACAAAGTGTCTGGCAGTGGCGAGGGTGAATCATCATACTACGCCTTAATGTGATATAAAAAATCACGCTTTATAGTATGACGTAACTTAGCAGCTATTTGGCACAACTTTATTATCTGACTAGCCTTTGCCCTCACGTACGTATGTAGAACAAATATATATATATATATATATATATAATTTATGTGGTAAAATGTAGCCCATATTTTAAGTTAGGCATCAAGCAGTAGAGCGGTGAAAATTGCGTTCAAATCTATGCAGTAGTTTTTGCGTGATACGCGTACAAACACACAGACAAACAGAGAGACAAACAAAAATTCTAAAAGCTGTTGTTTTGGAGTCTGTTGCTCTAATAAAGACCCCCCATATATATTTTTTTCAATATCTTCAATGTACAGACTTCGGCCTGTTACAATTTTATTATGTGTATTTATATACAATATATATACAAAGGCCACCACCACCGACTTTTCTTAGTATCCTATTATTCTTACCTATGGTTAAGTACAGACGCCAGCACATCGACCTACAACAATCTTAAATTTCTTTATTGATTTTCAACTTTATCGATAAAGAATTAGTTCCAAGGTTGATTGGAAAAATTTTACAGTTTCGGGTAGCTTAATGTGCTGGCGTCTGAACCACAGAAAAAGTGTCAGCTTTTATAAAATGAAATAGGTCTGGCGGTCATGGGATCTTGGTCCATTGAAGATCTGCCCATGGGGCTGTTACACAGATATAAATAGACATAGATAACGCGTGTGAAACATCAGGAATTTTATTAACACGAAAAATTTGTCGGTAATATAATTAGTCAGTCGCCAAATATCAGAATTTGTTGGTCACTGGTTCAAAAGTTATAAGGGTTTATAGGTGGCCGATCTGTAGAGAATCTCTCCAGCTTGGCCACATTTATATCTCAAAAACTAGAGCACCTAGCGAAGATCTGTTTTCGTTAGAGTCAGAATGGCAGGTTGCCTATGGCAAACGGCTCTGACAGTATATTCAAGAATTGCTATCCAATTGCTTACATTTGCTACATTTCTTCAATACATTACACATGATGACTACTTATGATACATTCAGAGAAATATAAATATTTTTTTGACCAGCCATTCTGACGTCAGGATGGATGGTTGCCTCCGTTTTCAGCATGAAGGACGCAGAATTTCTAAGTTTATTGTATCAATAATTATTGATTCTTTCACGAATTTAAGTTTGAGCTTCGTACATGCATTAGGTAAAAAAATATAGCTTTTCTAAAAAATTGTACGAAGAAGTGCCTAATAATTTGGAACGGCAACAGTTTTTTTACTACAGCGTCTTGTTCAAATCTCCCAGGCGTTCACTTCGACTTATTATGATGATTCAAACTCAAAACTCAAACTCAAAGCATTTATTTCAATGAGACCAGTACAAGACTGAGCTACAGTCCCAGTCACAGGGCATAGTAACTTGTGAAAGTACTGTAGTTGCCCATTCGAAAGCGTAGATTTCTATGAAGAAGAATGGGCAAGAAACTCCGTGGACACTCTTTTAAATCAAGATGTTGTTACAAAATCTTGGTTACATCATTCATGTCGAGATTATACATATATGTGAGAACGATGTAGGAAGACGTGCGAGTAATTGCGTGCGCGTGCGCGTGTGCGTAAGTAAGAACAGTTTTCAACGTTTATCTGACCCAGCTAATATACGTACTGATACTAGTAAATATTGTGTTATTGAGGGTAGCTACGTTTTATAAACTACTCACCAATCATCATAATAAGTCGAAGTGAACGCCTGCAAGATTTGAACAAGACGCTGTAGTAAAAAGAAAACTGTTGCCTTCCCAAATTATTAGGCACTTCTTCGTAATTTTAAAAAAGCTTTATTTTTTTTACTTGGTGTATGTACGAAGCTCAAACTTAAATTCGTGAAAGAAGCAATAATTATTGATCCAACAAACTTTTAGAAATTCTGCGTCCTTCTTGATGAACACGGAGGCAACCATGGATGGTTGCTTCCGTGTTCAGCAAGAAGACCAGCCATTCTGACGCCAGGATGGATCCTGGCGTCAGAATGGCTGGTCAAAGAAATATTTATATTTTTTTGAATGTATCATAATAAAATTATGTAGTCATCATATATAATATATTGAAGAAATGTGGCAAATATAAGCAATCGGATAGCAATTCTTGAATACATTCAGAGCAGCGTGCTTTAAGCAACCAGCCATTCTGACGCTAACCTGTTTTCTCCCAAATTTAGCCGGTGTATGTCGGAATTTGTCGCGGAATATCAGAATCTGTCGGTCACTGGTTCTAAAGTCAGAAGCGTTTTTAGGTGGCCGACCTGTGAAGAATATCCCCAGCTTGGTCACATTTATATCTCAAAAACTAGGGCACCAAGCGAAGATCTGTTTTCTCCTAAGCCGGTAATTAGTCTGAATTTGTCGCCAAGTCACAGATTTAGTTGGGTCTTAGTTTAGAAGATATAAAGAGTTCAATTTTTAAGGTATAGTCCATGAGCTAGATCGAAGAGTTTACGAAAAGTTGTCAAGAAAAAAAATATTTCTAGTAATATGTGTAATATAGTTCTAGTTTTATCGGTCTAAAGTTGGGCTTGCAATCCGGATATCTAGCGATTTTCAAATGCGGATTTTATTTGCATCACTATCCGGATTTCACGGATCTTATGGATAGTTGTATTTTCTTTCAATTTATTATAAATAAAACTTTTACAGCACGTTGTGACCAGTCTCTCAAGCAAAATGACAAAGAATTATACCAATATTTCAAAAAACAATCACATAAAAACACTAAATATCAACATAAAATACCAAAACTGTACAGGAAAAAAAATTCAACATTCGAATTTTTCTAAGTGTTGGTCGATCTTCAGCTTGCGTACCCTTAGGGGCCTCAGGACTTGTAAAATTTTCGAGTATTTTTTCGGATTTTCACTGACAATTTTCATCATCTCATGGTTTACGACTAGAGCAACAATTTCTTTCCAGAAAAGATTTTCATCCGAGCTACCATTTCGGAATATAGAGTATTTCATAAAAAAAATAAATTCCTAACTCGGAAACGGTGCGTCGTAAGGCCATGTTTCTCAGAACCTAAATGGTTTCTATGGTCAAGGGTTTTTTTATACCCCACTTGACGGTATTGGAAGAAGAAAAAATCGAACTCCATAGTAATATGGCACCCCAAATCCACTACATTTGTTTCTTTTAATTTTAATGCAGCCAGCGACACTCGCGCCATCAAGACAAATCTAACGACGTATATTATTTATCCAAATCTGTTCATCCGTTTAGGAATTATGAGGGAAAAAAGAAACGGACATACATAAATACATATATACATAAAGGTCAAACACATATTATATCCGTCTTTTTGGGTTTCGCCGCAGTCGGGTATTAACCACGGAGTAAATACAAAGAGGAGATGGCCTAAGCAACTGTGCACTGTGATTCTCAACTAGGTCCTGACGTTATCATGTGGGCGTGGCCATAGTCAGTGTATTGTTGGCGTTCGTCCTGTGCACAACTTTGTGAACGTTCCCATTTTACAGCATTGTTCGCGCTAGACGAAAAAAAGAATGAAGTGTTGTGTTTTGTCTTGTAAAAATTACTCAGATAGACGTTCTGACGCTATGGATGGCATCCCATTTCATTTGTAAGTAATTTTATGCGTAATTTATTAAAATAGTTCTAGAAAAATCTCCTAGCGTCGGCGTTTACAAACATAATTCTACCCGACACTAGATGGCGACACTTGGTGTCATGGAAACTAAAAATATTTAGGTATGTAGACCTCAGAACTAACATATTTTAATAACATTAATGCTGAAATTTGTTCAACATTCATTCCTAAAGACCCTTTAATGGCCAAAATGTTATTTTTGTAGTTTTCATATCATTTTGTAAACAGGCCGCCATCTATCGTCAACTATGAACAACAAAAAGACAGGGCCGTAATTAGAAATCAATTATTTTACTGAAATTAAAATTAAGTTAGTTAAATTTTAAATGATATAGGTTTTAGATTTCCATCCGAAGATAATCTAAGACAGCAATGGATTACAAACATACCGGCTTTGTAAACCATCTTGATAAGTCTTTTTAACAAAATAAGTCATTTAAATAGTGTTGAATCAAGAATAATGTTATACAACATTATTCTTGATTTACACTAAACCTGAAAAGGGGTCATTGTACTCATCTTTTTCTCGAAAAAAAATCAGCTGTTCCCTACATTTATGTTCGCATAACTCGTCAAAATGTAGGGAACAGCTGATTTTTTTTTCGCGATTTCAAGGTTGGTCCCATAGATAAAGTTGTTCAAAATGATGACTACAATGACCCCTTTTCGGCTTTAGTGTGAACAAAAAATAATGTTGTATAAGAGAAAATCTAATTATCTTCATTCGTCATTCATCAGAAACCTTGTTTTTTCACAATAAAATCACAATTTAAATTAAAAAAATACGCATCAAGATGGTTCGCAAAATTAATTTAAAATAAAACAGTACTCCCCGGTACGAAAATTCTGAGTACGACCCTGTTGCATCCTGCACTTAGTGACATCTAGTGTGAGATAGTTACGTAACTACAAAACAAAATCGACAGAACGAGCGAATAGTTTTGCTATTGACCGGTAGATGGAAAATAGAGAAGTGGGCGGGATCTTGCTAGATCCCGCCCACTTCTTTCCCCCTCACCCCGCAAAGTGTCACGCGTTGTTTCCTAAGGAAATCTAAATAGACCATCTCCTCTTTGTATTTACTCCGTGGTATTAACACAGCCCTAGTCTTTTGCCATTACTTTAACTAACAACTATGTGCAAACAACGAAGAAACAAAACGTACTAAGATATTTTCATCTATTTACATAGGTACTTTTAAATGTAGTTTTATTTAGTTGTGATGCATATCGATTAATTCTTCATCCGTATTATAAAATTGCTTGTTCAACAACAGAAGTTGAATTTTGAACCCAAATTCCTACGAAACTCATGGATTTAAAATCATAAAACTTTGTATAATATTGAAATCTGACAGTAGCTGTCAGTGTCAATGTCAATGAAAAGACCGAACACCGAACCGAACACCCTGCCTTCGTTGGAAATTCGCGGGTGTAAGCAAATTTTTGTTCTTTCTTTAGTTGTTCATCATAGCTTTTTGTAGCTTTAGTTTAAACATGTTTCTAATAACTTTCCATCAATAGAAAAACATTATATCTGAATACACTTATTGTCTAAACTCATAAGTAAATTAGTTAAATTGAGAAAAATGAGTGAAACTAACAAAAATATTGAATTGACTAACGGTTGGATATTGTGTCCTTCAAAAAGCTTACCTGGCAAATTTTATTATTTTAACGTGTTAAATGGAGTATCCGTATGGAGCCTAAACCCAACTGATGTACGTATAATTGTAAAATTACCAAAAGACACTTTTATATAAACTTGTAAAAACTTGTTAACTTTTGACATGAGTTTGAAATATTGCTATTTTGAAAGCACACGCACGTCAAAGAGGTTTGAATGAATGTTTTGATATAACTATGGACTTTCCGTAATGTTTTTCGCCGGCAACAGTAAAAACAATAATTATTATGCTAAAGCGTCACATTTCCGAAATATACGCTATTTACTGGCTGACTGATGGCGCCATTGTAGTTGTCATGTCTGCTGGCGTTTATTTCATCAAATCATTAATAATTAAAAGGTTCACTATTTATTGATATAGAAATACTAAGTTAATTACGAAGTTTTTCAATGAATATTTGTTGTTAGTTTCGAAAGTAGTTATTAAAACACTGACATGTGGTGTTTGATTTCAGTCTTCATTAATATTTCCGTAAGTTTAGCTTCGTATAGCCGACGACGACTTGGTTTCTTAACATTAGTTCTTAGCGAGTGTAAATAATCAATATTTTGCTCTGCACCTTCAGTTGAACTCCCAACATTGCAATAATATTTATTTAGGAATAAATTTTTAATGTAGCTAACACAACATCACGCCTTGTAACCCCCGAAGTGTTAGGCAGAGGTGTACCTAACAAGTACACCCACATTGCGCCATTTTTTTATTCAAGTCCCATGTAATAAGGTCGAGCCTATTGCCATCAACCAGGCAAACCCGGGTAGTGTAGCTAAGTGTTTGTGAAAACAGACAAAAGTGTGTGCGTTGGATAAAATTGAACCATAATTAAACAGGATCATTTTGTTCTTGCTAGATCAGGCAATTCTTATATAAATCACACACGTACAGAGACATGTTAGCTTAATATTTAATTATGATGACCCATCTGCAGAAATATATTATGAAAGAAATTTAATTTATTATATATATTAAAGAAACATAATTTTGTTTTCAGAATATGGGTATAAAGAAAAAAGGCAAATTCCACATAATAACAGACAAATTTCACAGTTATCCTGAACCAACTACGCTGCCGGATGAAACTACGCCCGTGCCCCAAAATATTACCCAAAGAACGGAGTTTCTACAACATATTTCTAATACCCCCCAACTGCCAACGTTTGGCCAAGCCATCATTCCCAAATATGTGGCCAATACTAAACCATTAATTCCCAATATTGTTAAGACTTCAGTAAATCCATTCCCAATGTTCTGTCCGGAAAGAAAGCCTTTGTTGGACAAAGTCATACAAATATCATTTACTGACTTCGTAAAATCTACTAATATACCATTATCTGAACGCTTTAAAAGTTACGAGCCACCACTTCATAGTTTTGATACGAAAAATAATATAGCAAATCCGTGTCCAAAATGTGAAACTTCTACTCCCAAGAATTCGTTTCAAGAATGCGTTCCCAAATCGCAGAATGTCTTTCCAAAATCATTAATTAAGCAATCAGCTGTAAAATTGGAACCGAAGTTACCTACGCCAAAAAGTCCTATTGTTTTTAATAGTAATAAGAAACTAATCATAAGTGTTAGCAGTAAAGTTGAAAGGACAGAGGTACCTAAAGCTGTTCAAGAAGACCAAGTTTTGAAGAATCTAGATAGCACTGATTTGAGATTCCTCTTGCTGGCAAAGAAAAAATCTTTGGAGACGACAGATGCAGTAGTTGAAAGTAAGTTTTAAACCAAATTCTAAAAAAGGTGGTGGTTATTTATTCAACCAGCATCTTTTTATATAAATTTTATTAACTTTTCTTTGGTACTTTATGAGTTATCCTCTAATATGTGTTTTTCTTCTTCGTTTATTTATGTAGATTATGTGCTAATAACTTCTAGTTTTAACGTAAAATTTATATTTCACCAGGATTTGTGTGAGATACCACCACTAAAAAGGGTAACATAAAAACCTTGGACTTTTTTGCAAAAAATAATATCTTTTCCATAGTCCATACTATCTCTGGTGGGCCATAACAACAACTTTATAGAGCCCTGACACAGCCAGAAGGCGTCGCGGCAGACCTCAAAGAAAATGACGAAACCAGCTGGACAGAACCAACAATCAGTGGTCCTCATAAGCCCTAGATCATATGGACATAATCTATACTAATATTATAAAGCTGAAGATTTTGTTTGTTTGGTTGAACGCTCTAATCTCAGGAACTACTGGTTCGAATTGAAAAATTATTTTATTGTTGGATAGCCCATTTATCGAGGAAGGCTATAAGCTATAAACATCACGCTTGACTAATAGGAGCGGATCATTAATAAAAATGTTACGCAGACGAAGTTGCTCGGGTCAGCTGATTATATCATATAATTTAGGGCTCATGAGGACTACCAGAAGTCATTGGAAGACGCCTTTGCCTAGCACTGCAAACGGACCCTACACAAAGCCGTCAACTAAGCATTCTGTACTATCAAACTAAGTAACCCTCAGCAAAAATTATTGCTGGGAAACTTCTTTTTATCATGTTTAATGGTAAAATCAAATCATTTTATTGTCAGGCAACTGAGACCCATAGAAAAAATACACAAAATAATCTTATACAATAATAAACTAATACATTTGAAAACCATATTAAAACTATTTAATAATAATACATGTAAAACAAAAAAACTCAATGTAACACGCTCAAAACATTGTGCTGATGGATGCATCTAATCAATGGGTCATGGGTGTATTTAAAGTAATGTTATAAGCTTAAAAATTACATACATACATACCAGCCTGTAACTGTCCCACTGCTGGGCAAAGGCCTCTTCTCATACAGAGAAGGCACGAGCATTGATCACCACGCTTGCTCAAGACGGGTTGGCGATTTCAGACTTATATTAATTACAAGTCCAGGTTTCCTCACGATGTCTTCCTTCACCGATGTCTGGGCTGTCCAAGATAATCTTAAAAATTAGTATAAAAAAAAAAATGAGAAAAAGTTAGAACTTTGACCTCTAATATCTCCATGACTCAAAGGCTCAAATGGGAAGGACAAACGCCTTTCGGATTCGTTAAGGGCACTTTTACACCCATTTATAAACCTCACATTTCAATGCTTTACTGAGCAGTGATAGCCTAGTGGTGTGACCGTCGGACTGCCAACTCATAGGTCTCAAGTTCGAACCCAAGACACGCACCTCTGATTTTTCGGATTCATGTGCGTATTGTATAATTTTCACTTGCTTCGGTGAAGGAAAACATCGTGAGGAATCCAGCGTTCCTGAGAGATATTTCTCGACGGCATGTAAAGCTAAGTCAGAGGCCCATGGGTGGCGTAAAAACTGACACCAGGTTAGGCACTAACCACACGATAAAGAAATAATGCTTTACTGTAGGTGGATTCAGTATCAAGTCTGTGAGGACCTTTTTCCTCTCATATTTGTTGTGGGCAAACCCTTCCATTGATCTTCATCACCTTCCAGCCCTTGTCCCAGTCTACTGGGGGTCGGCGCAACACGTTTTCTTCTTCCATTCTCCCCTGTCAGACGTCACGGCATCATTTACTCCCTTCTCTTTCATATCATTCCTCACACAATCCATCCATCTTTTTTTTGGCCTTCCTCTCGCTCTCCATCCAGTAACATTTATATCCATCACTCTTTTAGTAACATGCATTTCATCCCTCCTCATTACATGTCCATACCAAGACAGCCGACTGCCTTCCAATTTTTCTGTAACAGCGCAAACCCTTCCATTGATGCTAGATGCTAACTAAATTCTTTGTATATTTTCCAGGAAAGAAAACAAAACCTCTCAAACAAAAGGTAAAATTCAATTTAAACAATGAGACGGACACCATTATGGACAATAATCAAGAAGACATAGTAAGTATATACTACTGATCTGTATAAATAAAAAATAAAAATAAATAAAAAAATTGAAGTGTCTGTTTGTAATTTCAACATAACAGGTTTTTACTGAATGCATATGAAAGTAGATACGGTAAAAATAAAAGTAGCTTATTTTATCTTTATAACATCAGCTATCTGCCAGTGAAAGTCCCGTCGAAATCGGTGCAGCCGTTTCGGAGATTAGCAGGAACAAAGAGACAGACAGTTTTTTTTTTTTTGTTAGAAATACTGCATGCAGTCAAAACTGTTATTTTGAAATTTCTGCTAACAATATAATTAGTTCTTAAAAACTATTTAAAATATATTTAACAGTTCCAAGTAATGAGGAATACATTTCTAATTATATCTTTTTGTTATTTCCAGCCATTGACGTCAAACCAACCCCGAACCATATACTCCACAGAGTTAAATAACGATAAAACTATAATATCTTTTATAAAAGATACACCCAAGACACCTCCTCCACTAGCCAAGGACCAACCACCAATGTTCCTACCAACCGGCATCAACCAACCACCAACTGCCATAAACCAACTTCCAACGGCCATCAACCAGCGACCAGCTTATAAGAATAGAACTTGGTACATTGTGGTTGATACCGATGTATTGTTGTTGGATTATGAGATGATAGACAAACTTGTGCTGTCAGGTAAATATTGTGTTATTTTAATCCTTTATTCATTCATCAACCATACTAATTACATCTATAAAATCTAATAAAACAAAGTTGGGTATGTTACACCATTTATAACCCAAGAACGGCCGGACCGATTTTAATGATCTCTGAAAAACGTCTTATGTCACAAGGTGCTTCACTGAAGAGAATCTGTCCGAGTGCAAACCTTGCAGCAAAATACATAGCTTCAAGACATTCATTGACTGTTACACGGTACGAAGTTCTCCTGGTTAGCTAGTTTTTAAATATTAAAATCTCAAAAGTAAAACAAATTATATAAAAAATGGTAACCCACCAGCATCAGGAATAAGGTTCGAGCTACCGGTGGTCAGGGCTCTTGAGATAGGAACCGCCTAACAATACGAGCCGTGTCCAGAAGTACTGCTTTCTGTATCAATCCCTTGATTCAGCTGCTAGACAAGAGCCTCCTCAGATGTTGGTCGAGGCTCTTGGCTATTAAACCATTGGCCGACACGACTATCGGCACAATGACTGCTGTACTCGCTCATTTTAATTCTTATTTATTTATTTATTTATCAGACTACAAAAAGGTTGACTGTGTTAGTAATTCATAACACATAGTATAAATAGGTTTTAATTTAGTTTTATGTATTGTTTGTTATATGAATTATAATTATCTGAAATAAATGAATTAATAATAATAACTAGAACAGATCGAGTCCGATTAGTTAGCGCTCACACTAGCGGGCTGTCTGCCCACTGCGGCTGTCGCCGGGCAATTTTGTGGGGTTGATAATGTATAAATAATTAAATCAATACCTAACAAGCCCACCCAGCCGCCCAGCCTACCTATTAAGTATTCCTGTGAGCGTCGGCGGCGTCGCTGATCCTAAAGGTATTGCCAATAATTTTAGAGATCACTTTGTGGTAAGATCTCCTGTGGGGCCAGCGATGACCGATATAAGCGGCGCTGTGGCTGGCGTGCCCGGGAGAAAAACACGCTTTTCAGCAAAGGAAGTTGTCGCGGCAATTCAAAGGATGAAAAGGGGTAAGTCTCCAGGGTACGACGGTCTCAGTATCGAGCATTTCAGGCATGCAGGTGTACATCTGCCGCGGGTACTGGCTATGTTTTTTACGCTGTGTATCGGTCACTCATACTTGCCGCAATCGCTGATGAAGACCTTGGTTGTACCCATTCTTAAGAACAGAACAGGGGATGTATCAGATAAGTCAAATTAACGACCCATCTCACTTGCTACAACAACAGCTAAGATACTTGACAGTCTGCTTAATCAGAGTCTCAGTGGGTACTTACATTTACATGACGCACAATTCGGTTTCAGGGCGGGGCTATCCACTGAGAGTGCTATATTATGCCTTAAGCATACTGTCAGGTATTACACGGACAGAAAGACACCGATATATGCCTGTTTCCTCGATTTGTCAAAAGCTTTTGACACCGTTGCCTATGACATACTGTGGCGAAAGCTAGAGGAAACGGGTATGCCCACGGAATATACCAGTATTCTTAAATTCTGGTATAAAAACCAGACTAACCAGGTGAGATGGGGGGATACTCTATCTGATGAATACAGATTGGAATGCGGTGTAAGGCAGGGCGGCCTCACGTCAACCGGCCTCTTCAGCCTATATGTGAACCAGTTGATCGAGGAGCTCAGCAGGACACATGTCGGATGCTACATTGACGGAACGTGTGTCAACAACATAAGCTATGCTGATGATATGGTTCTGCTGGCCCCCTCGGTCAACGCCCTGAGGACATTGGTTAAAATATGTGAGCGCTACGCGTCCGAGCATGGTCTCAGGTACAACACGCAGAAAAGCGAGGTACTGATTTTTAGTGCAGGCAAGCAGAGACCTAGTACAGTGCCTCCGATCATGGTCGATGGAGTGGCCCTGAAAATTGTGAAGACCTTTAAATACCTGGGCCATCTGGTCACGGAGGACTTAAAGGATGACCCAGATATAGAAAGGGAACGTAGGGCGTTGGCGGTAAGGAGCAATATGCTGGCCCGTAGGTTCGCTCGATGTACTAAGGAAGTTAAAATAACACTCTTTAGGGCATATTGCCAATCCTTTTACTCGAGCGGCCTGTGGGTTCGGTATACGCAACGAGCCTACAACGTCCTACGAATTCAGTATAATAATGCCTTCAGGATGCTGTTGGGGTTGCCGCGCCACTGTAGTGCGTCACAAATGTTCGCAAACGCGCGTGTTGACGGTTTCCACGCTATAGTGCGTAAGAAAGCGGCGTCATTATTTCAAAGACTGCGCGGTAGTACCAACAGCATTTTGCAAATGATTGCATCCCGCCACGACTGTCCCATACAGGCTCACTGGGTGGGAATAGTAACGGGAAGATTGTGACTTTTTAGAATTTTTTAGATTTTGTACTACTAACTTAGATTATAAGCAAATTGTTACTAACACTTATATGGATTCTGTCCGAAATAAATGGTTTATTATTATTATTATTAATACCGAACAAGTGGTAGACAACAACATAGAGAGGAGTGGAAGGAATGGGGGGATTGCATTTGATCGTGATCAGATAGTAAAAGTGAAGAGAGGTGCTACCGATCCAGTGAAATACTAATAAACTTACCGGCCGGATACTTTCATGAAATTTTGTTCCATTTTTGAACTTATTCTGTGGGTAACAACCTCGAGAGATAGACTGTTATACTGATAGTATTGCATTTCACTTATCACTCCAATTAAAACCTTGATAACTAATGTTTTAAGAGTGATTTGCATTGTTTATTTTATACAAAAATTTAATTATACTACGGCCGTCGTAACCGAGGCAGGCCCAAAAACATTTTCAACGGATTGGTCGGAGAAGGCAAATTGCAAACAAAGGGAATTGCTCAGTTTGTTAGGGCAATTTGGCTTAACGTGAACATTAAGTATAATATTTAATGACTAGGGTTTTTAATAGTTTATGCCTCAAAGAAATGAATTATAGCAATAAGGTTGCAGGAGAGTGTTAAAATGGTTCATATTTAGCATGTCTAATGCTAAAACTTGTCGCTGAAAAAGTTACAATTATGAGTATTTATTTTCCAAAATAAATCATTTGCCTTTATAATAATGATATTATCTTACTTTGAATGCAGTAGTAACACCCTGAGGTAATTTAAATGGAAAAAATAAAACTATTTTTTTTTTGTTTTAATGATTTTTATTCTGAATCATAAATTAATAAAATATCATCTAAAAACTGGGCAGGCGGCCTAATATTATTTTCGTGCCTTGCCCAGCTTAAGTACCATATTATGGTCATAACGTGAGCACAGCAACCCACCGTTCTTCGCCCTACAAGGCAATTGCAACAATATTGAATAATTGCTTCTCTGCCTTGCAGATTATTATTAATTATAATATACACAAAATATATTTTTCGGCTTATGTGCCTGCTTTGAATTTTTCCTCGTAATAGAGTGCAATTGCCAGTTAAGGGTAAACCTTCAAGGAGGTTGCTGGCTCTCTCTGTACACACTTCAATAGTATAGGAACCGTCATTCCTGATATGCTCCCCATAATATGATCTAGCTTGCTTTAACTGATATGTTCCACAGCTGAATAAGATAAGCTCACTGTATGTAAGTCTTGGGAATGATATATTACTGATGTTTACATTTATATTTACAAACTGTGATCGTCTTCTATTTAAATTATTTTGGATTACAAACTCAGCGAGTGCATTATTCATGTACAATCTTTCGTTAACTATTTCAAGGATTTGGCTGGCATCTTCTCTATTCCTGACTCTTTGGTGAAACTTATTTATCAACGCGGCAGCCACCTTAAAATCTATGATGGCATGCTTGGAAGCCAAGTTAAAAAATTCATGACGGAATATTTTAAAAGAGTGTTTAAAGATCCCATTAACCGCTTCTACAACCCACCTACATATAGTAACAGTTCTGGATTTATTTGCTGCCAACGTTGATAACTGAGTTTCACCTGCTTGTAAAGATGCAGGCATATGTACAGAATAATTACACTCTTCTAATAACGATACACAGTCTCTAAAACCCCTATCCAGAATAAACACATCTCCTGCCTGAAAATACTGCCTTAAAGTGTTTGCCTCAGTTCTAAATTCGTTTAACATAATATTAGCATCAGATGTTGTTGCTGGATAGGGGCCTAATACATCAATAATGTATCCATCAGAGCATACCATTAGAAATGGCTTCATTAGGTTCCTGTACTTGTGCAAGGAGTACGTATTTTTTTGATACAGATAATTTGAACTCTTTTGAACATATAAATATGTACCATCAATTATAATAATTGGTTTTCTGTCTTCTCCACCAAACAAACCATTGGGGATGATTAGATTTCTTTGGGATATTTCTGCCCTTGCAATATGGTTTATTCCTAAATTACGAGGAATAAAATCCTCATTTAACATGTTGCGAGCCTTGCCCATAAGTCTAGATAATGTTGAGCGTGGTACATTTAACAATGATGAAATTCTTTCATCACTATCCCCAGTTCTAAGTTTAATTAAATATGCAGTAAGACCCAATGTCCCATTATGCACCCCAGATAACCTTGGAAGGTCTGCTTTTAACTGAATAAATTGTTGTTTGGACAGTCCGATCCAGAAATGGACAATATCTTCAGACATTCCCTCTATATTATTAAAATCAAATGTTTGGTTCCTTTCTTTAATAAATGAAGCAAAATCCTGAATATATTCTGCAGTAAATGAATGGTTGGGATGAGAAATGTTTGATAAAAGTTCAGCCCAGTTATTGTTTCTTAAATGAAACCCACATATTCTACTGTTTTTTGGCACATAAAAATTAAAATCAGTAAACAACTTCACCCTTAGCCATGTTGGGATACTCAGTCGCTGTGGTGAGTCACAATCTGGACAAAAACAATGAGCTTGTGTATCAGGTGCTCGAGTATAATTTGGCAGGGATATTGTTTCTGTCGACGCTGGTAGATTTGCAGATATTACAGCAGGAACTGGTGCTCTATCAGCTCGTTGCCAACATGGATGGCAGATGCGATCGGATCCATGAACCTAAAACAATTTAATTCATAGTTAGTGGTGTTGGAACACCAACTGACATCGTTTTTATTGATCGCACATTCACTTCAATGAATATAATTATCAGAATAATATATTATTCATTAGTTGAAGATATATGACATTATGTCTGCACATTAAAGTGTAAATAGTATATCACACTCTTTTACAAACAACTTTTCATTGAACAGATCATTCTAAAGTGTACATTTCTTTGTTGTTCTATTACATATATTCTAAATGCAAACAAAATACATAAAATAGTACCTGACGTGGTGATATCCACTCGCTAATTACATTTCTTATGTGTGTTTCTCTTTCAGAATTTGTATGCAGAACATGATATCTACTACGTAGTATTGAACATCCACAATTTACACATAATTGTCGTTGATGACCACTACTTGTGCTTTGTTCATTTTCTTGAACCGCTGAATTGTTGAGAGCCAACATCCAGCAAGAATGACAGACCAAGCTCTGGGCTGTAACCTGTAAATAAGAAATATGCATATGTGTTCAGTTTGTATGGATAATGGAAAAGATTATTTCAAAAATATTATATAGAACATTAGCTTACCACTTGTGGAGCAGTCCATTGTCGAATTACTGATAGTATTTCAACGGGTTCCAGAGTGCGTCTCCTGCGATGCATAATATCAATGCCACAATTGACGCATCGCATTGGTTCCTCATTCCCACTAGGGGCAACCAGATCGTGCGCAGGAGCGTCAGTGTTCATGCCAAGGTTGTCATTTATAGTCGGTTCCACGTTTAACAAAATAGCGCCAGGGTCATCGTCAGGAGCAGAATCAGTGTCCAAGGGTAAAGCTGGGTCTTCAATTGAAGCGGTATCGGAGTCCATTATAACAAAAACCAAAAACTTCGCAAAAGTAACCGAAACAACATTCACAATACACGGAGGCAAAGCGAATGTTTTTAATTTCATTTCGTTGTCTAGATTTGTCAATATTGACAAATCGGTGTTGCCAGGTAATAAAAAAAAAATCGATTTGACAACAACCGAACTAATAATATAATCGGATGTAAAATGATTTGAAGGCCAAAAACGATGAGTGTTTTGTTTGTATTTAATGTATTTAAAGGAAAATAAATATAAAACCTTTTCAAAAATCATTTGATTACAGATTTTCAAGAAAATACATACTTTTTACTCAGATTCAGAAATCGATTATTATCTTTAATAAAAGACTGAAATCACAATTATTATTAATGTGGCAACACAGAATAAGCTTCCAACCATAAAATGGCGACGCTTTTTGATCTCAATCGGTTTAAATACTTATTAAACGACTTGTTTTTACATTTACTTTCCAGCAACGAGAATCAAAAAAATATTTATTTTAAATTTAATGATATTTTTTCGTAAAAATACTTTTTACAGAACAACTTGTCCACGTTAAGCCATTATTGAGCAATTCCCTTTCGAAAGTCATGGGGGAGACCTTTGCCGAGCAGTGAGACAGAGTAGGATGACAAAAAAAAATCTAAACTAGAATGTTCTAAACATTACGCCTTTCTCTTTCCAGATCCAAAATGCCGACTAGTAATCCCTTTCGCGGTGGCGGCCGACATAGAGGCGCTGTGTCTTGGTGACTGTCGCGGACAACAGCGAGTCATCAACGCGCGACAGCTGACGAGGAGACTGGCGGCGCCTCCCCCACACTATATAGGTAAGTGCACTCGATCTGCCAGCCTCTGTCCCGCTAAAACAAAATCAACTTTATTTACATAAGGCTCAAGTTGATAGTTGTTTGAGTAAGCATCGCTAGACAGCTGACGAGGAGACTGGCGGCGCCTCCCCAACACTATATAGGTATGTGTACTCGGTCTCCCTGCCTTTGTCCCGCTAAAACAAAATCAACTTTATTTACATAAGGCTCAAGTTGATAGTTGTTTGAGTAAGCATCGCTAGACAGCTGACGAGGAGACTGGCGGCGCCTCCCCAACACTATATAGGTATGTGTACTCGGTCTCCCTGCCTTTGTTCTGCTAAAACAAAATGAACTTTATTTACATGAGGCTCAAGTTGATAGTTGTTTGAGTAAACATCGCTAGACAGCTGACGAGGAGACTGGCGGCGCCTCCCCAACACTATATAGGTAAGTGCACTCGGTCTGCCAGCCTCTGTCCCGCTAAAACAAAATCAACTTTATTTACATAAGGTCAAATGCACACTACATTTAAAAAATACTTGCCAGATAGAACGATCCGGAGAGTCGGACCTCTAATCTTCCGGGGGTGACTAAACTAGGATAATAGAAACAATGGAAATACCTTTGTCAATACCTTGTTTAATATGTCAGTAGCTTCCTTTTTACTTTAAATATTAAATTACTAATTTGAGGTTATTATTATTGTTGCATCTTTATGTGAAGAAAGTAAATTATGTTTGGGCCAGATGTCTGGCTAAAAAAATGTTAAATTAGACCTCAAGATTTCGGCGTCGAAGATGAGAGAATCCAGAATCCATGAAATGGAAAATTATAATCAGACGAAAGAAAAAGAAAAGTTGATAGTTGTTTGAGTAAGCATCGCTAGACAGCTGACGAGGAGACTGGCGGCGCCTCCCCAACACTATATAGGTATGTGTACTCGGTCTCCCTGCCTTTGTCCAGCTCAGGCAGGGCGTAAGGGTAATAAGTGGTCGACCGTCAGTCAGCGCGGCAGTACATCTCTGGATCTAAACACATCCGACGAAGTGCGGTGTACTATCGTTACATATCTGACAAAGCCTTCGGGGATTACTGGCTTGATATTATATCAATATTCAATATTATGATTTCCTTTATTTATTTTTAATTCTTATTTTTTACACTTTTAAATATTCACGTATAAAATAATAAAAAAAAACATTTAAAAATAATAAAAATAGTAGCCCACCAGCACCGGGAACAAGGTCCGAGCTACCGGTGATCAGGGCTCTTGAGAGAGGAACCTCCTAACAATACGCGCCGTGTCCAGAAGTACTGCTTTCTGAATCAAGCCCTTGATCCAGCCGCCAAGCGAGAGCCTCTTCAGATGTTGGTCGAGGCTCTTGGCTATTAAACCATTGGCTGATACGACTATCGGCACAATGACTGCTGTATTCACTATTCAATATTATTATTATTTCAATATCTGTAATTATTTTGTATGTTTAGTAATCTGAAATAGTATGTAACCTTTTTTATAATGCAAGCATGGCAATTGTACAATTCTTTTTATTTTATTTTATATTAGTTAAAGACCTGAAATAAATGAATTTAATTTAATTTATTTAATATTAATTTGTTAAATAATTTTGTCCACAGTCGAGCCTCGAACCGCAGACGATGGTAACCTAGAAGTAACTACTGAGGGTATCCTCCGCTGCTGCATGAAAGCTGTGAACAAAAACTATTATGTGGTAAGTGACTGACTGCCTTGTAAGTCTAGCGGTAGCAAGCGCAACTATTGAACATGAGGTTCTGGGTTCGATTCCCAGTTCGGGCAAAGTGTTGTTGGGTTTTTACATTGGGAATTTCTCAATAGCAGCCACGGAGTCTGGTTTTGTGCCCGGTTGATGGCAATAGGCTCGCCCCCTACTACATGGGACTTAAATATAACTGGCGATATGTGGGACCCCCCTGCCTAACACTTCGGGGATTACGGTCGTGATGTTATGTTATGTGGTTGCTAACCGAGTTCTCAATATCATTTATTTGATTCAGTAAAAGTAACTTTAGTCCTCAAACACAAAGTTTTGTTTCCACTGTAACTTAAATAAGATACATAAATAGCAGTTTGTCCTTCTGAAATCTTAGTTTTTTTTTCTTATGAGTAGGTGTTTGACCGTTTTTATCATTGAATTGAGTCCTTACTCCTAAGGTTTTTCAGCGTCTGCTGAGCCTGGGTCCCTGGGTTCGATGCCCATATCAAGCGACGACTTATTGGGTTTTCTCCTAGTAAGAAATTCTCACTGAGGAACAGCCTAGACTCAGAATTTGTGCTCAGTTAAAGGAGAACCGCCAGGGTAGCCCGCGAAATTCAAATTTTCCTTAGTTTTTTGCAATTTGCAGGTCAGTGTGAATATTGTATGTTGATTAAGAGCGTGTACGCCGTACGGCGTTTGATACAAAATTTCAAGTCCTTATTTATCGATATGACTGAACCGATTTTAATGAAACTTCATACCCATAAGCAGGATACATAGGTCTAAAAAGTTAGTGTAAAACATTTTCGCAAAATTGTGTTACAGTTAAATTAGACCGGTTTTATAATTTTACATAGAAACAGAAATTTCCAATTATCTTTTTTTAAATAAGATATTTCGAAAATGTTTTTCACTAACTTTTTAGACCTATGTATCCTGCTTATGTGTGTGAAGTTTCATTAAAATCGGTTCAGCCGTTTCGAAAAATAAGGACTTGAAAATTTGTATGAAATGCCGTACGGCGTACACGCTCTTAAAATAAGATTCGCGACCGTAACAAATATGGCTTTACAAAGCTATAATCATTGAAATCATCAATACAACCCTCTCGAGTTCATTAAATCCCATTGAATGACTTTTTCATGTAATAGTCATTCAATGGGATTAAATGAACTTAGAGGGCAGTATTGATGATTTTAATGATTATAAGTGTAACTACATAATAACGTGTTACCGTCGCGAAACATATTTTGTTCAACATAAAACCTGACACAGACCTGCAAATTGAAAAAACACAAGTAGATTTCGCGTGTTACACTGACACTTCCCCCTTAAACAAAACTAACGTAATGTGGGTGTTCTGTATATCTGCCAGCCCCTTGAAGGAATACAAGCGTGATATTTTGTAGTTTTATGCGAACCCCAACTTTCTTTTACAGGTTTTAATAACTAACGACCCACACCTTCAGATTAGAGCGACGTCACAAAACATTCAATCGTATAAACTTAACGAAATAAAATACGGGGTCGATATCAAGCCTACATCGGAACCCAAAAATATCCAGAGAAACACCAAAAACCTTTTTAAACAGAATTTAAGTCAATTCGGTAACTTAAGAAATCCGGAAACTACGTCACAGGAGACAACTATGAACAGTGCCTCTGAAAATGACGAACAGGAAAAAAAACGGAATTTTGGTTTATTCAATTTCAGGAGTCCAGTCAAAACAATACTGTTTTTGAGTAGCGACAGCGAGACAGATAATAGTGATAGTAAACAATTAATGAATGGTACTAAACCAATATGTATGAAAAATATCGAAAATGACATGACAAGACCCGACAGTGACGGCACTTCGGATATTAGTACTAGTAGCGAAGTATCAAGTTTGAAATTAAAAAAAAATGTGTTAAAACCTCAAAATGCAGACAGAAATCTGTTCCTACCCCAAAGTGTCCCAAATATCCAGAAACCTAACTCTGTTTTTATCACAAAAACAATTGTGAACGAAAAAGTTTGGAAACCAAATCATGATTTGAATGAATTTCAAAAAGATTCTTTGGAGTATAACTTTGAAAATACAGAAAAAGTATTCTGCTCTATACCGATTATGAATTTCAAACATTATGAACAAAAATCGAAACCAGAAAATTCTGTGAAACCGTATACTTTACGACAAGAACCATTTGGGGCTAACAGTGCCAGCAAAATCTTAAACCCTTCACAAACACGAATAACAAAAATCATGAATACCGTTAATACTGATTCGACAACGAAAACCAAACTTGAAAATGCTACACAAGCAAAAGACAGCACAGGAATATTTAAAATACCTAAACTTTTACCCATCAAGAATACAATGCGAAATACGTCCGTTCACGCCGAAAGTCCGACGGCGAATGACAAAATTGGGACGCGAACGAACATAGATCCCATAGACGAAAATTTATGGAGGTTCCGTATCAAAAATAAGAATATGAGGGCGAAAATAATGACAAGGATTGATGAATGGATTTGCTGTTACATGCAGATTATGGAAGAAGCTTTGGTTAATATTTTAGAGGTATGACTTCTCTATATGGTTCTATTCAAACTTTATGGCGGCTCGGAAGTTAGCTGCGAGTGGCGGTCTGCGCATTATACAGTCAAGACGATGCGTCCCGCTGATACCTGAAATTGTGTTCTGCGAAGCCTTACGTTAGATGTTTCGAGCCGCAATAAAGTTTGAACGGAACCTGCGCTGACTGTCACTCGCAGCTTACTTCCGAGCCGCCATAAAGTTTGAACCAGAACTATACAATTATTGAAATTTAGATTTGACTTAACGCTATAGGGGTAATGAAGTTTTTGTAATGCCGCTACGACGCTTTAAAAGACCATCTTTATGAATAAAATTCCGGTTTGTGTGTGTTCGTTATTCTCCTCGGAAACAGCTTGAACGAGTTTGATGTTTTTTTTTGTGCATGGTGTTTTAAGTATAGTTGGGCTTAATAAGTGACGTCGTTGTCGATACCCGAAAAGAACAGGACGACGTCTTTTGGGTTGCGTCTTTGGTCGCTAGCGCTACGTCTGAGCAGAAGCCCAGGAGGCCTTGGGTTCGATCTCCAGGTCAGGCAAAGTGTTATTGGGTTTTTCTTGTCAGGAATTTCGCAGCAGCAGCCCGGAGTCTGAATTTGTGCCCGGTTGATGGCAATAGGCTCGCGTCCTATTACATGTGTACAGTTACGCCTCTGCCTAACCCCTCAGGGATTACTAGTGTGATGTTATTAATGTTTCTTACAATTATATTTATATTTCAGAAAAACAGCGTCTGTATGAAAAATACTGCAGCACCATTAACTTTGAAAGACACATTAAATTGTATTAAAATGTTGTATGACACTCATCAAAAAATAAGAGATATCACCAATAAACTGTCAGAATTGCTAGAGAAGTGTATGATATGTGTTCAAGGTAAGAACATTTTTTGGCATTGAATTAAGACTAATACAAAAAGCTTTAAAGATTAAAATAACTCGCGTGAGCGCCATTTCTAGGGTACCGTAGCCCAACGGCAAAAACGGAACCCTTATAATTTCGTCTGTCAGGTTGTCCGTCAGGATTTTTGCATTAGCTAGTAGTTCATCATTATATTTATCATCCTTTCGTAATAACAAAAACCTTTATTTTTTGTTTGTTTCATTGACTTGTTTGGCACCGGCTTCCGAAAGTAAAGTATTTTTCATTATTCGTGTTTTTTTTTCTGGACGTCGCTTTTATTTTTTTGAAAACAAAAAATTGTTTTCCTTTTTAGTTTTGGTATCACACAAATTCTTGTCATGTATCAATATTATGTTGTAACTAGAAAATATTAGCACATAGACCATAGGTTCCCAACGGGGTCCCTAGTGGGCGCTGGAACTTTTCATGAGGGCGGTAGCGGGTCCAAGGGCAAAAGGGACGCGTTATAAAATACCTCTAATTTCATGAAAGAACATTTTATCCAGCCGTCTAAAATGTTTATCTTATAAATATTCTGTAAAATGAGGCGCTGTAATTTTTTGGAACGAAGTTCCTTATCGCGCGTTGTGAAAGGGGGCTAGACGGAAATAATTCTTACGAAAAGTTGTCACGACACTTTTTGCTATAGTAAGCTATTGTAAGCTGTGCGGCGTCGCATGTTTCTCTGTCTGTCTCTCTCTCTCTTATAGAAAGCAAGCTAGATATTTTCATTTCTCATATATTAATTATATTTGTTAATAATAAAAAAAAATATGATGATGATGATGACGGGAACCTCGTGAAACCCGAGAAAGATAAACAAATCAAGTATCTTGACTTGGCTCGCGAGGTTGTCGACATGTGGGAAGTGGACACGGCGATCATTGTGCCGATAGTAGTTTCCGCCCATGGCTTAATTACCAAGAGCCTCGACCAATACCCGAGGAGGCTCTCGTTAGGCGGCTGGATCAAGGGCTTAATTCAGAAAGCGGTACTCCTGGACACGGCTCGTATTGTTAGGAGGTTCCTCTCTCTGGAGCCCTGACCGCCGGTAGCTTGGACCCTGTTCCCGATACCGGTGGGCTACTATTTTTTATATTTTTAAATGTTTTTTTTTTTTATAGGAATATTTAAAAATGTAATTAGTAAGTAAGAGAAATAGATAAAGGAAAAAAATATTATTGTAACTTAAAAAAAATAAAATTTTATTACAATTCCTTCACTAATTAATCGAAAGGAACTTCGTTCCATCCGGGTGTCCCTTGACACCTCTCAAGTTTTTTTTTTCTTGTAAAGGGGGCGGTAGGCCATAAAAGGTTGGGAACCTATGACATAGACGAAGGAGAAAAAATGCATAATATAGGAGGATAACTCTTACACCCGTATCTATAGTCAAGTTAAAGTAATTACTTTACTACTTTACCTTAAGCAATTACTTGTGCATTTTTTTATGCAATAGACAAGAATGTAAAAGAAGTAAGAACCGTCAAAGAAAACAAAGCTAAGAATTCTAACTTTTTACAGTTCTAACTTCAACCAATTACTAAACTACATAATAAAAATCGTATTTAATAAAATGACATTTACTCAAGTAAAAACTTTGACTTGTTTATAGATACGGGGTTGAAGTACTGAAACAAAGTTAATAAAAATTAAATGGGACCACTTTAAGCTTCCTCGAACAAATGAATCGTGCCAGTAATCACAGAGAAAGACTGAGACGTTTTTAAAAATCGGTTAAAAATAATGGTATCTTGTGAAAGTTTCTGAGAAAAGACTAATTTATTTTTCAGGTAAATCAAAAATATCTGTACCTCCAGAAGATTTTATGAAAATATTTGGATACGGTACGCTACTAGTTCACGTCTTAAAGGTAATTTATTTTATTTTTTATTCCTGATAACCGTCTCGTTGGTAAAGTGGTCGCAAGCGCGACTGCTGAGCATGACGTCCTGGGTTCGATTCCCAGGTCGGGCAAAGTGTTATTGGGTTTTTCCATTAGGAATATCTCAGTAGCAGCCACGTAGTCTGGATTTGTGCCGGCAAAAGGCTCGCTCCCTATTACTTGGGACTTAAACATAACTGGCGAAACGTAGGTGTACTATTAGGTACACCTCTGCCTAACCCTTCAGGGATTACAAGCGTAATGTTATGTTACACCTGATAATTGGTAGATATTTGACAGTTGTTACGTGTAATCAGAAAGCCAGAACCTGTATCTAGTTAGACTGGAAGCCGATCCCAACGTGTTGGGGGATCGGACTTGTCTTTTCCTAAGTATTGGGTGTAAAAATACTAGTGTCCGGCCGAAACCGAAACCGAATTTCGGCAACAGTCTCAGTTTCGGCCGAAACCGAAACTTCCTTACAAGGATAATTTTTTGAGGGAAAAATAAAGAAAACGTTATTAGTGTGTTAATTTTATTAAAAAAAAAAAACAATTAGGCACGTAGGTAAGTATCTAACTGTACTTGCCACTTAATACCTTGGTAATAAGTATTAAAATGAATTTTGAAACGCTGAATCCATTAATATTATCACCACTAATGAACTATAGTAAGTACCAAGTACCTAACTAATGTTTGTTTAGGTATAGCATTAGCGAGAGAGTTAAATCAACCAAAAAAAATATTTAGATAGTTAGGTCTTCGTCGCTTACTCGTTTGAATGGAATTTAACGCGCCAAACATGACCGATCACAGCGCGACAACTCCCGAATGCAGTTTTGGTTTCGGTCGTAGTTTCGGCAGGTTTGCCGCCGAAACCGAAACTCGTTTTTTTTGCCGAAACTGAACTTTTGGTCGGACACTAAAAAATACCCTCAAAGAAGCCGAAATGCACTTGTTCACCCCGTCGTTGCAGTAGGACCATTTCTGGACCATTCCTGGGAACCTTGTAGTTATGGAGATGTTGGAGGTCGAAGTTCCAACCTGTTCATAAGTTTACAGTTTTGCAAAAAAGTTTTTGTTCTACCCTTTTTTAACCGACTTCAAAAAAAGGAAAAGGTTCTCAATTCGGTTGTTTTTGTGTTTGTTACTTCATATAGATGATCTACTTCCCGATTGGTGCCATAGAAATTTCATCAAAATCGGTTCAGCAGTTTGGTTTTAAATAAAAATAGCTGGAAAAATTATGTCATCCAAGTAAAAGAAATTGCGAAAGTGATACTTGACAAGGATTTGTGTGAGATGCCATAGCTAAAAAGGGTAAAATAAAAACGTTATTGCAAAAAATAACAGACTTCAAAAAAAAAACACAAAAAAAAGTGGAATATGACTTTACTTTTGGAAGTCGGTGACTATTGTTTGTTTCATTGACTTTTTTGCCACCGACTTCCGAAAGTAGTTGTGTGTAGTTGTGTTATGTCATTTTTTCCAGCTACTTTGATTTAAAAACCATACTACTGAACCGATTTTGATGTAATTTCTATGGAACCAATCGGGATGTATATCCTTTCAGATTAAAGAAGAATTTTTCAAATCGGTTCATAAATGACGAAGATATGAGGTAACAAACACACCAAAAAATGTATTGAGAACCTCCTCCTTTTTTGAAGTCGGTTTAAAAATACAAGTTTACAATGTTACAACTTTGAAAATCTTCATGTCTAGTACTATCAAATGCATCCATCAGCACAGTGTATTAAGTGCGTTACATAGAGTCCCAACGTAAAACATGAATTTAAAAAAAAAAAGATGTTTCTCAGATATATTTTTTTGCATGGAGTTACTTAGTTTGATGTACAGAATGCTTGGTTGACGGCTTCGTGAAGAGTCCGTTTACACCTTGTATAGCAGTGACAGCGTAGTGGTGTGACCGTCGGGCTACCGAGTCAAAGGTCTCGAGATCGAACTCAAGACACGCACCTCTGATATTTTGGATTCATGTGCGTATTATTATTTTGCAATTATCACATCGAAAACATCGTGAGGAAACCAGCATGCCTGAGATATTCCTCGACGGCATGTAAACCCAAGTCAGAGGCCCATGGGCGGCTTATAAACTGTGACACCAGGTTAGGCACTAACTACTCGAAAAAACCAGTGTCGGGCACTAGTTGTCCGGCATTTTGCTGAACTGTGCCTATTTTGCGCAGCTGTGAGTCACGCAGTATGTCTTATTTAGTTTTAAGATTTACTTGCTTTTTTAAAAAATATTGTGTGTACTTGTGGCATGTGCCAATAAACGATTTTCTTTCAAAAATAAAGAAGGCTTAGTAATAAATTCCCCTTGGACTGGAAGTCAGACCTTTGCCTACCCCCCAACGACTGTCAAAGATCTACGATAACAGGTTTAATATGCGTGGATAAAAGGTCTTCCTCTCTATTGAGACTTGTTTATTTTCTAGTTGGTTCTCCCAGAGAACGAAGAACTCAAAGAGGCTGGGTTACGTCTGAGCGCCATACAATTCAACTTGGAGAGTAACGCTACGGAAATTGACCCAGAATTGGTGAAATCTCCCTCTGTAAGTCGCGCAGAAGCCGATCAAGATCAGGAGGAAATTCGACTGCCATGTGAGTACAAATTCCTTTAACCTTTTGACCGCCACGGACGCCTATGGACGTCAAATCAAAAAGTGCTCACGACGCCACGGACGACATGACACGTCTAATTTGGATGCGGTGAAATTGTGGCTTGGCGTGGACGGCTCGCGCGTGTGTTTATGCTCTGGCGTTCAGGTTAACATAATCAGTACATGTGTAACGATCCCAATGCAATGCTGAGATGCAGGCCCTGTCTCGCTAGAGGCGGTGAAAGAAAAGTTATTTCGCTCTGAGTCTCTGACCACTTAGATCTTATTTATACAAGGTGTTGCTTTGCGTCCTCGTCAAATTCAAGGAGGTAACTATGCTGATGATTTTCGACCCGAATCAATAATAAAATGGGTAGGTATTTTTTTATATTTTTTTCTTAATATCGGAAATCGATAAGTGTACACCACCCGTGTTAAAACGCGGCCCGTCTAATACTAGCCCTATAACCGCGCTTTCACACACACAAACAAACGCAGACGTTTATTCGATAAACGGGTGATTCTCCTCTTTTGAAAAGGGCTTCGTTCTGAAATAGTGTCAAATTAAAACAACTAAAAAAGCAGCGTTTATTATTATTGACCAGGTACCGTAATTAATATTGATTATTTACGTCTTCTATGACAACCTCCTGAATTTTGACGAGGATGCAAAACTATACCTTGTATACAGTTTGTAAGGGCACCCACGCTGAAACTGTTACTGCGTATTCAGTACGTCATACTGAACCCCCCGGCATATAAAATTTTCGTCGGTTAATCCAGTCAAAATGTTCCAAACAGCAGATTTTTTTTACCGATGAAATATTTCTATAGTTAAGTGTCATTTAATAACGCTCACCCCTTATTTTATGAGACTTAACTTTCCTTTTAACTTAGCCGTAAGCGGGTGAAAATGTGTACTATATTGCCGTTCTAAAAGCAAAAGCTGTATCTCAGAGAAAGCCAGTTTCGACAAAATTTTAGTTTTGTAGATATAACTGAACTTACACTATCACTTACGGGATATATTCCGCGATTATTGTTTATACTGAGCTCCCGATATTTCGACGCTGTTGCAAGCGCCATGATCACGAGATGACTGGAGAATGCGGGTGGATGGTAAAAACTTGTTAGGAGCAGACAAATGTGTGTACACTCCTCCTTTGTCTCTTGCTACGCGCACAATTGGAACTCGGTACAAAGTCACGGCAAAACACACTCACAATATCGCTAGGTTTTGTGGAGTCCTGATCCCGACGCCGGCTGTTACTTTTGAGCATACTCAACACTGGATTCCATGTACTTGACAATTTGAAGCCCTCCTCTCGATTGAAATTTTTGTGTTTTGATATTTAAATAGCAAGTAATAGTGTAAGTTCAGTTATAAACCGTGAAAGCTTAAAACAGTGTTTGTAAATATAGTTTTACGGATTAGTTTTTTTTTTAACCGACTTCAAAAAAAGGAGGAGGTTCTCAATTCGGTTGTATGTTTTTTTTCATCAAAATCGGTTCAGCAGTTTGGTTTTGAAATCAAAATAGCTGGAAAAAATGTCATCCAAGTAAAAGAAATTGCGAAATTGATACTTGACAAGGATTTGTGTGTGATACGATAACTAAAAAGGGTAAAATAAAAACTTTTTTGCAAAAAAAAAACCGACTTCCAAAAAAACACTAAAAAAAGTGGAAAATAACTTTACTTTCGGAAGTCGGTGGCAAAAAAGTCAATGAAACAAACAATAGTCACCGACTTCCGAAAGTAAAGTTATTTTCCACTTTTTTTTGTGTTTTTTTTGGAAGTCGGTTTTTTTTTGCAAAAAAGTTTTTGTTTTCAAATAGTTACTGCTAGCTTGGTTCATTAGATGCGTTTTTATTTAATGACTAGCTGACCCGCGCAACTTCGTCTGCGTTACATTTTTGATTAACGCTCCACTCTTATTGCTCGCAGCGTGATGCTATATAGCCTTCCTCGATAAATGGGCTATCCAACACTAAAATAATGTTTCAATTCGAACTAGTAGTTCCTGAGATTAGCGCGTTCAATGGGTTCAATCAACCAAACAAACTCTTCAGCTTTATAATATTAGTATAGATATGAAACCAAATACTTTTACGACAACTATTCAACTTTTTTAGACCTATATATACAACATGTAACATAATTAACGCACATCCTGAAATTAGTTTGTTCAGAATTGTTTACTGAATCGATTTCTATCATTTTTAAAATGGGTAATTTTTTATCCCAAAAATAATTAAAACTTCGTAAATTACAGTCACACTACCCCTGTACAGTCAAAACAAACTGAAATGGACCGTAACACAAACCAATAACACTTTTAAAAGTGCAGTTTTATTTGTATTAAGACAAATTCCGTCATTCAATACAAAATACAGAAAAAATAACCTTATTTCAAGGAAGTTAAAGTCCTTACAAATACAGTTATGTAAAATTAACGATTGTATCGCACGCACACACTAACAGGCACTGGACAAAGGATACAATAGATAAACCAACAAAATACAAAATATGACATGTTTGTTTTCGTTCCCTTTCTCCTGCAAACTAAAAACCGGGATAGAGCGAGATAGCCACGATGATACCGGCGCGGGCGCTTGCGCGGTGACGATGAAAGTTAGACATAAATGTAAACAATATTAGTCACGCGCGGACATTTAAGTGGAAATTACGTAGAGTGTTTGCAAATATTTTTTCGCGCGCGATGTCTTTCCAATACACAAATGTGCAGTACACCGAAATGGTGAGGACTGGCATGGTGTGGTGATAATGTGGCTCTAGCTTGCAGAACATTCAACCAAAGGTATGGTACAAGAGTAGACCGGAGGACTATGTTAGCTGCTACTCAGCGGCTTCGCGACCACGGAACGTTCCGTCCGAACACGGCCATCGACAGGGGAGCCAAAGTGCGTACACGTACTCGTCTTCAAAACGAAATACTGGACTATTTTGACGAGAATCCCCATGCCAGTACTCGAGAAGCATGTGCGGAGAACACTTCGTGGTGATAGCGAACATCCATTCCACATCAGAAGATGTCAGGAGTTGACTTCAAACGATTACGCACCACACTTGCAGTTCAGCCGCTGGTTATTAGAAAATTGGCAGCGGAACATAATTTGGACAGATGAAAGTACATTCACACGTGTGGGGATGTACAATCAACACAACACACATTTATGGATGCACGAAAATCCTCACGCATGCAGAGTGGATTCCTTCCAACACCGTGTCTCCGTTAATGTCTGGGCCGGTGTCATTGGTACATACATACTTGGGCCTGTGTTCTTACAAAGTTTGACAGGAGACGCATATTTACTGTTTTTACGAGAAACTCTACCTACGCTGCTAGAAGACATACCCCTTCATAATTTACAAGAGGTATTTATTCTACCAACACGATGGTGCCCCAGCTCATTTCACTAGGAGTGTTCGACAGCACCTTGATTATGAGTTTGGAGAGCGCTGGATCGGTCGCGGCGGCCCTGTCCAGTGGCCTCCCAGATCAGCTGATTTGACGCCTCTTGACTTTTTTTTGTGGGGACGAATTAAATCCTTAGTTTATTTTAGTGAGACAACAAGTGCCGAGGACCTAAAAAACAGGATAGTGAACGCTTTTGAAATAGTGAAAAATGACACTGAAGTGCTTTCTAAATTAAAACACCAATTAAGAAAACGGGCATTAAAATGTATTGAACAAGTTGGTGGACATTTTGAAAGTGTTTTAAAAAGACAACGTCGTATGAGTGTTTAAGCAATCAGTAAGTTATTTAATTTTTTTAATTAGGTACTGTAAATATTTTGATTCACTTCTAAACACGCCGTCTTTGAATAATGTTATCGTATCGCCTCTTATTTTTAGCAGTTCATTGTTATTTACACTAACATACCATTTTGTAACGAATATTGCCTATTGGCATTGTATCATAAATTCATAATAAATAAACAAAATTATTCAGAGTCGACAGTCCAAAGCCTGAAAAGTGTGATGGAAAGATGCAATCAAAATAATGTTTACTAGACATTAAACAACTCGGAGTTCGGACATCGGTTATTGTTCATATTTTTTTACGTAAACAATCGTGTATTGTGCTTTTCTCGGCACTGATACCTACAGTTGTGTCGAGCGGCGCGCGGCGGCGGCGCACGGCGTTAACTCGTCTCGAACGCGAGCGAATACCTACTAGGCTAGCAAGACCCTCATACCTACTTGTGCGACTGTGTGCGTTCGTGGATTTGTACTGTGACCACAACGTTCTTCTGAAATTAGTATAACTAATTTAATAAATAACTAATGTCTATACATGTTTAACTAAAATTCAATGTATGTATTATGATTATAACAAAATATTTCTAATATTGGGGTGTTTGAGGGTGTGCGTTAATTACGTTACATGTTGTATACAACATGTAACATAATTAACGCACACCTTCTTAAGGGGTCATTGTACTCATTATAACGAACAACTTTTACTATGGGACCAAACCTGAAATCGCGAAAAAAAAATCAGCTGTTCCATACATTTTGACGAATTAAGCGAACATAAATGTAGGGAACAGCTGTTTTTTTTTTCGCGATTTTTGGTTTGGTCCCATAGTAAAAGTTGTTCATAATTATGAGTACAATTACCCCATAAGAGGTTGTGCGTTAATTATGTTACATGTTGTATATACCAATTATGAAACCAAATAATTTTACAACACGAAATGAAAGACACCCAACAACCGAAATCGATGTAGTTTACCCGGCGAGGGTCGTTCTTTCACGGAAAATCTTAACACCGCGATTCATAAATTGGCGTCAAATGAACAACGCCATCTATCGAGCACGGAGTTAAACTGCTAGAATTTAATGCATGGAAAGCGATCGAACAAACGATATAGGCTATGAAGATTTTCAAAGCAGCGCCATCTAAAGTACCTTTTGGTATCATAACTTTTTGAAAAACCCGATAAGTCGATTTAAAGTTATCTTATGAGCACTTCATCTTTATTCATTAGTACCAGTTTGATTCAATAGATGTCGTTGCATGTATCTTAACTAATGATTATGAGTGCTCCTTGAACACTTTAAATTCATATATCTTTTGATTAAGAGCACGGATTGCAATGAAAAAAAAAACTAATACCTTCTCTAAGTTACGCACAATATTTGTGCATCGAAACTAACCACATTGGTTTTGTAATTTTCACGTGATACTTAAACAAACAAACATAGCCGAAGACTCACAGACTGCAGACAAACAGACAAAAATTCAAAAAATAGTAGAAATGGGTTCTGTTTGTTATCCTTTAACACCCCTACTATTTTTTTTCTAAATATTTTCAATGTACAGAAACGCCACGTCTACAGATTTATTAATTATGTAAATACGTAGATATAGATAGATATTTTTATTTTAAATTCCGATGCCACCAAATACGTATAATTTACGTTTTTTTTCTGAGATACCGCTTTTGTGCTTAGCAGGGCAGTATAGCACCCCTTTGAGGAAAACAGGTGTGATATTATGTTAATTTATTTTCAGTCCAGAAAACGAGATCATACGTTGTAGACTATCTAAAGAAACATTTCGAAAAATGGGCAACTTACGAGGAACATTTGGAAAACCACAATATCCATAAGATTGAAAATGTAAGTTCCTTAAATTACTAATGGTTTTACAGTAGCTTGTAGCTTACTAAAAACAGCCGCAGGGATTGATCCTTAACCTTTTGACCGCCACGGACGCCTATGGATGTCAAATCAAAAACTGCTCACGACACCACGGATGGCATAACACGTCTGATTTGTATGCGGTGAAATTGTGGCTTGGCGTGGAGGGCACGCGCGTGTTTATGCTCTGGCGTTCAAAAGGTTAAGTTTATGTTGGAACGGATTGCTGTAGAAACGGCAATGTTGACGGTCCATAGCAAGAAGTCGACTTTGGACAGCAAGGGAGGTTCAAGCAGCTATCAAACATCTCTGGAGAACTGGCCAAGCACTCAAATATAGAAGCTGTCAAAGACATCAATAGTTTTCCTAAAATCCACGAACGTGACGCTGCCATTAACCTAACCCAGGGTTGGCGAACCTTTATGGCTCAACGTGCCATTTTTTCTAAAGAAATGTTAAATGAGGCCATAGAGATGTGCCTTCAAATAATCTTGACTTAGTGATCCTTGGAAATTAACGACTCAAAACTCTTTATTTACTACCAAAAAATACAATTTGCACATGTTTCAATTATGCGTGTAACTCAAATTAAAGTAACATCAGTGTGACTTCTGTGTTGCAGATTAAATGACAAATAACTTAAATTAGGGTTGTAGGTTACTTTTAGTAGAATGCATTCTGTAGTCATCTGACAAACGGTTTCCAAGCGAGTCTTATAATGTTAATCATATCTGAAAATAATGACTCTCAGGCCATAGGTAGATTAAAATATAGCTAAAATCGGTGGCGTGCCCAAAATATGGCGTCGCGTGTCATTGGTTCGCCATCCCTGACCTAACCTAACTGTGGTCTTCACAAGACCACGGTTAGGTTCGAGATGACAGGTCAAAGTAGAATAGAAGTTGATTGCGATTATTTGATTTTTAATTATTGATTGATGAATAAATTAAACAGCGCTTGCCAAGGGCGGTCTGTGGATGGGTGACCACCTATTACATACCGAGTTTCCTCCGTGCCTCGGAAAGCACGTTAAGCCGTCGGATTGTCATTTGTATCATTGACAGTCGTTACAGATAGTCAGTGGCCCGATAGTCGGACAACCAGTCTTACAAAGGGATATCGTATTATCCAGTACTGACTGGGTTGTAGAGGTCAGATTGGCAAACGGCGCATGTAAAATACTGCATCCGGTTAGACTGGAAGCCGACCCTAACTTATGTAATGTGGTTGGGTAAAGGCTGGGTAGATGACGAGTGTGCAAAAAGTAGGGATGCAACTTATATCATAACTGGCGATCTCAATGACGGGGAAAGCAAGTGCCTCTTGACTTCGTAAAGGGTATTTTTACACCCATTTGCTACTGGTTTTGATGTTAGAATAGAATAGAATTTTATTTTGCAAATATGGGTACACATTACAGTTGCAAATATGGATACACAACAGTTGTTATAAATATCAGAGTTCAGCCATATTTTACCAACATTATATTATTATTTAACATTTACATTTATGATACATGTACTTACATTTTAAGGACCAGATTCAGATGTTGTCTGTCATTGCTATTGGGCGCGATGCCACTGCGGTTTATGGTTGAACAAAAACATTAAAATATTTACGAGCTATAGACGGGACAAGACGAAGAAAATCGTAATCCAATACTTGTTACTACTTAGTAACAAATTGTTCTGTCTAGTGTCATACGCCCGCTTGTCAGGTAGCATTCGTGGGCCAATATCGAGAATGTTTGGGATCAACATTTTTACATGAAAATATTCTCAATGTCCGCGCCTATAAGTCTTTTAAATCTCTTTGTGCTTGAGTTAACCATAAGGTAGGTAATAATTGTAAAGTAAGTTAATCTTTTTCATATTGTTCTTTCCCACATTTCAGCATACAGACTTCAAAGTATTAAGAACTTGCGGGAAAAATTTAAATCTGTTGAAATTAGGCATAAGTAAAACTATGACTCTTTCTCAAAATACTATAGAAAATGATTCAGCCACTAGAACTAAAGATAGACCAAAACTTATAAGATTACTTGAAAACAATCAAATCAGTAAACCAGACAAAGTAGAGACTATGGAAACTACAAATAATGAAACAAGCACAAAATTAATGGGACTTGTTAATAACGAAAATAGTCAAAATGATTCTGGTTTAAATGAAATATTGACTGACAAAGAAAAAGAAGTGCCTTTGGAGAAACGTATTGGAAATATAGAGCAAGAAAGGAATATTGAATCACAAGTTAAAGAACACTTGAACTATACTTCTCACGAGGACAGTGTTCTAGAAGAAAATGCGGAAAAAGACGAACCGAAAATCAACAGAACTATCAAATTGATAGATGAATTTGAAAAGAAGATAAATTATAAAAGAGAACCTCTTGATTTAGATCTATTAGATTATTCCGAAATCTATGAACCCTCCATTAATGAAATTGTAGATTTTGATATCATTTCCGAAAAAAATAAAAAATCTGAAGAAATTAGTAACTTAGACGTAAATAATTTTGGATTAACGGATACTGTTTGTACTATGGACGATTTTTTCATTACACCTTCCGTTAGCACCGAATCTAAAAATACAGAAAATTGTAATAATGAAAATAATTCAGAGAACGTTACTAGATATAACTTTAATTCTGTATCAGAAAATAACAATAAAAATGCTCATATTCAAGAAAAAACAGAAAATAATAGTAACGAAGTCGAAAGTGAGACTTACACAGAAATTCAGGACAGTCTTATCGGAAATGATAATTCCGAAACACACATTGGCAATTCTAAAACTCAAACGAACATTTCCGAAACACCCGATTACGATTCTGGAACACATTTGGATACTGTTTGTACTGTAGACGATTTTTTCGTTACACCTTCCGTTAGCACCGAATCTAAAAATATAGAAAATTCTAATAACAAAAATAATTCAGAGACTATTTACAAATTTAATTCTGTATCAGAAAATATAAAAACAAACGCTCGTAAAAATCAAGAAAAAACAGAAAATAAGGACAGTTTAATCGGAAATGATAATTCCGAAACACACATTGGCAATTCCGAAACGCGCAATTACGATTCCGGAAAACATTTGGACAATTCCGAAACTCGTACTTTTGAAAAAACTGCCGAAATTGTTCATGATTGTAGTACTAATGATTCTGGGTTTGAAAATGATAGCACATACGCTCATTCAATGATAAAGATATTTCTACACGAATTGAGTACTACGTTTACAGCGATTCATTCGTTTGTGTAAGTATTATTTACCTTTTTTCTAAGTGTTCGTAAGCGCGATTCTTAAGCATGAGATCTTGGATTCGATTCCCAGGTCGGGCAAAAGTGTTATTGAGTTGTACCATCACGAAACTCGAGCCAGTCACGGAGTCCGGATTTGTGCCCGGTTGATGGCAATAAGCTCGCTCTCTATTACATGGGACTTAAACATAACTGGCGAAACACTCTTCGGGAATTGCAAGCGTGATATTAAATAATTATTTCAACATTTTCAGTACTAATTTCATTGAAGAATTCCATGAGACTGAATTGTCTGCTAGAAGGAAGGATGTTTTACATAAGCAAGCGAGCAAAACTTTGGAAGATATGGTTGCTATCATACAATATTTAAAATGGTTAGTATGATTTTATTTGTCAACTAGCTGTTACCCGCGACTTGCGTCCGCGTGAAATTATTTAAAAATATTAAGTACTTCCCATAGATATAATAAGCAAGGAGATATGCCCGATAGACGAAAATGTATCGGAAACCTGTGTCTCCAGTTTGCCCCTACCACACGGCAACTACTACGCATGCAGTTCAGTAGAAGCAATAGATACGCAGTCGCGCACACACCCGCATTTCTTAAAACAGAACGTACAATCAATAATAAACCTTATTCCATCAAACACAGCGTGTATATAACATTCACCGTACAACTTATGCACACAAAAACATCAGTCGCTGTCGTTGTGCTGCAATTTATTTTACATATACGCTAGTGATTGTCTAAATCGGAAAGTTATCGTCTCTTACATTTATTATTGTACAAAAAAATTTTGGGCTCCTAAAAATAAAAAAACGGCATGTCCAGAAAATATTATAATTATTATAAACAATATGTAGCTTAAAAAATACTATTAAGTAAATTAAAACAATCAAAAATTCGGTTACGTTGGTTAAGGCTGTCATAGCGTATTGAAATTGAAACAGTAGGTATTGTTGAACCCTACTATGGTGTTTACTCACTGACCTGTAACGAGGGAGTATTTGTGCAGTTTGGTTTTATGCACTTGACGCTTTGATATTACTGGGGTGGCATTTTTTGTCAAATTTTTTTTTTTTGTAATTCTAAATTCATATAGTTTTCCATGACTGCTTTGTTAAGAAATATGTGATTATTCTATGGGGACTGCTCAAATTGGTGATACTTAATATTATCAAAGATCCTATGTATTGTGAAATTAACCTAATTAACTTACTTTACAAAAGTTGGTAAAATAAATAAAATACATTATTTCACATCGATCTTCCAACCGGGTTAAAATGGTCGGCAAATTGAAAAACAAACTATAATAGCAATATCGACATTGTTGTCGATAGCCTACGTTAGTGGATCTGCACAAGCACATCACTAACGCGTCGCAAGAAGCAGCGGCCATACTACGCGATGCATCCTCTTAATAGATTATTATATTGTGATGTTTACATTGCTTGTCCAGTCACTTAGCGGCAAACTAAGGTAGTGGTTAATGAGCAATGTATTTATTGCAAAAATAGTACAGTCGCTGTGATATTGGAAAATAAAATAACATAGTAAGAGCAAGAAATATTTTACGATTTGTTTTCCATGATTTTAAAGACTTAAAAAAAATATGTACTTGTATTTTACTATATTTGAGGATATACAGGAGTACAATACTGACATATGATAAATGAGTCCATGATTTACAAAGTTTTGGTTTAGGCTTCGGTTTTCACGGGTGCCGACCTACCTTCGTCGTGTGGTCGGGGATTACCTGACGGACAGAGCCGTCATCTACCCCGGTCGCTCCGGAGAGTGGAACCGGCGAGAGATGTCGTGCGGTGTCCCACAGGGATCGGTTCTAGTACCGCCCTTGTGGAACATCGGCTACGACTGGGTGCTGCGCGCCGACCTCCCTAGTGGCGTCAGCGTAGTGTGCTACGCTGACGACACGCTGGTGCTGGCACAGGGGAGGTCGCACGAGGCGGCGGCCGAACTGATGACACGCGGGGTTGCGATAGTCGTTGAGAGGATCCGGCAACTGGGTCTCGAGGTGGCATTGCACAAGTCCGAAGCCATGTGCTTTCATGGGCCTCGGAATGCGCCACCGTCGGGATCCTCACTGACGGTAGGAGGGGTTTCCATCGGCGTCGGGTCGACGTTGAAGGGACCTTTACCCTACCTGGGACTTGTCCTCGACAGCCGGTGGAACTTCGTGGAGCACTTCCGACGTTTGGCCCCTAAACTGGAACGGACTGGGGCTGCCTTCAGGCGGCTCCTGCCCAATCTGGGGGGGCCGAACGCTTCCTGCCGGAGGCTCTATGCGGGGGTCGTGCGGTCCATGGCCCTTTACGGTGCCCCGGTGTGGGCGCGTTCCTTGAGGCGGCGAGCCGCCCATTATCTGAACGCGCCCCAAAAGGTGGTAGCCGTAAGGATGGTCCGTGGGTTCCGCACGATCTCGGGCGAGGCTGCGAGCCTCCTAGCCGGATTGCCACCATGGGATCTGGAGGCGATAGTCCTCGCGCGCCTACATGAATGGCGCGCGGAGGTTCTTTGCCGGGGGGTTACTCCGCTGCCGCGGCTAATTGCCGCTCAGCGGACAAACCTCCGGGCCGATCTCATGGTGACATGGAGAGAGCGACTGTCGCAACCCCGTGCAGGGCACGCCACGATAGTGGCGATAAGTCCCCTCTTTGAGGAGTGGCTTGAGAGGCGCCACGGCGTCCTCACCTTCCGCCTGACGCAGGTCCTCACCGGACACGGTTGTTTCGGGAGGTTCCTGCACCGAATCAGGCGGGAGGAGACGCCCGGGTGTTTCCACTGCGAGGATCGACCGGAGGACACGGTGGAGCATACAGTGGAGGTCTGCCCCGCTTGGGCGGAGCAACGCCGTGTCCTCATAGCGGCGATCGGCGGCGGCGACCTCTCGCGTCCGGCCCTGGTTCGAGCCATGGTCCGGATCGAGACGGAATGGGAAGCCGTCACCTCCTTCTGCGAAGCACAGGGACCATATCGGTTACCCATTGAAAGGGTTTTCGTTAGGGTTTTTCGAAGCGGTTAATCAAAAACCCATACGATATGGGTAACCCTTTTGAACGGCTTAATAGACCATTTTGGTTACCTATTGAAAGGGTTTTTGATAGGGTTTTTCTAGCAGTCAATCAAAAACCCATACGATATGGGTACCCCTTTTGAACGGCTTAATAGACCATTTTGGTTACCCATTGAAAGGGTTTTTGATAGGGTTTTTCTAGCAGTCAATTAAAAACCCATACGATGTGGCTAACCCTTTTGAACGGCTTAATTGACCATTTTGGCTACCCATTGAAAGGGTTTTCGATAGGGTTTTTCTAGCAGTCAAAACAGTCACAAACCCATAATATTTGGATAACTCTTTTGAACGGCCTAAGCTAAGGGACCATTTTGGTTAACCAAATCGAATATGAATGACATCGCACCGTGCGTTCAAGGACAAGTATACAAAACAACAACAAAAAAATTCTCGAGTGTTCCGCCACAGTTTCATTTGTGTGAGTGAGCTTTCACGCTGCAGTTTATGTGACATATAACATATTCAGTAAAACACCATCTTTTGCAAAGAGCTCTAAAGAAAATGATTAACAGATGGCTACTTCTATGGGATCGAATTGATCTAGAGCTTCATTTATCTTTTTTTGTAGAAATTACGTGATTTATGAGTAGACAAGGAAGTTTAGATTTTTACTAATCTCTTACTTCAGTAAAAATCTGCCATTTAACGTATTTTAGTGATTGTTTGTTTCATAATCGTTACCTATGCTGCAATCTATGATTTTCTTTACATGACTAATTATAATTTGTTCGAGTTTAGACCCCATGGTAATATGATCTCTCGCTGAAGGGCATAGGTTGCAAAACGGAATAGCATGCGTTGACGCGGCGGCGCCTTTGTGGCTACTTACCTAGCTGGTTGTAAACAGGGATCTATGAGCTTTATTGAATGTGACTTAGAGTTCATTTTAGCTTTGCTGGCCGGATACCGAAATTACTTAATATTATTATGTTTTTTTCATTTCTGTTCTTGTTTATTACTTTATTGCAAGTACCAAACAAATGCTGTCATTTTTGCTGTTTGATTTTTGAACCTGGACGTCTTTTGCGGAGTTTTACTATATTATTATTTAGTCGGTGTGAAAACTTAGGGGTCTGCGAAATGATCAATCGTGATTGTAAATTATTACGTGTTTGTTGCACATAGCTCGTTTGCGTACCAAGCGATTGATAATATTACTATACTACAATATAAATTGATGGCGATTGATCATTTCGGGGTCGCATTACAATAGGTAGGTATGTAGATATAAAGTTACGTAATTTATCAATCTAAATTTTCAAAATAGCAATTGTATAGTTTATTGCAATGGGCAAGTAGGTAAATATGTAGGATTGTCCTACAAACTTACCTACTTGCCAATTCACGCAACAATTTGCGCAACGATGTTATGTCCTAAAGGTCCGACGTACCACTTCATTGTTGATTGATTTGTGTCATGGATAGATTATTGGTCACTAAATGTACAAAATGGAGTACCTACTAGACTGCCCTGTTAGGCCGAAAAGCGCTAGGTAGGTATCTCAAAGTTTTGAAGAAAATCGCCGAAATCTCTTAGCAATTTCAAAGAGAGATGTTTGACAAGAACCAAACTTATTAGTTGTTTTATTTTTGTTTAAGTTAGATATCGCTATTTGGTTTATATCATTACATGCGAAATTGTAAAAGCTATTAAATGTTATTAAAAAACAAAAGCAGGCCTCCTTCACTCGTTCGAAGTCATGCACTAACGTACATACCTACGGGGCTACGGCTCGCATTCACCCAAACGAATTACATTTAACCCCTTACCGCATGTATTTTTTATTTTTTCCGGAAAAAATATATTTGATAGTCCTTGATACGTACTATTATATTAGTTCTGGCAGTTTTCGAAAATCAGATTACTTTTAGAAATATGAAGAAAAACTTATATTTCCCATATATGGCATTGTATGCAGTAAAAGCAACTAAAACTAATTTGACATAAATGGCATAATATGCATTGCAGTAAAGGCGACTGAAATGAATTGTCACATTTGGCATTGTATGCTGTAAAGGTAATTTTAAATGAATCATCAATACAAAATAAGGTTTTAGAAAATAAAACTCGGAATTTAATGGAAAAATAAAATAAATTTAATGAGACCCATTGCATTTAGGAAGTTCACATTTTACCGTTAGGTAGTACTTATTACTACTATATAAACTTACACGCTAACAATTCACCAGTGGCGTAGCGTGAATTTGAAATTTCTTGAAGAATGTTTTGGTCTCCCAAAAAGGTGCAATCAGCTTCATCATAGTTTATAGTTTTGTCTTGCCAATTTAAAGGAACAGGCTCATTTTTGCGGATGGTCCGAGAACGCGATGGACCAGCAGCTAACGGATCAACAGAAGCCTGCTCCCCTTCATCTGACGAAGATTCCTCATCAGAATCAGAAGGATAAATAATTATGTTTCTTCGTCTCGTATAATTCTTACTGGGTTCATAGTCTTGATCATCCGGATCATCTCCCGCTAGTTCATCGTCATCATCTTCGCTTTCATTTGGTATATCAAGACCGTAGAATCGTATTGGATACATTTTTCTGAAAAAAAAAAATATCAAATAATGCATCACTGCATAAATACCCAAATCTGGCCGAATGCAAAAATTACCAGCAATGCATAAAATGCCAAATATGGAAAACTGATTTACACGTTACTGCATAATATTCCATATTTGTCATACTAAGGTTTGGCATGATTGTCGCTAAACTATAACTTTTTACTTACATGTTTTCAGTCTTTTGAGACCTTTGATAAGTCTTCTTAGCGCCACGATATGAAGATCGAACGAAAACCGACTCACGATCACAAAATTAATTTTAAAAACTTAGGCACACACTTCGAAAAATTTCAACGGCCACCGACTGGTTTTGACAGCTTATAGTTTTGTTACGCGGCAAACTAGATGGCATTATTTGTATTTTTATTGGAGGTTGGACATTGCCTGATCTGCCTTAGTATGCCGTAAAGCGTAAATTAACATATTTTTTTATTTCTGAACGTTCAAAAATAAGTACCCATATTTGGGTAGCTATGCGGTAAGGGGTTAACCTTATTTGTGTCATAGTCCTATACTTACAGTCGTCCAACGTAGACGTCTTTTAAAGGCGTTCTTATGCCTACGGAATAGAAGTCAAAATCGGTTGAACGGACTGTAAAAAGTTTTTATTAAATGTCTTATCTTATTTCAAACGACATTTATAATAAAATAAAGACAAAATTTCTACTTGCTCATTGCTCATTCAATTGATTACGATAACACGGGTATGTATTAGCGAGCGAGAATTTTTTTGCATTCCGCCTCGGATCGGTTGATTTCTTTATAGTTGTCCGAGATTTAGGGGTCGATTTAGATGTCAAAACCCCTCCCGGGTTTGAACTTCAAAACCAGACCTACGACCCGGCCCCTGAGATGAGTAAGAGTTTCAAGATGAAGAGAACGCAAGAGCGAGCGAAGCGAGCCGGACCTAAAGAGCCTAAGGGAGCTTTAAAATTCAAGCTATTGCATAAGCTATAACAGAAATAAATCAGGCGTAGAAACATCTGGATCGAATGTAGGTGACAAAGACATTCCTGCTGATGTTTTTGACAATTCGTCATGGATCTGATTGACGTGTTGAGATTCGTCATCAGAACTTTCTTCACTCTCTGATATACTTAGTAATATTTTCTACTACCAAATATAAAATGATAAGTATAATAAAATGATACAAGGCATCCGGCCCCAACATTCGTTTTTATAATTTTGAAACCTAATACCTAAATAACAAACGACCAACAGAGAGTCTCTATGAAGTACTTACCTACCATCTTCTGCGCAACTTCGTGCGAGTTAGCAAAGAAATCTTAGCACTTGGATGGATTTTCAGCATAAACTACATATCTGCAAACATCACAAATAACGTCACGCCTGTATTCCCCAAAGAGGTGTACCTAATAGACTAATAGTACACCCACATTCGTCAGTTATGTTTTTAAATCTCATGTAACAGGGGGCGAGTGAGCCTATTTGTAGGCAATACTATTGCCTACAAACTATCTACAAAGAAAAACTCAAACTATCTACAAAGTACTTTAATATTCAAGAAAAAACTAACCTTATAAATGAATTAGCTTGAAACACGCAAACGCATCCCAATTGATAAAAAAAGTTTACACGCTACTTTCGGCTCGGATAGATCAAAAGAATAATATAATATAAACTCAAAATACGCAACTATAGTTATTGGAGCTCTCGCTCGTACCTACTCTCGCTATTTGTATAATACCGTCTAGTGAATTATAGGCAATGAGCGCCCGGCCGCCATTCCCGTACCACCGACCTAGCACAAGTTTATTGAATAACCCGAACAAAACCCTTATAATATATGGGTTATTATAATGAAGGGCATTATAAAAACCCATATATTATAAGGGTTTTGACCCTTTCACTGGGTTTCTAGTATAGAACCCATTCAATGGGTTATCATGAAACCCTTTCAAAGGGTTTCTAGTATAAAACCCATTCAATGGGTTATCATGTAACCCTTTCAAAGGGTTTCTAGTATAAAACCCATTCAATAGGTTATCATGTAACCCTTTCAAAGGGTTTCTGGTACAAAACCCATTCAAGGGGTTACCCAATGATAGAGGTAACCTCATAAACGGCTTACCCCTTCGAAAGGCTTAACTCTTAAGCGGGGTTGTACGGTCCCTGGCGAAGCAGTCATGCTAGCAAAGGAGGAGGCGGAACGTGAGAGAGAGCGTTCCTCCTCACGTCCCAGCCGCCGCGGGAGACGCACCGGGCGTCGGGGGCCACGTGGTAGCTCCCGGCCACCGTAGACGCGGGCCTGTGGACGGTGAGCTAAGGACTAGCTCGCCGTCCCTCCGTCTTAGGACGACAGGCCGTTTCGACGGCGCGTTCGTGTTCCACGCGCGCCTCAAAGAGATGTCAGCATAGGGAAGGGGCCCGCAAGGGCCGATGCCTGCCGGGTGCTGCGGGTTGTTCGAAAGAGATACCGCGGCCCCGGAACACAAAGGGCGATGAAGGAACATGGGTGGGTTTTAGTCAGTAAAAGTCTGACACTCCCTCCCGCTCAGCCCAGAGCGGGAGAAGTCATTTGATGATTTCCAATCCGGAAAAAAAAAAGGCTTCGGTTTTCACAACACTGAACAACACGGCATTCTTATAATTTGTCACGATCGCGGTCGAAAGCGCACTAGTTCACGGCCATTTGCCAGACATGGTCAAATGACCATGTCGCGCGGACACCGACACGCCCCCTTGCCACTTCTTCTATTTTTTATATTTCTATGGTACTTCCCTATTTGAATCGGATCTTGTTAATAATTTCAAGGGTTTTAATTGTATTGCACGGAATCCTAGATCTTTTACTAAAATAAAAGTAGCCTAAATTACTCCTTATATCATCAGCTATCTTTCAGTAAAAGTCTCGTCAAAATCGGTCCAGCTGTTTCGGAGATTAGCCGCTTGAATCGGGTTTTTTTTTAACAATTTCAAAGGTTTTAATTTTTTTCCATGGAATCCTAATTCTTTTCTCAAAATACATATATAACATCTACGACACACAGACAAAAAAATTTAAAAAAGTTTTGTTTTTATTTTATTTAATACAAGTACCGTATTTAATTTATTTGCATAGGGTTTTCTTGGTTCAGTAGTTTCGGAGATTTCTTCCTAGATCCAAACAGTACCATACTAAGTATACTAAGAGTGCGAACAAAAATAAATTAGCTAGTAAAACTGCAGACGTAATAAGTAGTATTGATTTCCACTGTAGGTTATTTAATATGAAATAATATTAATATTTCAGTATTATCAAAAGAGAGTCAGCAGAAGACACAGTATTGAAGAGGCTATTAAGACACGCGGGCGTTGAGGCGAGCGCAGACAAGCGAGTAACAAGATATAGGTAAGGATTCGCAGTTTAGCTCTCAATAATTTGTGTTTCGGGTAAAACTACTTTACTGCCCACAAATTAAAGTTAAATTTCCCATTTTTTGTAGCAGCCCTAAGTCTGGTTTAGAGCCCGGTCTTCGGCGTGCTCGCCCTCTACCATAAATAACTGGCGAAATGTAGGTGTATCATACACCTCTACATAACCCTTCGGAATTACAGGAGTGGTATTTTTTTTTTGTAGAACATCGCCCCACACTTGAAATTTCTCCTGTACCGTGGGTGCGTTTACAAACATTTAAACTCACATACACGAACAGCCAGACCCGGAACCACTACTTGTAGGTCATACAAATATCTGTTCTGTGCGGGAGCAGGCTGCCTCAGCCACTGTGCCAACCGTGCCGTATCAATCACCATCATTCTCCTGATCTTATCCCAATGTATTTGGGGTCGGCGCAGCATGTCTTCTTCTTCCATACTTCTCTATTACTCGTCATCTCAGCAGACGCCTCCTACCTAGCCATATCATCCTTCACACAGTCCGTCCATCTCTACTCTTACACCCATCTACATTCATACTCAAAATTTTCCTCACGACATCTTCCTCATTCCTCCGCATCACATGCCCATTCTGACAACAGATAAAATCATCATCTGCCTAGCCTTATCCTAACTATGTATATGTTGGGGTCGGCTGCCAGTCTAACCGGATGCAGCTGAATACCAGTATTTCACATGGAGCGACTGCCTATCTGACCTCCACAACCCAGTTCGTACTGGGTAATACGATACCCGTTGGTAAGACTGGTTGTCAGACTTTCGGGCCACTGACTACCTGTAACGACTGTCAAAGATCTACAACTGACAGCCGGGACCAACGGCTTAACGTGCTTTCCGAGGCTCGGAGGTAACTCGGTATGTAATGGGTGGTCGCTCATCCACAGACCATCCCAGGCATGCGCGGCTTAACCTTAACATTGACCCGAGCGGCTGTTATTATTTAGCCACGAGCTCCTTTAACAACGGATAAAATATTAACAGGAATTTTAATAAATAATTTTAATGTTACTTTTTTTTTTCAGGCAAATCGTAATCAAGTGCTTAGAGCAGAGCCTAATACTGGAAAATGCGTTGAGAATCATAGTTTCCACTACCATAGGAGATTTTGAAGCTCTCTCAATGAACGCTGAAGCTTTAAACACAAGTTTAAGATATTTTAATATTTTTGAATAAGTATTGTTAGAAGGGTATTGAGTTTTACCCTTAAAATGTGCCAAAATAGATCGATTTTAGTTATTTTATTCATAAATGAATAAAAGGGATAAGAATTGATAAATATATGATATTTACAGTTTAACTAGGCCTCGTTGGTCCATTCGTCGCAGGCACGACTGCTGAGCACGGGATCCTTGGTTCGACTCCGAGTTCGGGCGAAGTGAGGTTTTTCCTTTGAGAATTTCTCAGTAGCAGCCACGGAGCCTGGATTTGTGCCTAGTTGATGGCCATAGGCTCGTCCCCTATTACATGGGACTTAATCATACATGGAGATACGTGGGTGTACTATTAGGGTACACCTCTGCTAAACCTTACGGGAAATACAGGCGTGATGTTATGTTTGTAAGTTTAGTTAGAGGAACGGATGGCGCCCGTCAATTAATATCATCTGCATAGCCTTTTACCAACTTCGGAATCGGCTTCCAATCTAACCGAAACCTAGCTATGGCTTGCATTAAAAAAAAAAAACAATGTTTTATGCACGCTACTGTTAAAAATACACACCGTCGCTTTTTAGCCACCACGGTAACCACGTAATCATTACATCATTCTGAACCGCCCACACATTGAAATTTTTCGTCGGTTATACACAAAAACAGCTGTTTCCTACAAAACTGCAATACATACACGATCAAAATGTATGGAACAGCTGTTTTTTTTTAATATGCGACGAAAATTGTATATGTGGGGGGGTTCACAATGATGTAATGAATACGTGGTTACCGTTTGTCGGTGTACCTTCCACCTTGTACAAGATATTTCCTAGCAATAATATAATATAAAGTGAATCTGAATTGGAAATTCAGATATATATATACGTAGACATTCCTACATCTGTGATGGAAGGAATATCATAATTTTAAGCTTAGAAATTGAAAATTATTTTGTTGCGTGCTTATGTAATACTAGCTGACCGACGCAGCTTCGTCTGCCTAACATTTTTTATTAATGCTCCGCTCCTATTGGTCGCAGCGTGATGTTTTTATGGGCTATACAACTCTAAATTAATATATATATTTAATGGGCTATACAACTCTAAATTAATTTTTTAAATTCGAACCAGTAGTTCCTGAGATTAGCGCGTTCAACCAAACAAACAAACAAACTCTTCAGCTTTATAATATTACTACAGATGTATGTGTACGGTCGATCTCGCAATTATTTTGAATATAATATAATATAATATCGCTGGACATTACACACAGCGCCATCTAGTGCCACACTAAGCAACGAGGCTTGTGTCGTGGACACTAGATAGTTGATATACTACATAGATACTTTTTGTTTGTAAATACATACTTATTATACATATAAACATCCATGACTCGGTAACAAATGTCTATGCTTATCACACAAACACTTGCTCCTACCGGGATTCGAACCCGGAACCCTATGAACGTAAGGCAGCCTCACTACCGCTGCGCCATTCGGGTCGTCAAATATTACTTGCAAGTATATTTTTTGCTTTGAAACCGAAGAGACAGTTTTATTATTAGTCCCCTTCGGGGACGTCCATTAATTACGTGAGGCGTTTATAGAGGAGAGGGTGTCGAGCCGAATCTCACTAAATCTCACGTGGGAGAGAGGGGGGCGGGTCTCTGCAAATTTTTTTTCTTCGTTTTTTTTTCTCAACTAACAGTGTAAAATTGCGTGAAAACAAGGTTTAAGTGAACATGTTTCTCCACTGAAATGTGGCTAAATCCTCCACAATTATATTATGTAGTAATACATTTTCAGTGAAAATAAATTAAGCAAACTATGTTTTTTAAATTGGCCCAACGCAAATCAAGCACAGATTAACGTATTTACACTTAACTACGCATTAGGATAAATTAAACGTGAGATTAGGGGGTAAAGTCAAATCTCACGATATCTCACCAAGGGGGGATTGCCTCACGTAATTAAAGGACGCCCCTCACCCCATTCTATTTGGTGTCGGCGCAGAATGTCTTCTTCCATACTTCTCTATTACTCGTGATCTTATGAGTTTTAAATCTGAGTGTAATTTATATTTACTGGAAGCATTTATTGAATCTGGTTCAATTTCGAGGTTGGCTATACCTAAGTGATATATAGTAAAGTCGTTTATAAAAAAAGGTTGTAATATTGATACTTTAAAAAAAAGTATTAAACGTAAGATAAGTTAAATATGACTAAGTCTTAGTCGCACTACGCTGCCACTACTAAAAGTTTTGGCCGTAGAAGCTCGAAGACCAGCCCTCGGATTCACAAATACTTTGAATCGATTTCGATTCGACAAGTCGACGTATTGAGTACATCATTCTGAATTCCACATAGAAAATTGTCGTCGGTTATTAAAAAAAAAACGGTCAAAATGTATGGAACAGTTGTTTTTTTTTTAATTACTGACGAAAAATTTCTATGTGGGAGAGTTCAGAATGACGTATTGATACGTGGTAACCCTTTTAGAGTCGGTGTCCCTTCCACCTTGTATATTTTTTGGCATTATGGAAGCGAGCGAGATAGACATACGACTTGTCGAATCGAAGCGTTTGTGAATTCAAATTTGGTCGTACGACCGGTCGTCCGACCAGTTTTGTTAGCGTCCAGTCATGCGAAAAGTCGTGGTCGTCGCCGCGTACTGCGCGAGGTCCCTTATTTGTACTCTGTATACACTTTGTGTCATACGATATCAAATAGATTAATATTATATGTATATAATAAATTAATAAGAAGAATCTGAAAAAAAAATTATAGATAAACAAATAAGGTCTAAATTCGTTTACGATTAGCTCTCTGAAAACTGATTTGAACAGGAGCTCAAGTTTTCTATTGCCGTGTAAAAAATTCAGATTATTTTGTATAAGGCGTCGTCCTAACCAAAGCGAACGTCGCGCGGACACGCGAGCAACTTTATTGTAAGTAAAGTAAGGTTATTGTGATTTTGACAGTGATTCCAAATCAGAGATAAAATAACTGAAAAAACTGTATTGTTCATTTAGGCTCAATTTACATCTAAGTGGCAGCGGTGGACAGTTTCACTGTTAAACGGTTTTAAGCTTTTTAATCTTCACTAAGAAATGCATAGTATCGCTTAAAAGACGGTAAAATCCGCTGATCCGTAGACCGCCCGAGGTCAAGCTGCCTGTTAAACCGCGGTGCGAAGTCTTAAGCGATAGGGACTATCATTTCCCAATGGTGTTAAGGGGCCAACATTAATTTCATGAAGTTTTTTAGGCCATTTTTATACCACCGTCTTAGTTGTTGAGTTGTTGCTCGTGAGGTTTTAGGGGCTACTCCACCGCTCTCAGCATCTCGTGTATTTTTTATATTAAAAAGACAAAGTTTTAGAATCTATAGTCTATAGTAATATTATAAATGCGAAAGTTTGAACGGATGGATGTTTGTTACTAAATCACGCCAGAACGGCTGAACGGATCTGGATGAAATTTGGCATAGAGACAGATTATAGTTTGGATTAGCACATAGGCTTTTCATCTCGGTAGGACGATCCCGTGGGTCAATAATCGAACTCCACCGGGCGAAGCCGCTGGCATAAGCTAGTCTTACATAAAATTAGATTCAATTCATTATTGGCAAAAATATTAAACGTCACATTAAATTAAATTTTATCGTCGCACGAAATATACACGCGATTTTCACCCCACCCCTCCCCTCCTTCGTGTATTTTTTCTGACCCGTTCTCTCCTTTTTCGAACTTCACTTGATTAAGGACGACCCAAAAAGCTTAAATTGTGTGACAATAAAACTGCCAGCCTCTGTGACTTTGGTCTAAATTGAGTCTAACAGTCATTTTACTCTACTGTGGTCTGTGGACCTAAAAAACGGCCATAAATAATTACTGTAAGTTAAAACAGTTTTGATTATTGTATTGTTATTTTTTTTATGTTTAAGATTATTGTTGAACCAGTTTAGTTTATAAACAGTTGATTTAATAAAAAGTTTATTTAATTATGAATTGTTTACTTTTATTTTTGACGACGATTTTTTCCCGACCCCCTACCGTGACTCCTTAACCCTTTATAGGGCGCCTCGAAACTTCAAGGAAGTAAGTAACATCATTCCGTGACCTTTATGATTTATTTATTTATTAATAAAAAGGTACAAAGGTAAGCTTCTGTATATAAATTATAAAATAAAGTGGTAATGAGTAATAGGCTTATACAGTTGCCAATAACAGGTGAACCAACATTTACAAACATAAGTGGTAACTTAAGCTAAAAACTAAATTAAGGAACTAAATATTATGTGGAAATAGGCTATATAAACAAAATAACAAGTTACAATCATACTTAACTAAAATATATATGTATATATAATATTAAACAGACATAAGATCAAAAATTAGACTAATATTACAATGATCATGCTGACTAGAAATCAAAACGTTTATGCCAAGTATTGCCTAAACCTTATATTGACTAGAAAGCACAAGGCCTACCTTGCAATATGTCTATACAGTATTTGAACTTATAATATAAAATAGAATATACTTTAATGTACACCGAAATTGAAACAACTGTTTTACAATATTGCTAATTTTATGGTTACAATGGCGGTCTTATCGCTGTAAGCGATATCTGCCAGAGGAGAGCATTTATTTCATGTGCGTGTGAACTGAGGGACCAAAAGGGAATTCGCGAAATGAAAATCCTAGGATTTAGTAGTAGACTTAAAACAATTGTAGAACGAATCTGGGAATTTGTAAGCAAATATATTAAAAACTACGACCCATAAAGTGTGGTCCCTCAGTTCTCACAGACGATCAGCCAGATCTCGGAAAGTATCTTAAAAAAGAAGGTTTTTTGAATACAGACATTTAGCAAAGAATTTGTAAAGATACTTACTAAAAAACAGACCACAAAGCATTAATGATAAAAAAGATATAACGACTGAACTGTGGTCCCTCAGTCCACATAACAAAGTTAAATATTTTAGTGAATATTACTGAATGAAATTAATAAAACCGTTCTTTTTCTACATAAAGTTTTAGTAGAAGTCTTAAAACATTTTGTATAAAAGAAATGGAGCAAAAATATCGAAGCATTTTGAAGATAGGGATGATTAAAACTGGTCCCTCAATCCTCTCCTCCACTGACATATGTGCGTGTGCTAGCTGCTAGACGAGAGGAATATCAGAAAGTCTAGTGTACTTAACTTTTAGTAATAAGTTTCTACTGAATAATAGGTATCTAAAATATGTATCTCTTACCTCTTAGCTGAGATAATATTATTTTTTTAATTCTATGAAAATAGATAGAGCAGTGTGACCACACAATAAAACAAAATGTAGACAGTACTATTATACTTTATTTAATATATCATTATTTACTTTCATTGTGATCAAATTTATCGTGTCCTTATTTCGATTCCGAAAATAAAGCACCATCATCGTCAGGTATAGAAAGTTACTTTAAAACTTTTAGTTTTTAAAACAAAAGTACAAAAATATAGAATCGACGAGTTCATCAAAAATTACTCCATTTTTGTAGATGGAATAATAAAAACTGCACTTGCTGACCTAGGTGACGATGTAGTGAATAAAGTAATCCCACACAAAAAACGCTCGAGAAAGAGAAAACGTATAAATGTAAGTCGAGATAAAAAAGTTAAATCTAATATTTCTGCTGGATATTTCAATGCGGATTCAATATTTTCTGATCAACCCTCTTTTGTTGAAAATTGGAGAAGAGAAGCTGAAATTAATAAAGAGAAAACAAATCATAATGTAAAATTATTAAAAAATAGTAACTTGTGTGTTTCGGTATTACTAAAATATGATAAATATGTCACTCTTAAGAATATTTGTGGTTTCGATTCTGTAATGTACTTTTTGAGAGCAGGATTTAACGAAAATGAGAATATTCGAGACGTTATTTCCACTTTTGACAAAGATTTAATTCCACAATATATAAAAAACCTCTGCGACATTGAATCTACAGACGATGACATTTTTTTGACGACCCGAATGGCGCAGCGGTAGTGAGGCTGCCTTACGTTCATAGGGTTCCGGGTTCGAATCCCGGTAGGAGCAAGTATTTGTGCGATGAGCATGGACATTTGTTTCCGAGTCATGGATGTTAATATGTATAATAAGTATGTATTTACAAACAAAAAAAGTGTCTATGTAGTATATCAACTATCTGGTGTCCACGACACAAGCCTCGTTGCTTAGTGTGGCACTAGATGGCGCTGTGTGTAATGTCCAGCGATATTTATTTATTTTATTTTATTTATTTAATGAGAGCAAAAATTGGCCAAAAATGTAAGATACCCGGTGTGTGTGTGGGATCAAGTGTAAGATCCTATGTAAGAAATCATACAAGAGCAAAAAAAAGAATGTGTGTGTGTGTGTGTTCTCCTATTAAAAATTAAAAAAAGATGTATGTGTAACAATAAAAGAATTTCGGGCGCCTTGGGAACGCACACATTTAAAAAATACTTACCAGATAGGACAGTCCGGAGAGTCGGACCTCTAATCTTCCGGGGGTGACTAAACTAGGATAATAGAAACAATTGAAATACCTTTGTTAATACCCTGTTTAATATATCAGTAGCTTCCTTTTACTTTAAATATTAAATTACTAATTTGAGATTATCATTATTGTTGCATCTTTATATGAAGAAAGTAAACTAAGTTTGGGCCAGATGTCTGGCTAAAAAAATGTTAAATTAGACCTCAAGATTTCGGCGTCGAAGATGAGAGAATCCATGAAATGGAAAATTATAATCAGACGAAAGAAAAAGAAAAAGTAGAAGAAAAAGTAGAAGAAAAACGCCACAGCAGGGCGTTTTTCCCGTTAATAAATGACTTTTCCCGTGTGCACCGATAAATCCAAGTAGGTGAAAATCACACTAGAGCATCGTCCAATATTGAAATCCGAAGAAATTAAGGATCCCTCCTTCAGAACACCTTGTCCTGGGTGTTTAAAAATGAGAAAGGAAACATTATTAGCTATGATTGCCAGTGTAATATCACATATATGTATATTTGAACATATTCTTCTAAGATATTTTTTCAGTGCAACTTTCATAAAAAAGTGTTTAAATACATCCTACCAATCAAACTTAATCAAAAGAGACATTGCGTTTAAACCCTTAAATATAAATTTTATTGAAATATTTGGCATAGGTATTATAGAAGAGGCAATAAACATTGATGAAGGAAACAGGAACTGTACCACTTGTGATGACCAATTTAGTTACAATTACGAGCTTTCAAAAATAATATCATTCAATTTGAATCGCACTGATAAAAATTCTCTTACTAATGTTCCTGTTACCATAACAGTAAAGAACAAAACCTACAAAATCATGGGCGCATATGAATTCATTCCAGCATTAATTCCAGGCGGTCTTGGCCATTACCGATGTCACTGTTTTATGAATGAGCGTTTCTTTTGCTATGATGATCAACATCTCAAACTTATTGAAAGTACTGATCAACAGATATACTTACATTCATTAAGCTACATCCAAATGTCACTTACTTAAATAAAAGTATTATAATAAGTGATTAGTTAATTTCGTAATCTACTTTTTATTAAATACACATAAGCCATGTAATGTAGCATTAAATTAACCGTACAACCGTGTTTTCGTTTCTTCTAAATAATGATATATTAAATAAAGTATAATAGTAGTGTCTACATTTTGTTTTATTGTGTGGTCACACTGCTCTATCTATTTTCATAGAATTAAAAAAATAATATTATCTCAGCTAAGAGGTAAGAGATACATATTTTAGATACCTATTATTCAGTAGAAACTTATTACTAAAAGTTAAGTACACTAGACTTTCTGATATTCCTCTCGTCTAGCAGCTAGCACACGCACATATGTCAGTGGAGGAGAGGATTGAGGGACCAGTTTTAATCATCCCTATCTTCAAAATGCTTCGATATTTTTGCTCCATTTCTTTTATACAAAATGTTTTAAGACTTCTACTAAAACTTTATGTAGAAAAAGAACGGTTTTATTAATTTCATTCAGTAATATTCACTAAAATATTTAACTTTGTTATGTGGACTGAGGGACCACAGTTCAGTCGTTATATCTTTTTTATCATTAATGCTTTGTGGTCTGTTTTTTAGTAAGTATCTTTACAAATTCTTTGCTAAATGTCTGTATTCAAAAAACCTTCTTTTTTAAGATACTTTCCGAGATCTGGCTGATCGTCTGTGAGAACTGAGGGACCACACTTTATGGGTCGTAGTTTTTAATATATTTGCTTACAAATTCCCAGATTCGTTCTACAATTGTTTTAAGTCTACTACTAAATCCTAGGATTATCATTTCGCGAATTCCCTTTTGGTCCCTCAGTTCACACGCACATTTTATTTCAATTAGACTATTACAGGCACTTTTGAATGTAAAAAAAAAAGTTTTTTGCAAAAAAGTGTCTGTTTCAGTTATCCTATTATACAAATCCTTGTCAAGTATCAATTTCGCAATTTCTTTTAAATGGATGACATATTTTTTCTAGCAATTTGGATTTTAAACCCAAACTACTGAACCGATTTTGATGAAATGTCTATAGGACCAATCGGGAAGTATATCCTTTCAGATGAAAAAAGAATTTTTGAAAATCGGTTTATACATGACGAAGATATGAAGTAACAAACACAAAAAAAAAATACAACCGAATTGAGAACCTCCTCCTTAAAAAAGAGTAGATATACCCACATGTTACTTCCTTGAGGTTGAGGCAAATAGACTACTTATTCCGATCACTGTTGAAAACATATCATCTTGCCTTTTTTCCACGAAGAGGAAGACAATTACTGAGAAGTTACAGATGAAAGAAAAAACGGCTGGTGAATTTGCGTGTCTAGTGTGATACCGGTCCACTCATGCTAGGCAAGTATTACGAAACTGTGTAGGAATTCACGCAATTACAGAATCACTATTTGATAAGAAATCAATGATAGAGAAGAAAACAACAACTGCCCTACATGAGACGTGTATGTTTATATCGGGCTGCCTAAAACCGACTCCCCTCAACCTTTTGACCGCCACGGTCGGTTATAGCCGACAGATGAAAACTACTTGAAAAATGTAGTTTTCTTGTCGGCTATAGCCGACGGTGGCATGTTGAGCACTTTTTCATTTGTCAGCTATAGCCGACCGTGGCGGTCAAAAGGTTAATAAACTATACCCATTAACAGGAATCGCACCGCCTGCCGTACGTAGGTATGTCGCATGCACGATGGAAAAAAAGAACCAAGAATCCGATTCCCGACATCCCCTCTATGATTACACAACGACCCCGGGTAGGCTTAAAAGTCGTAAGAGCTTCTAACGGTCCACGCAGGTTATTCCAGACAAACCACTAAAGGTGAGAAGCAAACTGTGGAAAGAGAAGCACACATCACCTCCCAATTTCGTTAAACCCCAGGATTAGCCTCTTTTTTTTTCGGATGGGAAATCATCAAATGACTTCTCCCGCTCTGGGCTGAGCGGGAGGGAGTGTCAGACTTTTACTGACTAAAACCCACCCATGTTCCTTCATCGCCCTTTGTGTTCCGGGGCCGCGGTATCTCTTTCGAACAACCCGCAGCACCCGGCAACCGACACGAAAGAAGATGATCTGTCATCTTCTTTCGTGTCGATGGTAGGTACGTCGTCGTAGTATGGGTCAAGTAAGGGTTGTGCGTCATCTGGCAGCGCATCGTCGATGCTGCCGCTAGCCATAGCACTACCGCTCTGTTTCTCGCTCAAGCAAACGACGGTGCTGTCTGTGCGACGGAAATGGATAGTAGGAGCATGGCAAAACCCGTGCTGCTAAATGAGGCGCAACCCGGGAATCGAACCCAGGACCTCACGCCAGTAGCACACAACCAATGAGGCAACACCCACATCCTAAAACCTGTATTTTACTATAATATCAAAGTTAAAGAGACTAAAACCACCTAAATGATTATATATTCTTAGAAACCAGAAGCGAAAACTATTAAAGAACAAATCACTAAATAACCTAGAAAGTTATATTTCTTACAAATTGTTTTTAATCAGCAACAAGCACATAGGTAATTAATAAGTACATCAGAATTATACAACACGATCCTTATCAACATTATAACGTCCTTAGAATACCGAATCCGTTGCATCTGAAAACCAAGCCAAGCCATCAGTATTCTATTCTTTGACAATCCGCCCTTTAAAAAAGCTGTCACATCGCGCCATGTCTTTTTTTTCTACTCGGACCATGTAGGTTGGATTAGGGAATATCTAAGACGGCCGTTCCTGTTAGCGTGGCGTCCTCGACCGCAACTTCATTCCCATCATTCGCATCTGATCCACCTCTTGCAACCTGGCCATCATCATTATTTTGATCGTCATCATTAACTGAAAATACATAAGAGCACATGAGTAATTAAATAACATGACCACAATGGTTTGAAGCGTATTCAACCTGAAGTAGTTTTGTAAGTTAGAGTTCACGAATTGTGTGGTCCTCTGTGGCCGGACCACAGTTTAGTACTCAGATGCTATAGTTCGAAATAATACCTACCTAAAGTCTACTTTCATCGGAATATATATATATATATTTTTAGTACCCCAAGAGATATCTTTTTATTTAACAATTTATGTGGTCCGGCCGCCAAGCAGTGCTCTCTGGCCGCGCCACCTCAAATTAAATAGAGTACAATGAACTATTAATAAATCAATATCCCGAAAAAAACTACCTAAAGAGTACCTTGCATACGACAAGTATGGTCCAATAAACCCCTTTGGTTAAGGAGTTATTAGTCGTAGGGTGTGGTCCGGCTGGAAGGTATACTCTGCCGCAAGTCAATTTTGCAATATTTAATATTAACTATCCTTAAATCAATTTATATAGTAGTACCTTTTCTCTACTCTTCGTTGATACTTTTTTCTCTCAAGAAACTATTCATTTTGATTAATTAATCTTTAAAGTATGTGGCGCGGCTAGGGAGGATTACTTTCAGCAAATATAACGAAATATGCTTTGTTTCTTTATGCCAACGAAAACTGCATAATAAGTACTTGATAAAAAGACTTGGACTTCATCTATAAACTTTTATTTTTATAACCAACAATGATTTTGAAAAAGGTGCTTTTTTTGGTTTTTGTTTATCTACCTAAGAATAGGTAGTTGATTTGACGAAGTAAGTGAAAATTTTGGTTTAAAATAAACTAAGTACCTATACGAATAACAAATATATTTTCATAATTAAATATTAACAATTGTTAATACAAGGTATTGTAAATGATGGAAAAGTTTTTTTGTATAACAACCTAACGCTGGAAATTAATAACCTATCTATCCATGGATTTGCCTACTAAAGATAGAATTTTGACATAAGCTCCATACAAAATATGTCAAAACTCTATCTCTAGTAGGCAAATCCATCGATAGATAGTTTATTAATTTCGGGCGTAAGTCAATAGATTGAATTTAAACAAGAAATAACAATGAAAAAAAGAGTCTACCAAAACAGCGTATTGAAAATATAGTCAATCAGTATTACAAATAAAGGAGTTTTGAAGTTATTTTCCAACTTTAAAATGCAAGGCCTAAATTAAAAATAAGCATTTTGATAAAAATAAGTTGTAATATACAATTTACTGGTTAGAACTGGTAGAACATTCATTTGCTGGTTTTTAGTCCTTGTAACTTTGGTAGGTACTTAAATCATCATATGTTTCCCAAGTATCATCCAGACGCTTGCAGTGAGCGACGTAATGGCGAATATTTGGTAAATACTCAATCACTGACAACAGTGTAAATAATTTTCCTTGTAATGTCATAGTGTCTGGAATGTCATTTAAATCAACGCCTAAACCAATTTCAAATATTAATAAATCATTCAATGTGTAGTTAATAATTTGTTTACCGGTACATTTTACACTGTCGTCATTACTTTTAACACATAGCACACCTGAATCAATCTCTAACATTGTTTGAGCCAATCGGCTCAAACAATGTTGAAGAATCCTTCAAGGGCTGAAATGCCTTTATCAGACAAAAATTGTTCATTCAGTGGCATGTACGAACATACTCGTTGAGATGTGGAGTTGTTCTGACTGCATTGTGTATTTGTGCATCATTTTTCCGGTATAACTATAGGAATATCTTTTAACAAAATTTTGTCTAAAACAAAATTAATATTCGACATACAATTTATTTATGATCGAAGTTTATAGATGCAGTCCAGGTATTTTTATCAAGTACTTATTATGCAGTTTTCGTTGGCATAAAGAAACAAAGCATACTTATTTCGTTATATTTGCTGAAAGTAATCCTCCCTAGCCGCGCCACATACTTTAAAGATTAATTAATCAAAATGAATAGTTTCTTGAGAGAAAAAAGTATCAACGAAGAGTAGAGAAAAGGTACTATTATATAAATTGATTTAAGGATAGTTAATATTAAATATTGCAAAATTGACTTGCGGCAGAGTATACCTTCCAGCCGGACCACACCCTACGACTAATAACTCCTTAACCAAAGGGGTTTATTGGACCATACTTGTCGTATGCAAGGTACTCTTTAGGTAGTTTTTTTCGGGATATTGATTTATTAATCGTTCATTGTACTCTATTTAATTTGAGGTGGCGCGGCCAGAGAGCACTGCTTGGCGGCCGGACCACATAAATTGTTAAATAAAAAGATATCTCTTGGGGTACTAAAAATATATATATATTCCGATGAAAGTAGACTTTAGGTAGGTATTATTTCGAACTATAGCATCTGAGTACTAAACTGTGGTCCGGCCACAGAGGACCACACCACGAATTTGACCAGTGTTGCAGGCGCAAGCGTGCACTCAAGCGCCAGCAACAAAGACCACCAATACTGAATTTAAAGTTGAAACAACTTCAAACCCAAAAGATTCAATGCATCGCTAATGACAGAATCCGGATTTCCATCACTTGCCATACATTGTTATCGACAGAGGCCCAAACGTTCGCTTGTCGTTTTCACGAATACATAGTAGAGGCCCAAAGGTTATGCTTGCTATGAATTTGTGACACATCGCGTCATTGAGACAGAGGCCCAATAGTTCTGCATGTCTCTACTATGACCGCGGAACAGAGCAGAGGCCCAACCGTTAGCATGCTCATAGCAAATCTCACCACTCTCAAAGAGAGCTGAGCACATATCCGGCATCCACTCGACACGCCATAATATCATATGTTCGGCAGCAGCTTGAGTCTTTTTGCCATAAAAGGTGGTGTGGCAGCGCTCGGCCAACCCTTTGCGGGCCGCGCATGCCGGAGTCTTCCAGTAGTCTGAGCAACTTTGTTTAAAAAAACACGAAGGCACCAACAGCTAACGTATGTGACTGCTTTCGATCTTCATTTACATAAAAGCATCCTGATAAATGCTGATTGGTTGCGAGAAGCTCTGTAACAAACTGGGGGTCAAATATCGTTAAAACCAGTTCATTAGGCAAACAAGTCCCGAGCAGCCTCTTGCTCAGAGCCCCACGAAAAACGTTCACCCTTCCTCAGCAGCCCTGCTATGCTTGCTGTCTTAGATGCATAGCCAGCAATATAACGGCGAAAATACCCAGCGAGCCCCAGAAACTGACAAACTACTTTCACATTTATAGATTTTGGAGAACGTACAAGAACATCTACTTTACCTAGACTCGGCCGTACCTAACCATGTCCAATCCGTCACTCTAGGTACTCGATCTCAATGTCTAGAAAAATTCAATTTTTAAGTTTATGGAAAATACAGCGGCTGTAGGAGTATCTGTACAACGTCTCTTAACGTTTTAAGACCTACATCTACCGAGTTGGGCAAGATCAGCACGTCATCGATATAGGATAGAACCCTGCCGGTGTCAATGAGAGGTTTTAATGTTTAAGACATAATCCTCTGATAGACGATGCGAGCATTGGCCAGACCAAATGGCATTTTTTTTAAATATAAAAATCAATGGACAACACCATTTCTTATGACCCTTTTTGCCGCAAATGTAACAAGTGACACTGCTTTTGTCTGACTTGTGTAGGTGTCTCACGTTTACGTTGGTTAGACGAGTTATCAGAGGAGGCACGATCACGAGCAGTATTATTGTCATGTTTGGGTTTGACATAAACTGATGAAAATTTTACAAGATCTTAACATGCTAGCTTAGCGTTGGACACTTGGATCAAACGGTGATATGTAAAAGTTATGAAACTTTGTTTTTAAAAACGCACTTAAGGCACCAACAATACTGTTCGCTACGTCTGTACGAGTATCCCCGCTATGCACATCTGTCGCACGCAAGTTATCCTATACCTCGTCAGTTATTGTCTCGGTAACGTCCGAACCTTGCTTAACCCTTATCAGGGTTTGGTACGACCAGAAGGGAGGACAATAACCGTCTCTCGCTGGTTGGATGCAACGGACTATCACTACTAGATGCTGTTGGCAATCTACGCTCAATTACTTCTAATCTCGTAAGAATTCGATCAAGAGCCACATCGCGCGAATTGTCGCGGCGATCACACGAATCTTCGCGATATCTACGACCACGAGGCCGACTATGTGGGCTATGCGAGACACTACGACGTCTGGATGACCTATCTCTATGGTCCATTGGACTGTTTCGATGGTGGCGTGCGACAATCGGCGGCGTATCACGATCACCCGAATTATCGCAACCATTTTTGCGAGAACTGCCACTAGATTGTCGCTCACGAGAGTGTCTACGTCTTTTATACCGAGACGAACGTCGTGACATTTTGTAAGAAACAAAACTTCCATAGGTACTTACGGTTGAGAAATTTGCACACAATAATCACAACACTACTTTAACACCGTACTGAGTATTTAAATAGATAGTCAACGGCCTAGAACGCGTGGTAATCCCACTTCTGATCTTAGAAACCAGAAGCGAAAACTATTAAAGAACAAATCACTAAATAACCTAGAAAGTTATATTTCTTACAAATTGTTTTTAATCAGCAACAAGCACATAGGTAATTAATAAGTACATCAGAATTATATAACACGATCCTTATCAACATTATAACGTCCTTAGAATACCGAATCCGTTGCATCTGAAAACCAAGCCAAGCCATCAGTATTCTATTCTTTGACAATCCGCCCTTTAAAAAAGCTGTCACATCGCGCCATGTCTTTTTTTTCTACTCGGACCATGTAGGTTGGATTAGGGAATATCTAAGAATGTTATATTAGCAGGGTGAAATAATCCAGTAGGTATCTATGGTCGGTCTGAGAAAGTAGAGTTGTGTGAGCATCAGGCGGTCTCATAGGTTAAGGCTGTCGTCTCCTTAACCGGACTATCCTGTGGGTGTGGGTGCCTGTTAATCCTCTAGCCAAGGGCGAAAAAAACTTGCGAACCAAGGGACTACACACTAAGGGCACCCCTATGGCAGGAATGGCGAATCAATGGCACGCGACACAATATTTTGGGCACGCCGACGATAAATAACCATGTATATTTTAATTTACCTATGGCCTGAGAGTCATTATTTTCATATAAATGATTAACATTTTAAGACTCGCTTAGAAACCGTTTGGCAGATGACTCCAGCATGCATTCTACTAAAAGTAACCTCTTACAACTCTAATTTAAGTTATTTGTCATCTAATCTGCAACACAGAAGTCACACTTACTTAAATTGAGTTACACATATAATTGAAACATGTATACATGTACAGTGAAAATTGTAATTCTTGGTAGTAAATAAAGAGTTTTGAGTCGTTAATTTCCCAATAATTACTAAGTCAAAATTATTTGACGGCAAATCTCTATGGCCTCATTAAACATTTCTTTAGAAAAAATGGCACGTTGAGCCATAAAGGTTCCCCAATCCTGCCCTATGGGGTACGAGCCTCGGCTCAGGGCGTCGCTGGGTAGGACAGCAAAAGGGACAGGCTAGATCATGTTGTGTTAGATATTTTAATACCATACTATTGATATCCCACTGCTGGGCAAAGGCCTCTTCACATACAGAGAATTGATCACCACGCTTGCTCAAAATGGGTTGGCGATTTCTAACTTCGTGTTAGCTATATCATAGTGTCGAGAATTAACACAAATTGACTTGTTAGGGTTTTCAGAATCTTTTAGAGCGGTCTTAATAAAATATCTTTATTATTTACCTAGCTATTATGCAAGTTTCTAAACGAAAAAAAATGACTTTTCATACAAACCCCGTTTACAAGGCAACGGGTGTTATTTTTGAAAAATTGTTTGATACTGTCAGTTAACCCTAGAAGTCCGCATTTATGCTCAGTTAATGACAATAGGCTCTCTCAATATTCATTTTCCTCCATTCAGTCAGGGTGGGTGGAAGAGACTTCGACGCACTAACGGTTACTATGAATTCAGCACATGAGTGATAGTCCTAGACCCCCCATGGTCAACATTCTTCTTCGGTTAACAAAAGAAAACTGCTGTTTCCTACTAAAGTGCAATACCTTTACGGCCAAAATGTATGGAACAGTTACTTTTTTTCGAAGAACCGACGATTTTTTTTTTTACACTTAGTCTATTTTAGACGTGTGAATACACGGTAACAGTTTGTGTGACGATGTCCCGTCCACCGTGTATAATAATAAAAAACAAAATGTAATAAAAAGCCTTATATTTCTTGCAATTATAAAAAGTTTACATGGATATTCTACTTACTACACTATTTTCTACAAATTTATTAAAAGTTCATTTTTTATTTTTTACAAATCTGCAAGAACCGCTCCGCAGGTGAAGGCCTCCTCCAAAGAATTCCATTTGGCATCGAGTGTGGGCCTGCTGTTTCATTTAAGTCGTCTTCCCACCTCGTATACGGTCTTCCTCTGTGGTGTTTCCCATCCGGGCCTTTCCACGATGTGACTCTTATGGTCCACCTGTCATCTACTAGTCGTGCCACGTGTCCCGCCCATTTGCATTTCAGTTTTTTAGCAAATATTAGAGCATCGGTGGCTTTTGATATGTTTCTTATTTTGGTGTGTCACCGTGTATAATATCATGTCCTAATTTATTTGGGGTAGGCGCGGCATGTCTTCTCTACTCCTCATCTCATCAGTAATTAACATAAGTACTAAGCTCTTCAAATATGATAATAATACAGCCTAAACCTTCGTGGATTACAGAGGAGATGCTATGGCAAATGGTGATTAAATAAAAATGCTTATCTATACTTTAGATGTATGTACGTGGTACTTTATTTGAATACTTTGATTACAGTAGATACCAGAATTATAACATACAGTGTAGTTTCAAATGCATTATTATAAGCATAGGAAAGTTCACCGGACACTGTCAGATATTTCATTATTTGGCGCACATCATCTGCCTAGCCTTTTCCGAAATATATTGGGGTCGGCTTCCAGTCTAACCGGATGCAGCTGAATACCAGTATTTTACATGGAGCGACTGCCTGTCTGACTTCCATAACCCAGTTAGTATTGGGTAATACGATACCCCTTGGTAAGACCGGTTGTCAGACTTTCGGGCCACTGACTAGCTGTAACGACTGTCAAAGATCTTCAAATGACAGCCGGGACTAACAGCATAACGTGCTTTTCGAGGCACGAGGCACGGAGGAAACTCGGTATGTAATGGGTGGTCACCCATGCACGGAACAACCTAGGCATGCGCGGCTTAGCCTTCAAGATCGACCCATGCAGTGGTTATTATTTAGCCACGAGCTCATTTACTTTAGTATTTGGAATACAAATTCTGAAAGACCTGGCAGTGTTCAGTGTCCGCGTGAACCAGTTTGGACTGATCCATAAATCGTAATTCAAACAATTATTATTTTTCTAATGTACTAATAGTTGATTACTCTAGTTGCGATTATTATATTTTTGACAATGGCAATACAGATTATGCAATGGCTGGCAATACTAAGTAAGTAAGTTGTTTGAAATATTTCGACAAAATGTTGTAAGTAAGTACTAATGCGAAATATTATATTAATAGTAAAATAATACAAAGTAATAAACATAGGCACCGTATGATGATAATAATAAAAACTACATTAAATAATTTCGTCAAATTCTACAGAATAGGTTCAAATTAAATTAACTAAAAAATATTGATACTGCGCATGTCTGCGGAGTTTTTTTGTCTAAGAATTTTAATTTTGACCTCGTTAAAAAAGCATTTTAGAGCTTTTATCAATTCTAAAAGGATGTATTGTGTAACTTTCTGACTAACTGACTGGCCACCTCTTTGATAGCTCAAAAGAGCCCTTAAATGGTTTAATTTAAATAAATAGATTAATTTGAAAAAAAAAACAATTATATAAACAGTAGTAGGTTTTGGGTGCCTTGCAAAATATCTTCACAGAAAAATAGGCCCTTCAAAACACTAAACATAAATAAAAATCTACATTAATACAAAGACATGGAATCATTAAATTACATCTAAATCTAAAACTACCCCACTGCTGCCAATAAAAGTTGTGCCACATCTTCCCTAGGGGATCGGGCGGCTAGCTTCATAGTAACACCTCCACCAGCGGACGCTAACCGAGCCCTAACCAGCACGGGTGCTCCGCCCCTGAAAATACCGCCTCCCCTGATGTCTTTTACTGCATCACCTACAACTGCACCCTTAGGGAGACCTAGATGTTCGCAAACAGCCCTAGCAGCCTCGTTAATGTCATTTTGGGAAAGAACGAACGTATCACTAGCTTCGGGAGCATTTGCTGCGCGCTCCCAAGTCTGTTCCCAATCGTCAGATCCTGCCCTAGCGCGAATTTGATCAGAACAACCCATCTCGAATTCTTCCAAAGGATACGAGTCGGCGTATCCTTCACCGGGGTCCGGAATTCCCGTATTGGGATCGCAATCGCGTACTACGAATTCTAGGGTCGCTCCGAATGTGCCTAAACTGTCTAAAAACGCGCAAGGGTACTCGATTATTACAAAAACGCTGTCAGGCTTGTCGTAAGCGAGTTTTTGGCAAGGAACAATGGATTTTATTTCGTATTCCGGTGGGACTTCTAACCTGACATGTACTTGCTCTAAAAGTTGGTCGCTTAGAGTGTTAACGCATTCAAATTGTAAAATCACATGGCGAGCATAAACATGTTTTAGAAGACGAACTCTGTACTCGGTTTCCGCTTCCGTCAAATCAACAGGAACATTCGTTTTGAAGACCGGTCCAAGGCGCTCAATGCCAGGAATTTTGGCTAACTGCTCCGCGTAAATTTCTTCAATCGACATTTGAACTGGTTTCCGAACTTCGATTTCGACTATAGCCTCTTTGCTTTCCTTCCTCTCTTCTTCAGCGGGGACTGTCAAAATGTTAAATGGCTCATCTGGGGTTGTCGCTAAATGGTCGCGTAAAGCCTTCTCGAGTAGAACGGGGTTCGGTTTGGGTACGTTTACAATGTAATCATTGATTAGTTGTTGATCTCCGGTGTCTAAGATCGCGCTGTAGTATATAGCTCTGTCCCTCACTTCATCTTCTTCGTCTAGTTGGCAGCGAGCGAGTAACACCCTGATATTTGGTAGCAGTTCGGGTCTTTGGGCCCCAAATTGAGCGACAGCAGAAACTGCAGCCGCCCGAACTGGTCCAGACTCCAAAATCACTCTGTTGTAAATAAATCTTATATATCTCGAAGGTTGACGCGATTTTGGACCTTCACGGCCTAGTAAATGCAGGATACGGACAGCTAAAGCGGTGTGTTCGCAATCTTCGATGAACTCGCAGAGATGAGCGAGCCCGGTTTCTTTCGCCTCAGCGTTTTCTTCCACCAAAGCGATGATAGCATCTGCTATAGCTGCCTTGTATTCTAAACCACCTTCATCGCGTAGCATTCCTGCCAAAAAGGCGGCTAACGACTGATGTTTCCTCGGGAACTTCGTACACAACCTCCTTATAGCCCTAACCACGACAATTTTAAACTCATCTGAGATTTCAGACACGAAACTCGATATTTGCTTCATCAATCTATCGACTGAGCTTTCAGCGCCCGTTGCAAGTAATGTAGTCACTGCCAAAGTAGCTACAGAACGATTTGGGTCCGAAATCAAGTTCTCCAAGTCAACCGCGCAAGCTGCAACGGCAGTTGGATGTTTAACGGTCAATCGAGCAAGGGTTCTGGCCCCAGCAAGTCTTAGAGCCGCTTTCGAAGACCCACAGAATAGCTGCAGCACAGAAACGGCAGGAGCCAAGTCTCTAGCTGTCTTCCTAAGGTTGACGATCGCGTGAGCAGCTTCATAGATGACCATTTCTGATTTATGACGAAGACAGCATTCGATAAACTCTATGTAAGGTTGTGCGGCATCAGAATCGTCGTCTTCGACGAGTTGAGCAGCCAAACGGATTAGCAAGCAGAGGGCGTAGGGCGATTTTAGTGGAGCCCTAGCTAGCCGGGTCACCAATTTGACGGTGGACAGTTTGTCATTTTTTCTGGAGCCTGCGACGACGCCAAGTGCGTGGTAGGAGACCATTGCATTGTCCGAGCTGATGGCTTCCTGTAAAATGAGATAAGAATTTTATAGTAGCTTGAATAGATCTAGTGTTTTTGGGTACTTCCATTGGAAAATTCTCAGTAGGAGCCTGAAATCTGAAAGCTTTTGAGGCTTGAAGGAAACACGTTATGTATGGGTGGTCACCCATCCACGGACTAACCTAGGCAAGTGCGGCTTAACCTGAAGATTGATCTGAGCGGCTGGTATTATTTAGCCACGAGCTCTTCCTGACACACTTACAATTACCCCATTTTCTCTGTATGTTGCAAGAGAGTTAAATGCAAAAATTTAGGCAAGCGCTGCTTAACCTGATCGATCCGAGCGGCTGTTATTATTTAGCCACATAACATAATAATGCATTTATTTTCAGGTAACAAAGACCCACGGATAAATATCTTAACCTAAGTATACATACTATTATATTAAGTGACAATTGTGTTAGAATGTGAAACTTAAATCTATGTAAATATAACTATAGTATAAATGTGTTTGTGATAATATTATTGTAGTAGATAAAATACATTATTAATCATTCAAGCACTCCTAACAAATCATTATCAGATATTTGAGACACACATTTTAAATTGATAAAATGTGTTTTGTGATATAAATCAAAAATATGAAAAAGATAAACATGTACGTAGTGGTATGATCAATAAATGTTTACTATTTGACTGTTGATTATGTTTTTACTCTGTTTGAGTGTCTCATTAGTCTAGTGTATAGGTTCCCTATGGGACCGGTACCACCCCTTAGTGGTTGCTGTGATATTGTTTTATGGTCATGTCCAACTGAAGCCGAAGCCGATTAATCAGCTATTGCCACAACCATCGGGTAAAGCGAAGGGTTTAATAACATTTCATTGCAACTTGACAAAATAATAACTAGTGTTCAACCGAATCTGAGGCCTGCTTCCGCCAAATCATTGGCTTCATCAAGCAGAATGTAATTTCATTAATATCCAGCCTTGGCTGAAGGTTGTAGCAATAGACAATAATAGACATGATTAATTGGCTTTGGGTTCAATCAAACACCATTTTATAGTTAAACATTCGAAATAGCAACTCAATACATTGAATGAAAAGCACCAAATACGTAAAGAGAGACCTAAGCCCTTCTACACCTACTTCTATATCTCTACCAGTCAACTCCACTGCTTTAGTTGTGACTGGCTATTTAAAAAAAAAAACAAGTTAAATTCAAAATAGCTTCAAAGGGTCGCCGCCTGTTACCAAAATCAGTTAGGAGGACTATTATATAGTTAGTTTAAGTATTTGTCTAAACCTTCTAATATATTAACAATAATTTTAATCAGTCATTAAAAACTAATCAGTCACACATATTAAGCTGTATATTAAAGTTTTGATTATAAATTATATTATTGTGTTTGTTTATTTTCTTATCACAAATGTTGCAGTGAACAGGAATTATTCAATCTAACCAACATTGAATAAATCGCATATAACATAATATTATGGGATAAAAATGAACCCTACAATTAAACCTAAAATTTCAATAACAGCAGGATTAAGAAGGTAAACCTTTTCTTACATAAATACAATAGTACAAACCTGAGCCTCGTTAGCCCACCGACGGACCAAATCAGGAGAAGTCGACGACAAATGTAATGCAGACACCAGGGCGGCAGAACTGACTGCAGGATTCTTGTCAACAATCGCTTGCTTCATATACCTCTCGATAGCTTGCAGCATCGTACTGTCAGTAATACTGCAAAGAGCTCGTATAGCAGCTGCACGGTATAAATCCTCCTTGCCAGTCATGTCTTTAGTCAGCGAAGAAGTCACGATGATAACATCTTGGGCGAGAGTACTCAATTCTTTGATACAAAGATAGACCATACGCCGCAGCATGACGTCTTTCGACTGAAACAGCTTCGTAGTCGCGAAAAACGCTTCCGTAGCTTCCTGTGTAGTAAATTTCTGGTCTCCCTGGTTCAGTAAATACAGAATTTTCGTCAAAATCAGGGAACATTTTCGTGGATTCACGGGGGACTGGTTGAAGTATCTAGCTTCTTGTAGGATGATTGTTTTGTCCAGGTTCTGGTAAGGATTACCGCCACTGTCTTCCTCCTCCTTTTTGTCGCGTTTGAAGCTCATTTTGAGCTTGTTTGGGCTTCCCAGAAGGAAATTATATGGTGCCGACGAATGCAGCTTACACGTCACTTCGAGTCGATGAAACGATTAAATGTCATTGTCAAAATAATTAGAATGCGTTTCGTTGCTCCTATTCGGAAAAAAACAGTTTTACGTAACACGACGTTTTCAGCATTTCCAAAAACATATTTAATTTTCTTCAATTAAAATCATTTGCGGCATGTATCCAACAAGCGACAAATGACTTTTATTCTAGAAAATCCAGCCTCTGTTCAATTTTTTTTTATTATTCTTCCTCGGCGCTGGAAAGACAGTTTTTATTTTTGCCAGCCCAAACTTCATCACTTCCACCACGTCGTGCGTCCATGGTATTCAACAGAGCAATGCTTCGGTTTTCGTCTGTATGGTTTTCTATTGTGATCATGTCAGATTGTGATCATGTCCTTTTGCATCGCAGGTACCTTTATTAATTAATTTATCGATAGTGCTACCATCTACAACGAAAGAATTTATTGTTTGCAGATATCTATACGGGTAGAAGGGACATCAACGTAGAAACGGAACTTCCCGTACAAGAAAATTTTTCTTCAGCGATTGATTACCTACAAAACTGCAAAACCTACACGGCCAAATTGTATGGAAACGCCTTGGGAAAAGTAGATAAAACATTAAATTTGAAATCTAGTGCTAGCAACACAGGAAGGCCGACATAGCGACTGCTCCTTGTTTGCAAAAGTAGTAGCTAGATGTCGCATTTTGTAAAAAGCCCGTAAAACTACCATTAGGAATAGGTTTCTAACCTGAAGTCTGACTTGGACTTGTCCACAGTATTATAATGATTGTGAAGTCTTGATAAATAGCCACTTTCTGGAGCTCTGACACAGCTAGAACGCGTTGCGGCAGACCTTTTGACCTTTTGATGGCGGGACGAGCTGGACAAAGCCAACGACCAGTGGCCCGTATTAGCCCTGGATCGAAACAACTGGAAGTCATGGGTCAACGTCTGCCCAGCCGTGGGATGACGCAGGCTAACAGTATCAGTCAAGTCTTGACACGTCCACATTCTCTTCATCATGACAGTTTCAAAGCTCCGGTACACACCTCGTACATATCAGCCTTACTTCACTATACTCGTACAACAAAAAATAAGTCGCATTTACATCCATCTTACGCTTTTTGCCATGGGGGTAGGCAGTAACTACAGAACGCCATCTGTTGCGATCCTTACCTACTCCTTCCGCTTCGAGCGCGTTCATACATCCACGCATATCGGTTGCGAGTATTACGTACTTGATATTTCTGAAGAACCTCTCACCAATACGGTCAGTGTATGTCTTAAACTAAATAATATTCTGTTGGTTTTGCCACTCGCATCGATGTCGAATTTACATAGACAGGAAATTAAATAAAACTCGTCATTTATATAAATATTTACATTTTATTCGTTTGTCTCGTCGATGAAAACTCACTCGTTCAATGTATTGCTGTATTTTGACTTTTCAACTGTAACTATACAATTTTAAAGTCCGTTAAATTCTAGAAAATGCTGTTATTTTACTTTTAACTAATTATTACAGGTCTACCGATTCAGGGACTGTCCCAGTGAAACGGTAGTCCCGTAGCAAACCTATTTTTTTATTAAATTTCACAAGTGCTAGATATAACCTAATATGGTTGAATGGCGATGGAGTATTTTTTTCAAGCATTCCAAAATTGTGTTTTTCATGCTTTTAGCATGAAAAACACAACTTGACAGACTTCAAAATTGTATAATCACTCTAAAATTCATGGACAAAATGGCTCATGCATATAATAAAAATACTCGAAAATGCGCCATTTTGCAAGAATCCATTTAATTTTGACTACATAATAATTTTCTAAAGTATATTTTGTTTTTTTCCTGTCAAATACAGTAATTCACTTGCAGAACCATGAAAATAATAGTATATACAATCGCATCAGTCGTTTATTAGAAAAAACCTTAAATATACAGTTACGACGGGTTACAGAAAATAGATGTAAACAGAATTTACAAGTTCATAGAAATATCAACTTTAAAACAAGGTAATTGAGCTCATTTTAGAATGCCGGGAACTATTGAAACCTGAATGCATTTATGTTGAGATTAAAATTGGACTCTAGTAAGTGAAATTAGGGTACATAACTTTTGAAATAAGCTATGTTAAAAAAATAGATGTTGTTAGGTAAAAATACTGCTTAAATCTATTTTCTGTGAGAGGAAGCGTCGCCATTTTATTTTTCTAAACTTATAAAAAAAAGAACTAAAAATTAACTTCACTGTATGCGCACAAAAATATCACAAAACGTTTTTTTTTTTTAACTTTATTTAAAAAATATCTTGACTTTTGCCACTTTTTGTAAAAAAAAAATAGCCCACTACCACAACAAAACAATTGATTTCAAAGAATTTTGTAAATATTTTTGCATGCATACATCTAAGGGGAATTCATATGTTTGAAGGTTAAAGCTAAAGGCTAGATAGAATATAGAAAAAATTTGCTGAAAAATTATTATGTAAACTTGATTACTTATAGGAAAAACTTAAGTCAATGTCAAATTTAAGGTACAATGGAGAAATTACACGATGTTGTTAACACTATATTTAACTAAATGTAATTAAAATATAGATCAAAACTAGAAAATCGGCGATATTTTTTTAAATTCACCAATAAATGACTGACAAATAGATTATTATTAAAGTGGAACTAAATAAATAGTATAAAAAAATATATATACACAGTATTGGGAGTTTTTTTTCTTTGAATCCGTGTTATGTTAGTGCTAAAATAAAAGGATTTTAACTTTCCATGTAAGTACCTACTTATCTAGGTTATGTTGCGTTAGTCACACATAATTGCAAGCGTAACTTTAAAGTCACGTAACTTTTTCATTTCTAGAGATATTTCAATGTGTTTTTCACATTTTTGTTTTTTTATCATTTAAATTATTAAAATATGATAGGAAACCTCTCCAATCCATAGGCAATCGTAATGACAGGCATGACTGGTTTTTATGTAACCTGCCACTGTGCCCGCATTCAGAATTGTACGTTTACGGAAAATAAAACAAATGAAATTGCACATACAAATACCACAAGTCAAATCTCGACGGAATATCATTTGAGCGAAGAAATACTAGGATTCTACTGATATTAAAGCACTTTTTCTGTAGATGAAATACTTTTTATAATTAGTCTAAGAGCTTCTTTCACCATCCGTAAGTAAAAGTGTTGAGTACAAAGTAAGTAAGTGTGTGTGTGTGTGTTGAGTGTTGGCTACTCGCCAGTTATAGTTCCACGTAACTTCACTTACGAATTTCACAATGTCCAAGTAGCACTATTCCTAAGATAAACCGACCCGTAACTTGCTTGCCAGGTCTCCCGCCAATTAGCTTGTTTACTTGACGGTTAAATATTTAAAGGTTGTCTGTTGTGATTTCGTGCATAGCTATCAATAAAGATTATTTAAAAATGAAAAAAAAAATGGATTTATTGAATGAAAAAAGTAAAGTTTAAATTCTTTGTTAACCTTTTGCCCTCCACGCCAAGCCACAATTTCACCGCATCCAAACTAGACCGTGTTATGCCGCCCGTGGCGTCGTGAACACTTTTTGATTTGACGCACATAAGCGTCCGTGTCGGTAAAAAGGTTACATATTTTACGTGCCTAAATGAAACTGACTTTTTTTGCTAGATTTCGCCTATCGAAGTGCATAACTATATAGAACATAATAAGAATATTGCCAAAAACGCAGAGATGCGTGGTATTTTTTAATCCTTCTGTCTATTTTCATTACTTTATCCATGTTTTTATAATATTATTAGTTCAGCACTTAAAATAACACACAACAAGACAACAACAGACGAACACACAAAAAATGGCAACTGCAATAAATAAAACTGTATTCATTGTGTGTTATAATTCTACCTTTTTTTTTTGTTTTCGGGGGAAACCTTCAAAAGGCGACCGGTCTTTGATAAATGATGTTTATTTTGCAAATAGGTTTTTAGAAACTTTTACACGTCTTCTTTTTTAAAACTAGATGAGGCCGGTGTTTCGTATCTGACTACTCTGAGAAGAAACAGCCGAAACAAACTCACAGAATAAGACCGGGGAGTGAGGGATTTTTACCACACTAATACCACCCCGGTGGTCACAATCCGCACATGAGAGGAGGCACCGTTTCCTCTTAAAAGACCTATCCCGAGCCCCCTCTGTGCAACGCCTGTTAAGGCACATCCCTGGGGCGACTATACAGAGGCCTCCCCTGAGCCTCGCTGTGCAAGTGTGCACGGCAGCACGTGACCGCTGTGCTGCCGGTCATCTCTGAGGTCACTCGGTGAGCGCACAGATTTTTACTTCTACCTAGAGCAGAACCCCATATGCCACATTTTGAGGAGGTTTATTGATGTCACATTGAACCAATGCAACATGCGATTTGTAACTTCATTCACTTAGCCAAGTGTTAATTTGTTACTCAAATCTTCATTATCGCTTGTGAAATTGACAGAAGATACTCGTCACTTTTACTTGCCAACTAACGCTAGTCGGCGATTAACTAAACACCACTTTACTTAGAGATGGTAATAGAGGCCCTAACATCATTAGCCTAGCCATATTTCAACTATGGTGATCTTGGCTTCCAGTCTAACTGGATGGAGTTACATGCGAGTGACTGCCTTTCTGAAATCCACAACCCTATAACTAGATGACACTCTTTGGTAAGACTAATGGTCAGACCTTTTGGCATAAGACAATTATAGCTCCATGTATCAGATCTTCAGATTGAAATGACAGCACTGAAAGCCAACCACAGTAACGAAAAAGCTAGACAAATATGCAGGTTATTCTATAAATAACGAATCTAGGAATAAATTCATGAACCAACATTAAAATGCTACCGAAAATCAGACCTAAACCCTATAGCTATGGAAGTCAATATGTGTTGAACACTTTCAGGGAAATAAATCATAAGAATTCCCCTCGGACTTAATGTTAAAAATTATATTACAATATTATTTTTTGGCATTTATATGGTACAAAATTTACAAATTTCTGACCTGTAGGAAAACAACCTCTATTGAAAAAATCTTAAGCATGATTTAAATGACACTGACGCATTAATGGTTACCATGTACTCAGTACATTGTTCTAATCACATTCCACATTGAAATTTTTAATCGGTTATTTAAAAAAATAAAATAAAACAAGCCGAGTGTGATTTGTGTATGAAGTACAAATTTGTACAAAATACTGACATGAGTTTAAGTAATTACTTATGCAGGCATTTTTATGCAATAGACAAGAATTTAAACAAAGGAATAACCGTCAAAGAAAGCAAGGCTAACACCCTGCCTATAGTCAAGTTATAGTAATAATTACTTGAGCTTAAGTAATTACTTGTGCAATTTTTTTTTTGCCATAGACAAGAATTTAAACGAAGTAAGAACCGTGAAAGAAAGCAAAGCTGAGAATTCTAACATTTAATAGTTGTAACTTTAAGCAATTACTAAACTACATAATAAAAATCGTATCTTTAAAAATGAATGTTATTCAAGTAAACACTTTAACTTGTTTATAGATACGGGTGTGAGAATTCTCACTTTTGACAGTTGTAACTTCAAGCAATTACTATACTACAGAATAAAAAACGTCTCATAAGTAATTACTTTTACTCAAGTAATCACTTTGACTTGTTTATAGATACGGGTGTAAAAGTACTTGGTAGTGTGTGGTGATCATAGTTGCAGAGTTCGCCTTTCAAGATACATCCGAAAAATTGTATGTATCCAGTATTTTTTTTTAAAGAGATTTGATAAAAGAGGTTGTTCTACAAGCAGGATCTATTCGCGACAATTTCTTTTCACGCCATGTCATAGACTAAAATAAAGAAGAAAATAAACGTTTATAGGTACAGTCCGTTCTAGGTTATTTTACCTCTGACAGCAGCAAGCCAAAAACAAAACTGTCAGCGGCAGCAAATGGACAATAATCTTGTTGCAATAAGCATAAAGATCAATGTAATTCTGACGCCAAATCTTTACGAATAAATAAAATTGAAAAGTCTGTTTGTCACTTCAAAATAACAGCGTTACTGCAGCGTATGCATTTGAAAGTATAACGATTTTTAAGGGACATAAAGGGCTAGCTGACCCGCGCAACTTCGTTTGCATAACATTTTTGATTGATGCTCTGCTCCTATTGGTCGCAGCGTGATGTTATATAGCCTATAGCCTTTCTGGATAAATGGGCTGTCCAACACTAAAAAAAAAATTCAGTTCGAACCAGTAGTTCCTGAGATTAGCGCGTTCAACCAAACAAACGAACTCTTCAGCTTTATAATATAAATATAGACAAGGGTATAGTGCAAAATAATTAAAAACCCTTGAAAAAAAAATCCGATTCAAATAGGGAAGTAATATTTTTATAATAATTTCAGGCAAAGGTCGAGGACAACTGCGTCAGAGATAAAATAACATTGTAAGGACTGTGATTCATGTATTACTGATCTCAATGCATTTAATGTATGTATAGTCACATTTTAGGAGTTAATTTTTTTTTAATAATAAAACATCATGACTGTACTCCCCGAAGGATAGGCACGGGTCTTGGGTTTGATTCCCAGGTTAGACAGTGTTATTGGGTTTTTCCATCAGGAATTTTTCAGTAGTAGCCACGGAATTTAGATTTGTGCCCGGTTGATGGCAGTAAGCTCGCACCCTATTATTTGGGACTTAACCTAACTGGCGAAATGTGGGTGTGCTATTATGTACACCTTTGCCTTCCCCTTCGGAGACTGCAGGCGTGATGTTATGTGATGTGATTTTTTGTTATTGTTAAACAACCTAAAAACTGTGACCATTTAATGTCAAAACTATTTAATTTAAATATAGCAAACAGTGCAAAAACTTAAAAAAGGTGCCGATACAATTTTGTTAGTTGTTATACAACACTGAAAAACCCAGTGTTGTCAAACTAAAATTACTTTGAAAAACGTAAAATTCCTTTGGTTTACCCCAAAGCATAGTTAAATATAGAAAAGAACCATTTAAAACTTGATCACTAGCAAGTCTGTTCCACAGTCTTGCATTTTTCAATATTCTTGCATCCATTTTTCAAAAGTCTTGCTTCGTTATAACTAACACAGCACTTACTTAGCGTCTGTTTAATATACTTTACACAACTAGTTAAAAAAAAGTCTTGCATAATTGAATTATTCGAATTCGCATCACTTAAAACACTGTTTGGTTAATTTGCGCGATTTTGGCGTCACTTTTCACGAGTCTTGCTTCACGCTCCCTGCATTTCTTTACACAAGACGTCTCTTGCGTCCCTTTTCACGAGTTTTGTATCACTTTTCACAAGTTTTGCTTCACATTTCAAGTGCCTTGCTTCACTCGTGCGTGTAGAAGATTAATTGGGGGTTGGAGTCGTCGGGTGACATTTCTAATTGGACGTACTGAGGCGTTGTTCGCGCCGATTCGTAGGAATTGCCACCGTTGCGTGATAGGGAATTTCTTGATCTGGAAATTGAGAGAATATAACAATAAATAAGAAGTAAACAAATAGAAAATAAAGATTTTTTTTAAGTTGAAACTATGAAAACCACTTTGAAAAGTACGAAATAAGGGCTTTGTAAATATGAAAATAGTTATCACGTGACATGCAGCAGTGTTAGCCTAGTGGTGTGACCGTCGGACTGCCAAATCATAGGTCTCGACTTCGAACCCAAGACACGCCCCTCTGATTTTTCGGAATCATGTGCGTATTGTATAATTATCACTTGCCTCGGTGAAGGAAAACAATGTGAGGAAACCAGCATGCCTGAGATATTTTTCGACTGCATTTAAAGCCAAGTCAGAGGGCCCATCCCATGGGCAGCATAAAAACACTGACACCAGGTTAGGCACTAACCACACGATAAAGAAGAAGAACAACCAATTTGAATGCACTCACTTGGCTTTAGCGTGTGTGAGTATGTGCGACTTGAGGTTGGTGCTCTGCGCGAATTTCTTGTTGCAGCCGTCGAACGGACACACGTACGGGCGGTCTCCTGTGTGTATGCGGACGTGGGTCCTGAAATGTATGGAAAATAAGGTTTTATCTACATCATTGTTTGCCATTGCAGTGCATGATGTCTTCTCTTTGTTTCCCAGGCTGGGAGTGCTATAAGGTTTTTCCATCAATTTTCAGACACAGCCCAAAGTATGGATCTCTGGCTATCTACTCAAATCAAAGCATTTATTTCAATTAGACCATTACAGGCACTTTTGAATGTCAAAAAACAAAAAAAAAAACGAAACTACAGTCACAGGGCATAATAACTTGTGAAAGTACTGTAGATGCCCATTCAAAAGCGTAGATCTCTATGGATCTATATGGATTCTTCTATGTATTATTAAACTAGTCTGCATACATACTAACTCACAAATTCTCACTCTCTTTTTATAATATTAGTATTGATTAATTTGTTTAAAAATCTATCTATATATGAGGTGGGACGGAACCAACGCTAAAACTGTTAACACATATTTAGTACATCTTTCTGAAGCCTTTTTGTTTTTGTGTCTCAGCAGGTGTCGGATAACACAGTTAAGTTGTTGTTTTTCGTGTAATAGCAGTTTAGCATCCAAATAAAATGCAATCTACATAGAAATTTTTCATCGGTTATTAAAAAAAAAAAACAGCCGTTTCCTACAAAACTGCAACACCTACACGGCCAAAATGTATGGAACAGCTGATTTATTTTTTAATAACCGACGAAATATTTGAATGTGGGGGAGGTTGAGAATGATGTGTCCCTTTTACCTTGTATATAAAAATAAATGTCTGTTCTGTTCGTCTGTTCGAAATCGTTAAAACTACTGAACCGATTGTGGTGAATTTTGCACAGTTGTTTTACATACGCCAGGGAAGATTTCTGAAGGTAGGGTAGGTAGGTAGTAAGTAGGTACAGTAGTGAAAATAAAAGGAGGTAGTAGGTAGGAAAAAGTGCATTGCAGCGCAAGCCGAACTAGTAAGTTATAAAAACGAGTTTCCATACTCACCTTAAGTTAAAATCTAGTGAGAACCTCTTCCCGCAGCCCTCGAACGTACATTGGAACGGTTTCTCTCCGGTGTGGACTAGTTGGTGACGTTTTAGCTTTGAACTTTCTACGAAGGCTTTACCTGGAATGGGTGAAAAGAACATTGATGCATTATTTTGACTTGAATAAATTTCTAGCCCTAAATGAAAAAAAAAAACAGTAATTTGCATTTCGCTGCAACAAATCTATATTAAATGAAAAGTTGTGTTTCAGGATCTAATTATTTGTTTGGCTATCTATAGAATAGAATATACTTTATTGTACACCAAAATTAAAACAGAACGGTTTTACAAAATTGTTAATTGTTATGGTTACAATGGCGGTCTTATCGCTCATAGCGATCTCTTCCAGACAACCTTTGGATGACCTATACAAATAAATGAAATTGAAGTGTCAGTTTGAAATTAAAAAAAAAAAAATTAATTAATTCATTATTGTCTGTCTGTTTGTTCCGGCTTATCTTCGAAATGGCTGGACCAATTTTGACGGGACTTTTATTGGCAGATAGCTTACGTTATAAGGGGTAATTTAGGCTACATTTATTCTAGAAAAAGGATTAGGTTTAGAACCATTGAAATTGTTAACAAAATCCGGTTAAAAAAGGGAAGACGAAGGTTGCGGGAAACAGCTTTACTTGATCAGTAATTTTAACTTTTTGAGACACAGGCAGAAAGAGATAATTTTAAACAAGTACTTACCACATTCAGCACATACATGTACTCTGGGCCCGTGCGTGTGCAAGTGTTTCCTCATCGCCGAGTTGTCTCTGAACATTTTAGTGCAGCCTTTGTGTGGACACGCTGAAATGTGTACAAAACCACGTTATAACGAAATAAGCTTATAATATTCAGAATGGTGGAGAAGAGGGCTCTCTGAATAAAATCAAAATATTTTATTTCACAATAGGCCTACATGGGCACTTATAAAACGTCGAGCAAGGCTCGCGTTGGTCGTTTCCATGGAGAAGAACCGGCAAGAAACTCCATGGTTACTCTTATAAAATCATTTGGCTTTACAATATTTTTAGTTAGTTGTTACAGCATTAGTAGGTACTTAAGTATGGGAGGACATCTTGCAGAAAATCTCCCACCTGGACACGAGTTGCCATGGCCGACCTGGAAGTCTCTAAATAGAATCCGGGCACAGGTTGGCCGAAGCAAGGAAAACCTGTTCAGATGGAGATTCATAGACGACTCTGCCCTGGAGTGTAAATGTGGTGTTGCCCCACAAACGATGGGACACTAGATATCATGTCCTGCCTGTCCTGTTGTTTGCACATCACAGGAGCTGATGGACGCTACTGAAAGTGCCAAACTCGTCGCCAAATATTGGGATGACTCAATTTAAATTGTCGTAGACACGCTAAGAAGAAGATGGGAGGACATCGCAGGCCCGACAATAAGTCGTTGCTTACTACAAAAACTTAGAACAAGATAAATAAAAAAAATAGGAGCGGGGTGTGACGAATCTAGGCCCGCGTGCTGGATACTCCGCGAAATATGTCTTTACTGTACACCTCTACCTTGCCCTTAAGGAAACATGCGTGATATATTATTACTAGCGACCCGCCCCGGCTTCGCACAGGTGCAATGTAGATACTAATGTTTTCTCTACTGTAATATGCATATCAACTTTTCCTCTTGAATCACTCTATTAAAAAAAATCGCATCAAAATCCGTTGCGTAGCTTTAAAGATGTAAGCATACATAGGGACAGACAGACAGCGGGACGCGACTTTGTTTTATACTATGTAGTGATTTAAACTATGTATCGCGACTTAAGTAACGCTTCGACTTTTGATGTTTGGTGGTCTCCAATAGGGCATGCAAAACCCGGTTTCGGTTCCATAGTAAACTCCAGTTTTTACCAATTTTACTATGTAATCGAAACCGGGTTTCGATGCCTTAGTCTCCACGTTATTATTGGCAAATGCCAGAATGGCATATCCGTGGTTTTCAAGAGCCACATTACCCAGCAACTTCATGAAATACGTGGTGTAATGTAATTGAGAATCATCTCCATTTTTTTTTTGTTAGCCTGTACTGTCCCACTCTTGGGCAAATCTACCACTATAAATAAGTGAATTAATTACCTATTGTTCTATCTGATGACTCTGGCATAGGTTTCTTTAGTCTAATTTTGTGTCCGGGCCGCGCGAACTCCGCTAACTGCTTGGGATCTGATAAATCTAAACCTGGAATTAAAATAAAATAGTTTAATTGATTTAATTTATAATTAATGCTCAGTTTCTGCACCGACATCATCTGTCTAACCTTATCGCAACTACGTTGGAGTCGGCTTCCCTCATTTTACATGGAGCGACTGCCTATCTGACGTCCACAACCAAGTTATTACTGGGTAATACGATACCCCTTGGTAAGACTGATTGTCAGACTTACGGGCCGCTGACTACCTGTAACGACTGTAAAAGGTCTACAAATGACAGCCAGGACCAATGGCTTAACGTGCTTTCCGAGGCACGGAGGAAAATCGGTATGTAATGGGTGGTCAGCGATCCACGGACCAACCCAGGCAAGCGCGGCTTAACCTTAAGATCAACCCGAGCGGCTGTTACCTTTTAGCCACGAGCTCCTCCTTGCTTTTATAACCCTGCATACTGGACAAACTAAAATAATAGTACGAACATACCTGGCATTATAGCTTCGCTTCCTAATATACTCTTCTTCCCCGTCATATACTCCGTGTAGTCAGGATCAGGTTCAGGGTTTGAGCCGTCATCTGTCAATAAAAAAGTGTCGTATTTTAATTACGTGTAGAGTTTACTTACTATACTACTACTTATTTTCTCGCAGTCTCAGGTAAAATGTAGAGGACACAACTCGTGAAAAAACCGCTCGCTACACTCGGGATTCTACTCTACAATCCTTCGCTGCTCTCGGGATTCAACTGTGTTCCTCGAATTCGATTCCCTTTTTTTCACTTGTTGTATAATCTACTATTATAACGCAAATCCTACAAATTGCAGGTAATGACGAAAAAGTATACATTTTACATAGGCTGACAAAATGAGTGGTTTTATCGCGATAACATTTTGACAACTGTTACTAGTATATTGAAACTGCACCGAGGTTGCAACTTCCTCAGGAAGTGACTTCACCGACATATTTGCAGGAGCCCACATAAAAATATGAATCTATAACGTTTAAAATTGTAAACGTACCATCTTCGCCAGTAGCCCGAATGCCGAAGAAATATCAACCTTGTTCAGTTGAAATAAAGTGTAAAATAACAAACTCACCAGACCTCGCCCTTCATGGTTTTGATCTGCACCTACTTCAGTTCCCATCATATATTTACAGTAAATATCAACCTTTCTACTACACAAATAAAGTGCACCCGTAGCACAAACTCACTATCTTCTTTATCGTGTGGTTAGTGCCTAACTTGGTGTCAGATTTCTTATGCTGTCCATGGGCCTCTGACTTGGCTTTACATGCCGTCGAGAAATATCTCTCAGGCATGCTGGTTTCCTCACAATGTTTTCCTTCACCGAAGCAAGTCATAATTGTACAATATGCACATGAATCTGAAAAATCAGAGGTGCGTGTCCTGGGTTCGAACTTGAGACCTATGACTTGGCAGTCCGACGGTCACACCACTAGGCTTTCACTCGTTCAAACTCACCATCATCCTCGCCGGTGGCCCACATGGTGACAGAGAACTCGCCTTCCATGGTCTTGATCTGCACTTGCTTCTGTTCCCATCTCCTGGCTGGACCGCGTGTGGCTCCGTCCATGAGGCCTACTGGTACTTCTCCTGGAATTAGTTAATTATGGTTTGTAAAGCTGACAGTGATCTAATTTTTCATTTTAACGGATTCATATCAACTTAATGCAAGTGTAAATAAAGTTAATTTCAGAATGACTTGAACTATATAAAAAGTCATAATTTTCAAGGTTCCGTCGCCAAATGGCAAAAAACGGAAGCCTTATGGATTCGTCATGTGTCTGTCTGTCTGTCACAGCCACTTTTTCCGAAACTATAAGAACTATACTGTTGAAACTTGGTAAGTAGATGTATTCTGTGAACCGCATTAAGATTTTCACACAAAAATAGAAAAAAAAGGACAGTAAATTTTGGGGGTTCCCCATACTTAGAACTGAAAGTCAAAAAAAAATTTTCATCAAACCCAACATGTAGGGTAATAGGTATAATTTTTCGCCAAACACATGTGCACTTGTTTACAAGCACTTTATGCAGCTCACGTTTGGACGGGACTTTTTCTATATTGGAAATTGAAATACCGTAAAGTACACATTGTATTGTTATTGTATTGTGTAGTTGACATGCTGTTGAACGTTACAAAATACAACAGCGTGGTCAATGTTTTTTTTTTTATTACTAAGTTGCATGAATTTCTGTGGAATAATAATCAAACAGATTGAGTAAACCCTGACTCCCAAACTAGGAGATCCTGTAACTTAGGAGTCAGTGGTCTGTTGTCACTGTGATACCAAACATTTTTTCTAAAAAGTGTGTTATGTCGGTACACAAAATCTTGGGAAAAAACAGGTTTGAGAGTAAAATAAATTCTATTATAAAAATATTAAACTGGGAGTTAAGCAATTTATTAATGAAGTTAATGTAAAAATAAAAATTATAATATTTGAGACATATAATAAAATAAAAAGAGCTTTTATTTATTAAACGGAATTTTATTGCGAGTGTGCATGTCTAACGCGAGGTTGTTTAAAAATAAAGAAGATAATCGCAAGTTAAAACTTACCGATGGGCATCAAATGCTGTATATTACTGGCGGTGTTGGTGACATTGGAGCGGGGTCTGCCGCGACCTCTTCTGAAACAAACCGCCGACAGATTGTTTCATCATTCTTGGAATTATACAGGGTGTATCGAGTTGAGTACATGATTCTAGACCCGCCAGTGAACTTGTTCATGTTGACACATTCGAATCGTCATTATTTTTCGAACAACACAGCTATCCGAAGGAATTAATATCGGACCCTACACGACCCCGGCAACCAAACATTCTGAACATCAAACTAACTTTATATTTGGGTGAAAAATCACCACTACGGTAGGACTCAATGTAACGCACTCAAAACATTGTGCTGATGGATGCATTGAAGAAGGGGGTCGTGAAGGTATTTAAAGCAAAGTTACAACATTAACCTTTTCACCGCTTGGCTAAATATAAATTGCCGTACCCCTAGCGCGCGGCTACAAATCGATTAAATAAATAATAACAAAAAAAAAACATAAATAAGCATTTTCAATACTTAGAGCTTCGAGACATAATTTTAAATAATTGTTGTAAATAATATCTCTATTTAATAATGGTTTTAAGTTGTACCACGCAGTGAATAGGAAGCAGAAATACGACACAAGCGGTAGGGGCACGGTAATATGTGTCGCGTAAATGCGACACAAGCTGTCAAAAGGTTAAAAACTTGGATTAAAAAAAAAAATTGAAAGTTGGATCTTTGGCCCCCAATATCTCCGTAAAAATGATCGCAATGACGCGGAGAACAAGCCTTTCGACCTCGTTAAGGTTATTTTTACACCCATTATCGCAATATCTTTTGTTGTCCGGTTGATTTTATTCGTAAAAGTTGTTCAGTTTGATGTTCTGAATCACCATATAAGAGGTATTGAGCTTATGTTTACTAGAGCTAATCCCTGGAAGTACTTATCCGGTTAAAAACATTATTTCACCGATAGAAAACCTATTGCCAAGCGCCACAGGGTTCTTTCGTGGAATAGTTGGCTTACTCGCGACAGAAGCTGGGGTTGTTTAGTGGAATAGTTGACTTACTCGCGGCAGAAGCTGGGGTTGTTTAGTGGAATAGTTGACTTACTCGCGGCAGAAGCTGGGGTTGTTTAGTGGAATAGTTGACTTACTCGCGACAGAAGCTGGGGTTGTTTAGTGGAATAGTTGACTTACTCGCGACAGAAGCTGGGGTTGTTTAGTGGAATAGTTGACTTACTCGCGACAGAAGCTGGGGTTGCTTAGTGGAATAGTTGACTTACTCGCGACAGAAGCTGGGGTTGTTTAGTGGAATAGTTGACTTACTCGCGACAGAAGCTGGGGTTGTTTAGTGGAATAGTTGACTTACTCGCAGCAGAAGCTGGGGTTGTTTCATGGTATAGTTGACTTACTCGCGACAGAAGCTGGGGTTGCTTAGTGGAATAGTTGACTTACTCGCAGTAGAAGCTGGGGTTGTTTCATGGTATAGTTGACTTACTCGCAGCAGAAGCTGGGGTTGTTTCATGGTATAGTTGACTTACTCGCGACAGAAGCTGGGGTTGTTTAGTGGAATAGTTGACTTACTCGCGACAGAAGCTGGGGTTGCTTAGTGGAATAGTTAACTTACTCGCGACAGAAGCTGGGGTTGTTTAGTGGAATAGTTGACTTACTCGCGACAGAAGCTGGGGTTGTTAGCGGAATAGTTGACTTACTCGCGACAGAAGCTCCTTTTAATGAAGTTGGAGACATTAAGTGTAGTGATTAACTTTTTTCAAGACAAAATAAATAAACCTTCAGGAGTATGAAGAAGAGGGTGTAAAGTTCCTCAATACCCCATAAAAAGGAAGGATGCTCCGACCAGAAGGCGGTTGTGTCCGATAGGCTACTACCTAACAGTTGGGTTGGTTGGTTGGCGGGTTTTCCTATATACATAGGTACTCTTAAGTCGCGGATAACTTTACTTGCGCAATTTAGGAATTTGATGTTAGTTCTTCATTTTATCATAGATGGCGCTGTAGTACTTTTTGTACTATGTTGATGTCGTACTTTCTGTAGTCCTGCTACAAACCTATTTAGACACAAAGGTTTCCTTCGAAACCAGGCAAGACTGAGAAATCGACCGCTGAGAACGCTTGGAACAGCTACTGGTCCATGAAATGGATGATGTAGGACCTACCTTTATCCCTGAAGCGCAAACTCATCGACATGTGCATTCTGCTCATCCTAACCTACGATGCTCAAACATGGTTCCTGACCGAGTCGCAAAATTTCGAACTCAAAGTTTGCCAGAGGGCGATGAGGCGTAGCGTATTGGGTACTAAGGTCAGCGACAGAAGCGCTATGCTTCCATATTTATTGTGCGAACCGCCAGTCTGTGGAATTCACTGCCGGCTTCTCTGTTCCGTGATCGTTATAATCAAGGTTCGAGTGAATCGGTTTCTTGTAGGCGAGCGTGCTGCGCCCTAGGCCGCGTCATCGCTTCACATCAGCCAAGTTGCGGCCAAACGCAAGCCTATTTAGTGATGATGTGGGCAATAAGACACAAAACATTACCTGCTGCTCGTCGAGGGAGGTCCAGGGTACAGAGGATCGTAATGTGTGTGTGGATCAGGGCTTGCATTCAGCACTTCTTCTCCAGATATGCCCGGCAGGATCACCTCTTCGCTGCCCACTGAAATTTTATAGTCTGTCAGCATAGCCGACAAGGTAAGTGAATTTAGTTTGTTGTGTGATTTATGTTGGTGAAATGAAAAAAGTATAACAGTGAATTGGAGTTGATAGTTTGCACTTTGGCCGCACTTAATAATCTATTGGGTTTTAATTCAATGAACGATTTATTTGCGGATATTTTGTTGTCATGTCAGAAGTACTGTGAGCGGGGGGTTTGTGAAAGTATTGTAACCTTTTATGTTTTACTTGTTTTTTACTGTTACTGTACTTTTTTTACTATAAATAGCATAAATATAACATCACGCCTGTAATCTCCGAAGCGTTAGGCAGAGGTGTACAAAATAGTACAGTTCGTCAGCTATGTTTTAAGTCCCATGTAAGAGGGGGCGAGCATATTGCCATCATCCGGCCACAAATCCACACTCCGTGGCAGCTACTGAGAAAGTCCTGATGGAAGGACTCAATAACACTGCCCGACCTGGGAATCGATCCCAGGACCTCATGCTCAGCAGCCGCGCTTGCGACCACTCGCCCAACGGGGAAGTTTTACTATGAATGTGTCTTGAATTAGTGTTATTAGTAAATTTTTTTTTTAAGTAATTAGTGTTATTAGTTTTCAACCGTTTTAATTAAGGAAAATGTTTCCGCTTAAAGCCCAAAGGCGCCTTACCCACCGCTGATAAATAACGTAAAGAACTAGAGACGAGTTGGCGAGCAATAAGCAGCGAGTTTATAGTTCGGAACGTTTTGTCGCTGGGCCATGAGCGACTGTGACTAGCGACTGTGCCGTTGCGCGTGTACACACGTTCGGTTTTTTGAAACGCGTAATGAGGCGCGCGTGCGAGCGCGTAAGCCGATACGAGCTTACGCGCAGAAAAATACGCGAGGCGCCGATTCAAAATAAATGCGGATGACGGCATTTCTTCTTTTCGTACGGTAAAAAATTTGGGCCTAGTAGGTGGCGCCTTTGAGCACTTGGGCACTTTGGACACTCTAACATATGAGCAGTGATCGGAATAGGTAGAGCTAGTGTACCTAAAGTTCAAGGAACAGAAACGAAAAGTGGGGACTTCCTTACGGCATTTTTTTTCCGATATTTTATGTCTCGAGATCAGTTAAGTACATTTAATAATAATGTTATTTATTCATCAGTACAGTAAACTAATTGAATTCATTATGTTTTCTTTTTAACCGACTTCGACAACAAGGAGAACGTTCTCAAAAGACAGTAGATACGTTTTCTATTGTTATTAATTCAGGTGAAGAAGCTGGTATGGAAATTAAATTAGCTTCCGCACTTACTTACGGAGTTCAAACGAAGATAAGGAGATTACCTTTATTTTTTAAACAGAAACAGTAAATGAATTCGATAGTTGTTTTACTTTATTAATTTTAGTTGTACTGAAGTCTCCACTTTTCGTTTCTGTTCCTTGAACTTTAGGCACATTAGCTCTACCTATTCCGATCACTGCACATGAGTCATGGTTTGTATAATGATGATGCTGGTGAGATTCCTACCTTCCTCAAGGTGCTGCATACCAATAACTTGTTCTTCCACCTCTTCATACTGATCGTCTGTGATGTACTCCTCGTACTGTCCTGCTTCAATCTCTTCATACTGAAAATAAGTTTATTTTTATTAGAAAAGCTTAGCTTGGTAGTTGTTTACAAAGAAATAAAATTGAAGTGACTGTTTGTAATTTCAAAATAATAGCTTTTTACGGTGTAGTTTTGCATCCTCGTCAAATTCATGGAGGTAACTATGCTAATGATTCTCGACCCGAATCAATAATAAAATGGATAGGTAATTTTTAATATCGGAAATCGATAAGTGTACACCATCTGTATTAAAACGCGGCCCGTCTAATACTAGCCCTATAACCGCGCTTTCACACATACAAACAAACGCAGACGTTTACTCGATAAACGGATGATTCTCCTCTTTTGAGAAGGGTTTCATTCTGAAATAGTGCCAAATTAAAACAACTAAAAAAAGCAACGTTTATTATTATTGACCAGGTACCGTAATTTATATTGATTATTTACGTCTTCTATGACAACCTCCTGAATTTTGACGAGGATGCAAAACTACACCTTGTATATGGAAATTATAACAATGATCTTTATTTTTGTCCGTCTGTCTGTCTGTTTGTTCCGGCTAATCTCCGAAACGGCTGGACCGATTTTGACAGGACTTTAATTGGCAGATAGCAGAGTAACCTAGGCCACTTTTTGTATAGAAAAGGATTAGGGTTACGTGTAAAAAATTTAAATTTTTAACAAAATCCGATTCTTCCTCATCAACATAAGTAAAGACTTGACGAAGTAGTACAAAACCCTCACACATATCAACATCTGTCTAGCCTTTTCCCAACTAGGTTGGAGTCGGCTTCCAGTCTAACCGGATGCAGCTGAATACCAGTATTATACATGGCGCGACTGCCTATCTGACCTCCACAACCCAGTTAGTATTGGGTAATACGTTACCCCTTGGTAAGACTGGTTGTCAGACTTTCGGGCCACTGACTACCTGTAATAACTGTCAAAGATCTTAAATTGACAGCCGGGACCAACGGCTTAACGTGTTTTCCGAGGCACGGAGGAAACTCAGTATGCAAGGGTGGTCACCCATCCACGGACCAACCCAGGCAAGCGCGGCTTAACCTGACGATCGACCCGAGCGGCTGTTATTATTAGCCACGAGCTCCTCCCTCACACACAACCCTCAACCCTCACACATATACAGGCACTTAATCAACCTACCTTGACTCCAACCTGATCATCTCCCTCCATCTCCACGATGGAGCCGTGCGTGCCTATCTCCACCTCGCACATGATCTCCTGGTTCATCATCTTCGCTGATGTCCACTGGAACAAGGTTTAAAAATGTGAGAGAAATATAAAAATATTGGAACTATTATTACATATCGCCACGCCTGTACTCGCCGAAGGGTTAGGCAGATGTGTACCTAATAGTACACCCACATTTCGACAGGTTTGTTTTTTTTTTAAGTCCTATGTAATAGGGGGCGGGCCTATTGCCATTATCAACCGTGCACAAATCCCGACTCCGTGGCTGCTACTGAGATATTCCTGATGGAAAAACCCAATAACAATTTTCCCAACCCGGGAATCGAACCCAAGCCCTCATGCTACACTACACCAACGAGGCAGTCGTAACATACTTTTAGTACTTATTTCCCCAGAAAAGCACACAAGACCATATTTATTCAATAATACTTCATGCGCGAAAATGATATGAAAGAGAAAGGAGTAAATGATGCCGTGACGTCTGACAGGGGAGAATGGAAGAAGAAAACGTGTTGCGCCGACCCCGAGTAGACTGGGTGCTGGAAGATGATGATGATGACTTCATGCGCGATGAAAATGTACAAAGCCGGTCTAAATGCCTTTGGGTGACTTGGAGATAACAGTTAAATAGTGAGGGGTTTAATTACGTAAACGTGATCTTGCGCCTGGAGGTCTACTCTCTCAACACGAAACCCGAAGATACGGGCGTTCCCTACTCCGTATCACTTACGGACATACGATTAGTGAGGGACCCGAAACTAAAAACGAATGACATCACGATTGGACAGTTGTCCCTACTCCCGTTATATTTTCAAAATTCATGAATCCGAAATTAATAGGGCGTAGGGTTAATTTCGAAGTTTCGATCTACTTTCGTACGGACCCGTATCTTCGTTGACGGACTTAGAGAGTAGACCCCCTGATCTCTCTCCGGCCGTGTCGGTTGCCGTTCCATCGGACTATGAGAGAGAGAGAACAGATAGTGCACCTGCGTCTGCGCACACACGCGTGCACTACAATATGTCCCGCGCCGATGGCTAGTCTCCGCTAAGATGGGCCGCCGTGATCGAAAACGATCAGGACTATATACGGTGGTTGTGCTGTACTGCTCTCGATAGGTCACAATTGATAGAAATAAATTGTCGATTAAGTAAACATTGATAAAACTCTGTTAACATAAATTTGTCTACATGTACCATTCTTATGGTTAGATAGGCAGTCGCTCTATGTAAAATACTGGTATTCAGCTGCATCCGGTTAGACTGGAAGCCGACCCCAACATATTTGGGAAAAGGCTAGGCAGGTGATGATGATATGCCAATCTTATGGAGCGACACAGCTGTTGGTATAATTCCAAATGAACGTTTATAAAAAAGATCGTTTATTGGCTTTTATGAAAGCCTAATGAGAAACAGTTTCGTTTTAAAAGCTGCATGTTATCTTAATTTGCTGTTTTTGGTATGCTCGTCAAGATAACGAAATGCCAGAAAATGTTTTATTAAAAGAAGTTAGTTAAAGAGTAGCATTCTAATAAGTATTTTCAAACAAAGCTCCTAATATTAATTACAATTTCCTTTATTAGATTTTTGTGCTAGTAAAATGTCACCGTTATTCGACATTTTCAGCAAAGCCGGGCCAGCAAAATATATTGCAAGTTCGATATAGAATTTTTTAAGTTTTTTTTTTTAAATTAAAAATACTGCTTTCTTACAAACGCAATAAAAACAGTTTTTTTTTATGAATGGCCACTCGCAGCTTGCCAACTCGCTAAGGTTGGTTTACTGCTTAACCGGACTATCCTGTGGTGACCTCAAATGAATGTAAGGCCCCCGTCAGGGCTTTCAAACTATGTTACAAAATTAAATGACCTCTCGCTAAGGGCACGCCCTGTGGGGCTCGGACCTCGACTTAGGGCGTCATTGATAGGAGGGCAGCAAGTGGGGACAGGCTGGGTCATGATATTATTATTTAGGGAATTTAAAGCTACTTGCTCAGCGACGCGGGCTGGCTCGTTAGGCAAGGGTCGCGTGGGAAATAAAAACAGAGGTACCTATATCATGTGTATAATTACTTATCGAAGGACGAAGAATAGATGTAACTGTAAAATTACCGTTCTTACGTAATATTAAAGAAAAGTATACTGTATGCATGTAATTGTATCCAATTTAATTATTGTTGTATGAGGTGAGAATGAAAATTACTATCGACTGCTTATCATTAAAGTTGTAGGTCAATTGAAATAAAGTGAGTGTTTCAAGGGTAAATAAGTTGACTTTCTTAATTAATGCAACATAATTATGCCTTTTGCATAGAAGTCTTACAGCCAGTGTTACCAAGGGGCATTGTTTTACCCTAGTACTAACTAGTTGTGGAGGTCAGATAGACAGTCGCTCCATGTAAATACTGGTATTCAGCTGCATCTATCCGACCCCAATATAGCTGGGAAAAGGCTAGGCAGATGGTGATGCCTTTTGCACAAACACTAAGGGACATCTAAACAAATGCCCAATTATATTATTGCAATTGTAATTTCAATACAGCGCTACTGAGCGCTCTGCTCATCCAACACGCTATTTTAGCATTTAGGCATTGATTTCGTTGAAGCCTTTTGATAAAGAAAACGAGCATTAATGTACACCTGAAAGCAATGTAAAGAGCCGCGACTAACGGGTTGTGGGTTCAAACCTTGGCAGGTAATACGACACATATTATGACGAATATACACTGACGCTTTTCAAGGCGGTTCATGACAAGGAAAACCTGTTCAGGTGGAGATACATAAATGACTCTGCCCTGGAGTGTAAATGTGGTGTTGCCCCACAAACGATGGGACACTAGATATCATGTCCTGCCTGTCCTGTTGTTTGCACATCACAGAAGCTGATGGACGCAACTGAAAGTGCTAAACTCGTCGCGAAATTATGGGCGGACTCAATTTGAAAGGTCATCGACACGCTAAAAAGATGACAGAAGTCTTCAGCTAAGGCAATTTCGGCATCACGAATTATTTATAAATACTCTACGTTGTACCTTCTCTCGACGTTGACAAACAAGAGCGGCGATTGCCTGCTCTGTGGTTTTTCCGATTTGAAAATAGACAAAAACAAAAGACACGTCTTGGCAAACCAATACGAAGATGGGAGACTAGCTGACTCCTAACATAAGTACTGGCTAACAAAACCAAAAGAGTGAATTGTGTTGAGAAAGAGAGGGAGTTTTTCTTGACCAGCAGTGGTATAATAAACACAGACTTGTTGGTAAAACATTGGCTATCTGGCAACACAGATCAGCGAAACATGAAACAAAAGGGTCTATAGTTATACAGCAATGGTTATGATGATTAAATACATAAAACATCACACCCTTGATCCATACAGAGTAAGGGGTGTGCCTATAGCACATCCACAATTTACTAGTTATGTTTAAGTCCCATGTAGTAGGGGGCGAGCCTGTTGCCATCAACCGGGCACAATAATAGTAAATGATGATTGATATTCAATGATAATGATGTATTGTTCTCATTACGCAATTATTATGAATTTATGATACTAGGTATTTGTCAGTGACTTAGCCTGTGGTTGTACTGCCAAAGGACTGTAAGGAATATGATGCTTTTAAATCTATACTAATATTATAAAGAGGTAAAAATTTGTTTGTATGTAGGGGTAATCATTGGAACTACTGATCCGATTCAATTTTTTTTTTCACTAGTAGAAAGCTACATTATTTGTGGGTGGATGGGCTATAAATTATATTTATATCATGCTTATTAGCCGAGCTAACACAATTTTTGCAGACAAAGTCGCGGGCAAAGTGTTAGTTTATAGTATGACCCTCAACTACTTGAGAATGGGGAAGTTTCATGATGTTGATAAAACTATGTAACATAGATAATTATAACTAAATGAAATTAAAATATAAATCGAAACTAAAAATTCGGTGATTTCTTGTTTGAAATTCACCAGTAAATGATTGAGAAATAGACTATTAAAGTCCAAACTAAATATATAAAAATTAAATTTAAAAAAATTACATTTATACACAGTTTTGGATGTTTTTCCTTTGAATCTGTCTTGTTAGTGTTTGATTTTCCAATTAAGTACCTACTTAACTACCTTCTGTTAGGTTTCTTTCGTTAGCCACACATCAAGGATAAATAATATAATGAGGTAAAGTGCTCAAAACAAACCCAACTTTCAAATCTCACAACTTCTTAATTTCTAGAGATATTTTCATGATTTTTTCATATTTTTGTTTTTTCTTAGGTAACCCAAAAAAAACGGATACTTTCCATTGGGCAAAACTGTATGGCCAATTGTTTCTTGGGGTGTAAAAGTAGTAATACTGTTAGAATAAACACTTTTTTCAGTGCAATACGTCTTTCTACTAGGTATATCATAATTATGTTTTGGACAAACCATGATCATTGATATCAAGGAACATTTATATAGTCCTCAGTTTTCGATATTTGAAACCTTTGGATGATTTCCAAAAGAATTAAACAAAAAATGTTTTTAAAATGACCTATTGTATTGAAATGTGTGTTTGTTGTTTTATAAGTCATACATTATTTGAACAGACTGACAGTATCATCAAGAAAACTGTACTTGTATTATACAGTTATCAAAGGATGGCATAATTAGCCTCTTTCTTCCTTTTAATTGTTTGATATTTATATTCACTTAGCACTCAAAATTATTAAAAACAAGAATCTAATCAGGCAGAATACACACATTCCTTTGCTTACATGATAAGAAAACAATAACTAGTCAGATTAAAAAACATTGGATTACAGATGTATGTAAATAAAACAGCTCATTATCATTTTATTCGGGCACAATTGATTTGTTTTTCACGGTTTATTTTTAGACCGTATCGTGATACACATTAACAGTTGTGATTTTATGTAAATAGTGTCAGAACTTCACCCGTTTGGGTACAAGTTTTATTGAGTATTCGTTGCCTCCCACAGAGAAAAATCAGTTTTTTAGCTCTTATTCTGCCGCATTATGGTGCATTGGAGTCAAACAACTATCTCTTGGGGCAGGTGTGAGTCTACTGACGGCGCAGCTCAACCGGCCGGGCCCGCGACCCAGACGATTTTTTAGATAATTATAAAATGACCACGCCAAATGCTACACACATCGATACCTTATAAAATGACCTTCATTCCGTCACCCTCAATTAATCGGCCAAACGCGTAATTACATAGAAAATAGAAAACACTTGTTACGATACGTCAAAAAGTACTATGTTTTCGATAGAAATAATTTACCTGTATTTATCCAGTAACAAAAGCACCGACGGCCACCAGGAGACAAATATGGACAGATGCGTTGGCACGGAATTTTCCAACGTAATATTTATCGCAACTAGTGCCACAGTTTTCAGTGAAAAAAAGTTCGATATTTAGGCTCAAAAATATTTGAAATTTACGCGAAAATGTTTATAAAATATGTCCGACTAAACATGGCGTCCAAAGATGTCCGACCAAATTCAATATGGCGAAGCAAAATGGACGCCCGTTCTCCAACCGCTCGACTCGTACTTGCAAACTCCACCGAGAAAGGAAAAGCAACACAGCAACACTAATGTCATTTAGAAGAAAAAAAATCTTCCACACCCTAATGTTGCCATTGTCAAATATCTATCGCCATTGTTTCGGAATTAATTTTATCAAAACAAAGCAACTGAAAATTATACTACTATTTTAATTATACAGGAGAACTATCAGTTATAGACTCACAAAAGTCTTATTATTAAATAAAGCGTATTTTCATAAATAATCACAAAATTTATTTCATGTTTACAAACACAGCGCAACTGTCAAATTCTCCAATGCTGCCATCTATACAAAAACTTTGACGTAACAGCACCATCTGACGGTGAAAATCCCATCTGCTATTTTCCGTTTTCCTCTTCCTGTGGTTATTTAATAGTTGAGCCTAGATATTTGCGCAGAATTCGCGATGGCTCTGAGATTATTAAGTAAATTGAGTGTGCGGCCTGAGCTCCGTGGTGTCGTAAACTTAAGTTCTGCGGCAGCACCAGCTACATTATCAGATTTCGATGTTCAGCACAAGACCCCTGTTGTAAGGAAACAGCATCTAGTTCCAAAGGCTCACTATGGAGGTCGTCATGCTGTTACCATGCTCCCTGGAGGAGGAATCGGCCCTGAGTGCATGGGCTACGTCCGGGACATTTTCAAGTAAGCATAACCTTTTTTGTGAGAACTCACAGGACTGGTAGGGAAAGTACTCAGAAATCAGCTGATCTATTTTCAAAATAATACGTAGAAGGTTTTCATTGAAATTAAGCAATTTATTTGTGTAAAAATACCTAATTATCATTTATTAATTTATCCTTGCTTCAATACAGTTTAGAAAACACTTCAAGATGTTCTTCTTTCTTTGATGTTGATATCACATGATTCAATTTTGAGGAAACAAACAATGTAACTAACATGTTCCATAAATAGTTATATTAGCACCTATTAAATATTCCTATGGAAGTAGGAATCTTTGAGTCAAAGCATGATCATAGCTCGTAAGTTTAAATGCCAAATGTTTTATAAACCTACCCTGTACTGTGCATTCGAACTAGTTAATTTTTTTTTTCATAAAAACATTTTGTTTGATGAGTTAAAAGATTTTAACTAAGAGAAATAGAGATTTCAACATCATCATTCTCCTGCCCTTATCCCAATTCATTTGGGGTGGGCGCAGCATGTCTTCTTCTTCCATACTGCTCTATTACTTGTCATCTCATCAGACATTTCAAACAACAAAATGTTTGATGTAAATGTTTTGCCAGTGGGAAAACTCAGTAGGATGACCCTAGGACCAAAGATATTGCTCAAATAACTTTTACAGCAAGACACTACAGACAGTGACATCTATTTATAATTTAAAAAAAAAATCTTATAATAAAATATCATTAACTAGCTGATTGCATGCGGGTTCACCCTTGTATCCATGGCTCCTAGTGACATAGCATGATGTTAAATAGCTAGCTAAATAGAGAGATTTTTTCAAATCCCACGGGTAGTTAATAAACTGGTACTCAATCACGCCATTACGGCTGAACAGATCTGTATTAAATTTGGGACAGATGGATTATACTCTGTCTTACTACTATTATAATTGCGAAGGTTTGAATGGATGGATGGATGTTTGTTA